>OY757002.1:4142700-5342700 GCA_963580505.1 Ennomos erosarius
ATAAGCATGTATTTATGATCATCATAGCAGTATTGCCTGTTTAGCGTAATCTACAGACTGTATTTTTAGATTTACAGACTGTATTTTTAGATTTACAGACTGTATTTTTAGATTTACAGACTGTATTTTTAGCTGTATCACCTGCTTAGCGTAATTCTACAGTTTGGTTTTGGACATTAAAATGTGAATCCTGTTCGTGATTCAAATTTCTTCTTAACAAATTAATCTGAAAACTAAGCATGGCCTGTAACGCAATTTATTACTTTTTATGCGTATGATGCGTATGAATTTGAATTTGAAACTAATTCTGTGATCCTAATACCACCTCCAAAACATTTAGTCAGCTGCAACATTCAATTTGCTGCAGCACAGTGTCGGAATTGGACAAAATATTTTGTGACCGGCCAGCGACGCGATGTTTGGTATTATCCGCGCTCTCGGAATATGTTACTCAGTTTGCAGACCTACGCGTTTACAGCGACGGCTAAATGAAGTGTGATAGATGGATAGATAGATCTGATGAAGATCTTCGGAGATAGACAAAGGAAGTCCTTAATTCCCTACCTAATATTTACCTACTCAAAATTTGTTCAAATGTAATTGACTGTCCCGAACTTTTGTATAAAATTAACTTAGTCACTCACTCTAAACCATTGAGATTTAATTCCCTTCTAAGTGCACCGGCAGTAAACACAAACTATAGACAAAACTCGTATTTATGGAGGGCGAGCAAAGGATTTAATGAACTTGATAAGAGCCTTAATTTAGACCTATTCTGCACAAGCGTAGCATCGGCCAGGCAGTGGTTGAGTAGTGAGTTTTTTGACTAATAGATGCGTAATTAACTATTAAGTATGTTTACATTATAATAATATACATTTTTATATATTGTGCTATGATTTTATTGTATTTTTTGTTGTTACATTATTTATTTATTATACTTAATAATGCTATGTGTTTAGTTTGGTTAGTAAATCCATGCAGTGTGTAGTGCTCTTAGGTGTTCACTTCATTTCAATTTACTGTTTTTTTTTTCTGTAAAGTCTATCCTTTAATTGGTTTATTTTTGTGTAATTTATTGTTTATATTGTCCAAGCCCTACTTCTGAATATGAGATTCAGACGACTGAAGTACGAAAATAAGGGGGTTATTTTAAACATCCTTTAAAAATTAGGTAAGTAAACTGATTTCTATCGCCTTATATTAAGGAGTACCTATGTACTTCAAAATTGTAATTATTTCTCTCGTTCTGTTGTATATCTCCGAAGACCATCATCAGATCTTTACATGGGAACACAGCGCAAGGTTCTTTAGCATACCGAAAAATCACGTAAATTTTAAAACTCATAGTCAATTCAAGCCATTTAATAGTCTAGTAATATTCTACACAATATTAAATAGACATAGTAAATAGAAAATGTACAAGATTAACCCGGGCAGGCGAACATAATGCTAAGTAGCATTTTCTTCCAGTTAATCTTTGTGTAGTGTGGAATGGAGCGAGTGGTAGGATAGTCTGGATAGTGCTGGTTGAAAAAATGTTGATGTCATCTGTGATAAAACTGACAGCTACGTTCATTGACCTTGCTTCGCAGGCACGTCATTGCATAGGTATGCCCTGTACGTAGTATGTAAGCTTTACGTTGTACATTTACGTAAATTACGAGTCGAATGCAGAAACCTGATTGGTATGTAATATTCAATTTGGGTAATATTCGAATGATGAATATGGCCGTAATTTCAAAGGTATTGGAAATTCGAGATTTGATTGATCACTTAACCAATGAATGAAAGTGAGAGGTTGCAAACATTTCACGGAATTGGCATCTAATGCTGTACCGTATTAATCTGTGACTGGATATATTAACAGGTCAGTTTTTTTGGTTGTATAATTAACGACACAGTATGCTGAATGCAACTCCTTCCATCTCGTGGCATATGGTTAGTACTAGAAAGAAAGAAACAGTCATCTTCTTCAGAAATCTTCAGATCGATTGGAACTCAAAGTATTGAACTGACAGTTTCAATCCGCATGACTGAAAGGGTAAAATTTTTATAGCAGTATTGCCTGCTTAGCGTAATTTGTAGTTTAATTTATCATTTTACGGCACAGTAAGTACCTTAAGTTGACTATAAAAGGTGCATGACATTGGACTTGAGATCACTTATCACTGTAGATTAAAAAAGCCAGTTTCAGGTCAGATGGATGCAGGTAGGTACTTCATTACATTTTTCCTTTAAAATTAAATATTCTAAGACTGGATTTATCATAGCCATGATATGCAAATACTACGGAACGTGTTTACCAAAGCTCTATTAACGGTAACCTCATTGCCGTTAGGCACTAATAGGTATTTGGTCCAAATCAATAGGCTGGCAGCCCTAGCCGTCGACGGCGACAGGGGCGGCGCGCTTTGATGCTCCTCTGAGCGGTGAATTTAGCGCCAAATTGCTCCGACCAGGGCTGCCCCAGCTTGGTTATTTATTCAAATATGTTTATTTGGATTCAGTTGATTGGAGGGAAGCGATCAGTAGCTTTGTGCAGTCACTGATATATAATTGAGCGGCCCATTCCACCAAATTTATAGCATTAAATAAAATAGTTTTAAAATCATTAAGTTAAATGAACCGAAACAATGAGGAGTTTTATTTAAAAAAACCACCTGTTTCAGCTTCTGTCACTAGATGGCGTACTAACGACATGTTTTAAACATAGTTGTAGTTTCAATACACAGAGTACAAGGAAATGTCAAATTCAGTTGAGTGAATCACAGAGTACGTTGTCGATTTGTCGATAGAAAGCCATTAAAGTATATGTGTTCCATAAAATAAGGATAGGATATTAAACTCAATACATATTATCTTAACAATGACAGAACTTTAAACCCCCATTTTACCGCCATCTATCGGGTCTTTATAAAATGACAGCTTTTTTTTTTAATAAAACGCCTCATTAGATATGGCATAATAGTTATCATGAGTTGGATCGGAATAGCTATACATAATATAAAATAATCATTCTTAAGAACCGACTTCTTAAGATTTCGCTACTACAGACAAAAAATCGTCTCAAATGTTTGGTAATTTTTAGTTCTAAAATACTAGTTTACATTTTAAAAACATTTCATAACACGCACAGATACAGATCGTCAAAAAAGAACGATCATTCATGTGAACTGGTAGCTCGTAGTTTCCAAAAATTACACGTTATATGCAATAAAAATGAATTCATCAACACGCCGTTAAAACCGCAAAACCCATCCAACTTTATAACAACGCAATAAAGTACAAAATCGTGCATCGTTTTGGTATAATCGTTAACAATTACAACTTTTTATTGCTGTTTTGTTTAAAATAAAACGTTCAAGGGCCCCGGTTCTAGCCATTAAAGAGGCTACTGTTTTCTTTATTTTTAGTTTAATAGTAGCCCCATCGGTCTTTCTGTACGTCTGTCTTAAATCGTCCACATCGTCTCGCTGTCACATGTAATGAGTGACTTTGTTCTCATTGGTACACTTAAAAGGGGTACTGACAACCCTATCACATTCACAACAAAGTTCATTTCACATTGCCTCAATCTTTTTTCTTGTTTTACAGTTAAAACTGAGATTGACATGTGATCGTATCCTTTTTGCAGTCGATTTGATGTGTACAAACTATATTTTGCGTTTTAATGAGATCATTTTAAGATCAATTTTGATTGTTTTGAATACGTGACTGCATTGAATATTGAAGCGTAAAAGGTAAATGGGAATTGAATGTTTTACTTTCAACTCTACTAATAACAAATGCGCGGGGGAAAAGTTATTTAATGTTTTGTTTCTCTCTATTGAGTTTGAAAAGAGCGAAGATAAAACAAAAGAAAATACTAGTAACTATTCCTCTGGATTGCAGTGTTTAGTTTTTAAGTATTGGGGGTAGCCGATTGCGAATCTCTACCACGATATTTGTTACCGTATTGTCAAACTAAAATGTATGAGCGTATTTTAGCTATGCAGATGACATATGGCCCTGCTCACTCAATCATGTAATAATACCGGCTATTGCATGTAATTTTCCCGAAAGTCTACCTTTTTATTTTTATTCTGCACGATGTTTATTTTTAACATACCAAGTGTTATGTTTTGATATGCTGGCTTTTTTTTTCTTGGTATAACGAAGTTATTTTTACCATGACGGTTTTGTATGAGGTATTGTATGTTTATTAAACTAATTTGGATGCGAAATGTCCTGCACATTAGTTAGTGTATAAACGGTTATTTTGCATATGCATAATGAACAATCGGTGTCGTTTCTTTGTTTAATTTTAAATTCCCAGAAAGGAATGACGCATAGAAATACAGAATATTTTTAGCGTTGTGCTTAACATAAAGCTATGACGTTTTAATAACTAAGCATAGAATGCGAACTTTTAGCAAAAATTAACTCAAAACCTGGTTAAATAATTAAATTATACGAGTTTAAATGTTGGAAATACCTTGTCATACAAGCCTATGAAGGTAAAATTAAGTCGGGTCAAACAAATCCAATCCTAAATTTTAATTTGCGTAAAATACAGGCTGAACCAACTGTGAGTTGTGATGAATCCGTCACGGGTACACGCAAACGGACAGAAGATACAGTCCTGTCAAATGTCAGTCCGTAAAGTAATCTGTCTTCTTCTTCTTCTTTAAGGGCTTTCTATCGCTTTTTTGCAATAATTCTGGCAATGTCAAGTGAGTAAAATTTGTACGGTTATGTCAAGTCAGTCATATTTGGTCAGTCAAAATGCCAACAGTAAAATGGTGGAAATTTTACTGAAGGCTCCATTTGCCAACACTCGTGCACGTTCACGAACACTTAACGGATAATAATCCACCCTTATTACACATTAAAGTTTAAGATACACTAGTTTTGAAAAATTAACTCAAAATTCACAACCACCATTGCCGGATTTTCTTCAAAGACTCCGTAAAGTAATCTGAAATAATCCGATTCAAAAGCAGGTTTTTTTTTGTATTTTTTTTACTTCAAAGGTTGACAGCGAATAAAATTAAATTGCTTAGCGAGAGTATACTTAAAACTTCCTTGGATTTCGAATATCAAACGAGGATTAATCAATGTAATTATGAATCAGTTAGAAATAAATAATGATATATGTTTAGTATTCAACTAAATTATGTCTCGCTCTGGCGACATATCGCTTTCTCTCTCTCTTCCGTCAAAGTCACCAAACGGGCAGTGCATGCGTTCCCATAAATTAATTAATATAAATTATAATACTAGTGCTTATGGTGTAATTGTGTAGCAGTGACAATAAAAACCAGTGAAGTGAACATTTCATACATTTTTCAATATAAGGACACCTATAGTACGTAAAATCACAAACAATATATCCATAATGGAATGGGTGTACGTGGTAAATAGGTGAGTTCATTTGTCCAATCGTTCCTAAAATATGGTTGGATGAAATAAAAAATTAAATGTAAAGGACACCATGATACAGCCTTGCTAGGTAGACTATTAAGTCAGAAGAACTTGGTCATGATCATCATCATCTTCATCAGCTCGTAGATGTCCACTGCTGAACATAGGCCTCCCCCAGAGAGCGTTACTGAGCGGGGAAAAAGACAGGTAACCACCTACTCATTAGTAGTAATTACGATATTACTGAATGAAGAGAGATGGCGCGCTTGCTTGGGTTCAAATCGTGCTGGTTGCTAAAATTTTGAGGACTATAATAATATCTTCATCACAGTTACACCAAAATATTTTTGAATCAAGAAACTTCACAAGCTCCGTAAATTAAAAGGCCATTCTGAGAATGGGTTCCATTGCCCAATAGGGGTCACTATTAAGAAATATGGCGTATAGCGAGTGCGACCGATCAGCTTAATTGATATAAATAGGATAAACAAGGTCAGTCACTTATGTTTGGTGACAATACTGGAAGTCTCAGAAAAATTTGACTGCTTATTATGCCATCCATACTTCTACCAGTCATTATATTTTTTGAATTAAATATACACATACCAAATCATAGTCAAACTTTCAATTAACTGTATTACGAGATACCTAAGTAACTGTATCTTCCTGTTTGTTTGTCTGTCTGTCTTTGTTATTTTTCACGACTAAGACTGAAAACCTCTCCTCACGTTCTGCTCTCCTAGTAATTTATTTAGATCACATTTCTATAGCCAATATCATGAAAATAAATAAATAAATAAATAAATAAATAAACAAAATATTTGATAACATTATTCGTATTTCTAGTCTCCTAGTACTTGATTCCCATTTTGAAAACTAGACCAGAGCCATGCCAATATTTATTATTATTATTATGATAAATAATCCCCTATTCGCAAAACTTCGATAACCTAATATAAATGACGATAAAGCAATAATTTCCGTGACATTAATTAGAAACAGAACAATAGCTACCATCATTCATAGAACAGGCAACACCAATAATACAGGCGATACAGGGAACACTGAACACCATTATACTGGCAACATCGTCAATATAAGCGAAGCCAGGTGGGCCATTGTCTCGCGTCGCTTTCAACTAAAAATTAATAAACAGTCCCGAATCAAAGGCGTGGACGTATTCAGGAACTGAGGTATTGGGCGCAGGATTCCCTATTCATGGCAGGACAGGGCATGTAGTCAAGCTTCAATGTTACAAATTCAAAAGCATTGTATCAATAGAATATAATAAGTATAATATTAGTTAGAACTAATATACACCCAGTAGGGCACAATAGTATAACATTATTTTACTGCAGAGGAATTGACGTTGTGTGTTTTTAGTAAGGGGCAAAATAGTTAAGTGTATGACAAGACACCACAAGATTTGCTAGCAAAAATGCATAGATAAAATTATTATTTCCGATGCATTGAATTTTGCCAAAAATAATTTCGGTCTGTGAGTCTTAATGCATTCTGTTTTGACAAAAAAAACCCAAAGAGATGTTTCAATAAACGTCTTTTGACATAGCTGAAAATTGAGGATAAAATTATAAGCAATAATAAGAAATAGAGGTTGACGTGTCCTGTCAAGAAATGGCTGACGACGGTATGACTTGCATCGAGTAGCGAAATAGCACTATAAGGTTCACATGTATTCAAGAAACATTTCAAAATTTATACTTTAAAAGTATTGACAGGCAAAGTTAATATTTTTCAAATAAAAATGTTTACTACTGGAGTTCACATTAATCCTTTAAATCTTCTTAATTATGATTAGACGAGTCTAGGTCAGCCCCTGTGTAAGCCCTGAGTGCGGCCACCATTGCTATCACCCCTATCACTACTCCTATATAATAGACATTAAAATTGTAATGAACTTCAATTTCGAACCTGTCACTCAGTCCGGCCCCTCAACGTTTTCATTTCCGAAAATATTTCGCGCTTCCCGAACAACGTTCGGCCGCCATTTTGTTGTCAATTCTATATTTAAAATGTGTTCTTGTTAAAAACGAATTCAGTATTAAAATTCTGAAAATGTTGCCATTCTGTAACGCGCTAACAGATTTGGAAGGAAATTGTTTTTTTTAAATAACGGGATGTTGTTTTCGTGATGGAAAACTTATGATGGATCGTTGTCATCGACAGGTCTTAGGAAAACAATCATAATAAATTGAAATCATAGAATAGCTATCTATAAATATAGACTTTTGATGACGATGATTGTTGCAACTCAACAATCATTTAATTTAAATATTTGCACTAAGTTTAGCTCTATCCATTAATTAAAATATATATTTTTTACCGACTTTCATATTTTTAAATGCGGAGTCTGCAAAAACAGGGTCCTCAGTATGTATATGTAAATACCTAAAAGATAGACGTAGGTAATGTAGGTATGTATGAAGACTTGCCAAAATATTAATTGCCGACTGAGGTCGGTAGGTAGAGTAGGTAGTAGTACCTGTAACAAAAAAAAAACACATGAATTATAATTATTTTCAATCACTGCACAATTGCACATAGGTACTTTACTTATACAAAGTTAGTTGAAAAGTATTTTTTATGATGATACTGGAACATTCGCTATCTATCTTTTCCTAACGAAGGGTGAAATGAAATCTCTGTTTTCGCTAGATTTCAGTAAGACTGTTTCCTAATAGATCTGGTACTAAATTACGAAGTATAAAATATCGATGAATGGAAAGGAATATGAGCGCGAGTCAGTTCGAAGTTCTTCGGAAATGGATAACAAAACGTCTCAATTGTAAAATTAAAGCGATTACGGAGTCTTAATGACGGGCCCGATAGTTCAGTTGGTAGTAGCCCTGCCTTCTGAGCTGAGGGCTGTGGGTTCGATTCCTACCCAGGATAAACATTTGTGTGATGAACATAGATGTTTGTTCTGTGTCTGGGTGTTATATTGTATTCTATGTAAATATGTATTACAAACAAAAAGTATCTAAGTATTATATCAGTTGTTTGGTTCCCACAGTACAAGCTTTACTTAGTTTGGGGCTAGATGCCGCTGTGTGATATGTCCACACAAATTAGATTTTAGTACTAATTATATTAGATTAGCCCTATTATTTATTACCTGAGTAATAAGGATATAGAAGACGAAGAATACTTTTTGCATACCAAATGACACAAACATTACTAAATATTTGACAAAAAAGTAGTATAATGGGAAGTCTTATCGCTTAGGTAAAGGCTTAGAGCGATCTCTTCCAGACAACCTTGGGACGGACAGAAACAAATTATGTATTAGGGAGGTTGGCGATGTACAGTAAATACGAACACTACAAATACTATTTTTACCACCCAGCTACAAACTTACCAATAACCTCTTAAATTCTTAAAGTGAGTTAAATAGATTCCCATTTGTAATTCAGCTCTCCTTGCTACTTAGTTACCACTCAGCAGTTAAGTTTTGAATCAAAGTTTCACCCTAAGCTAAGCAAATACTATGGCTTTGATCTTCAGGATCATAGCTAATCTAACTTTGTGGCTACCGTACCAATTGTATGCCTACGATCTAAAATCTAGACTAGAAGAAGGTCAATAATCTAAGACATTGCAGACCACAAGTAACATTGGAAATATAGATCAAAGCTTTGGTTTCCAAAACCCACCATGGCGACCAAAAACGGATTGGACCACATAGTTATTATTATTTTATTTTATTTTTATTTTATTAATGTTTAAGAGAAACAAACAGTACAATATTTAGCTTAATTAACTAATCTTTCTTACACTTAAACCAATAAAGTTATGATCTCGGATTTTGTTATTTATAGACATGCCGATTTCCTCGCAAAAATATCTATGTTTACTAGATAGGACATCTCTAGCTGGCACTGTCGACCACATCGAGTATGCCAGCCAGCATACTTTCGCTCATACGAAGCTGAGCACTCATAGTGACTGCACGTGTTTTGCAATAAAAGTTATGATCCGAAAATGCCATTGTCCGTGCTCTGATAGTCAGAGAAAACAAACAAAAGCCTCGCTTTCAGTGTCCAAGCATACTCGCTGTGGTCCACAGTGCCAGTTATAAAGATGCTCTGTAATGGCATACATGGTGGTTTAGACTCCTCGCGATGTTTTCCTTCACCTTTGTAAGAATGACTGCTAATTCTGCACAACCTAAAAAGTCATTGGTGCAGGGCCGAGCGGGATTTAAACATGGCTACATCATTTTGTAAGTCGCCCGGGCTACCTCTGGGCCACTGAGTACGTTTATAGAAATCAAAAAAGCAAGCGCAGGTACAGCCGCGTAAAGCAATCAATCATACCGAGGTACAGTCGACGTCATCTTCCGTTCGGGTTGTATGGTAATTGTGCGGAAACGGGCCCCATAAATCCATTGGGCTGTTGTTTAATTACAATTGGTGAGTTTGTTTACGTTGGGTTCTAATTAAAATGTTTTGAATAAGATTTGCTGATCGTGGACATTTCACACGGCGTCATCTAGCCCCAAACTAAGCATAGCCTGTACTATGGGAACCAGATGACTGATAGAATACTAAAATACTTTTTGTTTGGAAATACATACATAGAGGCCAACAGTTAGAGATCACGTCTCAGTTCCATAAGTCATCACTGGCAACACAAATTGATTGAAAACTTTTGTTTTCAGGCTTTGTGGTATTTTGGACGAAAAGATAGGTCGAAGCTTCCCGAACGCTGCCCAGCCGAGTTGGATTCTTCGGGCGACCTCTTTGTCGAAGTGGACCTACCTAATTTGACAGTCTCAGAGTCGCGCAACTATGGAGAGAGCAATGCTCGGTGTTTCCCTGCGAGAAAAGATCCAAAATGAGGAAATCCGCAGGAGAACTAAAGTGACCGATGTAGCTCTTAGGATTAGCAGGTTGAAAAGGCAATGGGCAGGCCACATCGCTCGTAGAACTGACAACCGATAGGGAAGAAAGGTTCTCGAGTGGCGACCACGAACTGGAAGATGCAGCGTAGGCCGGCCCCCCACTAGGTGGACCGACGACCTGGTGAAAACCGCGGGGAGCCGATGGATGCAAGAGGCGAGCAGCCGCTCTAAGTGGCGCTCCCTGGGGGAGGCCTATGTTCAGCAGTAGACGTCTTCAGGCTGTTAATGATGATGATGACATACATAGAATACAATATAACACCCAGACACAGGACAAACACCTATGCTCATCACACCAATGGGTGGGAATCGAATTATCAAACACACAGCCTACAGATCAGAAACAGCCTATTATTGTAAACAGAACCAGAAGCACCGTTTAAACTTTTGTTTAATGTTCACATTAGTAAACCAAAGATTATCGTTTTTCTGCTAAACCGTTCGACTAACGCTCTCATCCAATCACGGGCCAGTCAGTGCTGCCAACTAGTAAAAATACAATTCACCCAATTTTTTGCGGTTGCGACTCGTTGTTCTACATGGGTCTTCGGTGGTCGCCACTCGAGAACCTTTCTTTCCCATCGGTTGTGAGTTTTAAGAGCGATGTGGCCTGCCCATTGCCATTTCAGTTTGCTAATTCTAAGAGCCATATCGATAACTTTAGTTCTCCTGCGCTATTTTAGTAATCAATAATCAAAGTATAAATTTAATTATTTATGTATATTATAGAGTATGAAAACAGCAATCCATTTAACAAAGCTATAATAGATGGTAGAGCAAGGGTAAGTTCCGGTAATCCATCACTGGTAGAGTTCCTGTACGTAATCCTCACTGAACTGTGAAACCGGTTACCGGTAGAGGTATTAGAGATTTACATTGTACCTACTCTACATTTATTATCAATGGTTCTAATAGGTAATTATAATAAAATTATCATTGTTTTTTTGTCACTATGAATCAACCGCTATTTGATGAAATACTAAATACTATTTGGTGGCATAAAATGCTTCCCCTTTTTCAGTGTCAATTTTAAGATCTTTTGGTACTTTTGGCCAATACATTTGTCTGTATCATTTCGTAAAATCTGTGTTTCATGTAGATGTTCACTATGTATGTCTCTGAGCCGCCTGAGCGTGACATGAAGTTTATTTTGTATCGCGTCACGTTAATATTATGCTACCAGCACCCATGCAAAAATCGGTTTAGCTACAGAAACACCCCACAAAACGAACATCGATTTTCATCACATAAAGTTCGTCTTGAGCGGGAACCGAACCCACTACTACCCAGATCATCGGTCCACCTACTGGGGGCCAGTCTGCGCTGCGTCTTCCGGTTCGTGGTCGCCACTCGAGAACCTTTCTTCCCCATCGGTCGTCAACTCCTACGAGCGATGTGGCCCGTCCACGGCTACTTCATCTTGCTGATTTTAAAAGCTATATTGTTCTCTTGCGGATCTCCTTATTACTACGGCTTATTTTAGCAAAATTTTGACGTAATTACCCGTAAAGGTGATATGCAACCGTAATTCAACACACATGTACCGTGTTTTAAGTAACGGGTGAGCGAAGTGGCAACGCTTAGTGCGACGGTCGCGCCACATGGGACCGGCCCGGACTCTGTCTATTTTTAGTATCGTTTTCGTGTTTCCTTTATTTTTTTATTTTTTTTATTTTTTTTTTATTTTTTTTATTTTTTTTCATTGCTTTTTTTTTGAGGAAACGCTGTTTTTAATCGACTAAGCGCTTCTTGTAATCGATATCGCTTAGAAATTCACTTAGAGAACATTCTTTAACCTTAGAAATCAGTAAATTGACATGGCCATTTCGTTTTCTACCCGAACTCAATTCAAGCCTAAAATGAAATAAGGGTTTTTTTTATTCCATCTATAAAAGCATTACTGCATCTGTCCCACCTCATCATTAACAGCCTCTAGATGTCTACTGCTAAACATAATATAGGCCACCCACATAGAGCGCCCCCTTTAAGGAGCTGCTTGCCTACTCTGCATCTTCTTTTCACTTCGCTTGCACTCGAGAACTTTTCTTCCCCATCGGTTGTCAGTTCTGTGTGCTAATTCTGCTTTGAGAGCTAATATCGTTAACTTTGTTTTTGGTATGGTAAATAATCATTAAATCTATAATTAAACTTAACCACAGCATTAACTGACAATCAAGTAACGGAAGGCTTAGGGCCTATAATCCATAAATACGCCTAATAACACTTAATTATCTCCCTAGGCTTTATCTCTAGACACACCTGACACTGCATACTGCCTGACAGGCGGTAGGGCTGCCAAACTACTAAATCAAAACACTCACGATAAGCTCTAAGACCTACAGATATAACGCATATCATTGAAGCAACTATCGTTTTCCCTCTTACACTATTGCCGTTAAGTGCGGAGGGAGTGAGACAGCAATATAAATGTTTTCTCTTTTCAGTTCTTTTCTTTATTGAATAGATAAAAACAATTTATCTATAAAATTTCGTGTAAGAGAATGCTGCGAAAAAACTCCCAGAAACATTATTAAAAAGTTACGAAAAATCGCGCTGCTGGTATTGAAATTAATCTATTGCGACTGAGTCTGCTAATCTCAATCCAACCGACCTTCTTATGCCAAAATAAAAAAAAAATGGCACTGGTTCTTACAGATTAATACTCAAGGCCGATGGATGCAGGGGACGAGTAGCCGCTCAAAGTGGCGCTCTCTGAGGCCTATGTTCAGCAGTGGACGTCTACGGGCTATTGATGATGATGATGATTATGATGATGATGAATACCCAAAGATGGCAAGTGGCAACCCTACACAAGCGTCTCAATTCCGTTCAAGATATTATAATTTAATAATAAATAATTTCAGTATTATAATTCCCATCAATTATCTATATTACTCTATGTTCCATTCATTTGGTCTAATGATACGTAATTATTATAGAATTAGTCGATATTCATTACACCGAAATCCTTTTATAATTACGGCAAATCAATAGAAGAAAACTCGTTAAGGCGAAGCTCGACAATAAATACAGCTTCAACTGCTACATAATTTATTACTACATTATTGTGTCCAACTTTGATCTGAAGGAAATGTATATTCTTGCATTGTATATTATGAAACAAAACTGTAACATTTCATTTTGGCAATAAAAATTATCTTATCTTAACTAAAAGTAGATCGAAGTGGAAAATCTGGGCAAGTTTTAAAACAGATTGTTTAGATTTAGATGCTTACATGCGCAACTTTTAGTCAAAATGAGCTAAAAATAGCAAAAAATCAAAAACAATTTAATTACAATATTTATTTGGAGGTTTTAACCACATGGTATGCCAACCCCATCTTACAAAAAACCTAAATGAACCTAATGGCCTAGTATTATGAATTAACCAATCAAAAAATTATATATTCAAAAATTGTCTGAAAAATAATTACGTAGGTATACGTACTTACTTACCTATTTTACATTTAACAACCTATATTTATTTAATACACTGTTAGGCGAGATCGTGGTCAAACGCTAGTTTAATCATTGCAATGATAAAAAAAACTTCAAAAACATTAAATACTACATAAAAAAATTAAAAAAAAAAATCACTGTAAAGCTATCTATCTAGTCAGAACGCCTTCCCCTTAACACTCCCGACGGCTAAGAAAACGCATCGTAACGCTGCATTGTGCTCGGAATTAGATATCTTCAGAGTATCGATACTTAGATACTTTTTATACGTAGTATAGTTATATTTCTCACGGCTCTACAAAGGGCTATCAATAGGCAAATTACTTTTCTCTTTGTCTGGAGCAGTAGAATAGGTACAAACGGATTGGATTGGTTTAGGTATGGTCACACTGTAATAGCAGTAAGGGAAATTAAATACCTAGTTGTACTAGGGAGTATTTATCGATGCTGATGCATTAGCAAAAATGTATTTGACTCACTATTGATTCTCACGACTTGAAAGACATTAAAGTTTTTTATAAAAACCTAAAATCCGAGTTGGTGTAAGCCATAGACTTAGGATTTACAAAACAAACAATGACATCAATGACTATAGTAACTTTATTTAAGAAAAGTTTTGGCGGGAACGCGGAAATGTTCACGTCGTTGCATTGTATTATTTCTCAAAACTTGTGCTTTTTCCAGTGTTAATGTTTAAAATTGGTGGCGTTTTACGCATTAAGTGCTGAGTTACGAGCATGAGTGACGGCAAGTGATATAATGTGGTGAAACTTGGTTTTTCGTGTTGCTTCCAAAATTCCATAGAAGCTTCTAGTAAAGTTGCCACCACTTTACTAGAAGATGATTTAGACTGAACTTTGACTACCTGACTTAGACTGGACTATGACTATTTATTTATTTATTTATTTATTTATTTATTAAGGTAATCCAACAGCGTTTACAATACAATATACATTAACAAATTTACAGACTTAAAAGAAGGCCAAACAGGATTACACAAATTAACCGCTATTAATAATTAACAAAAAGTGTGTTTACTAGCTTGTAATACAAATTACATGAAAGCTACGTGTGTAGGGGTGTGTATGTGTGTGTGTGTGTGTTGTGTAGGTATGTTTGTATGGGGCATGTGCAATTGTGCACTCAGCAAGGTGCGTGTGAGATTGTGAATGTGAGATTGTGAATGTGAATATTTGTGAATAAAAATAATAATAAATAAGTATCCTATTTAAATAAATTAGTGTATATTTCTACGATGTAATCAAATATAGGTTTTAAATTTTTTGTAAATATCATAGAGAAAAATAAATCAACTAGAGCGGTGCAACTTTTTTATTTCAAATTTAAGGGCTGTTTTAGATAAATGAAATAGGTCTAAGCCAGAATAATGTTTATTATATGTGCGGGCTGCCCGACAAAGAACCGAATTTTGAGCGTAGTTCGTGCTAGCGTGAGGGACGTGGAGTAGAGGTGTGTGTCTCGTTCGGTAAGATGGTACTGCCAGCGAGACATTGCTCAAGAGTTCAGTACAATCTATTTTCCCTGCTAATATGTCATGTAACAGAACAATATCATATTGCCTCCGCCTCCGCTCCAATGAATCTAAATCAAAATAACGACAGGCTTCAGAGTATGTATCAAATGATCTATGGTCTTTAAAGCTTAAGAATTTAACGAATTTATTTTGTAATGATTCTATCCTATTAATGTGAACAATATAACATGGTGACCAGATGCTACAGGCGTACTCCAAAACACTTCGCACGTAGGTAAAGTACAAAACTTTCATGCAATCTATGTGGGTAAAAAAGTTGCACACACGCTTTATGAACCCTAGCTGCTTGTAAGCTTTATCAACAATAGTATCTATGTGTTCAACTAGCATCATCTTTGAATCTAATGTGACCCCTAAATCCCGGACGGAATTAACTTTTTTAATGGATGAATTGTTTATGTAATATGTGTAATTGATAGGTTTAGATTTTCTCGTAAATGTAATTTGAAGACACTTGGTTGAGTTAACGGAAATTCTGTTTTTGACATAATATTCACTAAGCTTATTCAAATCAGTCTGAATTTTAATACAGTCTTGCATATTATTGATGGTTAAATAAACTTTTTTGTCATCAGCGAACATGCTGTACTTAGAGTTGGTGAACATACTATTAATATCAAAAAGATACGCGTTATATAGCAAAGGACCCAATATAGAACCTTGTGGGACTCCAGAGCTAATAGTAACGTAATCGCTACGCGCGCTACCGATTGCTACCGCTTGCCTTCTGTTAGTGATGTAAGAGCTGAACCATCTGTGAAGATCACCACGAATTCCCAACGCTTGAAGCTTGTGAAGAAGGATGATGTGATCCACTCTATCGAAAGCCTTCTCAAAATCAGTGTAGATCACATCAACCTGCCTCCCATCGTCCATACTTCGAAGAACATAGTTTGTAAAAACTGTTAGATTAGTAACTGTGGAGCGTTTATTCATGAAGCCGTGCTGCTCATCAGGGATTGATTTGAAAATAGTGGTACTAACAGTTTGATATATAATTTTTTCCAGAACCTTACCAAATACATTCAAAATTGATATGGGACGATAATGTTCAATACGGCTCCGTGAACCATTTTTGTGAATCGGCACAATTTTAGCCTCTTTCCAAATCTCAGGAAAAGTAGCAAAAACGTTGACAGATAGCATAAAAATCCTGTGTAACGGGTGACACATAGATATTGCACATTTACTAATAAAGATTGGAGGAATACCGTCTGTACCTGGACCTTTATTAACATCTAACGAATTCAGCTGTTTAAGAACAGCAGTGCTTGAAATATTAAAATTAGAAACTGTATCGTTAGGATCATTGTATGACTGCAAACAGTGGTTATATGAAGCAGCAGGCTTCTGAAACACGCTCTCGAAAAATTCATTAAAACCTGTGCAGGCATCGGATTCATTTCTGAACGTTTGGTCACCTAACGTGAGTGTATTTGGATAGCCCGAATTGTTACCTCGTAGAGACTTTAAATACGACCATAAATGTTTTGGGTCTTTTTTAAGCTGTCTTTGCATATTATCTTTAAACAAATTATAGCATTTCGATTGAATTTTTTTTTGCCTTGCCCTCAAAATTGAGAATTCGTCATAATCCCTTGGGTTTTTGTGCATTTTCCAACGAGCATGTGCATTAAATTTGTCTTTAATTATATGTATAAGTGACCTTGAATACCAGACAGGGTAACTGCCCGCAGGGGAACTATGATAAGACTTGACCTTACGTGATATATTCTTTAACGATGAAAAATAACTATACTTGACACTGGCTAAATACACTCTGTGTAGAGGCAAAATATAAGAAAAAAATAAAATGGTGGTACGTTGCTAAAGCCAATGATATTTAGGTGATATTTTTAATCCTAATTTGTTGATACATTCTATTAATTTGCGGTAAACTAGCTTTCATGTAATTGCGTTGAGTAATTAAGCTATAATTAGCAAAACAAGCAAGAAAATTTGAATTTGGCGCGCTGAGCGTGACGTACTTCCTTAACGAGCTATATTTAAGTCCCTGCTTGCGAAGTTTTTTTTATCACAACTATTCATAAATTATGTAAGTATGCAATAGCATACGATGCAAAATTCGTGTTGAGTAACCTGAAGTTAAAAGTGGAAGAAAGACCTATTAGTACGCAATTTTAAAAATAAAGCCGTCAGAGGTTTTTTTTTCAGGATATTAATGACGTGACGAGCTAGTCGTTCATCTGAGGTTTCTTTTTTAATTAACTATAAGCTAACCTACTCACATAAATTTCAATCAGACGACGTTGTTCACAGTTCCAGAAATATCTAACAAACAAAACAGCTATTTTCAATAAAATGTCAACAGAAATCTTTTGTAATTAGTTTTCTTTCGTTTGGTTTCTTTGACATTTTATTAGAGAAAGCTATTAATGTTGGTTCTGCAAAGTTCAGGATAATTTTCGCACGTTTTCCTCTTATTATTGTCCTCATTTTCTCAGAAAAAAACTCAGTTTAGGTTTGTTTGAATTTATCGGTGTATCACGTGTCTATTTCTGAGTTTATGAAGTTTTTTTTATGAGAATGAATGACGGTACGACTGTGTGATGTCTCAGGACATCACACAGTCGTACCGTACAGCCTAGTAACCAGATTACTACACTCTGTAATCAGGTCATAAAGACTCATTTGCCCAGTAATTTCACTAGCTACAATACCCTTCAAACCGGAACACAGTGCTTGCACACTATTACTTGGCGGCAGAATAACTGGCACAGCGGTGGTACCTACCTAGACGAACTATGCAGAAAAGACCTACCACCTAAAGAGAATTTGTTTCAATTTTAATAAATTACCAGTTGTTACACACTAATAACGTGTATAATTAATAATAATAATAATAATAAAGCCTTTTATTTCCATATCTAAATTTACATTTCAAATGCTGTTAGTATTATTAGTAGTTTAATCTATATTATTATTAATTGTTAGTAAAGTTAGTTCTCTTCATCGATATGGACCCCTCTTTGGGTGAAGGCCTCCTCCAACTTCTTCCATGCCTCTCTATCTTTGCCCAGGATAAGCCAATTTTTTCCTGAATTTTCTAATATGTCATCAGCGCACCGTTTATTTGGCCTGCCAATCTTTCTTTTTCCTAATGGTCCCTTCCAAGTCCCTTCCTTGTTGTTTTCAACGTTCATCTTTTATCGGTGATGCGTGATATATGACCAGCCCATCTCCACTTTAATTTTAGGGCATGTGTTAGTGCATCAGTCAGTTTTGTTTGTTTTCTGATAATTTCGTTTCTTATTTTGTGTATTTTCCTGATTTTTAAAATACTTCTTTCCATTGCCCTCTGTGTTGTTACTATCTTTTGTTTGACTTTAGTTACGTGTATAATTACTTACGTCTAATTAAGTAGGCCGGTAATTTATTAATTTAAAATTAATCACACTCTGAAATGGGCGTAATGTAATTAAAAATTTGCTTTAACACCTCGGCAGTTTATTACATTAAATTAAAATTGGTATCATTATCTAAGATGAATCTTTTCTACTCTCCACATTTTTTTTAATATTTTTTTGGGTTCCGTACCCATGACTGTCATGCGTTTACATTAAAAGAATTCAACCTCCATAAAATACATATGTAATTATAGAATTTTATTTTTTAATTTAAATAAATATATTTGTGGACATTTCACACAGCGCCATCTAGCCCCAAACTAAGCATAGCTTGTACTATGGGAACCAGATGACTGATACAATACTTATATACTTTTTTGTTTGTAAATACATACATAGAATACAATATAACACCCAGACGCAGAACAAACATCTATGTTCATCACACAAATGTATGTCCTTGGTAGGAATCGCACCCACAGCCCTCAGTTCAGAAGGCAGGGATACTACCAACTGAGCTATCGGGCCCGTCAAAATAATATAATTGTAACAGTTTTTACGTGACGACTACGACGGACATAAAAGGTTCTACCTCTACACATCCAATTGGTGGGGGCTAATGGGAATCGATTGTCATGATAATTATCATAGTCAACTTTTAGTTTTCCAACTTTTCTCTTATTAAGGCCCTGACAGGCGCCAAAGCGAGCACGTTTATTACAGCAGACAAACTTGAAACTTATTTTGTACCTAATAGGGTCGCTTTATGCATAGCAAAAATATGGCGATTACGTTGCGTTGCACTTCGACTTTTCCATTTTTCGGTACAAATAATTAGTTATAAAAGAAATGCTTATTGTTATAAAAAAAATAAGCTTATAGACGGATGCATTGAAACATAGCTTATCACTATGATTTATTTCAATGAGGTGTCTTATTTCAATGTAACATATTAGGACGTTTGAATGATTTTTTAGAGGTTTCTTCATGATTTTTTTCTATCCAGAAAACTTTTCGTAAACGTGTTTCGGTTTCAGCAGATGGAAAGAAGATATGACCAGTATTAACGTGCATTTTTTTCAATCCTGTAAATGGTATACGTTTTGAAATAATCACGTTCAAAATAGTCGATTTGGGAGTATTCAGCGCCTTAACTGAGATCTAAACTTAAATCTCCGATCTGGTGAAATCCGCGAGGAGCCAATGGATGCAGGAGGCGAGCAGCCGGTCGAGGTGGCGCTCACTGGGAGAGGCCTAGCAGTGGATGTCTTCAGGCTTTTCATGATGATGAAATAAAAATCATTTTGAAAAAATTTCGCAATTAATCTATGTTTTTTGAAAATACTAAACGTCCTTACTGTGTTTGTTATATGACAAAGGTCGTCGAATTTCTTTCCACAGAGCAGGTACAATTTATTTCATCGAGTTTTACTAGATTTGATGGTTTGTTGGACACTCCGTGTGCTGATTTACGAATTCTAAGTCCTTTCTTACAAACGATTTTGTTATTTGATTGGACAAGGATCCTTTGCACTGTCGCGTTTGATGTAGGATTTGTTTTGATTGGACTGTGATCGGTTTTCGATTTTGTATAAATGAAATTTGGAAAAATGAAGGTGCTTTGATTTCAAAGCTCGGTTCTAAGGTTTTTTAGGCTTCTGTAGATCAAGGTACTCAACTTTTTCGAGGTCTGATTTTTAGATTGACTATTTAATTATTAATTTTGAATGGTAAGCCTTGCAAAAGAATTGTTATTATATGTGACGCTAATTTTTTTACGGTACAAGAAAACTTGAAATTAAATATTCAAAAATCTCGACACAATGAGAAACCTCTGATAACTTAAAACACTCATGCATACTTAAAAAGAAAGCGAAATCGCAGGAGCTACGATGCCACAGGCTGGTACACATTTCAAACTTATGTCATGCCTCTGTTTGCACCTAGTGTTAGGTAAAATTAATTTTATTAATTAAGAATTACTATAACACCAAAACAATTAAGTATATTATCTCCAAATTGCTACAAAAATCTAACTTATACATAACTTTGTCCTTTGAATTAGTATTCAAAGGACAAAGTTTACTTTTTTTGGACACTTCATAAGTATTAGTAGTGTAGCTGGTAAAATTAGTAAAATATTACTTGATTTATTCATCCTGCTTCCACCACGTCCTTTAATCTGTGCACTAATTACTTAGCCGGTGTCAGCTAATGCCAGGACAGGACACTTAGCTAATTACTTTAGTTCTGGAGTTTTACGTGATGTATGCGATGGCAACACTGTACAATCTTTACCCGAGGAGTGTCTGAGAACTGCATAAGTAACAATGGATTTAAGAATCATTTATTAACTTCCAAACTAAGAAACCCTTGGCGAGCTCTACGGCCATATTTTCTGTGGATGTAGTAACTAAATAATAAAATAATAGAATAAAAATCAAGATGAACTTGGTACACATCTAGATAAATTAGTAGCTCTATACAAAATCTCTCGGCGAGGGGTACATCTTTCTTCCGTTTGGGGTAGAAACCATGGGACCGTGGGGTCCGTCCGCCCGTGGTTTCATAAAGGAGCTGTCCAGACGCCTTATAGAAGCTACAGGTGACCAAAGAGCTGGCTCTTACCTCGGCCAAAGACTAAGTTTGGCCATTCAACGAGGTAATGTCGCCAGCTTTTTGGGCACCTTACCCGCAGACAGCGACTTAAACGCGGTTTTTTATTTATAAGTGTATTTTATAAGTTTAGATAGTTTTAGTTTTAGATAAGTACCTACTTAGTTTAGATTTAATTTAGTTTTTAGTAATTGTATTTTGTATTTAGTTATTAAATTTGTAGTTAGTTATTATATTAATAAAGAAATCTATACAAAATATAATAATAATAAAATTCACAAAATTGAATTCATTGTCACAAACTGAATATACGTTATTTACTGCTGATTATGCTAAGTACACCACAATATACATAGTACATACTTACTTTAACAAATAAAAGGAATAATCTCAAAATAAAAAAAAACTCTGCGTCCATTTTATTTCGGCTCTTTGTCTCCGAATCCTAAAAGCCACATGCTACTAAAAATCTAGTACAAACTCGCAAAGTTTTCACAGTACAGTGGCCCATTTCAAACATTCATATTGGGCTGTGACATAACACAGGTTTTAACAGTATGGACGTCTGATATAACAAAGCCTCAGCCTACTCACACAGCCAAATCTCTATCCAGTATGCTATAAATCTTACTGTGTTATTAGAATAATTAAATTGTCCACAATAGTTTTGCATTTAAAACTTTATTTTTGGGATTCAAAATGATTCTATTTACGATACGTCTTATTTTTCCATATTACTGGTCATTTCAATAACCCAAAAATCCGGGATTTTTTTCCGGATTTTGGGGTTATTGAAATTTATTTCATAGCGGTAATATAAAATACCAACTAAAAATATTTATTTCTCGCTCCAAAGTATTTTGCGCGTCACGTTGTTCTTAAAAATTGGATGTTGCAAAAATTGAGGTTGTATTAGCACCGTAAAGAAAAAAAAATTAAAAAACTTAACTATACTATCTAGGTCTGTACTTAAGTACTATAATTATTGATTATACAATAACTCAAGTAATTATAGATAAATAAATAGGTGTGAACATTTCACACAGCGCCATCTAGCCCCAAACTAAGCATAGCTTTTACTATGGGAGCCAGATAACGAATATAATACTTAGATACTTTGTTTTTTAAATACATACATAGAATACAATAGACATAGTAAAATAACACCCAGACACAGAACAAACATCTATGATCATCACACAAATATTTGTCCTGGGTGGGAATCGAACCCACAGCCCTCAGTTCAGAAGACGGGGTTACTAACAACTGTGCTATCGAACCCGTCGAATGAAATACCTATACACGTATACGTAACGCCTACAATATCCAAAAACATGGAAGATCATAAAAATGTACAACATAGTAACAACGTACAACCCACGAGGAAAGTGTCAAGCAGACGACCGTTAACTATTCATAACTTTACGAGTTGCTCTTACTGTTTATATTGCACCTGTGGAACCATTACTTACGTAGCATTCCCGGGCAGGCAGATAAATGGAGGTATCTTTGTTCTAGACATAAAGGCAGACGGAGCTTCTTTACATTAGGTTAGTACTTAGTACTATTTTATGATTGTATAGCGATCGTTTAGGGTTACAAACTTATAGCTTAGTAGAGTGCCATCAAACTCAATGGCGGAAGTCGTATCGAAACGCTGCGCAGTATCAAAAATTAGAATTTAGGGAAGAGGCTTGCAGCGCACTTGACAGCCACCATTGAGTTTGTTTCATTACATACTCTAATGTCAGTTCCTGTCCAGGTATCGCTATGTATTCTCTACCTCTGAGACTTGTTGCTACCCTGGTACTTATAAGTCATAACCAGTCTATTATTGACCAAGCGAACGAAATGAGCTAGTCTCTGTTTCGCTTCGCCAATTTCAGAAAATCAGGGAATTTATAAATGGGCTTTTTTATTATTGGACGTGTATTTCTCCCAAAAAAGCTTTGGCGCAATCTATTAGGCTATTTTGAGGTGTTTCCGCGGAGCTACAACATGGGGCACTTCAAACGACGGGTAAATAGAGTCCTTAAAGGTAGGCAACGCGTCGGCAACGCCCCTGGTGTTGCAGGTGTCTATAGGCGACGGTAACTGCTTACCATCAGGCGGGCCGTCTGGTTGTGTCTGAGCGAGTTATAAAAAAAAAATTATTTGGCAGAAAAATTTGGTAGCAGTATTCGATTCTAAATAAGTATTTCAAATTTCAAATATGAAAAAATCGGTCAAGAGGTTGTCGAGATATAAAAGCTGTAAGGTCTCAGATCGCGGAATTATAATTACTTAGGTATAGTTAAATAAAACATCATACCATGTGGTCCGGGTGGTGTGAGAATAGGACCACCCCATCTCTTTCCATGGATGCTATAAAAGTCAGCTCGGGGGGTATATTAAAATTTTCTACGATCACCTGCCTTGAGCGGTGATTATGGCAACCTTTTGGAAGCCTTTTAATTGAGCAGTCCCATAAGAACAGGAGAACAGAGTTCACTTTTCTTCGTCGTTTCCTTTCGAACGAAAAAAATTGTGTTCGTGGTAAACATGCAAGTGTAAGTCACCAATGGGGCCAATTTTAAAGGCTTTAGTTGACAGATCTAAAGCTCCTAAAACTGTTGCTGTCCTTGTCAAATAGACGGCAATGTAAAAGACGGATATATTTTTAGCATTTTTAAAACTGTCAACTAAAGCCTTCAAAATTAGGCCTCTTATTTTGTTTATAAATATCCAATAATCACAGTACAACAGAGATCACATTTCTTTGCCGTGTCAGATGTTTCGAACGACGAAAATTGCCAGTACATGCATGCTGTAAGGTACCAATATTTAGTTTATATCCATGTTCACGATACCGCAACTAGCGGTATTATTGACCCCCAGATAACGGGGCCGGCCCTTTCGCGGCCATGTGCCGGTATTACTATACAAATCCACCTTAATTCTGCCGATAATATTATTTGTATTAAATGGTACTGATTGGCTCTTCAGGCGTTCAAGTCGGTGACCTTATCTACGCTTGCAAAATATTTGTATTCATAACAGATATAAAGTTTCAAAGAAATCATCTATATAAAGATAGCGCCTGAATAAGGAGGAGTAGACCTCTTTTCACTTCACTACCAAAAGCTTGTACTATTTATTATTCTGTGCCAAGTATCCCATCACTGCTATAACCAAACCAAAACGTAGATCTGTGCTCATTTTGGAATTGATTTAAATGAAAAATTAGAATCACGAGTGGGGATTGAACCCGCATCCATCCATCGCTCAAGCCGGGATATGCTTTACTTAAGCTACCGTGACAAGTGGTCTCATGTCCGAATTTAGCATATCCCGGTTTGAGGGATGGATGGATGTGGGTTCAATCCCCACTCGTGATTCTAATTTTTCCTTTACAAATTAATCTGTAGATTACACTGAGCAGGCGATACTGCTATAAAAATCATAAATATTGATTTAAATGGTATTTTTATTGCTAAAATAGCACCGATGTGTTGTTGTTTCGGTGCTCTTTTGGGAAGATCTACAAAAAAATTAGAAACTATTCGTTCTCTTTTTTTAGTACGAGGAAGTTGTTGCGGGTCTAAACATACTAACTCATTTCGAAACTAATAGGTCTCCAAAGTTACTATTTTCATCCGTAGAAACCCCAACAAAAACAGGGCGAAAATGAGGGTAGCAAGAGTTTCTCAAACTTCCACACACAAAACACTCGGCACTCAAAGCGGGGCACTCACTCAAGGCGTTTATTAAGCGGTTCCCATCGAGAAATACCAAAACTTTTCCTTCTAAAGGCTCTGTCAAAATATCAAACACAATGTGAGACCAAACGCCAAACTTTTATTGAGAAATTTAAACACCCATTGAAAGTAATAGCAGAAGTTTCGACACCCCCTTTCACCCCCTCCCTTATATAAAGGTAACATTAATCACAAGAGCGTACAAAAACAGTTCTTAATTCAAAACTTTTAATTTGCATGAATTTTACACGCCTAGTGGTGCAACTAGTTGACCAAAAAACTGACCCGTAAATTTTCAAACTTATTCTATTCCGGACATCTGCCGTTTCTGTTGATTCCATGCGTTTACATTTTCTCTCTCAGTTCGTAAAGTTTCGAGACGTGTCCTCCGCCGAGATGGGATTTCGCTCCAAGACTTGCAAGGTAAGCTGTACGCTGTTCTATTTTCAAATTGTATCGTTCTATTTGTCAAGGTGAAGAATGTTGCCGGTTGCTTCTATCCTTTCAAAATATTTCTCGTGTAAGCCCGGGTGGGGTGTAAAATAAAGAATTGTTTGCATAAAAACTTTTTTATAAACAAAAACTTGTAGACGTTTTCTTATTATGAAAATGGAATCGTAAATATTTTTACAAGCGGTACTTTAATTTATTTTTTACAGTCAAATCTACTGGTTTGTAAGAAACTGCCGAGTTGAAAATAAAAGAAACAAAAGCCGTCAAGTGCGAGTACACTTCGCTCGTTTAAAATTACGTTAAGATATTTTTATGACGCTCTCGGAAAACGTTTACTGGGCAATTCGTTTTTCCTTTTTATACGTAGCCGTAAATGCGTAACTTTTTTGTGGTTCTTGAGGAATGACATACCGACATTACGAACATACGTAATTTGATGAAAACGTAAAGAATGGTAAATGGACAATTTTGATTTAACACATCCTTTTACTTTATTTTTTATAAGAGTTCTTACTTTATTTCTCTATAGCTGACCCGACAAGCGTTATCTTAGTTATTAGTGCTTTCACACGCAAAGACCGTTAAATTTTTCCCGAATTTTTCAATTTATTTTCCTTGGTTTAACCTTTTTTTATTAGTTTTAAAGTAAGAAGAAAATAGCAAAATCAGTCCGACTTTTCACCAGTAACGGGACTTTAACTTTGGTAGAATCGTCCATTCTTAGGTCCAGGTGACAATAGAAAGAACGCGATTCCTTTAGTTTTCAACTTGAGCAGTATCGTTACACGTTAGCACCACTGTGCAGTTTGCACAGTATTGCGCGAAGTATTTGTACTGTGTTCGTTTGTTGCTTGTAAAGGTATTTTAGACCACTGTGCAATGAAAATTGTTTTGCTGTGTTTACAGACATATTTTGAAAATAGAAGGCAAGTAAATTGAATTTTGAAATCGAAGAGATTGCTACTTCATAATAGGGTCAGTTTTCGGGCCAGGGCATAGAGCGGGTTCAAATGCCTACCAAGAAAGAAACCTATTTTTCCCGAACAAGGCCAAATCGGGTCAGTTTAAATTTATTATATCATCATCATCAGCCTGAAGACGTCCTGCTGAACATAGGCCTCCCCAAAGAGCGCCACTTTGAGCGGCTGCTTGCCTCTTGCATCTGCTCGTGGTATTTGTTATAGTCATTATTAAAATATAGGGGGAGGACTTAAGCCCTGACGTCGCGGAAGTTCATCATTGAAACAAGAATATTATCTAGTGTAAGAATCTAGATAAGTACTTATTCTCCTCTAACTAAACAGGGGCTTAGTGAAGCCCCTGTTTAGTTAGGAAAAACTAAAATTTAATAAAAGGTGAGTCAAATCTAAGTGAAGCAAGTACCATACAATAATGACAAAATGGACGGCGTAACTTATAATTGTTGTCAACGCAACTTAGATTGGCTTGACAAAGCAAAACAACTACGGCCGTAACTTAGCGATAACTTGAAGGGAGTGAAGTCCACTGGAAGTGTCAAAATTAAGTTTCTTGGTTAACTTGAACTTCAACTACTTTATGGATCTGTAAAAATAATGACTTCGAAAGTCTTAACTTTAAATAGAAACATAAAAACTGAAAAATTTAATTTAAAAATGCATTATTTTCGTACATGTAAGTAAGTGGTTAAACCCAGAATTTTTATATTAAGCCACCCAAATGCTTCTGATATCTTTCGCAGCTGAGACCCTGCCCTCTGAAACACGTTAGCGCTTAGTAAACAGCACTTTATGTAGCAGTCATCCATTCAAAACTTTACCGATCGGTTAAGAATGGCAAGTCGAGTTTCGCCATGAGAACTACTACTAAGGTCTCATTCACATCTCATTGGTAAACGTGCTCCATCCACCTTATACAACTTTGTCACATACCATCAGGTGAGTTGTCAGACGTATGCCCGTTTCAGCAAAAAAAGAAATAAAAAAAATGCCCTATTAAAGATTTCATTCATAAAATGAACATTTGTGAATGAAATCTCCACTTGAGCAATCGTCGACTGAGCGTGGTTCGGACGTACACAAAATCATGTCACATCCAGTAACGCGACTTCTCTGTGAACATTCAAATAGGCGTTTGCTTAGGAATTACAGTTGGTACTTAAGTTACTGAGTTATGAATTGTTGCTTCGTATTTTGTACCAAGTTACGAACAAAGTTACCATGTTTTCACTTTACTTTCGTGTTTTTGATAACTTTCGGTATTCCGACGACTTATTATTTCAGGTTAATTGAGTTTTGAGTGGATAATGACTATTTATTTTGACTTACATCCTTACTAACACATAATAATTAATAAATAGTCCGTTTGTTTGTGACTAAAATATTAGATACTGACATCTACTAAACTGTTCTTTGTACAGCAGTTTTTTATGAGAATGATTGAGATGACGAGCTAGTCATTCACTTGGTGTTAAGCGACACGGCCGCCCATAACGGTTCCAGTATCACTCTATACAGCTTTAAAAACACCAAAACTTGTATGGTGTTGTAAACATTGCAGTTTGTGACATTTAATGCTTAACTTACAGTATAAAATTTATTTACAGACAGTACACAAATTTTAGAATAAAGAGATGATATGCAGATTTATACCACTTGTTAGAGAAGCTTTCGTTCAACAATATGAATTCGCAAATAAGTTACCATTTTATTTTAAACAACTAAATATGAAAGGTTTTAAAGGCTGTTTTAAAACTTTCTAGAAACTTAAAACTTCCTGGAATACAATAACGACAAGAACAATATAAATAGGACCATTACAAGACCATACTGTGAAGACAAAACTTCTGTTAGTGCTAGTATATTTAGAAAAGGACATAGATTAAAAAACAGATGGTACACGTCGCAAAATGCAAGCGTTGCAGCGAAGTTACCTATTCTCGGTTGGTAAAAGCGGTACTACGGTACCAACTAAAAATCACCGCAAAAAAATATACTACAATAAAGCCCACCAAATTAAAACAAATCATATTTGAAATAGGTCTTAGAATTAGCAAGTTGAAATGGCAAGAACTGACAACCGATGGGAAAGAAAGGGGAAGACTCAGCATAGGCCGGCCCCCACTAAGTGGACCGATGATCTGGTGAAAACCGTGGAAGCCGATGGACGCAAGAGGTGAGCAGCCGCTCAAGGTGGCGCTATATTATGAGGGAGGCCTATGTTCAGCAGTGGACGTCTTCGGGCTGTTGTTGGTGATGATAATAAGATGTTTCCATGGCTGTACATGTACGTACTTTATTTTGACTAAGTATACCCACTTAATTGAAGATCCATGTTTTATTGTAAATCTGTCGATTCAAAATTATGTCATCATTTAAATTGTTGTTGAAATAGTTTAGAACTTTCGTTGTAAATACCTTTAAATAGCTTTAAAGTTTTAAGAACTTGAAAATACAATAAACTCAGCAGCAACGTTAAAGAAACTTTATTACGATCGTAATATAACTTAGACAACGACAAGCAAGTACTAGTAGTAATAATAAGTATTAGTAGTAGTAAGTAGTAGAGATAGTAGTAGTTATATATTCTATGGTAACGAAGACTTGCTAGTGCCAGTAATTAAGGTAAGTTAAGATAGGTAGGTAGGTTAAGGTAGGTAATTATAATTAGTGTAACTCGTCCTTCTTTTCTTGTAAATAGACGAGTCGTCTATTTACAAGAAAATAAAGGTCAGGCTATATCTGCGTTTTACTGTACTGTAACGTCAAATTTGTAGGTGTTCTATTCGTATTCATATTTCATTCATCCCTGATTCTCGACATGTTAAGAAAAATGAATTGCTTTAAATCTTAGGGGTTGATTCATCATAAGTAGATTATATAATCCTCACCATCATTATCATCAAAATCATCATCATAATCACTCTGAAGACGTCCACTGCTCAACATAGGCCTCCCCCAAAGAGCGCCACTTTGAGCGGCTGCTTGCCTCTTGCATCCACCGACTCAGCCTACGCTGCGTCTTCCGGTTTGTGGCCACCACTCGAGAACCTATCGAGAAGTTAGTAGGTAGGATTCTCGAAATATTAAGAAAAATCGATTACTTTAAATTTTAAATCTTAGGTAACTTTATGCTTTCATTAAATGTAAAACGTGATCTTAAGAAGTAAGATTTTTTTTATATCATCATCATCATTAACTGCCTGAAGACGTCTACTGCTGAACATAGGCCTCCCCAGGGAGCGCCACTTAGGGCGGCTGCTCGCCTCCTGCATCCATCGGCTCTCCGCGGCTTTCACCAGGTCGTCGGTCCACCTAGTGGGGGTTTTTTTATATGAATGATTCACAAATACACTTCAAACGAAAAATTGACACTTCTACTTATATGGATATAAACACGACATTTCCGATACCTACCAATTTTACGTTTATCACAACACACTGATAAAAAATTCACTCGCCACCTACCATTAAACCGCTAATATACGACAGAGGGTCGCCACCACCACCTGCGCAAGTAAATTGGGCAAGTGACAACTCACCACCGAAACACGACCTTAGTAAATTTCATACTTTAGATGTCCCCGTTTCCATTTGCTATAATCATGTTTAGATGTTTCTGGTAGGAGGTAAAAACGCACGGTGACGTATTTTGGTACTGCAGTTTCAGTTATAGGTTCATTTTAATGTAAAGGACAACCGATGGGAATGAAAGGTTCGCGACCATAAACCGGAAGATGCAGCCGGCCCTCCACTAGTTGTACCGATCGTTAAAACCACAGGAAGCTGAGCCGATCGATGCAGGAGGCGAGCAGCCGCTCAAGGTGGCGCTCTACAGTGTAAGACTATATTCAGCAGTGGCCGTCTTCAGGCTGATAATGATGAATGTAAAGGAAAGAATGTCCAGGCTGTGGAGACGGATGGATGCGGATTCAATACCCGTTCATGGTTTTTAAAAAATCATTTACATTCAAATAAATCTGTTGAATACGCTAAGCAGGCAATTATAGTAAGCAATGCTTTTTTATTGATAACTTCTAATTACTCGGTTTTACTCGCGATTTACCCATTTTCCTAAAGAGCTATTAACTTTCTTAAACGTTAGTAAGTTTGCTGTGGTTGTGAGTGAAACTGGAACTGTTATGGACAGCCGTATTGCTTAACATTTATTTATTTATTTATTTATTTATTTATTTATTTATTTCTGTAACAAAATCCACAGCTCTTAAAACAAATACATATAAAACTTATAACAAAACTAAAAGCCAATAATGGATTTACATTTTGCGAATTTATCTTTGAATAAGCAAAAACGACAATCACTAATCAGATAAAAAACCATATAACTAAATACTTATATAAATAGAATAACGGTACCTAATAATAAATAGTGCATTTCCATGTAGTGTGCCTACTGCCTAGTGTTCAACAACGTAGGTATGCACTATATGCTTGTAAACATGTACCTACTTTTGCGTGTGATTTTGGGGTTATCCCGTTTTGACTCCAAATGCACCCCCATCATTAAGGATTTGGAGAACCTCCCGTTTGAAGCGCAAATTGTTGATGTGGAAAATATCAATGGAGCCAAATAATTTATTATAAGTTCTGTGCAATCGACTAACGAGTGAATTTTGGGCATAATTAGTAGCCGAGTGTGATACAGCAAAAAGATTCGTATGTCTTGTTCGATTTCTTGGCACACAAAACCTCAAGATTTTTGAAACTAGATCTGGACTATCAATATAGCTGTTGCACAGTCCATGCAGAAGTGACATGTCAGAAAGCTTGCGCCGATCAGGTGAACATCTAGCTCGTCATGTCATTTATTATCCTAAAAAATACTTTTTTCATCTTTTGTCTTGTCTCAGCGGTGTAAGATCTATGTGAAATTTTTGTTGAAGGTTTTTTTGAACGGACTTTTGCTGTTGGCCTATACCGACCTTTACAGCATCACCGGGCTAGTAACAGCGTTTAAATTTTAGTAGTAAGAATTTTTCATTATTTACCTACACACTGTTTGCGCGTGATTATTTCAAAGCTGTCAAATACACATAAAATGATTAACGTACATCAAGTTGACGTTAAGCGACCATCATTTAAAATGACAGACCTCCTATTTGAATAACCTATTCCCGGAATCTTCTCGGAACTCAACTCAGCTATATAAATCTCTAAATTAAGTTTATCAGCGATTCGTTGTCTTGAACTTATGACCTTGAGCGTGACCTTTTGCTTAGAACATTAAGGAAGCCAGTAATTAAGATGAATGGGAATTAATCACGCTTATTGTTCAGTTGATTGAGGGTAATGTCTTTAGTTCAGTTGATCAGTGGAAAGAACTTAAGAGAAGTTTTTAAACTTACATTGTAGGTAATTTCTGCCAATTCTCAAGAAGTAAACAGACTGATTGATGATTTACCTGAAAAGAGAAATAAAAGCTAATTATTTTCATTTACTAATTACTTAAATGCGGAATTTTAATAAGTAAGTAAGCATTTTACTTTTATTGGTAAAAAAATGACTTGTATTGAATATTATGAAACATATGATTATGATTCCTGTGTGAGGTTTTTGCTACTGCGCTGGCAAAGTCATTCTTTGGCCCAAATTATTAACTTCATATAAACAATAGGCATTTTGCCATCTGTCATTATCACTTACACACCTGTCGCTTCTGTACAATATTCTATCTATGCCATCATACCAAACTATCGGCGGTTCGTTACGACCAGATTAATATTTCGTCGCTCTAAATACGTTATGCGACGGACACTGGCGAAGTTTTGCTACCAAATTGTCGAAGTTGACAACCCTGGGGCACTCTTACGTTTTATGGCCAGGGTTGACGATGATTGGAAAAATTAAGATGCTGTAATTAGTAAATTAGTTTTTTTTCCATGAGTTTATTTATTTTAATATTAAACAAAAATAATGTGTATATATTTCGTTTTAATTGTGGTTTCTTTGTTCGTGTTAGCATATTTTATTCATCATCATCATCATCAGCCCGCAGACGTCCACACTGCTGAACATATGCCTCCCACCATAGAGCGCCACCTCGAGCGGCTGCTCACCTCCTGCATCCATCGTCTCCCCGCGGCTTTCACCAGATCGTCGGTCCACCTAGTAGATTTTATTATTTTTCCTGAATGTTCCAGAACTTTTATTACAAGTAAGTACCTATTACAAGAACATTTCAGAGGTTGACTTCGTTGTCTGATTACCTATAAGTCTTATATTTAAGATCTAACTATTCTGCTAATCTAGCACTGTTCTTAAAATTTCATAAGCGTCTATTCAGCTAAGAGCCCAATTCTACGAGATATTGGATATAAAAACGAATATACAGCCTTATTTATATATAAAGTTTAATATCTCATGCACGACACGATTATGAGTTAATTTTCTGCTAAAAACTAAACTTTTATCGGCGTAACATGGCGAGAATGTGCTGTTAACATATTTCTAACATCAAAGCGCTTTAATCAATGACAGCTCTAGAAATAGCCCATGTTTCCAACGTGGCTATTAAACAATCACATAAACTAACGTCTAACTAAATAATACAGTCGAATTATTCAGCTAACATTATGATCTGTCAATTGAGTGATCACAGGTATTTCATTAATTGGCAACCCTATCAGCAAATACACGAGACGCTTTAGGGTTGTGTCATTGTAGCATTTGAAATACGTCAAAATATTGAAGCTGTATTTTCAAGTCATGAATTTACTGGTTTACATTGTATTTTAATTAATAAATACCCGGTTTTGGGATGCTCGGTATTTTGAAAGCTTGTCTATCGCAAGTGACATTCGATTATCATCTATTGTAAGATATTGAAGCATCTAAACGTAAATTAATGTAAGACTATAAACTTCTAAATTACATGGTAAATATCCCGTTAATAAACAATATCTTAGTAATGTTAAAATTGATGTATAGATTCACAATCACAACAGTCACAATTTTGCTATTTTTTCTTATGAGTTTTTAAATCTATCTGCAGGCGCCATCTAGTCACCGTTGCACCGACAGTAATTAGGGTTGTCAAAAACTAAAAGTATATAAGTATAGTTTACGCTATATCTTATTACAAGAAAAAGAACAAGTCATAAAACTAATTTTGACCGTAAACGTATTCTTGTGAGAAACCAATAATTGTATACTATAATAATACCAAAGGAATTATACCAAAGATAACCAATAAATACAATACACATTTTGACCGTTCCCAGTAAAAAAATCCTGAGTAATATTCTTGGTTTCTTGATTGAATGATAGAAGTAACAACATGACAATTGTGTTTAGGGATACTAAGAAAAAAGTTGTGTGGACAATTTTTATCGATATATTATCATTATTTTTAGCGTACGATACTTTAATAAAATTATTAACTGAAGTTACTTCTCTCTCCAAGGTATATTACTGTAAAACAGTACTTTAATTTTTTTTTGAATACCAATAAACTCTCATTTTGTTTATCTTCTCTAAATTATTTAGTTTAACAGCAATATTGATCCAAAATGGCAAAGGGCAGGCCACATTGCTCGTAGAGCTGACATCCGATGGGGAAGAAAAGTTCTCGAGTGGCGACCACGAACCGGAAGACGCAGCGTAGACCGGCCCCCCACTAGGTGGACCGACGACCTGGTGAAAGCCGCGGGGAGCCGATGGATGCAGGAGGCGAGCAGCCGCTCTAAGTGGCGCTCCCTGGGGGAGGCCTATGTTCAGCAGTGGATATCTTCAGGCTGTTAATGATAATAATGATGATTGATCCAAAACTAGTCCTTTCCTAAATAGAGATTGTTCCCTTTTTTCTGCATAGGGCCTGCTATCATAAAAGCTATGCAGAAAATACTTAGAAGACACTTACACATCTTTTATCGATAAACCTAATACACTATCGATATTTTGTCCCAACACAAGAATTATATTTCGCAATTAATGAGTAATCAGATTATGTATTGAGTATGCGATATGGGCCACCCACATTTCCTACCCATTGTTTAGAAAACATTTCGTATTTCACTTTCATAATCATTTTTATGAGAAAATATTGTATTAAAGCGGTTAAAGGTTAATTATGTAGGTATATTCAAAGATTCGGGGCCGATTTCACCATAGTAGAATTTTATTCCAGTATAACTTTCTGATAACAACCGCGTTTACACGAGTATACCAACAATTTTGAATCTTTTTCCTTGGACACAAATAAAATAGCGTCGTTTTAACTGTTATTTCATTTGTCAATAGGCTTGTGTAGTCTATTTTTTATTGCACGAAGTAATAATATTCCTCAAAAATTGAACAGTCGTGAAAACAAAAATTAATTCTCTCAAAAAATGACAGAGTTACATGCATTTTAAAATACAGGAATAGAACGAGACTGTTCAAACGCGTAGTGACGTCAGCTCTTCCACCTTCATAGTACCTCATTACTAAGCTGTGGTAGACTTACATACAATCTCTTTAGCAAGTGGCGTCATATCGCACAGTTACATAGTAACTATGGGGATGCTCTGTTCTGCGAGAAAGGGACAGGCGATGCCCCCTCCAGAAACTTTAAAAATTACTCTGTGATTTATTTACCGATTTGACTAGTTCTTTCAATTATTGCATTAATTTTTAACCTACTTTACGTCTCTACGTATACATTGCAAAAAAACATCGTAATAAAAAAAATAATAAAATCATAGGATTATTCTATGCATAATACATATTATGTAATAATACTTCTAAAAATGCAAAAATACTAATACAAATATAGAGAAACACAAACGCGATTATCTCTTGCCATACTAAATCACACACCTTCCCGTAACCCCGTACCCTTTTGCAGAGCAGTAGATTTATGTGCGAAATACCAGAAGGTAACGCAAACGAGTACCGTGCTATACATGACGTATCTATCCTGTGGCTATGCTAGTGATATTTACCTAGCTAATGTATGGTAAGAGCAAGAAGAGCAGTTCAATCTATGCAGCATCTGTTATATTTTTTGTGCCCAAAGAAACTCGGGGAGACTATGGATGCAGGAGGCAAGCAGTTGGCCGTGCAAGTTGGCGCTCTCTGGGGAGGCCTATGTTCAGCAGTGGACGTCTTCAGGCTGTTGATGATGATGATGATGATGAAAGAAACTGCACTTGGTGATCGCAGTGGTACCTAAATTATAATAGAGACCAAGGAGAATGCTGCTGGTTTTCAGTCTGACTGTCTGTCTTGGTTACTTTTATATACGACTAAACGGCGAAACCACCAAACAAAAAAATTAACCCAAAAGAAGCAGACACTTCATTATCGTCAACCGTACTCTACACATAGGGCACTAGCTATTCTTTTTAGTGGTCAAACAAGCAATGCAAATCACTCGATAGTTGCTTCCAATCAGCTCCTAAACTATTAGTATTATGTCTCCTGTGCCTGAACTACGACAGCAAGAATTTCGGAGCAACCATCAAAGGGGGCTCCGAGACTACAGAGCAGACTCGTACTCCGTACGCCCGTTCACGTATACACAACAAACGAAGGCCTAGTGAGCACCCGCTCAGGTGGAATGGGCATGGTTACCATCATTCGGGAAGCTTTATGTATAAGCTGCGTTCCGATATTTCTAGAAAGTTCACTGGGGAATTATTACTGGAGTCAAAGAGATTTTCTGCTAATAGATGTACTTTTATGACACCAGCCACCGCGGTGGAAATTTTCTTTGATTGAATGACCATCACCAGACTGCTTTTTTTAACGGTAGGTACCGCAGAACCCATAAAATGGAAGACGTAGCGTAGGCCTGGCCTACACTAGGTAGACCAAAGACCTGGTAACCACCAACATTCAGCGGTAGACGTTTAAAGGCCGATGATGGCGAGGCACCTATAATACGAAAACCAAGCATGTTGTAATTACTAAAGCTGAGGAACATCAACTCTACTTCAAAATCCCAGCATTTCCATCCCTATCCGCGGAAAACAGATCGCATACCCACCCTAAACGCCCACAATACACGGAAGCAGGTACAAACACACAGTCAAACATGCTCGGCTTACATTAGCGATAAAATTATGAAATATGGCTCTCGAACCCCGGTAAGACCACAGTGTAAGATACCAGTGGGACATATGATGCTAAATGTTCTGAGAACTCAGTTTTACTGGCGATGCCTGTTTATGTTGCTCGTATTACCGTCTATTCAAATTACTCTGTGACTTATAGCATTGGGTGTCATTGTTGGCATGTGTGGCGCCAGTTTCAGTTTTCGCTCAGGTTCCATTTCCAGGCCTAACTCGTATGGTGAAATATAAGTTGCTTTGAAATCAGCTGGCCATATTTCATATTCTATGAAAAGTGTAGTCGAAAGCGACAATAGCTCAGTTTTTTTTTTCTTATATTTTGGCTCCATACATAGTGTATTTAGCCAGTGTCAAGTATTGTTATTTTTCATCGTTAAAGATCACGTAAAGTCAAGTGTTAGTCATAATCATAGTCCAGTCTAAGTCAGGTAGTCGCAGTCCAGTCTAAGTCATGCTCCAGTAAAGTGGTGGCAACTTTACTAGAAGCTTCTATGGAATTTTGGAAGCAACACGAAAACTCACGATTTACCACATTATATCACTTGCCCACACTCACGCTCGTAATTCAGAAATTTTAAACATTAATACTGGAAAAAGCAAGTTTTGAGAAATAATACAATGCAACGACGTGAACATTTCCGCGTTTCCGCCAAAACTCCTAAAATAGCTCAGTTGTTGGAGAGAAATGAAATGAAATGAAATGAAATGAAATGTTTTATTATGTATAACAAACTTTTACACAATTATTTATAGTAATAAAACTAAGATAGTTGTAATAAATCCTTGAAGGGTTGTTGGCACCCAAACTAGGATAAAACCTGTGGCATGGCATACCACCGCCCTCCTCCCAAGACAGGTAACTTAATTAGTAAAAAGAACAGGTTGTTAGCTGTGTATCGGACAAGTAAAAATAAAATAAAATCATAAATGTAGGTAGGTAACAACAACAAAAAAAAATCGTCACACAAAAAGTAACTTACGATAGATTATGCATAGGAAAAAAAAGGATTAATTAATATAGGCTTATTAATAGTAATTAATAGGCTGATTTTGCGCAAGCTTTAGGTGGGTATGTACTTATTGTATTTTAGTGATAGGTGTACGTTGTTGTTAGGGGGGAAAATTATTTACGCACGAAAGGGAAATGATCTTAGTGAATGTTTAGTGGGAAGAAACATTGACCTTGATGTAAATTATTAGAGCATAAGTGCAAAATACGTAGAAAGAAACTATGTATGCGTGAGTAGTAAGGTACTCGTACGTGTAAGAGTAATTATTTTTCGTGTATACGAGTATTGTAAGTGTAGTTATTCTAATCAAAACCTGTTGAAATTATAGGTTGTTAATAATATATCAACTAAAGTTGGTTTATTTGATTACAATCAAAAGATTTTCAGTTTGAGGGTAGTTTAATCCAAGTAAGAATGTCTCGATTGTTTTCTTACAGCAAAACTTATGCTTCGAGTAAATGTCACAATTTTTATTGAGTTTGTCATAAAGGAAAGGGCCTAGAAAAGTAATTTGACGACCAGCAAAGGCGGTAGAACATTTCTTGCGTTTCGTAACACAAGTAGTTCTTCGTTTATCAGTTAACAATAGACGGGTCGTATACCGTCATTGAGTGCTGGAAAAGAACGATGCGACTAATAAAGAGTTGGCGAACTGTAAGTAACTTACAGTATTCAAAGAGTCTCCTAGTGGGGTGTCTAAAATGAAAGTTATGCATTACTTTTAAGATTGACCTTTGAGCCCTTTCTACTTTAATGACCGTAGATTTACAAGTTCCACCCCAAGCAGGGATACAATATCCAATAATCGATTGACAAAGCGCATAGTATATCGTTCTTAGTAACTCAGGTGAAGCGATGTTTCTTAATCTTTTAAAAATCCAAGTGAGTTTACGGAGACGCGATGACAGTGCTTCTGCTTGTGTGGTCCAAGTTAAGCGATTATCGAGGGTAACTCCTAAGTACTTTAATGTTACAACTTTTTCGAGTGAATCGCATGAACACAAAGTTTTATCAGTTCCAGAGCAGCATGTGTGAAATTTGATGTTATAGGATGGGGGGGGTTGAGAAACGTTTGTGATGGAGAAGGTCAGAAACTTAGATTTTTTAATATTTAGTGTAAGTTTGTTCTGTCGTAGCCAGGTCGAAATAAGCTGCAGACCCCTTTCAGCCTTAGTTTGAACGTCAGTCCACGAGTCTCCATGATAAACAAGGGCTGTATCATCGGCGTAGGAAAAAATTTTACCATCAGTTGGACAGTATGAACATAGTTCATTGATATAAATCAAAAATAGACTTGGGCCTAGGATGCTACCCTGCGGGACTCCGAATGTAGTGTTTTGGGGAGAGCTAGTGTACTCATTTATTACAACACTTTGAGATCTATTAGTCAGATAATCGCTAAACAATTGCAAGGGCAAACCACGAATTCCGATAGATTCCATTTTGTTCAACAAGAGCGGGATCGAGACCGTATCGAACGCCTTGGCTAAATCGAGAAAAATACCGATGCATTTCTTTTTCTTGTCCAGGTTGGAAACAATGTAGTCTACTAGAGACACAACGGCATGCTCAGTGGATCTTCCAGCCCTGAATCCAAACTGAGAGTCTGCAAGTAATATTTGCTTCTCGAGATATGTAATTAATCTTTTATTTATGAGCTTCTCTAGCACTTTGGACAGAGCCGGCAGAACCGAGATGGGCCTATAATTGCTGACATTGGATCGAGGCCCGCTCTTATGTATGGGGTGAACAAGTGAGTGTTTAAGGGCTAGAGGGAAAACTCCTGTTTCAAAGCAACGATTGAAGATGTGCGTGAGTGGAGGAACTACGCAATTTCTTACAATTTTTAGAATAAGGGACGAGATTCCATCAGAACCCACAGCCGAATCATTTCTCAGGTTTAGGATTATAGATTCTACTTCTGCGTCATCAGTAAACATAAGAGCAAATGATTTATCATGTTTTCCAGTCAGAGTAGCCAAAGATACGTTATCCAAATCATTCGATGAGATTTTCTCCGCCAGTTGACTACCAATGCTAACAAAATAATTGTTGACGTCTTCAACAGATTCACTGGGACCAAGTGAATTAAATTTAAGTAATTCTACAGCTTTGTTCCGTTGGGGGGTTGTCGATGTAATTTTTCTGATAGTTTTCCAAGTCTGTTTTGGGTTACGCGAAACCTTTGACAACTCCCGTTGTTCATATTGCTCTTTAAGCTTCTTAAGTAAGTTGTTACAATAGTTGCGATATCTTTTATAAGAAATAAGCAAGGTTGAATTAGTTGGTAATTTTTTGGTCTTAGTATGTAGTCGGTCTCTGTGGCGTATACACCTTAACACGCCCGGAGTAATCCAAGGTTTCAAAGTTATACGATTTCTAGGAATTGACAATAGTTTTGTATGTGAAATTATTGATTGTGACAGTAATTTTATTAAGCGATTCATGGCATCGTTTGGGTCAGCGATTAGGGTTAAAGAACTAAGATCAGTATTATTAACAGCATTTACTACACCACCGTAGTCAACTTTGGAGATAATTGAAGAAGGTTTAATAGAGGGAAAAACTATGAATATAGTGTTGAAACCATAGAATAGTGGAAGCTTGGATCTCAAGAACCATTCATGAACCGTCCATTGCTGAACAGATGCTTACCTCATAAACCGGCAGGCCACGCTTGGCAGGTGGTAGTTTTTAACGTATCGAGGACAATGCTTCTGTCTATTTTCTGGACATTCCCTTACCGGCTCTTACGGGATACGCGGGAAGATATACGGTGGTCTTATTCTCACACCACTGGGGCGGAGCTAAACATCAGGTCAAATATATGGTGAAACAATACCTTAATTAAAGAGTTTTTTTTTCTAAAACTGCTGCATCTTTCGACATTAGAGGATAAAAATCTCTATTCCAAACAGGGCCATTCCAAAATGGTGTGACGGCTAGTCGGCCCCCAAACCTCAAACACGGCATTTAGCAATAATCGACATTTCAAAACACATCATAGATAGAACTTAAGTAGATTATTACAAGGTTAATCAAATAAAAGTTGATAGGAAATAAAATTCCCAAAGGTTTCTTTCAGCCTTCAGATGTTGGAATAGCCAATTTGGAATACAGGACTCTAGGGAATCTTTTATTTATATAAAACCTTGAAGCGTTATTTCCTATATGTTATCGTATTACTTCCACGTGTATTAAAGAATTCATCATCATCATCAGCGAGATGTCATCGTCTACTGAACATAGGCCTCCCCGTAACGCGCCAGTTGAAGGTCTTTGAGCGACGGCTTAGCTTCTGCATCCATCGGCTCCCCGCGATTAACCAAGTCGTCGGCCCAACTAATGGGGGGCCGGCCTACCCTGCGTTTGTGATGTAAGCTGCCTATAGACTATACATCGATAGATAGAAAATGCTTTATTGCACAATAAACAAAAATGTAGGTACATACTTGAACTTAATGCTAGAGAGCATTATCTTCCAGTTAACCTGGGTGTTACTTAAAAAAAATTATGTGGCAGTACAACGCAGCTTACAATTGCACATTGCACAATGTCTAAAATCAAATACTTTTTACACTTAAATAAAAACTAGGATTAATACCAAATATACATATTTTACGATACACATCATAAATATTAATAATACAATTACCTATATACATAAATATTTTATATTTTATACTATATATACATACATATTTATATTTAAATGGAGTTACTATATTTGGTCAGCTATTGTCTTTATTTCGGAGTGCAAGATAATAATATACCTATAGTGCTATAGTGCCCATATGCCCATTGCCATGACGTGAAGATCTAGTCGTTCACCTGATGTTAAGCGACACGGCCGCCCATAACACTTACGTGTCACTCGGAACTTTAAAAGAATAAAGTTTCGCGTGACACTGCACCACGCGCGTCATCCTGAGTTATTACACAGTCTAGTAATCAGATTACTTCACTGTGTAATCAGGTCATGCAGTCTTATTTGCCCAGTATTTTCACTAGCTACAATGCCCTTTAAACCGGAACACAGTAATATTAAAAAAGGTCTCATTTATACTTAAAGCATTTATAAAAGGAGGTGGCAAGGCGAGGCGTAACCCATGCGCCCATGTGTGGCGTGTTCATTCTCATAAAAAAAAACCTCTGCCGGTCATATGGCACTATTTGGTCATAAACAATATCATAGTGTGCGTGTAGACACTGCGTAAATACGCTAGTTTGTATAACGGTGTGCGTGTTTTAAGATGGTGTGCGGCGTGCGTTATGCGCGGCTCGCGCGTGTACTATATACGTGTTTACCTCTTCCCCGGAGAAATTGGCAGAAAATGGTGCTTGCGAATTATAACGTTAACATCTTCATTTATAAGAAAATACTATACTATTAATTTGTATTTACACTGTGTCACCAGTAAGAGCGAGCATCTTACGCTTATGAATCAGCGAAGTTCGAACACTTTAGTCGCTAGGTGTGCGACCAGCTTTACTTTACGTGGGCGGCAAGCTTTACAATCTTTTACATTACACTATCATAATTGCCTTTTGTTTTTCGCCCACTATATTATGTTCTAATCTCTAAGATACAAGGACTTTCTAAGTACTATTTATAGCCACTTGATATAATTTTAATGAACAGTAGGTACCTCTGTGAGGTAGGGACAGTGAACATTTATTTCATCTAGGTATTTTATGTAAACGAATTTCAGCTAGTCTTTCGCCTGTTGTGAAGTGTCACGGCTGCCCATAACAGTTGCAGTGCCACTCGGAACTGAAAAAAAAAAAAGATTCGCGTGACACTGCACTGTTTACGTCATAAGACGTCAACACTGTGTAGTAATATTCATAGATTGAGATCAGATCAGAAAGTCTCATTTTCCCAGTAATTTCAATAGCTGCAGCGCGCCCTTTAAACCGGAACACAGTAGTGCTCGCACACTACTGCTATTGGTCGCAGAATATCTAGATGAAGTTCAGAAAAGTCCAACGAGCACAATTGGTAAAATTGGTTATAATGGATTATAGTAGTATTGGCACAGATTACTGTATATGTTACTACGAATTGGTTAAAATGAAAAGTACAAATAGTACCTAAATCATTGTGATAATATGGTATGGTGAAGCACTTTCCCACACGTTTGAACCTTACCACCCTCAAGATAAGATCTAAGATCTATAGGCATAGCCTGGACAAAAGTTCTGACTTCTGAAATAAAAATCTAAATAAAATTTAAAATATGAATCACCTTGATTCTAAAACCCGGAAACCTTTGCAAATATGACATAATAGTCCCCTAAAAATTGCCCCAACAAAACTGGAACCAACTTCAGTAAATCCTGTACAAGTACTGATTACTTTCTTGCCTGACTTCGGTGTCTTCAGTGTTGCCAGCCAAACTTGTTCGACACGAATTTGTTTTACAACATTTGTGATTTCCCGTTTGTGGTGGCAGTTTTTGATGGATGTACTGATTACGTTTCAACTTTTCAAGTCTATGCATGCTGGGGTATATAGGAAAGTTTCAGGACAAATGAACTGTATACGTGTCTTCCATTTTTACTGTACACTATATTTACTTTTGAAGTACAACAATTTTGTGATTTCACGTTTGTTGAGGCAATTTTTGATGGATTTACTGGTTTTGTTTCAAGTCTATAGGTATTTAATGTAGTACATAGGTTTGGGTCCCTACTTTAATGATCCATGAAGATAGTTTCAAGACAAATGGACTCGACACTAAATAGGGAAGATGGCTGTTCTCCGTTTTTATTGTAGAGTAAGACTAACTTTTTACTTCAAACGTATTATTGTATTCATTATTTTATTTTATTTTTATTAATTTGTTTACAGCATCGACCTCTATCTCTCCAATCCAATCGTTATCGCTAATTAGCGATAAGGCCACCCATTGTAGGTCTCTACGTCATTTCTTTCTGTATCCGTTTACATGTCCGGTGCTGGAAAATCGACAATAAAAAAATTAAATTGTATTGTTCCCGGTGATTGGCAGAGACGTCAAGACATATTACAACTGCTAGTAATGGAAATTACTTAAAAAAAAAAACAAGAAATATTTGTACTGTGAATTATTTACTTCAGTTACATTTTCCTAGGATTAGTCTTTATGAACGTAACTCTAGCAGAAATTAACACAAAAGCATTTACGCCCAGCGTTGTAACCACCGCAAATTCTACACCGTAACGAATGATCCATTATGCTTTAATCGGGTGAACCAATAAAAGCTAAGAAACACAAATTGAATCACACAGCATTATAAACATCATGAGCAATGGTGTGATTGCGAAATCAATTATGAAGGTTGTAACCCAAGTTGATTATGGAAGCGATGATACAGTCGAGAATAAAAGTGTTTTAAACCTCTGCTTCTTCTTCAATTTATCATCAACAGCGTGAAGATATACACTGTTGAACATAGGCCTTCCCCATATAGCGCAACTTTGAGCGGCTGCTTGGTGCTTCCATCGGGGTCCCCACGTTTCTGGCCGGCTTCTTTTGTTACCTGTACCGAAAGAATCGTAGAATTTTTGAACGTTGCTTTTTTATACAGCGGAAGCACTGAACTATTCAAGCATTTCTTCAGTCAGGAAACTCTTAAGCCATCAAAGCTTTGTTATATTCAAAGCATAGGCATAATATGTATCGTAACAAAGTAGTTGGGGCACCTCGGGATGTCAGCCTCGGTTTAGGAAGACGATAGTGCAAAAAGTTGGTTTTCTAAATGTCACTGTTCTGGGCAGCTGTGACGCTAAGCAAAAGATACGAAACACTGTGTTTTTGTTAGCGCTGGCATCGTACCAGTGGGGCTTGCTTGGTGGGCAAGCAGTCAATCCGGATTCTTACCCACGATCAACGAATCGCAAGCCGACATCTCTACCAACCAACATCAGGTTCCCCGTAAAGCACCGCCTTGAGCGGCTGATTATGAGATCTCTAGTCTATATTGTTCTGACAGAAGATCGGACCAATTGGAGGGCCTTCTTTGCACATGGTCACGATCCTCATCAGTGAGGAAACGACAAAAAGGAAAGAAAGTCTCTATACTAAATTCCAATGCTAAGAAATGATAACATTATTTTCATATTCGAACAAACCCCTTTCACAGTGCGGTAAAACTTATCTAATACCACAGACAGCTGAAGATTATCTTCAAAAAGAAATGAGGTATCTAGATGACCTACTTTAAAACTTCCCTATGCTGCGGTAATCGATTGCTCTGAAGGAATACCTATCTATGTAACTCTTGGGAAACTTTCCTGATTGCTCCAGACGTGGAGTTTAGTGTAGAAATAGATATGTGAAAGAAACTGTAGGTATTTCGAGAACTACTTTAATCTCTCTTACTTCTGTCGTAGAGTTTTTATTCATTAATAACTGTATTCTCTATAAAAATTAAACTCGTTGAGTTTCACGTTAGCATAAAAATGTTATTTAAATATTTGATGGGTGTAATTATTTGAACTTGGATAGTTTTTTAAAGGTCGCTATGGTCGCTACACAATCTTTTCTATTAATAGAGAATATTTAGATATAGCAAAAAAAAAGTTTTGATTTTAAGAAAAAGAAATGAATGTTTTTTTTTAATTCTGTAAATGATATACATTTTGAGAACATTGCTTTAAAGTTAGGTCACTTACCTTAGGAGCCTTCAGCCTCAAAAATAAGGTCGATAACATAAAATTAAGCATATTCGCAGGTGCAAATAGAACAAACCTTGGAATTTTAAATTTTGTGATTACCTATATCTACCTCTGTGTTCGCGTGTACCTTTCTATCGGAAATGAGTTATCGATAATGCGTTTTAATCGTAAAATGGGAACCTGTATTCATTCGCAAATAGAAAATTAGTGTTTCGATAAAAAGGGCGCAATCTTATTACTTCGTAACTTGTACGAATGACATTACTATTGTGATGCGTCAACGTGATGGGGCAATCTAATATAGATCGAAGATTAGTTGATCATTTTGATGAACACTCATTTCCCATTCCCATTTTTAAATCGATTAAAACCACCAAAGGTATGTGTTCAGGTGCACCATTGCACAAACATAATTATCTAACTGGTAATAATTAAAAAAATTTAAGAAACCTAGTTTATTGCGTCTTGAAAATATTAGGTTAGTTCGAATTCTTCTTAATCTAAACTATAAACGCACAAAATCATAAGAGCTTTACAAAAAATCAATTGTAAAAAAAAATCATTCACCATCTAGTTCATAATGTCATCTGAGATTAGTTAAAAGAAAGCTGAAATAAAAAAAAATACAAACAAAAGCAGATCTGATTACCACATGGCATTGCTCAAATTAAATCGTGCGAAAAAATCGATATCAAAATCACATCCCTAACCTGATTATCGATTTCTATACTCACACACATAAACACGAAGACATACAAATGACAAATGAAACTACGTCCCACCATAAATTGTGACTGCGAATAATAAAAGATTATCTCTGAAATAATACAGGGGGAGCACAATGGGTCTTTTATTAAGGGAACAGCCTATGGACGTGGTTTTGGAGCGCCCTATGTGGGTGTAGTAGATATATTTATGCTAGTTTACATTCTATTGTTCTGGATGCGAGGATGTAACAAAAATGACAGAGCAGTAGCTGCGGATGAGATTTTGAAAGAGTTTATTAAGGTGGTACGTCACGCTCAGCGCGCCAAATTCAAATCTTCTTTTTTTTTTGCCAATTATAGCTTAATTACTCAACGCAATTACATGAAAACTAGTTTTCCGCAAATAAATAGAATTTATCAACTAATTATGATTAAAAGTATCACCTAAACATCATTGGTTTAGCAACAATTGGCAATTGACTGAAAAGCCGAGACAAAATTAGTTTTTTGCAAACTGTTGCTAAACCAATGATATTTAGATGATATTTTTAATCATAACTATGACTGCGCTTGAACTAAATGGGTAATGGTAATGGGTAAATTGGGGTAAAGAGAACTCTATGTCCTTCACAAGGTTTAAAATATATTCATAGTAAATTCTATATTGATCACTTTAGCAGTTTAGTGCAACCATGAAATAGAATCTCAAGACCACCAACTCATTTTTTTCTATTATCCTTTAGCTGTTATTTTCAACCGATTTAAAAAACGAGGTTATCTATTCAGTTTTTTGTATTTGTTTCCTCAGAACTCCGTTGCAGAACGCTTATACCGATTTGGATTTTTTTTATTTGAAAGTATTCACTTTCAGATTGGTCTGATGGTCACTGAAATTTCATCAAAATTGGTTTTGTAGATTTAAATCAAATAACTGTTTTTTTTTACATAATGGTGATCTCATCCAAGTATTTCTCAGTATAAAAATTAAGGCGATTAAAGTCACTTAAACTTCTTTTTCATCACAGTTGCTCGTAAAATGGCTCTTAACCTAACCGCTTTTAGGATCAAAACCAATGAAATTTCCAACTCGGTCTCGGTCTCTTTAATAGTCTTGGTCTTGGGCGTGTGGGGTTGATCATTACACTCATCAACTTCTCACACTTGTATCATAATGTACTATTTTAAACGATATTATGTTTTTAGCAATTTTTTGGACAAGAAAAAAATCAAAGAATTTTGAATATAATTTGCCAAAGGTTCCCCCACGTCCCCATCAATAACACGTGCCGTGAAAAGTTCCGTTCACACCAAACGGTGGTAAGAAACCATTAATACCACCTACTGTACGCATAACTGGTTGCACGCGACTCCACTCATAACGTTCCCCTCCGATTTATAATACAGGAGAAATAAAATGTTGTATCGATCGGTAGGGGTTGGATAGGGTTGTGCAAAATCGAAAATTTTGCTCTAGGCAAGCATGCTCCATCTTCCCCCGCATCGTTGCTTACCATCAGGTGACACAGCGGTAAAAATTGTAAAAGGTAATAAAGTTTTATTTTCTTTGTTTATTTATTTTACTAAATGAAAGCCTATCAATGAATAAAAAAACATAGGTACTTATTTGGTATGGTCACTGTGACTTTACGTTTACTATGAGAAAAAGCTTAAAATATAAAAAATATCGTTTCAAGTGGTGGTGGTATGGTTTTTGAAGTTTTATAAAAATAAGCCATAAAATTAAAAAAAGCAATAGGTTAATATAATAAGCTTTCATAAAGTACAACCTACGAAAGGAAAATAAGTAGGATTCTAAGTAGGAAACATTCATTCAGAGAATTAGGAATGTTTCCTACTTAGTCTCTGAAGTCACATTTAATGACCAGTTCTTTGAAGGCCAATTTAAAATTATTCAAAAAATGTAATCTTAAAAATCGGAAGTTGGCAACCCTTAACCTTAAGCGGCAGTAGCTTAATAGCGATGCGCGATTCGCACGAGACTGTTTGTATAAATCTATTCCAGTGATCTGTTGCGTGTGTCTGTACTGTACTCAATACACATGTATGCATGTATATTAAAGATGTGTGTTGTGTGACGATGTGTGTGCGATTGATATTGACGTGTTAGAATCAATGAACCGCGAAGATGTTTCTGTTTTATTAATTTTGTTTTAAGGGGGTGTTTTGTAGCCCATTTAGATTCAGAGGAAAAGACAGCCCTTATCTTTTCTCTCTTCTTTTTGACTGAGACAATGCGTAAAACGAAAAACCCGTGCGAAGCCAGAGAGGGTTAGCTAGTGGGTAAATATTTCTATGGTACAAAATATATCCCGTACTAGCTGACCTGCCCCGGCTTCGCACGGGTTAATTAGTTTGAAGTTCTAACCCTGTTTATGGGTAAGAAAGAAGGGAAAGGTAAAAAATAGGGGAAAAAGATGAATGGATGGGACGGCGTAGGGAGGCAGGCGCAGCCTTCTTCCCTTCCATCCTTTTCCCCTATTTTTTTACCTTTCTCTTCTATCTTTCCTTAGACGGTGAGTATATACCGGGTGTAATTGAATTCATTAGCATCCTTTAAAACTAGATACCTACTCCTGATACCGGTTACGTGTAGACCAAAATTTTTGAATTCTTACACATTGGTTTGGTAATAATAATAACTCCAAAAAATGGAATAACTTACTTAATCAAATGCTACAATACAGAATTTAATTAAAATAATGAATTACTGTTTTTAATTAGTACATACAAGGTATAAAAACGTTTAAATATATCAAAATCCTCCGTGCCAACTGCGTTAGGCGCCGCGGCAATCTTCACAATTTTCAATAAAAAATATTTCATTTACACTCTTTACTTTTTAATAATCATCTATAAATGATGTATTATCATGGGCTCAATTTATGCTAATTAATTAAATTACATCCTGTATATAATTAAAATTAAAATTGATATCCAAATATAATAATAATATGCGAGCAAAAAATCTTCAATCAAAATTACATCCTTATTGCTTGAGCACCCCGCACTTGGCCGATTTAGAAAACAAAAAGTATCCTAAGTGTTATTCCGCATGATTAGCTATTACCATTTTCAACAAAATCCGTTCCGTTCCGTGTTCAAAGGGACAGACAGACAGACAGACCGACAGAAATTAAAAACAATTGTATATTTTTTATTTTTTTATGATCGATAGGCTAACATTTGACCACGGTCTCACCTGATGGTAAGTGAAGACGCGGTCGACGATGGCGCATGCTTGCCTAGAAGATCGATTAAAAAGCATACTGCAGTCAACATTTTCCGAAAATATTCAATGTACAGATTTAGCCCAGTTACTGTTTTATTATATGTATGTATTGATTACCACAGAATATAGAATACTACGACTGCTTTAAAAATAGTTTACGCAATATAAATTTGCCATATTAAGAGGGCTCTATTTTAGACGTGCTCGCTTATACATGACCCTACATCTGCCATTATTAAATTATACGGATTTTATATCTTTTTTGATTTCGATGTTAAGGGTGGAAATATGGGGGATTGAAAACAAATATAAACTTCTTGACTTATTGCATTATTATCTTGACATTGAGTTTTTTTTAATAATATGCGATTATCTATTATTAATTTCTAAAACACTATTTAGTTTGTCTTTAAGCCCTAATTACTGAAGTTCAGAATAAGATATAGAGCCTGATTTGCAAGCAAAGCTAATGACACCAAAATATAAATGATGTATCATCATCATCATCAGCCGAATGACACCAAAAGCTGAACAAAGGCCTCTAAAATAGAATGCCACTTTGGCAACTACTTCCACTTGAAACTAAGAATTGTAAACATTCCATAGTTGTCCATCATTTTAATCAGCCTGAAGATATGCACTGCAGAATAAGGACTCCCCCATAAAGCGCCACGTTGAGCGGCTGCCGGCCTCTTGCATCTGGCTCGCTGCGGTTCTGACCAGTTTGTCGGTCCACCTATAGACCGACGCTGCGTCTTCCACTTCGTGGTCGCCACTAAAGATCCATTTCCCTGATTACCTTATCCAACTCAAGTCTATATTATTTTCAGTTTATTATCTTGGTGGATTTTATCCCATGACATTCCCAATGGTTATAGTTCTTCGAATTATCATCCCCTTCTAATACGAGATTTATAGGCGACCTTTTGTGTTCATAACAATGTATTGAATGGGAACGCTATACAGATATCTCTGGGATGAATGGGAAGGCATTACGCGTGATTAGTTCGCAAAATGGACAAAAAGAAGTCAGTTAGATAGCTTTTGAAATAAAAAGAGTAAATATATGCCCATGACCCATCTCTATCCGTACAAAGATTATAAAGCCCGTTGATAGCTCGTGAACATAATTCAGCACGACTAGTAGCACGACTCACTTGCGCGGGCAGGGGGCGATGTAACAAAACGAGACAGTCATACGAAATTGCAAAGAACAGAGCAGGATGGAACAAAAACACATTGGGTGTCCCGTTTCATCTCATAGGATCAGCGGTTGAAATACACCACTAGTTTTCGAATGAGGGGAAGTTGTATCATTGGTCAACTGGATTTATAGTCGTGGGTGCCGAAAGCTAGGTAAGGAAATATCCAGAGAACAGGGTAGCAACATTCTCTCCGGAAAAATCTTCTGTAATCACTGCCAAGTAGTAAAAAGTTCAGTGTAAAAAGTTTTACTCTAGTTTACTTCAATCGCAGGTAGATAACATGTAGGTTAATTCAGTTTACATTGGTACTAGATTAGGAGGCATTCAAAACTAAAATAAATAAAAATACCTACCAGGCTTACATAACCTAATAAGAAGTACGGTGATATTTTGCATCACAGTCTTCAAATAAATACCGTCATATAGACCAATAAAATGTTCGGATCGTTTCGCCCCAAGAGAACCTCAAACGAAAAAGACTGTCAAAACCATTAGGAGCTCTACAGAGGGTATAATAACCAGCCGGAATGATACCAACACTTGGAAAATATAACTTCCTTGTACAATGGAGTTAAGTAGGTCAGGTGCGGCACAATATGAGGTGTGGATGCGAAACTCTTGCTGTGGGAATCCCAGTTTTTAACTGGGTGCTTTCAAGGGTTGTGCAAGCTTTTTAAAGTGGAGGTAAACATGACTAAATATGTGTTTTTTGCTGAAGAACCAGCATTGTTGTACCTAGTTATAAGCCTGATAATAGTATGTTATAATAATGTAACTTCTACTTGTCGAAACTGGAAGTGAAGGAAAGTTGTGAGCGTGATTATCTGGCAAGTAATGAATTGGATTACGTATTGACGGCTGTGGGTCTATGATTATTGTGGATGTCCCAAAGTTCCAAGTAAGAACCATAGACTTAGGAATAAAAAATTCTAGACCTGTGGTAATGGGAACTAGCTGGGTGGCTCTGTTCAGATATTGGGACTCGTGTATAGGTCGTATCTCTCAAATCAGTCAAGATGTTGTCATGAAGGTCGTGAAGTCAGTAAACAGAATTGTTACAAAAAAGTTGCTGGCGAGGTCTGTCTGTAGAAGTACTAGTTCCCAGAAGGTACGCCTTAGCAAGAATCCATCTTGGTAGGTACCACCGATTTACCAGATATCCTGCCACCAAGCAGTAGTACCTACAAATAAAGCATTTTCTTTCTTTCTTTCTTTCTAGTATGCACTTATGCAGACACTACTGTTCTGGTTTGAAGGACCCTGACGCAATAATGTTTGAGCATAGAGACCACGGAGCATTGAAAATAACCGGCCAAGAGCGAGTCGGACTCGCGTACGAAGGGTTCCGTACCATTATCTATAAAAGCGTAAAAATTTCTTGTTATAACGGCAACAGAAATACATCATCTGTGAATTTTTCAACTGTCCAACTATCACGGTTTATGAGATACAGCCTGGTGACAGATGAATTTAACAAAACAGACAGATTTACATACGAAGCGGTTTTTTCATGCTCTGTGACTGTCTGTCCTGAATCCTGATCCCACAGTCTAGAAATCTTATTTTATTTTATTTTTATTTATTAGTAAGTAGTACCAACCTTTTCCATTAATGTTCCACTACAAAATATTGTTGCGAAATCGCTATGAAAAGTAAACGTTCTAGAAAATTCATATTTCTAGAACCTTCCAGCCGTTGTGTGTTTGTCAGGAAAACAGATGAGAAATGACCATTGTGCAGCTTATCTGAAGTCGGATCGTGGATACTGCGTGAAATATGGGGTACTGTGACGTTTCATGTGGAATTTACTGGAGGTGCAAATTTTTCATGTAATATTACGACTAATAAATTTGTAAAGTAAAAATAGTAAAGGGTATAATTACAATAAGGACCCATACTGACTAAATAAAAAAAAATGGAATCCTGATGATGCTGCTGATGATGTCGGTGCTGGGCTGATGATAATTTGAAAGAAGATTCGAATATGTTGTCGGTTGGGAACTATAAGTGCTAAAGAATGACACAGACAGACAGGTTGGAGCACAAACATATATTTTTTTCGTTTCCTATCTCTATGGGTTGATGTGTACCTTGCCGTCGTCCTTGTTTCCAGATAGCTATAACCTGGGTGTCTTCAAGTCATGGGTGAACAGGTATCTTCTAGGCAAGCATGCACCACCGTAGGCCGCGTCGTCACTTACCATCAGGTGAGACAGTGGTCAAATGCTATGCCTATAAAATGTAAAAAAAAAATGTCAAACTTATTAACACACCTTATTTCGACATCGGGTCGAAAATATAATAATAATAATAATAATAATAAAAAAAAAAAAACCGCTGACAACCGTAAACGTCTTCTTGTTTCGTCCAATTTTATAAATTTGTTTTATATAGTTTACAACATTTTATTTACCATGAATCAAGCACAATATCTACAATCTACATTTTTACTATCGATTCCAACCATCAAATGGATTTCTACATGTGTTTTACGAAAATACGGCAAATTTTTTCACAATGACGTTGTCAACAAGAAACGTCAACAACAGTAAATTCCACCACAACTGAGATGATAACACGTTCGAAGGCAAAAACAGCGGGTAACGAATGCGCACGACCTCCACCACCGCCCACCCCGTCGTCTCCGAGCTCTTCGTCGGGCGACGAGTATGCTACTCCGCCCGACACCACCGCGTCGAGCGACGAGGACGGGACACTGTCACCTCCGCCGCCGCCACCACCTGCGCGACGTGGGCGACCACCACTGCCGGCACGCTTGGGGCCTGCGGGGCAACCTGCTCCGCGCCCGACCCCCGCTACCGGTGGTATAGTGCGCCGCATGCGATGGTCTCAAACTATGAACGAGAACTGCATGCGCGCCTATTATGGGGCTACAGAGGGGGGAAGCAGCCTGACTGCGTACCGAGATAGGATGCTGTCACTGTTTCAGAGCCTTGAGCCAGCCGTCGCCGTATCCGCACAACGACTGTCGGATCAGGTGCGGGCTATCCATCGGTGCAAGCTGTTGGACCAGCCTACGCTTGATCGGTTGCGCCTGAAGGCGCTGGTCCTGCCTGCCGCGCTGCCGGATCCGGGACCAATTATGGACCCGCCACCGGTGACGCCGCGGGGTGATCCCGCGGTCGATGGGGAGGAGGGTGTGAGTGACAGCGTAAGTACCCAGGCGAATGAGCAATTGAGGAGGGCTTTGGAGGACGCGATTGAGCGGTATCGATCCACACCTACCTCTAGGCCGCGACTACCACGTTTGCCCACGAATAGACGAAACCTCGTGCTAATGGGAGCCCTGAACACTTTGCTAGTTCCGTACTTACGGACTAGCGAAGACTTAGTTGATACGCACTCGATTTTGTACTGTGGGGCCATCGCGGCGTGCCGTGTGGCTCGTGTCAAGTTTCCGGACACTGACCGAGCACCGCGGCCCGCCGACGGTGCTCCTGCGTGGCAGGTACGGATCGAGAAGCGTATCACTACATTTAGGACTCTCATAGCGAAGCTGGTCTGCTTCAGCCGGGGCAATCATCGCCCCCGAGTCATGCGTTTTGTGACCCAGGCCTTTGCTGGGACCGATACTAGGCCCCAGGATTACATGGCTTGTGTTACGGAGCGCATTGACTACCTGAAGCAGAAAGTCTATGCATGGGCAAGTCGTATTCGCCGCTACAGAGAGCGTGTGGATAGGTACCAGCAGGATCGCCTTTTCCAAAGTGACCAAAGGAAGGTGTACCGGAACTGGGAGGGAACCGGCCAACGTGTGGTCGACGGGCAGCTGCCAGATGCAAACGCCATGAACGAGTTCTGGCGTAGCATCTGGTCGGTGCCCGTCGAGCACACGGAGGGTGATTGGATGCGAGTTGTCGAGCGTGGGTGTGAGTCAATCGAGTCCATGGGGTCTATTACTATAGACCCCGAAGACGTAAGTTGTGCGATCCGTACGGCACAGAACTGGAAAAGTCCTGGACCGGATGGATTGCACAACTTCTGGATTAAATGGATTCGATGCTCATACCCATGCTTGGCGAAACAATTTCAAGAAGCCCTCGAGGCTGGTTCACTCCCAAGTTTCATGACAACTGGTGTCACCTTCCTACTCCATAAGTCCGGTAGTACCACGGAAGCGAAGAATTATAGACCCATCACGTGCTTGCCTACGCTGTACAAGCTCCTTACATCCATTCTGAGAACAAAAATTAACTCGCACATCGTTGTGAACAATATTTTGGCCCCCGCTCAGAATGGATGTAGGGTTGGGTCCCGTGGTACTAAGGAGCTCCTCCTCATCGACACGGCCATCTGCCAACAGGTCCGGCGGAACAGAGGGGCTCTCTCTACTGCCTGGATTGACTATAAGAAGGCCTATGATTCGGTGCCTCACTCATGGCTGGAGAGGATCTTGGAGTTGTATAAAATAGATGCAACTCTAAGATTCTTTTTAAGGTCATGCATGGGGCAGTGGACCACGGTCCTTCGTCAACCAGGTAGGGGGGACAGCGTCTCTGGCCCGCAGGACTTAATAAGGATTGAGCGAGGCATATTCCAGGGTGACAGTCTGAGTCCCTTGTGGTTTTGCCTGGCGTTGAATCCTCTCAGTACCTTGCTGGGAGATTCAAAGCTAGGCTGTCGGCTTCGGAGGGGGGGTGAGATCATATCTCATCTACTGTACATGGATGACCTCAAGCTGTTCTCACCGCAACGTCCACAATTGATAGAGTTGTTAAAAATCACAGAGAATTTTAGCAACTCTATCAAGATGGAGTTCGGTGTGGATAAGTGTGCGGTTATGCATGTACGGGGAGGGAAAGTTGTAAATTCCACGAATTTACAACTTTCCGAGACAATGACTCTCAGGTCCCTCTCCGAATCCGAAACCTACAGGTATCTTGGTGTGTCAGAGTCGTTGGGTGTTTCAGTAGGGGATGTTAAGAGGACGGTGAAGGAGCGCTTCTTCTGCCGTCTGACAAAAGTACTCAATAGTCTTTTGTCGGGTGGCAACAAGGTGCGCGCCTTCAACGGCTGGGTGATGCCCTTACTGATATACTCCTTTGGCATACTAAGATGGACTCAGACTGAGCTGGACGCCCTGGATAGAAAGGTCCGTCAACTGCTTACATCACATCGTATGCTACACCCGCGCTCGTCTGTTATGAGACTGTACATTCCACGGAAATGGGGAGGTCGAGGCTTTTTAAACGCCAAAACCCTCCATAACCGTGAAGTGTGCAGTCTCCGGGAGTATTTCCTCAACAACGAGTGCGGGATGCATCGCGATCTGGTGGCAGTTGACAAGGGCCTCATGCCGCTCTCCTTGGCAAATGAGAACTGGCGCAAACCGGTGGTACTTAGCACCGAAGACCGTAGGGACGTATGGAAAGGCAAGGAGCTGCACGGGCGGTTCTATCGGGCCCTGACGGGGCCCGATGTGGACCTGCATGCGTCGGTGAACTGGCTGCGATTCGGCAACCTCTTTGGGGAAACCGAGGGTTTTGTCTGTGCAATTGCGGACGAAGTTATCAAGACGAATAACTACCGGAAATATATAATGAAGGACGGTACGGTCGACATTTGTCGAGCATGCCGCCGTCCCGGGGAATCTCTCCGACATATTATTTCCGGTTGTTCTCATCTTGCTAACGGAGAGTACTTGCACAGACACAACTTAGTGGCCAGGATCATTCATCAGCAACTTGCCCTTCAATACGGCCTTGTCGAGTCTGAGGTGCCGTACTACAAGTACACACCGGGGCCGGTTCTTGAAAATGGCCGTGCGTTGCTCTATTGGGACCGCTCTATCATCACGGACAGGACTATTGTAGCCAATAAGCCTGATATCGTGCTGGTAGACCGGTCCCAACGCCGGGCAGTGCTCGTTGACATCACCATTCCGCATGACGAGAACCTCGTGAAGGCTGAGAAGGACAAACTCAGCAAGTACCTTGACTTGGCTCACGAGGTAACCGCCATGTGGAATGTTGACTCAACGAACATTGTTCCGATAGTCGTTTCGGCGAACGGTCTTATAGCGAAGAGCCTCGACCAACATCTCGAGAGGCTCTCGCTGGACGGCTGGATCAAGGGTCAGATTCAGAAGGCGGTACTCCTTGACACGGCACGTATTGTCAGGAGGTTCCTCACTCTGCAGCCCTGACCACCGGTAGCTTGGGCCCTGCCCCGCTGCCGGCGGGACACTAGGTTTAGGTTTTTTATAATATTTTTGTAATTTTAATTTTATAAGAAGTATTATAAAAAACATAAATTTAAGAAATATAAATAAATGAGTGAATAATAATATAATAAATATGTGTGGACATTTCACACAGCGCCACGAAATAGACTTTAAACAGTTAACAGCAGTTTAACAAGATTTGAATGATGAAAAGGAACTACTTACAAGAGTCATTATAGAACTAATATTCTTAACTTTAAATAAAGTTAACCGTTTACATATTTATTTCTCAAGTAATTAAAACTTAAGTGCCCGTAAACGAACTTTAAAAACAGCATTTTAAGTACTACTCCTCACGTACTTCCAACTCCAAGTAAATATCCAACAGCAAAACATTAAAATGAGTTTAATTTAACTGCATCGTGCTTCAGTGTAATTTATCTAGCAGCTAACTAACAAATAACTATACCGAAGTCAATTACAAACATTAATTTGGGCCACAAAACCCTGGTTTCCGAACGTATGCTGAATGCACCTGGGGTTACCATAGTTTGGAAATAGTACCGAAATATCAGGGAGCTGGGCTCATTTATAATGCTGCCAAGGTAACGTTTGAGCAATGTGTTCTAGTTTGAGGAACAAAGTAGTCAGGAATGTTGCTGGGTGTTTAATTATGGTTAAAGAAACACCAGGTCAAGGCGATGAACGTAATGCAGTGCTGCAGAAAATACGCGAGCTGTGAATTTAACGATGCCCTAATAGTTAAAGATTTTTTTGTTCAATAGGACCCTGGGATAATGTAGTTAGTAGTTACCCATAATATTTTTATTTTTAATCTACGATAAAACCGGCTTGTGGAGAATAGAACCGAATAGGGCAATTTTGATTTACACGCCTTTTAACGTTTCATCAAACAGGTTTTCGTGACTAACTTAATTCATTACCCAGGTTTAGATACCAAATTTCCAAAAACTGGCCACGGTCCCGCCAAAACCTGCACGCATGGCAAACGCTGCACCAGATCTGACCTACTTCGACCGGTCATGCGAGAGTGAGCCAAACAATACAATCCCATTAACAGTGGCGGTTTGTCTTTATTACGGCCGGCTATTTGTTGTGCAAATACGGCCTTTCATAGGTGGCCGGTGGTGAAGGTGTAGTTTTAATAGGACATGTAGCGTACTCCCCGGATGGCAAAGTTTACACTGTGAACGGAAATTCGGGTTTGGTTTCTGGGTAGCGTGTAAATGTGGATTTTGCACTGGAGATGTATGTCTCTTGGACTAGTTTTTGATGATCTCTATTCGAATACATCATGACAGTGTCAACTGGCAACTTGAAAGGTTAGAATTATTTCCCGTAAAAGCCCCTTCGTCCCTGTTTTACTCCTCTTGTAATTCAAGTACCTACTTATAAAAAAATGACATAAAACGGGGAAAGACAGTTTTGTGTACCGTCGATGCTAACTTAACAGTTTGTTTATTTTATTTTTGACCACGCTAAATCCATCGGTTTGAACGTAGTACAGTCCCAGAAGAGATTGCCCCGGAAACGGATTAATACTCTAAAACCAGTGCCAATATAGTTTTAAAAATATGCTAATTACAAACTCTCTCGCAAACAAAATTAAACATAATCACAATAATCCTTTCATAATTGAACGTAAGCTTATTATAATAACACATCGTCAATAATATTCGTCATGTCATCTCATCCAATAAGCACGCCCCGACTTTAACCTTTAAAAGGCTGTCACTTTATTGCATAACAACATCACTCCTACAAGATAGGCTCGCGTCAACAGTTTAAGGTTTAGTTAATCGCCGAGTAAAATATTGTACAACAGTTTAGTTATCAACAGCCTGAAGTCACTCCCCTTACTGTTGAACATAAGCCTCTCCCGTAGAGCGCCACATTGAGTGGCTGTTTGGCTTGCCGCTTGCATCCAACGGCTCCCCGCGATTCGGCTAGATCGTCAGTCCTCTTAGTAGAGACATTATATTTAGATACTTTTTTATGATAATGAATGACGTCACGAGCTAGTCGTTCACCCGATGTTCACTCTGCGTGCTTTTAAATATTTCTATAACTAAATCTAAAAGACCACTGCATTTACGGTGGGTTTTTTGATCCATAGTTAAAAAAATATTTAAAAAAAAGGTAAAAAACGTAGTAAAAAGACCCACCCTGAATTACACACTCCAAAACTAAACTTTAGACAATCAGCACAGAAACCTACCAAAAACATCTTGGATTATATTTCAGAGGACGTCTTGGAGTTATGTGCGAGAACGACAAACTCGAAAACTTCCACCCCTGCCGCTAGATGGCGTCTACTTGTGAACTTTCTTTGTTGCAATTGTTAAATTTACTGCAGAGGGAATGTACTAAGAATCTTCAGAAGGGCCATTATTAAAAGTCACAACTTATTACGGGGGAAATATTAATATTAGGAATGGGAGTGGGACTACTTGTAGTAGTACAGTTTTTTTTTTTTAATTTTATTAAGGCACAAACAGTGCACTATATACATGAACATGCATACACCAATAAAGTTGCGACCAATAAGAACGCTAACGCTTTTAATTTTTTATATATATCTTTTCCTTATTGAAAATCTGTTTGTTTTCTTATGTTACAGAGGGGCAAACCAGCACACAACCCACTTGGTATTTATAATTATTGTTGTTTGTTTTGTGTGATTTTTACTTTACGTCATAATGGCACAACCAATTTGTGTAAAATTTTGCAGACAGATTACTTCTTAGTACCACTTAGTCCAGCCAGCCCACGTATTTCATCCCGGAAAATTTAAGAAATCCCACAGAAAACAAGCTAATTGCGGGTGTAGATTTTATGAACGGTTTGCTCACAAGCTAATTTGTTCGAGTAGGTTCACAGTAATTATTATGTAGATAGATATATACTTTCTAACAATAGCACCGGAAGGTGATTATTAGACCTTTACATTGACTATATCAATTAAACCTAAGTCTAGAGCTTGTTTGATCGTCGGGTCTTTGAACTGACAGCGCCTTGAGGTTTAATATTGTTACCATAGATTCTGTGGCACAGAATAACTAATAGTATGTAAAAAAAGAACCAAGCGGAATTCAAATCAAGGTCAATCAGGTCAAGTCACTTCAGTTTATCGCTGAGCCACACTCATTCATAGGCCGTAGCTTGCATGACGTATGTGTCACCTTTTTCGGCCCCAAAGAACCTTACCTTAGTACGTCCAGTGCAGCACTGGAACAACTTTCTAGGACGTGTTGATTACTTCCCTGTAACGGTTGAAATATGACGGGTTCCGTACCTGAAAAAGACAATGTCGCTGTTAGTTTTCCAGTTTTTACTGCGCAAGTTTTAGTGAGAATTCTGGAATTGTCTGGATTTACTATGAGTTTTATAGTAAACTAGCTACTACCCGCGGCGTTGCCACGCGTGGACTACATTACTTTTCAGGTTTCGGTTTGGCAATGGCTTTATTTTTAAAAACTGATTTTCTATCAGCCAGACTGAGTTTTCTGCTCGTATAATCACTTCCACGAAGTAAAAATGACATGTCTTAATCATGGATGAAATAATTAATTATAATATTTTCCAAAACAGCATAGGTACGCTAATTATTATCCTTGATATTCCTGGACCAATTTTGATGAAATCTCCACTCATGGCTACTTAACTATAGAAAAATTTTCGATGATATTTCGATAAGTATCATCGAACTCATGATAAATTAAAACCTATATTATATTAAAATCTAGGCTTTTAAAACATTTTTACAATAGGGCAAAGTCTGGGGGTCTAGCAAAGATACCAACCGCTAACGCTAACGCCAAACGCTAACTCCAAAATGTACTGAAATGACGTTTCGGAAATCGCTAACTTTTCCGTAGTGAATGTCATTCGATACATTTTTGGAGTTAGCGTGAGGCGTTAGCGTTAGTGATTGTGATCTTTGCTAGACCCCCAGGGCATTTTACATAATATGTTTCGTACATAGATTAGAGAAAAAAATCTACTTCGTATCATTCCAAAGAGTATTATTATACTTCTGTATCATTCAAAGAGTATATAATTTATTACGTAACGTAAGAGTATCATTGGTCCACTGCATTAGCCTATGGTAGTATGCATTGGCCCTCAGACCTGTTAGCCAAACATAAACGTCATGTAATGCCAAAAATTGGTTTAGCAATGCGTAGCAAGGGTCAAGATTATACTCCCAAGGGTAAAGCTCTAACTATCACGGTTCATGAAATACAGCCTGGTGACAGACGGACAGAAGGACAGACAGCCTGACAGACGTCGTCAGTCCGTTTTGGGTACGGAACCCTATTACTAAGGCTCCGCTGTCCGTCTGTCCGTCTGTCACCATCAGGCTGTATCTCATGAACCGTGATAGAAAGACAGCTGAAATCTTCACAGATGATAAATAAATTTTTGTTGCCGCTATTACAAAAAATACAGAATAAAATAAGTATTTAACCCCTTAAATACTTATTTTATTCTGTATTTTAGTATTTTTTCTTTCTCATACAACAAATGTTTTTTTTCTAGTTTTTATAGATAATGATATGGAACCCTTCGTGCGCGAGCCCAACTCGCACTTGGCCTTTTGGTTCTCTAATCTGCGGGCACTTAAGTATAAGTAACATGTTTATATCTTGAATGCAATCGATTCATACTACTTACATATTATTTGATGGTATATCTATTTTACTCCAAAAACCTCAAACAACCTGCAAGGGCTCAAATAGAAAAACTAATAATTGTTAAAGAATTCTAATAAATTGTAAAACTTCATTCCACTATTTAATGCATATTTACTACCGAAATTAACTCCTATTACTCTTTGTTCATGGCCTTACACACGTTTTTTTTCTTTAATCTGTGCCTCCAGATGGACTTTACGTGAAACATGTGAAATATTCAATAACAACACGACGAAAAATTACTATACTTAACACTGGCTAAATACACTATGTGTGGAGCCATAATACAACATAAAAAAATTACTGTGACATAAACTAACCGTCAGTAGCCAAAAAAAATTCACCATGAAGCGGCCATGTTGTATAAAATTCCGTCCGGTTTCGTAATGATATTTTAATAATTTTGACCAAATTTTTTTAATGATATTTGTATTTTAATATATCCTATGTTGTGCGCCGGTTATTTTTAAGCATATTAGTACAACCCGCATGAAAATCAGTTCAGTATCTAGGGTTTTTTTCAATAACAAACAAACAAACAAACAAACAGCTACAAATTATTGTCCCTAGATGGCGTTAGATATGATAAATTAGAAAATGTATGGAGAAGGGCTAAAAGTCTTGTAGTCCTGCATCGCGGTTACGATATTTTTTGAACAATAGAACCTATGGGATAAATTAGATTTGACATCATTATGTGTGTGTTCCGTAGCGCGCCAGAATTACACATTTATTATATGTAGGGATAAAAGTTACGTTAAATCTCATCGCCGCGTTTTTTACGACTTTATAAAAAGGTTACTGGCGAATTTATATGTCGACGTGGGTTAGGGACGCTCGCGTTTCCCTCCAAAATCAGCCTTATAATCAATGTTCTGTTGATTAGGATTGATTTGAATTGATTCATTAAGGCCCTGACAGCAATGCGAGCACGTTTATTACAGCAGATAAACTTAAAACTTATTTTGTACCTTATAGGGTCGCGTTATGCATAACAAAAATATGGCGATTACGTTGCGTTGAACTTTGACTTTTCCATTTTTCGGTACAAATAATTAGTTATAAGAAATGCTTATTGTTATAAAAAAAAAATAAGCTTATAGACGCTTATAGAGCTTATCACTAAGATTTATTTCAATGGGATGTCTTATTATAATATAACATTTTAGGACGTTTGAATTATTTTTTAGAGGTCACTTCACGATTTTTTGCTATAGAGAAAATTTTTCGTATACGTGTTTCGGTTTCGGCAGATGGAAAGAAGATATGACCAGTATTAACGTGCATTTTTTTCAACCCTGTAAATGGTATACGTTTTGATATAATCACGTTCTAAATAGTCAATTTGGGAGCATTCAGCGCCTTAACATTAACTTTTAATTAGAATTAGCAATTAGCACTCATAGTAAACCTCGACGGTATTCTTAACCGATCGGTAAAGTTAGGCAACGGTCGCTGCGGTCACTACATAGATGGGTGGTTGCTACAAAATGTGGTTTATGTATTTACTACTGCGCTCTACCTTTCTATGGAGGCAGGTTAAGCCGTTAGGACAACAGCCGGAAGCAGGACTTGACTTAACGATTGTCTTAGGGCTTAAGACAATCAATAGTTAAGCCAACCTTTGGCCTTAAATTCTTGTCAACTTGCCTACACGCGATGAAAGGAAAGAAGTTTTATAAAAAATTAAATCCCTAACTGTGTCTTATGCAAACCCGATAACAATCACAATAGCGTACTACCGCAGTCTTTAACTTATAGTATTTGATAACAATAAAATATCTGACGTAAGACACGCTACTAATTAATCCGCCGACCGTCTTTACTGTTAAACTTCCGACAAAACTCAATATCATGTTAATCACCAGACTTAGAGACCCCGTGTCAAATAAATCATCCATCTCATCAAAATCAATGAAACCGAAAGAGACAGCCACCCCATCCAGGACTATCCTAGTTATTAAACGACATTTGAATTATTCATAACGGGAGGGTAGATCGAAATAACTCTAACCAACTCTTGTCGTAAAAACAGTAGAGTGGGACATTATGTAACGAAGCAGTATGGACGCTCTCGCTTTTCGTAATGCTTCTGCCTTAGAATTAGAAACATAATATAATACATACATAGTGTTAAGGTTTTAATTCACTATAGTTAAGGGAACCAATTGTTAAGGACTCTAACAAATTCTAACCACCTTCACCTTAACTACTTATTGGTGAAAAAACCCACCCTTACGCTCTCATTTTCTTTGGTGTATTTATAAAATTGCAAATCAATTGCAATTTTGTAAATGTGTTATTTGCGACTTTCTTAAGTATAGTATTTCTTAGATTCTCGCGATTCGAACACATAGTAAGTAGTAAGTAGTATAGTAGTACCTTAAGTATTTTCTGCGCAAGAGGACAACTCTCCACTCACTCTTTGATTATACCGACTGATTATAAAATAAATATTTATAAATTCAATGCACTAGTCTGAATTTTAGTATTTATGGTCCTTGCATCGGTAACTACGCTGAAGCGGTGCTGAGGTATGAAATAATTTCGACTTGAAAACAGATTGACAACTGAGGGTCGTTCGCAATACGTGCCGCTACGTTGTATACGTGTGAGTGCTGCGAGTGCATCAACCACACCAGGACCATTATTCCGTATGAATTCCTTACTTCGAAACCACGCAAATTCCTTGTCTTACATAAGAAATCTGCGAAACTGTATTCTCTATGAAACGAAAACAAAACCGCGCGAAATGTATTTGGAATTGTCGTGATTTGAACTGTCAAAAATCACATGTTTTAAAAGATATGCCCACTTATGCCAATATATTTTATTCAAAATAAAGATAACTTTAATGTAAAGATATATCTAACGCTGTAACACGATTTGAACAAGACACGATAACGACGTGGTTTCGTATCGTGTGGAATCTGTGTTTCCATAGAGAATAACCACCCAGACCACTTTAGATTCCTTACTGCATCCAAATATTATACTGTCACCGTAACCCAAAGAAACAAGTTTAATTTAAATCTGAACCGAAACCAAAGAAGAAGTTACGTAACTATGTTTACTATTGACAATATTCTAGCCAGAATATTTTGTCACTAAGTTTCGTCACTAAGTTTCCAACTTTCGGGTTTGGCTTTTGATTTAGACTTTCAGACATTCAGCATGCATAAATAAGCGTTTCCACTTTGTGGTTTGGATTTCCTTGAAGACTAAAGCTTAATTTAATCTAACAATTTAGATGTGTCGTAAAGTTTAGAAAGATCCAAAACTAGATCGTAATGATTTGCGAAAATCAAATCAAGCAATGATGATGAATTTACTAGGTGGTAGGACTTTTCTGCAAAGTTCGTCTAGGTAGGTACCACCGCTTTGCCAGTTATTCTGCCGCCAAGCAGTAGTGTGTAAACATTACTGTGTTCCGATTTGAAGGGCATTATAGCTAGTGAAATCACTGGGCAAATGAGACTTGATGACCTGATTACACAGTGTAGTAATCTGATTACTAGACTGTGTGATGTCTCAGGAAGACGTGCGCGGTGCAGTGTCAAGCGAAACTTTATTATTTTAAAGTTCCGAGTGACATTGCAACTGTTATTGGCGGCCGTGTCGTTTAACATCAGGTGAACGACTAGCTCGTCAAGTCATACACTCTGGTAAAAAAAATTTTTTAGATCATTAGACATACTTTTGCTGGTTTTTTTGTCTCTATATTCAGGGTGATAATGATGATATAAGAACTCTACTATGATTTAAAAAAATCTGATCAGGCTATCACATCTCTTTTGTAGTTGATGAAGACCATGACGAGATTTATAAAATACACGATCAATAACATTTGCACAATCATCAAAGATTGATCAATTAAATTGATCGTGTGTGGGCAACCTACAGCTTACAAGGCAAGTTGAAATGGCAATGGCCAAACCATAATGCTCGCACACCGACCACCGGGTGGCGAAAGAAAGGTTCGAGTGGAGACATGGCGACACAAACTGGAAGACACAGCGAAGGCCTGCCCACCCTACAGGTGGACCAACGACTTGGTCAGGACCGCGGGGAGCCGTAAGTCGCTGGATACCAAAGGCAAGTAGCTAGTCAAAGTGGTTTTCTATAACAGAAGCCAATGTCAGTGAACGTCTGCAGGCTAATGATGAGATTAAACGACGAATATCTTATCACATTTTAAACCCCCCAAAATTATTTCCTTAATCACATCTAAGAATTCAAAGTGAACGCCAGCGCTTACCTTTAAAAGAAGGGTGAAACTAGAACTCGCGGGAGTTAATCTGAATTAACTTTTTATGGCCCCATAAAAAAGCCAGAGTCCGCGTTAACGTTTAGCATAAATCTACAATATTTAAGAAGTTACCGCTGAGGGGACAGTTGGCGAATAATATATTATTTACGCGCGGTGTGAAACCGCCCTTAGTTGGAGTTTGAATGACTTCATTAATTTATGTCATAAATAACAAAAATATACCTAAAAAAATAATATATAATCAATACATATAATAAAACTGTAACTGGGCTGAATCTATACATTGAATATTTTTTGAAAATTTGGACTGCTTTACACTTCTAAGGCGTTATAAAAATATTAAACTTTTTTTTGAATTTTTGGTTTATCTGTCTGTCTGTCCTATTGAACACGCATCACGCTGGAACTACTGAACGGATTTTGCTGAAATTTGGTATGGTTATAGCCGAATATGCAGAATAACATTTAGGATACTTTTTGTTTTCGAAAACGGCCAAGTGCGGGTTGCGCAAGCAATAAGGATGTAATTTTAATTCAAGCTTTTATGTTCGCATATTGTAATTATATATGTTTCACAATTTTAATTAAAAAAAAAACAAAAAAAATGTCAAAAAATATACTCACCTGTGGAAGGGAAGATAGAAGAGAAAGGTAAAAAAAATAGGAGAAAAGGATCCATCCATTTTACCTATCATCCTATTTTTTTACCTTTCCCTTCTCTCTTACCCGTAAACAGAGTTAGGACTTAAAACTAATTAACCCGTGCGAAGCCGGGGCGGGTCAGCTAGTCTGCAATAAAATTGACAGCTTAAGTAAGCACTTATCTCTCTATGACACACCTATTGCAATGCATTTACATACCTACGTCTTAGACTCGAGGACATAAGTACTCAAATGCGTTGCTATGACCTACAGAGATAAGTACGACCTTAAGAGCTATCTAACTTTAGTGCAGACGGGCATTAGTCGCTGATAGCATAAACATAATTAACTGATTAAACATCTCACAGCACATAAACAGTTAAACACGACATAAATAAAACAATAAAATATCGATACAAAATCGTTTCGCTATTAATATTTTTTGATATTGGAAACCCACATTTAGTAATAAAATATGCTAAACATCAATTTAGTCGAATTAAAACTAAATTTACATTTACTTTTATAAAATTATCATATTAATTTACATAACGATGGTGGAAGTTTAATATTATGTACGTACCAACCAACCTAATGTGTGGATTAAGTAATGTGTGTACATAAATGGATTTTTATATATATTTACAATGAAAACTTATTAACAGTAATTAAAAGTTATCAATATTTTGCCTTTCAAAGAACAAAAAGCCCTTAGAGGTAGGCGCTTCCAATGAACCTTTTATATAAACAGTAAGGGAAAATAAAACTCATTTTTAAGATTTGAGCACATTGGTGTCATTCGTTTTCACATCTTTCTAGTTACTAATACTTTATAAAATTCCGGATTCTACTCGAGAAAAATGACAGTCGTAAAAAAATCCTTCACTCAAGGTTCACTTTTCATTTCGTATGGTGCCATAATCACTGTACATAGTGCTTAGAGCATTTATAAATGGAGGTGGCAACGCAAGGCGTACGTACCCCTCTGTCGGTCATATGGCGCAGGCGCTAATTGGTCATACGCATTATTATAGTGTGCATGTAAACACTGCGTTACGACGCTGTAAACTGTAACTGTGCGCGTATTTTAAGATGGTGTGCGGCGTCCGTTTACAGGCGCGATTTGCGTGTGTGCTATGCGTGTTTACCTCAAAAATTCGCAGGAAATAATGTTCGAGGATTATAACGTTAACATCTCCATTGGTTAAATGCTCTAAGACATAGGGCGAATTCTGTGACCATTATCAAAACATCTTAATTATTCTAAAATGTAAACCAGTACAATAAAAAATAACTTAATGCTTCCCATTTGCAATAAATAATTAGAACTAAAGCCGTTTCTTTATAGAGTTTTTGTGTTAAATTAAATATACTTGTCATAATCTGCCTTAAAATGTTCTATTTACACTAATTGTAATAAATTAATTATGAATGGTACGAATAAATAAATACTTACTATAATCGGATTATCGAAACCGGTGATAATAATTGATCAAGAGATTAATTTTAATGTAAAGGAATTTGAATCACCAACGGGATTTTGAACTCGCATCCATCCGTCCACAAATCTGGTGATCTCATGTCCAAAATACTTCACCTTGTACAAACAACCTGGGTCTTTTCAAGTCAAGAGTGAATGGAAAATGTGCCCCACCTTATACAACTTCGTCACTTAACACCAAGTGAGATGTTGTCAAAGGTACATATGCCCAATCAGCAATTAAAAAAACACTTTATGAGTTTGGGGCAGCGTTATCTAATAATAAATAAAATAAATATGTGTGGACATTTCACACAGCGCCATCTAGCCCCAAACTAAGCATAGCTTGTACTATGGGAACCAGATAACTGATACAATACTTATATACTTTTTGTTTGTAAATACATACATAGAATACAATATAACACCCAGACGTAGAACAAACATCTATGTTCATCACACAAATGTTTGTCCCGGGTAGGAATCGAACCCACAGCCCTCAGTTCAGAAGGCAGGGATACTACCAACTGAGCTATCGGGCCCGTCCGTATCTATTGTTATTCATTCTTGATTAATTATTTTTTTCAATAATATTTCGTGTAGGTTTTTAAGGAATGAGTCTTTGTACGAATAGGGTATTTCTCAAAAAAAGGCATATTGCGAACATGTTCTTTTACGATCATAGACCATTTTGCGAATAGGTCCAATGTTGGGCAGACCGTAAAAGCCAGACAACTCGAAACATGCCTCGGCAAAGGCTTGTGTGTGCGTAGTTAAGCTGATAAACTCATGCTGTCAAAACGCCCTTACTGCTATTACACCGCAAGGCTCATTTTCTTATAGAAATATTATTAAACTAGCTTTTGCCCGCGGCTTCGCACGCTTGTGTTATGTTATTTTTACGTTATAGTCTAATAATAGATCATACATTTCGTACCAAACAACAAAATCCAATAAATCTCTCCGAAGCTGAGCACAGTAACCTGTATTAGCATAGGTATAGGTATAACGCAAGCATAGCCGTGAGTGGAAGCTATTTAAGCCATTACCTAAAATTAAATGTGTTGTGTCTAATATAAATTTATAACAGTAAAAGAAGTTTCAAACAAAAAACTACAATTATATAAGTACCTCTTCATACTACAACAAAAAAAATCATCACTCAGGTCTTTAACAGAAGTTTCAGTAAATTTTGTTTAGGTAGTAGTTACCTAAGCAGGCAGGTACAGTTTAGAAAAATATGGAAGAATCACACACGATGATTCTGTTTTGCTCAGTTTTACATATTATCCGCGCGCTTTTTGTTCCATTTACCACATTTTTTTACATTCTTATGTTTGGTTCCATACGAATTGAGTACTTAACTACCTACACATAAGATAGTTACTTACCTACTAATAACCATAACCTTCTTGAAGTAACCGAGTAATCAATCATTTTCTGCTCCCCTGGTTTATTAAAAAGCCCACAGATCTAAAATATTTTGACTATTAAACACTTATTTCAACATGCAAGAAGAAGAAGAAGAAGAACAAATCAAACACAGTCAAAAACGAACGTTACGCGCCATGTTGTTACATCGAGGATACAATTTTATTGCCATAATGAATACCTACATATTATTATATCTAAGTAGGTAGTACCTACCCTTTTTAAACATTTTTCATCAAATATTTCGTATCATTGGCTAAATACAAATAGCACCTCCGGCTTACTTTAATGCCAAAATAAAAAAGGTTTTAAAATACGTAGCAATGGTAAGGGTCTATAACTTAATTAGCTATAAGTACTACAGGGGGTCTAGCAAAGATACCAACCACTAACGCTAACGCCAAACGCTAACTCCCAAAACTGTATTGAACAGACATTAGCTGTGGAAAAGGAAGCGATTTCCGAAATTTCATCCTAGTACATTTTGGAGTTAGCATTTGGCGTTAGCGTTAGTGGTTGGTATCTTTGCTAGACCCCCAGGTACCTTAAAACTTCCTTGGGATCGATCAAGAATGTAGCAGTAGCGCAAAAATAATTTAATCTACCTAATTAGAATGGTAACGTGTAGAAGTTTATGTAAATAATAAATTTTACCAGATCGCCAATAAAGAACATTGCTCCCGCCAAAACCCTATAAATCAAAAACTTGAATAAAAATGTAAGCTTCAATATTGGCTAAGTATGATAATCGCGTGAAGCCTTATGAATAATTATAAAAAGTCTAAGTTCCAAAAAGCCTACCCTTTTAAACAGTTTTCAAAAACTACTTCCTATTGGCTAAATACAAATTTTGTCTAATGCCAAAATAAAAAAGGGTTTACAATGCGTAGCAAAAGCAAAGGTCAATAGGCACAGATTACTGAATATGTTACTACTAAGGTTAAGCTATAGGTACTATAAATACAATTTTGAATACTTATTTCGAATGGTAACGCGTAGTAGATTTTTGAAAACTAATACATAATACCAGATCGCCAATAAAGAATTTTGCCCTCGTCAGAAACCAATAAATCGAAAACATGAATAGTAATTTAGTTATGTTTCAATATTGGCTAAATATGATATCGCGTGAAGCCTTAAAACTTATAAAAAAAGTCTAAGAAGTTTTTAGTTTTCTAAATTCCTTGTTCTCTGTGTCGTGCTCATATTCAAGAATGTTTTCATACCTATCCTCTTTTTTAGTTTGGACCACAGATTAACTAAAAACTTATCTATATGTAAATACATATGACTTCCTTGGGTATAGGTACTTACATAATTAACACATTGTTTTTCTCTAATCTGCATTGCATCAATCGCAGACGAAGTTATCTCGCGATGTATTTCGCCGTAGCCCGAAAAGTGTGATACACTGCCGGTAATGCAGGCGCGCCAATTGTTATTTACTGTTTTTTGTCTTTTAAGTTATAAATAAAAACATGCATTAAATTACTTCCTTATTGCTTATAGTGCAGTGGGGATTGTTCAGAATGAAATAAAAACGACTGGAGTTCCGTACTCAAAGGGTAAATCCTTATTACTAAACCTCCACTGTCCGTTTGTCTGTCTGTCTGTCTGTCCATCAGTCACCAGGATGGACTCATAAATCGTGATAATTTTTCACAGATGATATATTTCTGTTGCCACTATAACAACCGTGATCCGTATTCAAAACGACAGATAAACAGACAAATAAAAACATCGAGGATAGTCAACAGAGATATTTTTCCGCGCCAACTAAACAGCGAAAGTTCGGGCGTATATGAAGCCGCGCCATAATAGTAACAGAGTTTTTTTCTTTAATCTGTGCATCCGGATAAACCCGAGATAAAATTACCGTCAGTAGCAGTGTAGCAGAGTAACATTTTTTCCTCTCATCTACGGTTAGTAGCCAAAATATAACTTACCTTTTGACACTGGCTAAATACCTACACTATGTGTGGAGCCAAAATATAAGAAAAAAACTTACCTTGAGTGTGAAGCGGCCATCTTGTTAAAATCCCGTTCCGTTTCATAATGAAATCTTAATCATTTTCAACAAAAAAAAATATTAACGATATTTAAAATTTAATATATCCTATGTTTTGCGCCGGGTTTTTCTAAGCTTATTAGTGAAAACCGCATGAAAATCCGTTCAGTATTTTCGGACTTGTGCCGTAACAAACAAACAAACAAACAAACAAACAAACAAACAAACAGACAAAATGTCTAAAAAGTAGCTTAACGTGATCAGCGAAAAATTTCAAGCCAACCTGTGTAATTTTCTTTTCGATATCTTGCATTTACAGATTTTTTTATCTCTACAGTTTTATTATATGTATAGATGACAGGGAATCGGTTTTCTGCAGCCCTTTTAAGACAAAGACTTTCAATTTGCTTTCACAAGTTGTTTGTTTGATCCTTTGTTGACATGTTTCGTAATAAACATTTCGATATCGAAATTCTAGTGAAATGTTTTTGTGATAGTTTATTAAAAAACTCTGTAGCTATTTCTAGTTTTTTTTGAAGCGTTTTTGCATTTTCTTGAGGAGATTTCGATCAAGCTTTGTTTTTGGCTTTATGAAAAGCATTGCTTTCTTGAACACTAAAATATTTTAAATTGAAATAAAATTTAAAAAATATGAAGCACGTTCTAGCAATTAATGAGCAATGTGAGATTGCTCACTTATGTGTACCTACTGATCCTGCGACGTACCCCAGAATAATTTTACAATAGTTAGTAAGCTCTTCTTCACGCTCAAAACGCGCATTGCCATTTGATTCTTTCGTGAGCGTGACACAGTGTAAGCGGATCACTACAAAGTGCTAAGTTAGCCTATTTACAATAAATTGAGTTTGACTATCGAAAAGCTATATGCACACACCAAATAATATTTTTTACAAGGTACTCTAAATTTACAAACGACATTCGAACATTCGAGTTTATAAAGCATTTCTTTTATTAATTCCATACAATTTAGCTAACTGTAATGATTAAAATTAAATTAAATTTAGACTATATCCAAATCTAAAACTATAAAACTAAATATCTTAACTCATATTATGAGGGAAAAATATTAAATAGCTTAATGCTACACTGTACATAGACATTTCTTTAAAAATACCTATATCTTGTCGAATAAAAGCAGTTTGTGGCTCGTTCTCATTTTTACGATTCTCATCGTCAGTTTCATGTACAATTTTATATTGTGCTTATTTCGAATATTTTTGTACAGTAAATTATAACGCTTTATAAGACGAGTAAATTAATATATAAGTTAATCAAATAGAAAGTCTTGTTTGGGTGATAAATGGTTTTGAAGTTTTAGAGGCCACGAAAGCGACGCATCGGATCACGAAAATGACTCAGTAACTTTACAGCTATCATTTTCTCACGTTTTGCTACTGTTTATAAGACTAAATGTTCATAAAATAACAACTTATTCTTGTTTTCATAATTAAACTGGCAAACAAATGGTATTAATAACCAAAACTATGTATATTATTATTATCAGTTCGGTCCTGAGTTTGTTCATCCTACGAAATACGAATACTAATCCACTTAACTACATATTATAGGTAATATTATAGTATTATAGGTAGCCTCTGCTGACAAAAAACAGATAGTTATCGTATTAATAGCTTTATTAATTAAGAAGCATCATGAGTATTTAAAAAGTGTATTTATTTATGAGTTGCGTTATTTTTTCAATAGAACAACAACCTTCACTACAATAGAAATAATCTATACTTATATTATAACGATTTATATATAAAAACAAATCTCACTACAAAAGACAATATCTGGCACATTTTTAGGTACTCTTTTGGATTAGAAACTCCTGATTTCGTGATTTTTCCATAAACTTTTAAATATGAGCTTTACGTGTTCGGAGTCGGGCCTACGAGCAAAATAATTAAAGTATGATTGAAATGTTGGCAGGGGGGGACCAAAATGTACCTAGTAGGTACCTACCTCCCTACCTAGTACCTATATACGTACTTACGTCAAGAATAGGTAGTATTGTGATATGATGTGACGTTATTAATAATTTCAGAACCTTTTGGTGATAGTTCCTAATACCTACATACTTTAGGTACATAATATCCGACGGTAAACGTGTGTGGAGAAAAGTGTTCATAGAATGTGAACTTGGGCTATAGGTACCTTTTACCTAGCTACCTACCGGAATCTTCGCAATAGGCTGCTTCTCCCGGAAACCAGAAAAATGGTATGTAACCATAATCTTTTAATCTACTACCTACAAAACGTAGGTACTGTTACTAGCTCTTCCCCTTTATGTACCTACCTATTATTAAACATAATACAATGCTAGTTTCGAAGGAAGGTTCTTTCAACTTGAGAGTTATTAGGATACCACGGTCCAGATCACCCCTTTTCGCGATAACATGACATACCTACCAATTCGAACTCATCCATTTTTAGGCTATGATTATTAATCACAATGAATGATGAGTGAGTTCGAATTGACCCATCTTTTCTCGATAAAAACACGTTTACACAATTATTCAAAACACTATCTTACATCTGTCATACTACAATAACTAGAATTGTTTCAATAAACTCACACCAGTCGCTACATTTCTAAATAAAAGAAGGCATAAAATCAGTTTCATAGACCAAAATCAGTTTCATGACTAAAATGCCACGAAGTTTATGACACGAAACTGACGAAATTATCCCTTTTTTTGTAAAATTGCTGCAAAGTTAAGTGTATCGATTTAAATCAAATACTACATAAATATCTCGCACATTTAGGCTTTCGTTGAGCTAACTTTGATTTCAATTGCTGAAATACAATGCCCAAAAAATGTAGTGCACGTGTGATCGGTAAACCTGTGAACAAATACAAGCTTACCGATATTATTTTTTTCCGGCACGTTGAGCCACACGTCTTACGTCTGCGATGCCAGTACACGACTGACGTTCGACCGGACCACACTCAGTGTTTGATTGCTGATGTTTTGTTTAACAGGCAGCCGTTATATCACGCGAATTTAAAGAACCCATATCCGCGTGACCGACGCGTATGTTGTTTTAAATTAAAAATAATGATGAAAAGATTTATTTTAGACTATTTAGTGTAAAGTTTATTTAATTACGATAATTTTAGTATATGTTACATACAAATACAGTGAAATTTGGTGAAGTGGTAAGCAAATGTTTTACTGCATCGGAGGGTGTGCCACGATGAGAACACGAAAAATTACCCCGGTTTTGACCATTTCGTGTTAACTTAAGGTATTATTTTTGCTTTTATTATGACAAGCTTTATTTCTGTTGTAGCCTAATAGATGTTTCATCATTTAATTCACAAATTCTGTTTGTATCTTAAGCCGTTTAGGAAATATAACCTCGTGACCATCAAATTTGAGCATCGATGAGAACTACCCTTGTACCAAAATTCCACGTGAATAGCGCCATACTGTCGAAGGGATGCCGCCGCAACTCTACCTCTACAGTAATTAAAAATTTACATTTTGAGAGGATGTACCAATTCATTATTAAAATTTTGCGGCAGGACTCGCTTTAAACCGAATAATTCACGGCAAATAATGTATCGCTAGAGTGTCGGACGCAATGTACACTTTGACAGTACATCAAATGTAAACAAACTTGTATACTGTATACATTTAGGGTTGCCACTTACGATAGTTTTAGTTGAATTTTGGCATGGAACGTATTTTGCATATGTTACAAAAATATCTAGTGTTAACAACACAAAATATTCTTCAATCATTTTGTAAATATAAATAAGTTTTGAAAGGTAATCTCATGCCAGAGTCAATTAGATTTCTTAATATTTGTTTACCAAAATTGATGTGATTTCGAGCGTTAAATAATAGTAGTCTTTAGAGGTTTTATTTATGGTTCGGAAAAGTGAACGAAAGAAAAACAGATAAGACAAATATCCTAATATCAGAAAACGAATTTTTGTGTCTGTCTGAAGAGACTTAAGATGTGATTTAAAATAGACTGATGACTTGAACTCTAGCTATAAAACTTACAATATAAAATAATTAAACTTGCCATTGCCACTGGCTAAATAAAGTAAATGGCATGCGGGCTAAAACAAGCTCAAATAGAGAGAGAAGTTACTTTACGCATAATATTATAATGTTCCTCCTGATTATTAAAACCAAAAGCTTTTACTCAGACTCAATGAAGAGAAATAAATAGATAAAAACAAAAACCTATCGTCGAAACGAAGTTAAAAACTAACCATTTATAACACTCTAAAAATAAATTAAAATGATTAAATAAAAATTAAGTCTCAAGTTTAGTAGAGCCAGCCCTATTTATATACAGTTCTAAAACCTCAAAAAAATGGGAGCCACACTACTGTTCGACTTTTCGTACATGTTTGAGTATTATAGGGGAGGGTCGCTAAAAACGGCATCCATTGTTTTATTATGTAAACCCGCCGAAAAAGGTCTTTTGTCCGTAATTCTTTAGACGGAATCTTTTCCAACTTTCGCCTTGAATTATGGTGTTTAACCGTAATTACTTTGGACCCCTGACACTTGGTTATAAAAGGCAAATTATAATGTAAAGAGTATTTTTTCTTGTTTGTCCGTGAAATATCCGTTGGTTAAGTGTTTTGGGACTGCTCACGTTTTTGTCATGTAAAGTACGAAACCAACCAACTACGGTACATGTTCAAAAACGAAAAATGTAAGTTATTTTTAATAATTATGTTATCAATTAAGTATTATCAAAACCCACGCAGACAAAAACTTATGTTACCAGAGCCAAAAATAGAAATGTATAGAAGAGGATCACATTATATGTTAATAAAGATATCCATCTAATTATTACTTATTATTATAAGAAGCTATTAGTAGCTTCCATACGCAATACCACGACCTCCTTAGTACCTACCTATGTAAATAAACTTAGATTAGTAATAGTTCATTTATAGTAAAGTAAAATCCTGGATATACTTAGGTTAACTTTAGTTATTGCCACTTTATATTGATAGTAAATCTTATTACCTCACTTATTATTGTAAATACTTAAGTACCTAGCTTAATTACCATTAAGTTACTGTTCGCCTTATAAAGAAATAATTTATTGCAACCCTCTTGTCAGAGGACATATTATATTTGGTTACTCTAAGTTGTTTACTTAAGTACTGAGTTTCTATGTAAGCAAATAAATAAATACTAAATACTAAATTATAATACAAAACTAGCAATGCGAATAAACTAACATGACCGTCAGACTATGATATTTGCGTAGGCAGGTACAAACAGCAGTTTTTCTCTCTATACAGGGTGCCTAATTATGAGAATCATGGACACGGACACAGGTTCATCTGACTTCGAACTATAATCGCTCTCACAGCTAGCCGGTTTAGGATAATCTACAATAAGAAATAACTTCTTTTACTTGGTCGGACCAACGTTTTGGCGAGCAGCCTCGTGATCTTTGGCGTTCGATATTGCCAATAATGACCAGCGTTTCCACAATCTATGTAAAAATCATAATGCGCTTATGAAATTGTCAGTTTTGCCAAATTAAAAACTTTACATTGCATTGGGCATTGTAGCTAGTGAAATTACTGAGCCAGTGAGACTTTATGACCTGATTACAGAGTGTAGTAATCTGATTAATAGAATGTGAGGTCTCAGGATGAAGTGCGCAGTGCAGCGTCCCGCGAAACTTTATAATAGGCATGATGACGGCTATTAAAAATGAACAAGTAAATATCACTTTCATAAAGAAGATTAAAAATGAATGCAATAAATGAAAAAATAAGCAAAATCGGTAAATAAATCACGGAGTAATAAGCTTTTAAAGTTTCTACAGCTTTCTGAAAGATGCCTAGATCATTTTGTTGAATACAGTATTCTTCTCGTGTAGGCAAGTGGCTGAATAGGTACTCCATATAGGTAACCCATTCATCATCATATTATGTTGGACATTTAAATAGAAAACCATGTACCATGTGTACAAATTATTAGCAAAATTGAACAACGAAAAAGAGCGGATTAAAAATATGACATATAAGTTGACATTTTGATTGTAAGCAAGGCTTTGACGAGAGATGTTTAGTAAGAGGACTTGGCATAAAGCTAACTACACAGAATATGTTATAGTTATAAGGTCAACTTCGTTAAAGAATGAACAAAAATAGTAGCATTTCATTTTAGCAAATACCATTTTGAACGTGCTAAAAAGAGAAGTATACCGTTTCATTTTTCATTTTTGATAATAATTTCTTGCTGACGTCACTTGAGACCACCCTGCGGCAAAAAATCCGCCATGTTCTGGTGGTATTTTGAGCTAGTACGTCAGGTGTCAACTAGCGTCAACTGTCAAACGCAGTAAAAAAAAAAATGGGGCGGAGTGGGCGGAGTCGGCACCATATTGTGGTGAAACAGTGCCGCACGTCACGTGACCATGTGTCCGATCCTCTTACATCCCTCATCAAAGAAGCAAGGTCGTGTGAGCGATGTTTATTTGTTTTAAGATAACTTAAAAGAATTTTTGTTTTTCTAAGATTCTTATACATAAAACGTTTTAAAGTGACGATTCATTAATTAAAAAACTACGTTTTAGTAAGCGCAAAAAACCCGCTGCTTGTTAATTAAAACGACGGTCAGCATTTCCCCCAACTACCCTTCAATAGTACACAAAAAAAACTCCCAGCTCTAGCCGCTAAAAAAAGGCTCGATCAAAAAACTTTCAATAAAAAACCTTTAATAAAAAAAGATCGCAACTGATCAGGGCAAAACTCGTCGCCATGTAGAAACCAGGAATATTAATATTGGAATGAGAGGCTGGGGAGTATACTCAAAGCACTCGATACGTTATCGCGTGCGAAATAATCTCGAGCGCCGAATTCAAGCGGCTGTTTAGTTTGCTTAGGACTCGTATTTTGGTTAGTGGGTAAGTCAAACAGATAGTGTAAATAGACTTTTATCTGTGTTTTAGGAGGTTTTAACGTTTTGCCCTTTCATTTGGCAGAATACGTGTACTAACAGTACGTGCTCATACTTTCAACTTATACCTACTGAAAATAAAAGGTTTTTTCGGTTATGTTGGAAATCGGAATGTTGAATGTTTCTAGGTTTAACTTTTAAAGGCATATTCGAGGGAGGAAAGTATCACATTGTGAATTTAATGTTGCTGCAAGAAAATTTATTAAAATTATTTTTACTATAATAAATAATAAAAATAATAATAATAAATATGTGTGGACATTTCACACAGCGCCATCTAGCCCCAAACTAAGCATAGCTTGTACTATGGGAACCAGATAACTGATACAATACTTATATACTAAATAAATAAATAAATAAATAAATAAATAAATATATAATAAATTAATATTAAAAAAAGAAAAAATATTAGGTGTTCTCTTGGAAAAACAAGGCGCCTCCAGTCAGTAATAACAAGCAAAATGCCTGATTATTAATAGCAAAAAGATGTAATTCCCTTACAATTTTGAAAAGGCATGACTCTGGAAATAGGGGCTTAAGGTTTACCCCCACTTGTAAGGGATTAAGGTAGCCTTTGTGAGAAATATTGCAGAGTGTACGATTAATCAGAGCGTACCACGGTTCGCTTGCTTTTTGTAAGGTTTTTAGGGTTCCGTACATTCTCATTCATCATTTATTTTATACTTTTTTATAAACAATGTCCCAATGTCAATCGACGGGCCCGATAGCTCAGTTGGTAGTAACCCTGCCTTCTGAACTGAGGGCTGAGGGTTCGATTCCTACCCGGGACAAACATTTGTGTGATGAACATAGATGTTTGTTCTGTGTCTGGGTGTTATATTGTATTCTGTGTATGTATTTACAAACAAAAAAGTATCTAGGTATTATAACCGTTATCTGGTTCCCATAGTACAAGCTATGCTTAGTTTGGGGCTAGATGGCGCTTTGTGAAATGTCCACACATATTTATTTATATTTATTTATTTAATGTGATAACGGTGTGTGATAGACAGCTCTTTGATTTGTCTCATTAAACATTGTATATGTTTAAATGCCGGAATAAAAGAAAACTTAGGTAGGTACCTACCTGCTAGTGTATGTCACATTATACCTAGTTATTACTTGATCACATGAAATCGCAATGATATTTTACTTTAAAACAAGCGGTCCGAACAGCGGTTTCATCAATTTGTCGAAAATTACTTACGGAACCTTCAGCATTCAAGACTCTCACTTGACAGATTTTATTTTTGTAAGGAGTTTTTAGAGATAATCTGAGAGCAATTCCGTTTCTGTATAGATACGGGCGCGGGCGTAAAGAAATGTTGCAATTTACCTGTTTATGTACGATAATGATATGAAAATGCGTGTGCTGGGTCTTTTTGATTTTGTTTATTGGAAATTATGGGGAGTTTGATGGTTATTATGTTTTTAGGGTTAACGTAGATATCGTTAGGTTGCCGCGGCTGTTGCCAAGAAAACAGGTTTAATATAAATGTGTAACGAATTTCAAAGCCACCTATTGCAGCTATATTTAATGACTATTACATCTTCTATGGCCACAGATTATGGTCGCAGTTGAGCATCGTACCTCTCGGTCACGGGTCCATTCTTTTACAGTTTTTCAAACCCATACAACTAGTCCCGATCAGTCACAATCTGGCTATCTAATCCCGTGGTGGTTGGTAGTGTCTTTTCCAGTCATAGCTGCAAGTGGCAAGAATAGAGCTGTATTCGGGACGGGCAGCTGCATTGCGCCAGGGAGGAATCGGTGCGTTACCCTAGTCCGATGCTAACGCCCAATGATCACATTCATAGATTCTGGACTCTAACTAATAATAGTTTTACGTTTTATTTATTTACCTCGACGTTTCGGCCAAGTTTCAACTAATAATCCCTGTGCCAAGGGGCCCAGAAACTACGAGGTCCATACTCCCACCCAGACACAGAACAAATAGGTATTTGCGCTTTTTTAAATCGAACCCGCTGCCTCCGGATTATGTGCCAGTTGGCTCTCCCACCACACCACAGAGATTATCAAGAACGGTGAGTATTTGGAACGTAGTTTTATTATCTTTGTATTCGTGCAATAATAGTGAGACGTACTGTTTGTTTGCATGTACTAGCATTGAAACGAAAATTCCTCTAACCACACCACGGGCGCTGTCACATGACTATGTTATGTCTACCAAGATAGATATCACAATGTCACATCCTTCCACGTGACATACGTGACAGTTCCGGTGCAACATAACCCCATAATATCAGGGGAAGATAACAAATTACAGTGGCATGGATTAGCCAACCCTCATATCTCATTTAGGGGTAGTTAATCAAGGAAATGATTTATAAGGGTATACCCACATTACGGGTATTTACTGTAAGGTTAGAGGCTTTATTCAGGACAATTTTTTAGTATAATTTTATACTAAAGATGTAAAATCTATACAAATAACTATTATATTTTTAGCCCTTGTATGTTTGTTTGATTGGCCACCAGCTTGCCTGGTGGTAAGCAACGGTGTGAACAAAGTTAGAGCACGTCACCACCATCATCAACAGCCTGCAGATATCCAATGCTGAACATCCTCCACAGAACGCCTATCGGCTCCCCGCAGTTTTAACCAGATCGTCGGCGCACCTAGTGGGAGGCTGGTCTACGACAATCAACATATTATTAAAAAAAAATGCCATGTTAAGTTAATATGCACGCAAACACTAGGCTCACGCACACATAAACAATAACGCACACAGATGTGCCCATGGTTATAGGTTCTATTGACGTAGCTCCGTCAAGCGTACCTGTCGTCGAGAATATAAGCGGGTAGGGTTGTCACAAGAGTAATTTAAGTTGATATAATAAAAAACACAAACAACCATGTTTATGACTTTCTAAATTAATAAACGGACTTTAAATTAACTAATTCAACTATTCATTGAAAATGAAAACTCTTTTTTAATAGTTAATATGCACAGGAATGTAAAATCTAATTAAGTTCCTTATTTGTACTCTTTGTTTTTTTTTTATAGTGTATTTTGTAACTTAGCATTATTGTGAAGTTGAATAACTGATATTCCATTCTATTCTATTCTATTCAATGATTGAAGAAATTCATTTTAATGGGATATCACGCCAAAATTTACGTAGACTTCTTCGAGACAGCCATAAAATAAATAAATATGTGCGGACATTTCACACAACGCCATCTAGCCTCAAACTAGGCATAGCTTGTACTATGGGAACCAGATAACTGATGGAGTACTTATATGTCTTTTTATTTGTAAACAAGATACAGATAGAATACAAAAAAGCTTCATAAAAAGTGTAACAGCGCCTACTTAAAATAATTGAGAACGTAATTTATGAATATTTTTTTATTTTATTAATTTTCGACAATTATTACAATAACTCGATGAGACAACCCTAAATAGCAATCTAGTAGAGGATCTCCGAGACGGCCTGTAAGCGCACTACATCCCGGTTTCTACGGCTTGCAGTGACACAGAGCAAATTGAACAGTGGGGAAACATGCTTTTAAAACGTTTACAATATACATCCTAAAGAAAATCCAAAAAATTAGCAAGAAAAATAAAATTAAAAAATTCAACATTTTTATGTAAGTATTCCCAATCTGTCGAATAAAAAGACGATAATTGCAGGAAGCTATTACGAGTTTTTGGCGAAAAGCTTTACGTTTTGGTAACAATGATTGCAGTAGTGACATAATTTAATGGATTTTTCATGTGTAACCAACACGTACGTAAGTCTCACTCTCTCTATGTCTCTCTCTTCCTTTCGCTCTCCATTTTCCTCTAATTTCCCTATTTTCAATCCAATTACCAACAAGCACATATACATTGCTAGGTAATACATTAAGTCTGAGCGAAAAGAGCTAGCTTCGTCACCGTTGAATACCAAATACACTGTGACTAGTGACGTCAATGCACATCTGCTGACTGGGATCAATCCACCATCGACCTCTGGATATTCCGGACATGTTGTGCTTCTCCGGATTAACAGAACATACGCTGTGAATTTGTACTGAATTCTGATGATTGAGCTGTTGCAGAAACAAGGTGCTAGAAAAGCCTATACTATAGTTTAATAGTATGTGTATATAGATTGGTATTCTTTATTATAGACTAGGTCCTAAGATACATACAGCTTACTTCACATCAACAGTCGGAAGACGTCTACTGTTGAACTTACACAGGCCTCAAAAATTGGCAATGCACAGTTGACAATGAGTCCACGACGTCACTTTCCATCGGTGAGATTGCGGTCAGATGCGGGTCTATTTGGTTATAGAATAAACGAGTAATCCCATCCCCCAGACTTCAGATGCAAATACTTGTGAGAAAAACAAAACAATTTCTAGAAAATCCCAAAACAAAACATTAGAAAAACAAGTCAAAGTTAATCTATGCGAACCACTCTCCCGTGTAACACGATAACTAATACAAATTCCGTACATCAAAAACGTATTTACTTAATATTAGAGATGGGAAAGTCCGAAGTTTCTGAGGTGGTTTACGATCATCTCTCGACATTTACTCATATCCTTAGGGATGTCTGCCAACTGAGCCAACTCTTTATATTGAGGGATATAGGTAAAACGTTCCGATTCCGAATGAATCAGTTCTCTTTTTGTATCAGTTACTAGGTGGTTTAAGTTACCACAATTAAAAGCTTTGAAACAATACTTCGAAAAGCCGAAGTTCAAAGTTTAAAACAATCACCAAAAGAGTGGAACTCTTTGTCGAAGTCATTCTTTCCCTGAAAAGTCACAATCTTAGTTTTGTTTTAATACTAGACAGGCTTGCGTTACCAGGTTACCACATTTCCTCTGAACTAGAATGTCAAAACGTAAAATGGATAGATTCTGTAAAAAATGCATTATCTAAAGCATAAAAGTACCGATATAAAAATACTAGATAGATTTTGTGAAAATTGGCATAGCTGAAGTAGTATGTAAGTAGTAGTAAATCATGGCTAGATTAATTGAAAATGTACATTTTTTTTAAATCTGATTTATCTCGCCAAAGCATGAGAAAAAATAAACCAATAGATAGATTCTGCGAAAATAGCACCGCCAAAGCAGAATACGTTACCGTTCTACGAATACGAAATACGGAAGAGAAAATGGGAGAGAAATAGTTCTTATTAAAGAATATTACTCTTTAGAGTTTTTTTCCGAAATTTGAACCGATTCTTGCCTTCATTATTCCCGGACAGCTCCCATCTCTATAATAGTAACTAACAAACGGAAAAACAAACTTTCGACATGAAAAACCTATCAGAACCTTTGGCTTTGATACATAATGTAAACACAGGCACCGCGATATGTTTGCGATGTTTTTGCGTATTTTTATTCCAAGTTCCGAAACACTTTTGAGTTTTTCCGTTGCTTGATGTAAGATATAAAAGTTACTGTTTGACTGGTTGATGGAGTGGCTGTACTTCAGGCTTTATGGAGGTTTCATTAAAAAGTAATATAACCTTCCATAATCCCATAATAGTATTATAGATTTAGGGAAATATGCCCGCTTCTCTAGCTCTGTCCCTCCCTTTTTCACGATTTTTGTTATAGTTTTACTGGGATGGATGACCTTTACAAAAAGAGGAATGTACAACTGAGCGCTATCATGCTTGGGAAGGTAGTTTAAGCCGTCGGTCCTGGTGGTTCCTGCAAGAAAATAATAGTTAAGTCCATACCCTTTGTTGGTAACGTGACCCTGATCTTGCCCCACCTCGGCGGAGGGCTCATAGGGGGTTTCGTCGAAAAGTTCATCCCATATGCCCCTCTACCACTAACACCGTGGTGGAAGGAAAGTGCATTTTCTCTCTTCTAACAAAATCCAAAACTTAAAATTCTGACCAAAGGGACCACATGACTATACGAAGAGAAGAAAGGACAATAATCCTCGACAAATTTTGATATTTGGAATAGAGATGGGTTGATCTTATTACTGCAGAAGGACAATAGGATCATTCTCATCACAGTTAAAGGTAGGAACGTGCAAGTATGGCAGCAGCTAGTTAACTTATTAGAACTTAAAATAATTGAGCCAGGCGTGATTTCGCGGATTTCCATCTTAAATACTAAATGAATAAAAGATTACGTAGACTTGGAAATACAAAACAAAATTAGTTTACTGACATAAATATTTTTTACATTATTTTAATGAGTCCATAGATCCCCAAACTAGTTTTTAAACTGTATTTCAGAAATCCGTGGCTTCTCCCAATAGTTGAAGTAAGTATATAATGTTATATCACAAAAAGAAGGTTTAACAGTAAAATTTAGAAAGAAAAATAAAACTTATGAAGACAATACATACTATGTGCATGTTTTGTGAGATTCCGTTTTTTCTATGTTTTATTTGCTTAGCATACTTATTATTATTGTTATTTGTTGTTGTGTACAGTTTGTGCAAATAAAGTTTCTTTCTTTCTTTCTTTCTTTCTTTCTTTCTTTCTTTCTTTCTTTCTTTCTTTCTTTCTTTCTTTCTTTCTTTCTATGTACATTGTACAACACTCATTGGTAACATAGGTATCAATGTAAATGTTGTGTTGGTATATATCTGTATATAGAATGTGTATATTTCTGGTGTAATTTTATAAGAGGGTGTTTATGTGTGTGTGTGTTTGTTAATGTGAGTGCGTTGTGTGTGTGTTAATGTGTGTGTTGTGCGTGATGTAAGTGTGTATTAGTGCAAAATAATAAAACATAATAATAATATTAATAAAGTATAGGTTATAGGAAGGTATATAAATTATAAAATATATATAGGTGAAGTTTTGCTATAGGTAGGTGTGTATACCATTAATAATAAAAGCTTGCCAACATTGTTCCTACACCTTCATAGTCAAATTCATTTAGCCAATGCAGTATAACTTTTTTGATTTCATTGTTACTAACCTTTTTAAAATTAAATTTCTTATTTATTTACTTATTTATTTATTTATTAATAGCATTGTAAAGTTGTGTAACAACCACATCATACTGATTTTGTGCGAATCTCGTCTTCACCTGTCTGGCACTCGATCTCTTCTTTTAGTAGAAACGGCAATACCTAAACAAGGGTTCAAGGACGTTGGTCAAGCCTGATATCATCCAATCGCCTACAAGTATTGGTTAAGCTTTTCCCAATAAAAATAATCTTGCTGTTAGTATTTTAGCGGAATCATAATAGATATTCCTGTTTCATTTTGTATTATAAGCGTTTTCTGAAAAACCAATAATATATCATCTTCGCAGAAGTTTTTAATGAAAGCCGATACTTTGATATCTTTACGAGAAACGTAACAATACAGGCTTTATTGGTAATAACGAATTCTTGAAACCGTGTTAAACCGATATTCTCGATGGTAAATGAATGGGTGTCTTCTGAGAGTTTTCGTATTTTCCCTACCGTGGAATAAGCAAAGACTTCTTATTACACTAGACGGGGCATCTCTAATTGGGACTGTAGGCCACTACGAATAAGCCCATGGGCTTATTCCTGCTCATTCAAAACTGAGCACTTGAAGCGACTACACGTGCTTCACGCTGCGACGCGACTAGGGTGCGATCCGGCGGTTATAGACGGTAATTCGTTTTAGTGCGATATAGCGCGACTACTTGATGTAAAACATTGTAGCAATTTTTGGTTAATAACAAAAATGGCAAAGATTTTTGTTCCGTACAGCTGCTCTACAGTACATAATACCTCTATTGAAATAAGGTATCTTCTAGGAAAGCATGCACCGTCAGAGCCGCTCACATACCATCAGGTAAAAAAAACTAAAAACTAAATGAAATAGAATATCGCGTAACAGACAAGAGACAAAACAAGAACCAACACGGCAACAACACTAGAGACAAGACAACACGACACGACAAGTGACCTGAAGAGAGGCAAGTGAAAAATTGTTTCTTTTTAAATATTATGATTGGCACATAGCCTGAAGACGTCAGCGTCCACTGTTGAACATAGGCCTCCCCCAAAAAGCGCCACTTTGAGAGGCTGCTTGCCTCTTGCATCTATCGGCTCCCCATAGATATAATTGATGTTATTTAATAAAGTGACTGCGAAGTTGAGGTCCTGTTTATGGTAGGAAGTAGGTTGTTCGTAGAAATACCTAACTAAAAATCCTTAAAATAAGTCTATTCCTGTAGGTAGTTGACCCCAACATTCCCGGTAAAGTTAGGAAACCAGAAAATCTAAGCTCAACACCTAACCATTCAAACTTTAACTAGCGGTGTCCTATTCGTTACGAGCTTCTTTTATGCTCTCTTTTCACACTTTGGCCTCCTTTTCGTGAATGGTCGTTAATTTGTACGGCTTTATTCTTTGACGAACGAAAAAGAATGGCAAAACTAGATCTTCTAACAATCTATGGGGCACTTGATACTTTGATTGGTGCTATTGCGGAGTCTTAATTATTTTTTAATATACTGAACTGACAACCGATGGGAAGGAAAGGTTATCGAGTGGCGACCACGAACCGGAAGACGCAGCATATATAGGCCGACCCCCGCTATGTGGACCGATGATCTGGTTAAAACCGCAAGGAGCCGATGAATGCCGAAGGCGAGCTTGGTTCCCCGCGGTTCTGACCAGGGCCCGTACTGTGAGCTTTAGTGCGATTCAAACCAGAGCCTGTATTGGATCGCTTCGTTTTTTTTGTATGAAGATTTTGACAAGCGATCCAATATTGGCTCAATTTTGAATCGCGCTAAGAGCTCACAGTACTGCCGCAGGTCGTTAGTCCACTACGCTGCGTCTTCCGGTTCGTGGTCGCCACTCGAAAACCTTTTCTGTGCAAGCGATGTGGCCTGCCCATTGCCATTTCAACTTGCTAATTCTAAAAGATTTTTATAGAGGGTTCTTTTTTAAGCAGCTTTAGATTAAAAGCCACTGTTCCGGATTTAGTTATCTCTTTCCCACCACATCGTTGACAGCGTGTGGGAGAGAGAAATCATAAGTAATTAGTATGAACTTTTCTTGAGGTGTCAAATTGGTTTGTTTACTGATTAACGCACGTCTTAAAGAAGACATGTTTACACTAATAACAGTAAGGATATTTCACAAACTGATCATCCGACCGGATGTTCTGTTTGTTTACGTTCCCATCGATCATAGGCAGACGATAATTGATAATGATTTGGTAATATCCGGGATATCACCATTATTTTTGATGAAAATTCCCACGAAATAGTCAGACGTACGGTTTCTGTTTTTTTCTGCTAATTTTCATTATAACATTCAGTTTTTCCACTAGAAATTAATTTTTACAGTTTCACGAACTTTGTTTGAAAGCGTTCTAAAATTGTGAATTTGATTACAAAAAGAAAGCTCAGCAATGCAGTGCTGCAACCAAAGACTGCACTGATATTGCAATGATACTTTTTTTGCCATTACTCAGCAAAGAAGTATGCGGCCATACCAGCTTTGATGGAAGGGGTAAGGAATGATAGGAAGAGATCACTGTAGCCTATGAAAACCTATTACCGTAAAGGAGACCTTTTCAACGTTAAAAAACAATATAAAAAATTTAAAACCTTTTTTGTATCAATTACAATAGAATGGTATACTAAGGCTAGTAACGAACTCTCTTTTTTACATTGTTGTTATAAGTAAAGTGCAAAAGACAGAATTTTTCTTCCTCGCTGTTCGTTTTCCCCCAATAAAAAGCACAATAACTAATGCTAATATTTACATGCCGAATCGATATTTACAGATCTTGAGAAGCCCCTCGCCTATTAAATCACCCTGTATAAGAAAGGGGGTAACAAGGGGGTGAAAAGGGGCGTTATTGGCGTAAATGATTTCCGCCTAGATCGAACGGGGATTGAGATGTGTCACATTACAATACTTTGCAGTAAGGAATAAAATATTTAAAAAAAAAAATATATGTGCCGACATTACACACAGCGCCATCTAGCCCCAAACTAAGCATAGCTTGTATGGGAACCAGATAACGGATATAATACTTAATGTCTCGTTTTAATGTTAACCATAAGACAAATATAGAGTGGCTGTTGATAGCAAATGGCAATGGAGGTATTCTGACTATGTGGTGCCGGTGATTTAGCAGGTCAGTTCATCCGGAGGCGCGGCGGGTTTTATTCCCGCTACAGGACAGGTATTTGTGAACAGAAAAAATGCGTAAATACTTGTTCTATTTCGGAGTGTTGTGGGACCATAGTCCTCGTAGTTCCCGGGTCCCTATACAGGAAATCCTAGGATCTAAGGGTGTATGATTGTTGGGCGTTTTTTTCTTTTTGCTTAGAGTAGGAATGTGAGTTACTCTAACTGAGTAACTATTTCAGCCAAATAATAAAGGACGTCCCGACAGGTTGGTCTTAAGATGAACATGGACAAGACAAAAATCATGTCAAATGCCCATGTTCCACCTATACCGGTAATTGTTGGGAACGATACTCTCGAAGTTGTCGACAAATACGTCTATCTAGGGCAGACTGTCCAATTGGGTAGGTCCAACTTCGACAAAGAGGTCGCCCGAAGAATCCAACTCGGCTGGGCAGCGTTCGGGAAGCTTCGACCTATCTTTTCGTCCAAAATACCACAAAGCCTGAAAACAAAAGTTTATGTGTGTTGCCACTTGCCAGTGATGACTTATGGAACTGAGACGTGGTCTCTAACTGTTGGCCTCATTACTAAGCTCAAAGTCACGCAACGAGCTATGGAGAGAGCAATGCTCCCCTTTCCCTGCGAGATAAGATCCGAAATGAGGAGATCCGCAGGAGAACTAAAGTGACCGATGTAGCTCTTAGGATTAGCAAGTTGAAATGGCAATGGGCAGGCCACATCGCTCGTAGAACTGACAACCGATGGGGAAGAAAGGTTCTCGAGTGGCGACCACGAACTGGAAGACGCCTATGTTCAGCAGTGGACGTCTTCAGGGTGTTAATGATGAATAAAGGACGTAACGTTGTGGTGAAATTGCTGCTGAAGCCACTAACTAAGCTTCAATTCAAAAGACGTAACCAAAAATTCTAGGTGATGACGTACTTACTTATGCAATTTTGACATCTGCTTGGGTTTTGGAATCGCAGTTGTATGCTTATTTATATATAAAATATTGAAATATACAACATCTGAACAGTCCATACTGCCATTAATATACAGTGCCGAAGGCTGTAGTGTGATAGAATTTATTTGAGAGGCAGTCGACACTTTATTGAGAAAATGATGCGATTTTCTTCGAGTCTTTTGAAGCGCGGATATGTGGAGTTGGGATATTTTAAATGAAGGGTAGCTTACTTTGTATACATACGCCTTTTACCGTTGAGAAAGTGAATAAGTATACACATATAGTGATATTACGTACCTAGCTACCGTTTTTATGGACGTTTTAGAAGGCAATTGCAAAAACCAAAATTGAATTGGTGCAAAGTTAAGTTAGTGGTATGGTACCCCACGTAAGTGAGTTTAAAATTAGAATATTCTTGTTTTCGGTTAAGCCCACCATTGAAATAAAAAAATTAACAAGTTCATACGTTTTGATGCCTCGTGCCACAGACAAATACACAGATACGTTTATTACACTTGGGACAATCCTGTTTACAATAATGAGTCAAAAGAAACAATAGTACAAATACTATCTGTGGTACTAGTTTAAAACTACCGATCATTTCAACCCCAAATCACACTCGAAACGACTGCCATCCAGCATCCATTCCGACACGGCCCCGCTGGTCTACACAGTTCACAATTTCACATGAAAAAGTAACAAAAAAATGCGTGCGTCAGTCAATCACGGCGGGGTAGTGACGAGGCGCAAATCTGAGCGGCCAATTATTGGCATTCCACGTCAACGGTCAATGTTAACCATGAAGATGTCGGTAAACTTGGAGTCCAACGACCACTCCAACACCTATTTGAATTACTGTCGCCATTTCACTCGTTGACAACCTCCGCTTTTTCCTTTCCCTAAATCATTAATTACTTATTAGTATAACTACATGTATATTGTATACTTCTCTCAAACATTTTAAAGTTATCAGTAAGTGTGATTGATAATTAGTGACAATTCATTCGCGTCTGAAGCTCTGATTGAACATAATAAAAAACAGCCTGATTATTCAGCCCTACGTACCTAGCTTCGGACCTTGGAATAATCCAAGGTCTGAAGCTAGGTACGTGATGGTGGTTAGTTGAAAAGGTTCGATTGATTATTTTATCAGAAAATTAATGTATTACAAGAGACCTAAACAAACCATTTTCCAAAGCCCGCCAAAAAATGCTGCAAATCTTCTCAAACAAAATCTCAAATGAATGACATACATAACAATGCTTGACACAGTAAACAAAAGTGTAGTAGGACAAAGGATGCAATTTCGACGTCGGCCCCAATCGTAGCAAACTGCTGGCGATGGCTTCCCGGGGTCAAAGAGAAAAGGAATACTTGCTTTTTATTTCGGTGGTTCATGGATTCGTTTGTTCTCAGTTGCTATACTCAATTTTTTGAACTGTGGTGTTTGTAGGATAAGGAAAATATATATAATAGAAGCTTTTTTGTCACAATGAGTGATACTTTTATTCAGTAGATATTGCAAATAAAATAAATAATTCAATTTAAATTTTTAGTGTTCTGTCAAAATCATTTTTTTTCTGGCAATTTATTGAAAACCGCGCTGTGCAAATTGACTAAATCGTCAAGCCTACCTTAAACGGGGTCATGGACCACTGTGATATCTCTAACATCTGCGTACTCCACCCTAAAAGCCACAGATTAAATAGTACCTTGCTCAAGGGTCATAATTACGCGGACAATACAAGTAGCTAATAAACTGAACACGTGTCGCACACGTGTTGTCGCGCATTGTGTCGTGTCGCATGTCGTGTAGTGTTGTAGCCGATTTAGTTCGGTCGTGGTGCGTTAACAGTTCGCCTAAAGTTGGCCTAAAGCCACGAAAATGTGGCAAAGTGATAGGTAACGGCTGTCTTAATTGATTAATAATAATTAATTAACTGATCAGCCGCTATCATTCATTACTAAGTAAGTACTTATATGTTTAAATAAATAAAAATCAATTGCGTGAAAAATACCAATTTCAACTTCAAGCATAAAGTTCACTCAATAAAATGACTTTGCGGATTAAAAATGTTCTAAGTTTGTACTAATTATAATACTATTAATCGTTTAAACTACACAGAGTGTCAATTAAACAAAATATTAGACGTGGCTCCTTGAAAATAATTTAGCAAAATGGTGATTTTGGTAAAATTTGCATTTGCATTAAAAACATAATAAAAATGTTTATGATTTTTAAAGCAGTATCGCCTGCTCAGCGTTATCTACAGATTAATTTGTAAAGGAAAAATTAGAATCACGAGCGGGGATTGAACCCGCATCCATCCATCCCTCAAGCCGGGATATGCTTTACTTAAGCTACCGTGAGTACAAATTAATCTGTATAATAAAAATGATAACCTATCAATAGTTAATTGTAAATGGCTGTGCTTTAATTAGAAATGACTTCAGGCCCTTATAGCTCCAAGTAACCAATCAGTTTATAACGCTGTTCAAATTTTCAAAAGCATATTATTACTGGATAAAAGTAGTGTAATATATAAATACAACATTCAAATATTAAGTTGATTTAAATTAGGAACGATATTCTTTTTCAATTTCGTACAATAATTGCCAGTACGTTTCCCAAAAAAAAACAAAAAAGGGAAGGAAAAATGTCGGAAACCTCGTAATTAAGTCTAAATTGTCCTTTGACAGCGATACTTTTTTTAACAACTTCTCGACGACACAATTTTGTATTAAATAGGTCACTTTGGAAAACAAATTAAGAAATTGGTAAATTTGATTTTGAAGCAACTTATTTGATTTAAATTTAGATATCTCAGAATTCTTTCTGAGTTCGCCTCGTTCTGAATCCTAGGCATTTTGCTTTTTGATATAAGACAAATTAGTCCTTTTGATCACTCGTCTGTTTCCAGAAATTTCTACTGACGGCTTATTGCGCTATATCAGAATATCTAAAGTTGGAAGCTGAAATCTAACAACTTCAAAAATACAGCGCCATATGGCATGATGACTACTAATTTTTTTATTCCATAAATTAAAATATTCCTCAATAACAAACAGTCGTGGAAACAAATAAAATATCAAATGACAAAAGTACAAACATTTTAAAAACAGGAATAGAATGAGATAGCTCAAACACGCAGTGACGTCACAGGTTAGTCATTCATAGTACCTCATTGCTAAGCTGTGGTAGCTTCACATACAATCTCTTTGGCATGTGACGTCACATAGCTGTGTTTTTATAGTAACTATGACTATGACGATAGTCTGTTTAGCGAGAAAGGGTTAGAAACTTTAAACGGTTACTTATTACTTAGTATTTTCATTTATTGCTTTCACTTTTAATCTACTTTACGAAAATAATATTTACTTGTTCATTTCAAATAGTAGTCAGCCTATTACTTGAAGATAGGTTTCAAGTTTAATCTTTATGAATACAGTAGAAGTACCAAAATAATCTTTATCTACCAATAACATATTTCTTACCCCTTTCTTACCTTTAAAATGAAATTCCATAAACCTCAACAAAGGATAGTATTCGGGGGAAATATCAAGCTCTTCCGTAAAGACTGCCTTTCAATACTCCCCACCCTATGCGTCTTAGCTGTCCTATGAAGGTGACCATGCGTTTTGTGATCGCAGGACGTTAAGCTTTCAATAAATCGTAAATTCAGTAAGTATCTTTAATGTCCATATTTGATAATAAGCCAGTAATAAGTATAATATGTTTAAAATAGGCGAAGGTGCAAATCTATCATTTTAAAACATTTTACTTTTGGGCATACTTACCTATAAAGTAACAATAAAAAAATAACCAAGTGTTCTATAAAAAATTAAAGTTACGCGTAAATGAGTGATAATACTTTTATATTAATACTTTACGAAATATTTAGGTATAGTTCCAGTAAGAATCATATAAAAATATTATTGAAGATTAAAACAGACATAGGCATTTCAAGCAACGTGATTTATGTTTAATCAAAAGCCAAGCGCGACTGTCTCCCGTGCCGTGTTTGATCTGCCGAGTTTTGGTTGTGACTGCAATCACGGCCTAAAATACCATGTATACAATATGTATAAAGACTGAAAGCTATCTGTATAAATTTAGGGGGCTGGCCTGGCACACGATAATTATGTTGGAAAATACACAAATTTTTTTTTAATATAAATTAAACCCATAAAGTACAATTGTTATGGACCTTATCATACCTATTACTTGTAGAGGTAAATTCTGTACTGAAACTACAGTAAAACTTATTTCTTTTTAGCCCAGATTTTCCGCAAGACTTGTCACCCTATACGAAGGTGATTCGGCTTTTGACAAATATTGGTTATACGTAATATCGGCCCGTAATATCGACGAGGGTGGTTCTTACGATTTTATTGGTACAGCGAATTTGGGTTTCTTTATATGGATAGCTCGGATGCAGGGGATGAGGGGTGTAATCCAACGCAGACATGGGGTTTCATAAGCGGAATAAATAATTTCACTCAGCTGAAGATGGGACGATGTTAGAAATTGATGATGTGGGTTTTTCAGACAGGTTTTGTTTGTCAAGTGCTCGTGGATGTCGTCCAGTAACAGTAGGGTGTATTTGGGACGTAACCTATAAAAACATTCAAGTCGTTCATTTTTTCTCAGACGATTAGGTCCATGTTTAGAAAGCTGAAACAAACAAAAATGTAATATAAGCTTTCTGAACATGCACCTTATCATGTGACAAAAAATGAACGATTTTAATTATTTTATAAGTGGCAAATCTACTGTTACTGGAAAATGGTCAAATCGGAAATTAGGGCCAATACAAACCGGCGCATTATTCGATACCGCTGTGGGTAGCGGTAAACCCCGCGGGATTCCACTGCGGTACTTTTTTGTATGAAGTTCCCCCTATAGGAAGCTAAAGGCGCTCTACGTTTTCCCTTGCAATTTACCTAATTTCCCAAAGGAAATACTAATGTTCCGAAATAAAAGTAATCTATATTGATCTCGGTACCTAACTGTGTTCAAAGTTTTATCGAAATCGGTTCAGCGGTTTTAGTGTCAAAGCCAAACAAACAATAAAAAAGTGTGCGTCTGACTTTAAATTATTAGTAAGGATAGCAAAAACGCGCCGAAAGTGTCTAGGCACCAGTTTTCATAATAAAAAAATCAGTAATAAGTACTAATACAGAATATTACAATATTAGTAGCAGTAACAAAGGTCCAGGAAATGAGAATTACAGATTTCAGACGTCAAAATATATGCGACGCTGTACTTCACATTTGACGTCAGAATTCTGAGCAGACATACAACTATCCTAAGCTCTATAAATATTCTAGATATTCTCTTTATCTAAATTAATTCCATTCCACAACTCTGCGTAAACATGGATTTCCTTGCTTCAAAACATTAATCTCCTAACAAATTGTTCAGCGATGTGTCGATTTTTATTTATTTATGTGTAAAAGAGTCAAAGGCCAGGTATCTGAAGCTGAAATAAGGCTCGTTGCTTCAGGAGGGTGTGTGAGGGGTAGGGGGTGAAGAGGGGGTAAGGTCCATATTATCACGTAACAAATTGGTTTCTGCTACCTTTGTTCGACGTCTCAGGCCCTTTGCCGAGACGAATGAGGTACGGTTAGCAGATAAACCCAATAGATTAGAATTTAAAAAGTACTAGTTTTTTCTAAAAAATAAATAATAATAAACCTGTACTTACACGCATTACTTAAAATACGATCTACGATAAAACACGAACAGAGCCAGAGGTAGATAGTTTCTTTCTTACCTGTAACAACAAGAAGGTAAATCAATAAACATAGGGACACCACAGCCAGCCGTATAAAAATGTAACTATTATGGGTTATGGGACTTTTGATTACCTATATTATATTATCTCAAAAGTATATTAAGGAAGCAATTAACCAGTAGTAAGTGGAGTATTAACGCGCTGCATAACAATAACAGAATATCTATAAATCCTAATCCTAATCCTTAAGTTTACCTTTTTAAGATTCATTATTTTGTTTTTTCCTTTTCGGATTATGCATTGTCTCCACCCCCTCTGGGTCTAGGCTGAAAACCAGCGCTGGTTGTCGTTCGACAACCAGCACATGCTGAGCCGACGCCCATTCAATACTTGTTTTGTGTTTGTTTCTTATTTTTAGTTCATATTATGTAACATTAATATAACATGTTCTGTACCATAGTTTAAGCGAGTATTGAATAAATGTTATTCTATTCTATTCTATTCTATAAATAAAACTGCGCACCTTATATCGGTTTAAAAATTAATATAAAAAAATCACGTTGACTTTTTTCTGCGAACGGTACAAATACTAAAAACGCCGCGTCTACTTAAACATGGCGAAGAAAAAGATTCCTTTTGTGCGACGCATTTTAACTGTGGAACCTATTGAGACGTACACTCGGGGTATATTTACCTTTTTTGTACACCGTACTTGTTACCGCGGTACGCAGTTCGGCTTTTGTTGTGTCTAGCTCAGATTTGAAACGACTTTTGGACTTCAAATTAAAACAAAAAAGCAGTCTAGAATTTGCAACTCGTATCGTATATCTAAAAATCATCATCCGCACCACACCCTTATCCCATATTATGAGGTGAGAGGTCGGTGCAGCAAGTTTTTTCTGCCTTTCATATCTGCCAGACGACACTCTCTCACTCATCTTACAACTTAGCACACATATCATGTTTCACACAGTCCAACCCACAGACCTAGAATCTCCTCTAAATGCTTGAAACTATTCTTTTTTAATATCTTCGATAATCCTTGTTAACTATAGCCGAAACGTACAAAAGGACCTAAGCGCCAGTTGTTAAACTAAACAAACCTAAAAGACATTTACATTCCAAATAAGTAGTTACTTAGAGCTTTGTCTGCTTCAATTGGCTTGTAGCCTTTACTAGATCGAACGAGCAAGGCGTTCATTTGACCGTTCTCTCGTTCATTCACAAGTTCGTTCACTGGTTCACGGGCTGTTTATCCCTCTAGGACAGTGTCCTGTCACATAAAAGGGGTTACCTTTTATAAATTAGCATAATATTGTGATTATTGTGTTAAAATACCGTTACGTTTGTTTTATTGTTTGTTGTTGAATGACTTATTGGCATCTGACTTTTTGAACTTCGTAAGTGAAGTCTATGATTATGGTGTAATGACTGGCCCGCGCCCGATAGCACAGTTGGTAGTATCCCTGCTTCTGGTTCTTCTGGTTCGATTCCTACCCAGGATAAACATTTTGGAGTGATGAACATAGATGTTTGTTCTGTGTCTGGGTGTTATATTATATTCTATGTATGTATTTACAAACAATTTATGGAGAAGCGTCCAACTCAATCTTCATTTGTGTGAGGGAGTACCTAGATCTTTTGTTATTTAATTGTTAGCACTATCCTATTTCATTGTTAATCAAGTGTTTATTTAAGTTGAGTATTTAATGATTTTTACATAATTTTAAGTAATTTTTAAAAACATTTTATTGAATGATTGTTATTGTGATTATGATTATTTGTCAATCAACTGTTTAATTATTGTGTGTATTTAGTGCATTGAGCTTAATTTATTTATTTACCAACCAAAATTTTTAAATATTTTGCGTGTTTGCTGTTTGTTTATTCATTTTACTTAATTAATTTATTTATCAATCAAATGCATCTAATTTTTTTTTTGCGCTTTTACTGCCTGTTTACATTCTTTTAATTTATTTTATAAACATTGTATATTTGACATGCCTAATGTAACTGATGTGTTATAAGGTCAATAAAATTATTCTATTCTATTCTATTCTAAACAAAAAAGTATATAAGTATTGTATCAGTTATCTGGTTCCCATAGTACAAGCTATGTTTAGTGGCGCTGTGTGAAATGTCCACACATATTTATTTATTATTTATGAAAATAGTGCACAATATTACATCAATATTTTGATGTGTTCGATTTAATAATAGTCCTTACTGCACATTCGACTTTGTCAACACATATCAAATGAACTGTAATTTCATGATTAAAATTCATTTAACTTTACATAATATTGAAAACAATCCTAGTGTTGAAATTAGTTGTAAAAATTTATATTACAGTACATAGTGATAATATGTGAGATGTGGTTAAAGATATTGGGCAGACGCAAGCCAGTTAAACAAAAAAAAAAACAATAAATACCAATACAATGTATTTATCGCCGATCGCTCAATCGCGCGCAGTGGGCCACGCCCCGGTCACTTCCAGCCAACCGTTCAGATTCATTCACCCGTTCTCGTTCACAGTTCCATCGTTCGGCTCGCTCGCTTTGATGTATCGTTTTGCACGCACTTCTCGCTCACTGCACATTGTCATAAGCGTATTATGGGAACACCTTTTACATTCTTTTTTCTAGTTAATGACCGGAATGGTAATTGATTAGCTTGTTACGTTGGTTCACGTGTCCTAGTTCGTTAATAATAAATTGTGGTTTTAAAACACCGCACAGTGGGGTGAAAGTCTACTCATGTGGACTTATTTTTATAAAAGCAAAGACAATTTATAAATATTTTCGCAGGGTTTGTTGTTTCGCAGAGAGTGGGTGTTTTAGAAAATTATTTATAGCGATACAACCTTCAAATTCTTAACCTATTTATATATTGTAGAGTTATATTACAAATTACATTTTAATAACGCATCCATTTTATAAATTCTCTTGAATACTTGCTCGGTTGATATTATAATTAGTCTATTACTAGACCAAATGATGCAAAAAATAACACAGTGTTATGATGTCTTCGTCCCCACGTCACATACCTAAATCATAAAATTTTAGATATTTTAATTGAATTTCTCATATAAGCGATACTAGTATTGTGAATGTGTTATTTATATGATAGAATATTCAAAATTGATACACCCCACTGCCGTCCCAAAATACGAATTCCCGGATATTCATTTCCCATACCTTTCCAACCTAAATCACCTACGCAACAATGGTCAACTAGAAATCGAATCGAAAAACTGTACACTTCAAAAATAACGATTTAATTTATATTCTGAACCTCATCCAGAAACGTTTAGAATTTTCGTTCAGGCAATTTTTCACTATAATTACTTGTAAAATATTTATAGGCTATTGTGTACTGTTTTTATGGGACTCCCGCGACCTAAATCGCCGACGGGTTTTTGGATATAATCATGTAATTTATGTTTATAACTTTGTCCGCGACGCGGCGAGATTTATACCACTGTGTGCAGTGAACTGTGTAATCAGTTTTAGTTCAGTTGACATTGTTTTGGTGAGTGATAGTTTCGTACTGGCTGTCCTGGGAGACATGGGTTTCATGTTTCAAACATTTGACTGAATTTCTATCATTTATTATGACTTTACTAAGGATAAGCTCGTGAATTAGATATTGCTTCACTCTATCATCAAGCACAAGTATTATTTAATTCGAAAACTTGTCTATGACTGTGTTTGTTACCTCTTCAGAAGCTTTACTGTGAGCTCTTAGCGCGATTCAAAACACAGCCTATATTGGATTGCTTTGTTTTTTTATGAGGATTTTGTCAAGCGGTGCCTGCTCTTCACATCGCATCGGCTGAAAGGATTTTAATTTTGGAACGTGAAACCGACTGCGATAATTATAATAAAAACTAATATTTATGATCATGGAGCTAATAAAAAAAGGAGGCAATCCCGTCTGATCCAAAACTGAAGCACCCTTAGGAAGCCGAAACGCTTCGTACGTACGAGCGGGGCACGCACACATTCGCATCATATGCAGCCGGTCGCAACTTTCATCCGACACACATATGTAATTTTGGGCTTCAGTTCGATGTCAATCAAAACTCAATCCTTCTTTTTTTTATTTCATCCATGTTTATGATTTTTATAGCAGTTATCGCCTGCTCAAAATACTGGTTCAAGTCCCGCTCGTGATTTAAATTTGTCCTTTACAAATTAATCTATGATCAAACTAGTCACAAAACAAAATAATATATAGCCAATATCACCCGGGCTATAATAATTAAGATCGACTCGATTGACACCTCAAATCAAAATCAGATGAGTATTTAGGCGCCAATTAACTATGGTTAATGAAAGACGTTTCGAAGGAACCGATTAATTAATTCTATATCAGAACATTCTCGTGACCAGTCTGGTGTAAGTTCATTTGCTAGAATTAAGTATGTCAGTAAAAAAAAACGTTTCCCGTACATACCACGCGATAGCTGCACGCTATTTGCGGACTATATTTACTGACCGGCCATTTCTATTTTAAGGTTCAATTTAATTAAGGCTTTGATATCTGTTTTGTTCAAGTTTCATAATGTTTAAGACTCATTGGGTTCTAGGCTCATTTTGTTCATGTCTCATTATGTCAAAATAATTTTGTGCTTGTGTCCAAGTCATTTTCTCCAAGTCTGAATGAGCCCATGTCCCATCGTGTCTAACTTTCATTGTATGTCTAAGTCTCATTTTGTTCAATTTGTTTGAGTCTTTTGTCAATGTCTTCTTGTGTCCAAGTCTCATTAATTTTAAATCTCACTGTGCAGTCTTATTTCGATGTGTTCGGTTTTTTGGTTTAATTAATTTACTATAGGTACTTGTAAATTACTATGAAATTCCTTCAATCTCTTGTATTAGATGTTTCAAGTTGTGTAAATAACAGCTGATGACCGCAGCAAATTTTGCTTTAAAATAACCTACGCGAGCTTCGCATCCAGCCCTGTTTTTTAAATGTATTATTTTTACTAAATTCATATCGATTATCATTAATCATACATGTATGATATTGCATGCATTGTATTGAAGGAAAGCAAAAATAAAAGTTAATATAGCGGACACGTTTTCCCAATACGTCATAGCAAATACGTATGTAAGCAATACGTATTACGTACGTAACTAACGTATATTCACTAATAAATTGAGTCATTCACACTGCATTGCTCGAGCCACCCAATTTCAGGAGTATCCCACCCAACCAATAATAATCTGTAATCCATAGAATTAAGGATCAATTTTGGTTCAGCAATTCTGTTTGGACTACTATTCCTAGTGATTCACCATCTAATTGGCTTCAATTGGCTTCAGATTAGGGTTACCAAAATTTGGTTACTGACACGGGACAGGGCATGCAAATCTTTATTTTTAGTTCTAATCAGAAATAAGAAACTAATTCACTACCAAGACGCTACAAATGATAACAAATATTTTCAAATTATTCATATTAATGTTTTAATTTCCTTTTGTGTCACTGTTTTGTACTACTGGTAACAAGAACATCCCATCTTACTACTAAGTCTTTCGGTTCCGTAGAACTACGGGAAAGAATTATTGCCCGCGGTAGTGGTACAACAGGTAAACGAGAAAACCCTTGTTATACCAAACAGACCTTTCCTTGATGATCAAGATGAAAATAACGTTTAACTATCACTTACTCCAAATGAGACAGCCGCCAAACAATCTTATTTTTTTAATTACTTTTACCCACAGAGCAAAAAAACGCTTAGGTGCGAAACGTCATTTGTTTCAATGCTCTGTGCTCTTAACTATCGCTTACTCCAGATGGAGACACAAGCCAAACTTAAAAAATACCTTAAAAAAAATAGAGTCTCAGAATATTACACAGCGTAGCAGCCCTAGTAAGAAAGTACGTTGATACGGGTAATTAATACGCTGAAGTCCATCACACTGGTCGTGTCTTAAGTCGGTGGCATTTCTGACACCTAGGTAGGTACTCATATAGACTTGGCATACGTATTGGCTGGATGGATATGTCGCCTTATTGATCGCCTTCCTTATAGACTGGTCAATATTGACTGTGAAACTCAAGTAGTATATTGATCATACTTTTACATACATTACGTACATACATTATTATAGCATAAATAAGTCGTGATTAAAAAGTACTTTTTTGCGGACATTTCACACAGCGCCATCTAGTACCAAACTAAGCATAGCTTGTACTATGGGAAATAACTGATAGAATACTTTTAGTTTGTAAATATAGACATAGAATACACTATAACACCCAGATACAGAACCAACACCTAAGTTCATCACAAACATGTTTATCCCGGGTGGGAATCGAACCCACAGCCTATAGTTCAGAAGGCAGAGGTACTATCAACTGAGCTATTACGCCTGTCAATAAATTTTTATTTAAAATTATTAAGACTGCTTGTGCTTAACGTAGTTGGCACGAATAGTATTGATACTTTTAAAGGTTTTTTTTTAATTAGTGCATATCCATTTTTTTATTGGTATAAAATTCTAAATCGTTTTTTAAATTATTTCAGTGTAGATTGATTACAAGTCAAAAATACATACTTGTTATAATTAGAATTGTTATGTTGATACATAATACTTTTATTTCTGTACCTATGAACAAAAAATCAAACAATTGTAATTGAAGTTCACAGAAGTGTTTGCACCCACAAAATATTAGTAGCCTTAATACTACTCTATATTTTAGTCGACACGATCCTTTGCATTAAGCTCCTTTATATTCAGTAAGCTGTGACAAATTGATGCGAAATTATACGCCGTTTTATCCAAACTACTTTTTGGAAGTCATTTATCATTCCAAATGTTTTGAACTATAACAAAATAATCTTAAATCTTGGAAAATATCATAATAAATAAATACTATGATAAAAAATAATGACACATAAAAATGAATCTTATTATAAAATGAAAAAATTAGTTGGTAATCAGTAAGCACTGTATTCTGACGTCATCAGACGAAATAAGATTACCTAAATTATTTTTTTCCGTTTTGTTCTTTAAGTACCTATAACAAACAAATCCGTTTTCCCATAAATGTTGCGGTTGGTTTGCAGCTAGTTGACTCTAAGCTCCATTCAAATCTTCAGTTAAAACTCTACTTAGTTAAGCGGAAAAGTATTGCACTAATTAACCGTTCTTGTTAAAGTGACGTCATAATTAGTCGTAACCACGTATTTAGGTTTTGGTAAGCTTGATGGCGAATATGGAGCATTACAAAAAGTGTCGAGTCGTATGTGACTTTCACGATACAATAATGTGTGTGATTGCGTGGATAAGCTATTCACAGCACTAAGAGATGCATGGTACGATGCCGGTAGGTATTAGATCGAGTATTTCTATCTTCATACTCCGTTGCAGTTTAGTCATCTTTTAAACTAAGTACACAAAAGTACATGACGTCATGGCAAAATTACGAGAACTTTTTACCGTTCCACCGTGGAGAATCGATTGTGGCAAACTGAGCAAGTTTTTATTGCTGTGGCGAATCGGTACGCGTTTTGTATAATTTTTCATTGCGCTCCGGGCACGGATTTGAGGCAAAACATGATTTTATTGCCCGTAATGTTTTCTACATTATTATGCTACTTCGTGTGTCAGTTTGCAAAAGTTTACTAAAAAATATATTAAGTTACAATACTGTACATTTTACACCTTTGTTCTTTCGATTTATTTACCAATCAATTCCCCGTGTTTCAAGGATCAAATCGTGCGGAATCAACGACGAGAAGGATTGTTTCAAGTATCAAGTTTCTACGTCACGCCCATCGGATAAATCGGCGAATTTAGCAGTAAACCATTCGGACAAGTGAACTTGATACTTTAAAACAAATAATGATTTTGAAATTAATGCGGATTTGGAATCAGTTCGGTTTTTTTGAGAGTTTCTGAATTGTGAATAGGTACTAATTCACTGAACACAGATAATTTATATTCTCAGGGACTGATGAGTAGAATAACAGTTATACAAAAAAAATTACTAATGTTGCTGGAATAAAGGCTCTCGTTAATTAAGAATCAAAAGATTAATACTTGTCGTGATGTAAATAACTAACAAAAGTAGGTAGGTATCTTTAAATAAATAACACTCGACAATTTATTTTTTCAATTTATGTTCTATTCTGAATAAAAAAAAGCATCAATATTTTTGATTTTTATAGCAGTATCGCCTGCTTAGCATGTTCCCGTTCGTGATTCAAAAATGTTTCCTTTACAAATTAATCTATAAAAAGTATCCAGTATTCTATTTTATAGTACATCCTTTGCTTATTTCGGGCATAGTTCGGGCCTAGATGGCGCTGTGTGTAATGTCTTGGCTTTCTATACAAGACCACATACCAGACCACCACAGATCTACGCAAGGGTCTACGGTCTGAACATAAATCTACAACATTGTGTAAAAATAAAGGAGATCGCGCGCCAAGCAAAGAATGCTGGTAGAAACTTTGTGAAAACTAATTTCAGAGTAAGTACATGGAGAAAAGAAGTAAGTATACTCAAGGAAAAACCCAGTCCTTCACGTAAGTTCATAACGGACTCGTCGGATCTTTCCTCCAACTTCAGTTAATTAAAAGCGTAAGTGACTCGGGGCGTTTTAAAAGAGTTTTAAAAATGTTTGTAAGTGACAATTTCATGCTTTGCCACTTTGTTAGGCTTAAAGGTTTATTTACATTAGGGTTATTTTATGAGGAAATAAATTTTTCGTGAGTCCGAAGCGAACGAGGTACAAGCAGGCAGTCCACTTGATGGTAAGTAGTTATCGTAGCTTATCATCTACAAAACGGCCTCACCTTGAGATTTTTTATTTTAATTGCCTTTTACATTTGAGACTTTAGCCACGTTTCAGAACACCAATAACCAGAACAATAAGTTAATTAACAGTTAAGGTTAGATGTAAGAAACTGACGCCAATCGGTGGTCGGGTCTGCTATCGATATGGCCTGCCATTGCCTTTTCGACTAGGTATCTAATTTTGAAAGCTAAGTCGATGATTTTAGTTCTCTTGTGGTCTCTTGAGCAACTATAATTTATGGAATGCATTTTTTTTCACTAACTCAATGTCCCCGTCATCACTCCAAAACGTTCCCAACTTCCCACAGCTGGGACTAGAACAGCACGTGTCACCACGTGCGTTATGTTTCTTCACGATTTTTTCCATCACTGTAAGCGAATACCAATTCCGCACATACTTGAAGTCATAGGTGCAGGGTCTAATGGGGTTTGAACCTGGTTTGCTCGGTTTGTAAGTCGCACGGGTAACGGCTCGCTACGCTCGCTTTACGTAACATTATTATAGCTATATTTATCGATTTTAACATGCTATTTCTACACTATTTATAGATTCTTACCACCACCACCGAAAAAACCACAACAGTTCGTAATTCGTTCGCTCGTAAAATTGGCGCGTAAAAGTACAATAACACAGCTAATTAGCAGCTGAACGTTTGTCAGAGCAGAGTTTTACGGCGAACGTGACCGAACGTGATCAACTAATACGGTCATGGGCTATATCGGGAGAGAATGGCCTTAACAAGTACTTATTTAGTACTTACTACATATTAGTAGGTACTAAATAAGTCTTTACTTAGTAAATAGTATGTAGTCGGTCTAGTTTGGAATTAATTTTGTCAAAATTGTAATATCACAAATCAATTTAATGGTCTACCTAGTAATGAAAACTTATATATATTTTAATTTAGGTAATCACTTTTTTTTTCGAGAATGTGACCGGGAGGTTTTCGTTGAAGGCACAAAAATATGGGAAAATAAACTAAGATGTACTCCATTTCCCCATAAAATATATATTCGTTTTTTTTTTATCTATGACTAAGCCAGCGTTTGACCACAATCTCACCTGATGGGAAGCGACGATGTGGTCTAAGGTGTAGTACGCTGGTCTAGTTATATATATATATAGTCCTATTCACTCATGATTTGAACAACCAAGGGTTGTACTTATTTTTCGGGAAACACAGACCAACCGATGACTTTGGAACTGTTTTTGGCTGAAAATATTCCTAAATAACCATCACAACTGGCACCACTCTCTCGGGTCACTATAATCGGGGAAGAAACTACTACTTACTATGACTACTCTCACAAACTAAAAGAAATGATGCAACTGAGCGTTTGTCAGATCAAAATGTTTGGGCGAAAAATTATCAAAAACTACTTGACCGCTGAAAAAGTACTCATATTTTAAACATACATTTCTATATTAATAATAATAGTTTTTTTTCCTGTAATTATAATTTCCAATGATATGAAAATTAATAAAAAAAAACCCATCAGGTACAGATGAAAAATAGCCTAAACGTGATAAAAATGTAGTGATCGTGTCGTGAGCGTTACTAGTTAGTGTCCAGTGTATTTCACTTCGCCAACACGCAATAAATGTCGCTTGATAATCTTGCGTTATGCAGAAATAAAATATTTCGTAAAACAGCCCGATTTATTCCGTTGTATGGGATGAGGCATCTGTACTGTAGGTAATGTTATCTGAGATAAAACCAATACTTAAAATACTCTTAGTAGTTGACTAGTACGAATTAGGCCAATCTATTAATTCTCGACTCGGTACATTCGCATTCTATATTGACCTATATCCGCGGCAGCCATGTCTGTTTATTTTGGCCCACACACCCCAGGCAGAATTAATTACAGATAGGATTAGGAGATTTCCTGACCGCTTTTTTACGGTACCGTGAATGGAATATTTTTTTATGTTATTGAATGGCGTAAGCCGCTCTTGACAGTGTTCCTTGGAACTCCAAAATATAGGGTTCGCGTCACTGATGGCAGATTGGGGGGAATTCCCAAATTTGGGGTTTTTTTAGCTATAGGGGATAATTGGGGGGGATACAACTGCTTTGGGGGTTACGCGTAATTGTGCACGTAATCATGAGACATCAGCACGAGTCTATTATAGTATTATTAATAGACTGTGAGATTAGGTCATAAAGTCTCATTTGCCCAGTAATTCCAGCTACAGGCTCTTCAAACCGGAACAAAAGTAGTACTTGTGCTTGTACACTACTTACTAATTTTACTAACATGTTACGGTGGAATGAAGGAAGCCTAATGACATTTCGGTTTAGAGTGTTTTTTTATGAATATATTCTACTAAGTTTTAGTCACAGAGCTAGATCTCGTTACTCTCAATCTATCTCTAAGGTTTTAGTGTAAGGTTAAGGTTTGTCTTAAGCAAGATAATGATAATTGTTATCCTGGTGAGACATTTTCTTTATAACTTGGACAAAGATTCAACTTTTGCCGGCTGAGAAAATATTATCGAAAGTCGCTATGAGTCGCTATATTACTTACACAAAATATATGAATGATTTTTTTATCTAAAATACTTTCATCATAATAGTACGAAATCTCAAGCTTTTTATTGACTTTCGATCAAGATTATGTATAACATTTTTGTCCTTAAGAAACCATACGAGCCCACTGTGCGTCCACTTCTCGATCGCATTCGTTTGTTTTCTTCGGTGTCGCGTTACACGGGTATACAACAATTGATGGCGCGTAATAAATGTTTTTTGACTGCACCGTTGTCCCAATGTGTAAAAAAAACTTCAGCATTCCCTCTCGCTCAACGCACGAGCGCGCGAGCGGGACAGAGCGACGCAGATTCGCGATTGTTTCTTTACATTTTTAATACCACGTCGATTTGTATTACGGCGTGTTCAATAAAGTAATAAAATAAGCGAAAACAATGTGTTATCCCGCGCGTTTTGTGGTCGGGATATTAATGATTTGACTCGTGTTTGTCAGTACTTATTAGAGCAAATGGCTTTTATTTATGACGACCGTAAAATGTTTTTATGTTTGTATGTAACCATTGCTTGGAATAACCTTCTCAGATTACGTAATAATATATTTATGTCTATGACAGCCTTTCCCACGGAGACATAAAACTTAAACGCCTCAACAATAATTATAAATCTTTGTTTAATAAAATATAATTAAATTCTATATTCAATTTCATTCCCTTTGTAATTTAGATTATATTTTAATAGCAGGAAAAAATGTTCACTTAGAGAATAATAGTTAGGTACTTCTTAAATCAAAGTACCTACTAAGGTTTTGACAACGGATGGGGAAGAAAGGTTCTCGACTGGCGACCACGAATCGGATGACGCAGATTAGGCTCCGTCGAGGAGGACCGACGATCACCTATTCGCGGTCACCTATGCAGGAGGCGAGCAGCCACTCAAAGTGGCTCTCTCTGGGGAGGCCTATGTTCCGTAGTGGACGTCTTCAAGCTGATGATGATGATTAACGAATAAAGATTTAGTTTCAATATTATTCGAACAGAAAAAATGACACTTTCATGACATACTGTAAAAGTTACACTATAAAATGTTACCATCATACCGCCAAAAGTAATTCCGAATATGTTCGCACTAAAACTTCATTGTCACCTTATTCACTAAAGAAAATAAGCAAAATAACAAAGCAATAAAATAACCAAATTCGCAGTAATATTATTACAACTTCCTTTGATGGTCAGAAGTAACAATGGTTAATAAAAATAAGTAATTTCGAGTGAGACGTCGAACAATACTGATACGAAAATATTCGGATTATTACAAATGCGTGCACTGTGCGTCGAACACGAACGAGGACAAAAAAAAAACAAAACAACATTCACGGATATGCTAACATTTTATTGAAGCACAGGACTGCACGGTCAAGCAATACGACTTTGTAACCTTGTAGTAGGTGCTTACAAAAATTAATGATAAATAAACAAATTAGTTACCTTACTAAATGCAAACTAAAATTAACGATAACTATGTTAATAATAGAATAATGCAATTGATTAACGATCAACGTTGTCATTTGGGTTATGACTCTATGACCTAGCTAGAGAGAAGTTTATTGTTACATTATAATAAGACACCCCATTGATATAAATTATAGTGATAAGCTATGTTTCAATGCATCCGTCTATAAGCTTTTTTTTATAACTATTTACTAATAAAAATGGAAAAGTCGAAGTGCAATGCAACGTAATCGCCATATTTTAGCTATGCATAAAGCGACCCTATGAGGTACAAAATAAGTTTCAAGTTTGTCTGCTGTAATAAACGTGCTCGCATTGGCTCCTGTCAGAGCCTTAACGCTACGGATATACACTTCACATAGTTAGTTCTCTTAAGTGCGAACTTGTAAAATTTCAAAGCCTATTTTACCAACCTTTTACTAATTAGTAAGTTTCCCCACGTAGCTTAGTAATAAGATATTATAATACTTGTACGTTAAAGCGAACCAACCTGGTACTTGACAGAGATTATTTCTTAACTACCACTCCAACTTTGAATTAGATAATATCTATCCGGTATCTTTAACGGCTGTAACTTCCACACTTAAAACCCCTAATTACAAATTAAAATACATTCATAATCTCCGTGTTTTTACCGCGGCCGGTTACTAAAGTGGACGTATTAAGGTAAGTAAGGGGGTGCTGCACACTTGTAGTCTGTATAGGTAATAGCTTCGTCCCACCCAATTTAAGTATAAATGGAATAAAGAAATTTAAACTTGTAGTTAAATAGTTCAATGAAGCAACGGGAAAAAATGTTGCAGAATTAATTTACGAAGAGCAAACAACTGCTTCAGGCCGAGTTCTTGATCAGATCGTATCATTATCTCATTTTACTAATTTTTTTATCCGTAAAAACAAGGGAGTCGAGCCCCTAATAACGTATTCCTGGTTACGTCCTCCACTTCGCATGTTATAGAACACTTGTCGGCCGAAACGCCGTCGTTTCGTATAAACGTTGCCCAGTGGTACGATATTATAATTTTATGGACAAAATAGCCTCCTATGAATTTTAACAAAACAATGATTTCCGCACAACGACGTGTTTTGGGTTTCAATGCGATGGGATTGCGGACAGATGGGTGTTATTGTAGAAATTTGAAAATTTTAAGTTCGTTAACCTTTTGGAAGACGCACAATAAAATCTACATTACAGAATTTACAGATATTGAGGCCCGTATTACAGAACTATGCTCAGTAGTCGATTGATGCTCAAGTAGACATTTCATTCTCTATTACGATCGTTAATTTTGTAAATGAAATCTTCTCTTGAGTAGAAAATTCACGATTTCACGACTGTGCGTACGGGCCGAGGTTAACTAGCCAAAGTGACGAATGAAAAATGAGAATTCCAGTAGTAAACTTAAAGTGAATAGTAAAACCTAGTCGAAATTGGAGAGAATGTCACAGATTAAACAAATCAGTATATTTTATACATAGATTTTAAACAGAACACATCCATAATTGACTAGGTGGTAGGACTTTTCTGCAAAGTTCGTCTAGGTAGGTACCACCGCTTTGCCAGTTATTCTGCCACCAAGCAGTAGTGGGGTGTGCAAGCACTACTGTGTTCCGGTTTGAAGGGCATTGTAGCTAGTGAAATTACTGGGCAAATGAGACTTTATGACCGGATTACACAGTGTAGTAATCTGATTTCTAGACTGTGTGATGTCTCAAGATGACGTGCGCAGTGCAGTGTCACGCGAAACTTTATAATTTTAAAGTTCCGAGTGACACTGCAACTGTTATGGGCGGCCGTATTGCTTAACATCAGGTGAACGACTAGAGCGTCACATCATTCATTCTCATAAAAAAAAATCGGGGGTAAAACAAAACGCAAAGGTAGAGCGTCAGCTACTTAACGTCTTTGTACTTCTTTCGGAGATCAGCGAAATCAGCAATTGAGATCAGTTTCCAACCTTTTTGCAAAGTAAATGTTTTCTTTTCGATCCGTTATCTTCAGTCTCGGTTTGTTTTGAATTAGCGTTTGCGTGTCACGAGGGGTATCCTTAATTAGGTTGTGTTTGGTATCGCGTTACAAGTTACATGCTACTAAATTGGAGTTCAGTATATCTGAAATCGGAATGTTGTATTGCCAACTTGCCATAACAAGATAACGTTGATGACTGTTCTTTTAAACAAATTGGCTATCAACAACATAGCCATCGCATGCGTATGTATCATTGATATTATTACGGTTTTAGGGTATATTTATACTTATAGGTCTGGATCTAGCACTAGATTTTTATATTCATCATCAACAGCCTGAAGACGTCTACTGCTGAACATAGGTCTCCCTCAGAGCGACTGCTCGCCTCCTGCATCCATCGGCTTCCCGCAGTTTTTACTAGGTCCTCGGTCCACCCACTGGGGGGGCCACTACGCTACTTCTTCCGGTTCGTGGTTGCTACTTAGGAACCTTTCTTCCCCAGCGATTGTACGAGCGATTTACAAAAAACCTTATTAATAATGTTACTATTTTGTGTTCACACTACTCAATAATAACAGAGTAGATATTGACTCAGCTATAAGAATACATGTTCAAAATCATGCGTGATTCCACCCGCCATTTTGCACCAGCTTTATATTTGGCAGAACATCTGCTAAGGTCATTATACTGAATAGTTGACACACTTTCAACTGTGCTTGTAGTTAATATCATTTGTTGCGATGGGTAAAAGGATTAGGCGTGTTGATGTCGGTGCTTCAGTTAAATCCTGTGGTTAATTCTATTACTTTACTCTTTTAATTCTACCAATGCAGTATCTGCATGGCCAGTTCAAAGTTTTTTTTAATTCAAGCATCGAGCATTTTATGCTTTCAGCCAGTAGGTAATAATACTAAAGGAATGAGGAAGACGTGTTGGACAGGATGCCATTTATTATATCATGAGGTCTTATAACACTAAATAGGTATTTAAGACTTAACGGACTTTTATGAGTGTGTGAAGACGAGTTTTATGCGTACGCGAAAACTTTGATGTGCTTAGGAATACAAATTGAGGTGAGGTAAACCTATATTGCTGTAAGACAATTATTGTTATATTACTAAATAACTATTTATTTATTTACTTTACGTTTAGATCTGGCCTGCATTGAATGTACATTTTTTTATCACCACTTAAAAACGTTAATTCAAAAGTCCTAATATTATGAGTGTTTATTAAAATAGGATGTACGCACTAATTAATCCCTGAGACTACTAATCAGTTTCTAAATTTTTTTTTTTCAGTTATAGATTGCTATACTATTCCTCAGTAACATAGGCTGTGGTTTATTGTGATACAAGCTTCCGGGCACGGGTACGCTCGTTTGAAATCAATTCGCCCATGCGCAGCGGGGCGGGTCAGTTAATTGTAAGTGTTATTATGAATAAGTTTTTGAGTTTTAGTTATTGCGTCAGTTATTGGGCTTGAGCAGTTGAGTTCAAATAGGTTTAAGGACATGAGTTACTTTTATAAAGAAAATAACTTCTTTAAGGATATCTATATAAGTTTCCTCATTCCTTGGATTGGGTTAACTTTTAATAAGTAATTAGATTAGGAAACAAGAGTAAAGACAAAGATGGAACCAATTAAATAAATGTGCGGCTAAATTTGGCCTTCAGACCGCAATGTATCAAAACGACATCCCAAAACATATATCTGACAAATGCAAACACAAATTTCCAACACAAAAACAGAACGACAAGCACTAATGGACATAACGACACGCAGATTCGGATAACGTTATTAAATAAATAAAAGGTACAATATAAATAACCGCATCTGTCGACCGTAAACTCCCGATTTCGCATTTGGAAGGTTTTAAGGAGAAATACACGACCCAATCACGTTTCGACGAAAGAAAAGTAAAAAGGATTCGAAGGCGATTTGCGTCTGGATTGTGTAATACCCGAATAAGTTGTACTTGATAACGGCGCGTTTAGACATAAACACTTACACCAGAGACGCTAAATAGATTAAACATTGTGTCTATAGTTCGAATGCCGCACAAATCACAATAAGCACTCTTCATTATCCACATTTCACTCTCTGGGGCCCGTATCTACCGGAATGCGCCTACAAAGGGTATCCATACCGAGTTACTAACTCGCTACACTTTGTACAACCGGCTCCTCTGCAAACCAGTCCCTGGTCTGCTCCGTTCTGAACTAAAACGTCGTATCAACCAGTTGACTGACACTTAAATGCCACTTAAGCGTTGTTTTCTCGAAATTTTTATTGGTATAAGTAGCTTGTTGACGTTTTGGACGGATCCGATAGTGGGCTCGACACATTGTCTCTCTGAACTTTGACTTTCGGGTATAAATCTTATTTTTTCTGGTCACTGTAATTTGTTCGCGTATCTAATCTGTTTGTGATTTTAGCAATTCACATCATCATCTATTATGATAATTTTATTATTTGAATTTATAATGCATTAGAGGTTATTAGAAGTTGTAAAGTTGACAATCGTGCAGCACATTGGGGCATTACGCTGAAGTATCTCGGACACAATTCCAAGTAAAACGGCGGGGTATTTTAGTTGGTATACGGTATACAGTAATTACAGATGTGTCATCGAGGTAAATAGCCTGTTCCCTCTCGCTCGCACAGGATCGTTCCTGTCATTCCCTCTTTGAAGAACGCTTTATTCCACGTAAATATTGAAGGGGAGCAACTTTGCGGCAGATCCTTTTATGAGATTATACGAAGTAACCAATGGCTATTACAGTCTATGCTAATGGCGTATACAGTTTGCGTAATAGCATAGCAGATTCCGTTTGCTTCCATAGTCTGTGGCATTACAGGATAATACAGATGTCTACATCGTTTTCGGCTCCGATATCTCAATAATCCGCATTTACATATCTGGATATCTGAAAAGTGTTTTGACAATAGCTTTGGAGAATTTATCTGACATAATATCTTTGAATCTGCCTAATTAGGTACTTAACGTCGAATAAAACACGCAACGATTTTTATTGTTGGAATCTTGCGCTATTGAATTATACTCACCACTATTTATTCTATGCCTTAAAGTATAATTTTAATGATGCTTACTTTATGTTGTTGTACTGATAATTTCTCACAGACATAGTAAAATAGTAAATTCTAAAATAGTAGATTCGTATTATAAGTACGGCAGTAGAGTTCTTTCTAAAATCACACTCTTACTTATTCAATTTTATTTAATTTTTTTTCTACAAAACATAATAATTTGCTATCAAAAACATTAATACATTAACATAGTATCTAATATCTACGTAGTAGTACGTAGTATTACTGTTGGAACAATCAAAGCATTCAGCTCCTGTTGACTTAAAAGACATTAGACCAATTAGTATACTACCATGTCTGTCAAAGGTAATGGAGAAAGCGGTTTGTATGCAATTAACGGAATTTCTTGAGAAAAATTGTATTTTACCCGAAGAACAGTCGGGTTTTAGGCAAGGGCGAAGTACTGTTACAGCCCTGCTCGATGTTACTGACAATATACTTTGCTCACAAGATCAGGGTCTGGGTACACTACTCGTTTTGTTGGATTTCTCTAGAGCTTTTGACTCCTTAAATATTGATCTGTTGATGTCTAAATTGAGTTACTACGGGTTTGATAGCGAAGCTTTACACTGGTTCAACAGCTATTTGAGCCAACGTTTTCAATATGTGAAATTGAGCACAAATGATGGCTCCTCAATAGTTTCAGACAAAGTGCAGGTAAAGCAGGGAGTGCCTCAGGGTTCGATATTGGGACCAATTCTTTTTATTTTGTACTGCGCAGACATAAAAACAAGTATTTTACATTGCAAATTTCATATTTATGCTGACGATATCCAAGTGTATATTTCATTTAAACCCTCTGAAATCGTCAATGCGATAAAAAAACTCAATGAAGATCTTTCCAGAATAGCCTCTTGGTCTGTGAACAATAGTCTCATACTTAACCCTTCGAAAACAAAATTTTTAATTTTCGGTAGTGTCGTGAATTTTATGATTTATTCTCACTTTTTAATATTAAGAGGTTGGTAGACTGTTTAAAAATACCATTTTGGTTGGCCACACTGGCGGAATGAGCGTCCGCTGAGCCATCAGCCAATTACGATGGCTGCCTTGGTAGTTCCGGTAAAATAATATTGTGGTTTAGGAGGGAAGTTTTGGAGGGAGGACAAGGTCCAAAAAGCAGTCAATTCTGATTGAGCAGCCGAAGCGTCAAGATGTATTAATGCTCCTGTTCGTTTATTGTGTACTGAATGTGTACTGAATATACACGATTTGAAGAGGTTCTCGGTTTTTTTTACTTCAATTCAGAAGAGGAGATGAACCCACATGAAACAAGGTACCGTAATTTTTCTCTGAGAACCTGTGAATTTATGACCATGCCCACGATTGATTTTGATTTGTAACTGTAATTTTTACCAACGCCCGTAATTTGAGCTATACTGCAATATTGATAAAATAGTGAGATTATGTCAGCGCGGCCGGTCAGCTAGACTGAGACAATCCGGTTGTGTTAACTTAATCAAAACATAAACTTGATTTTATTTATTGAGATTGTGCAATTATGAAACACTGGATAACATATATCATCATTTGAATTTGACACTTGAAGTTTGAGAAGCATGGGCGGTCTGCATTGACGGAGACTTCCCGCCCGTGCTAATTGAACCTGATAAAGTGTACTGTGTCGTGTCAGAAGTTTCATACTCGTTTGGTCAGGGCCACACTCTGACAACGATGAGGGAACTGCTGACTGGGCACAGCTGTAAAATTGCATTGATGGTAATGATTGTGAAATGGTGCTTAGACTGTAAAATATTGTCTTTTTCCAATACGATTGGGCTTGCATTTAAGATTTTAATTTTAATGCCTACACGATTAATCTCAATTGAGGGTACCCGAAGATTATTAAAAAAATATATTTAATAGTGAGTATTAAGTAGAAATTCCTGAGAAGTAAGAATAATAGACGAATATTTTAATCATTGACTTGTTGACATGGCCTTTCTCAGCGTAGTGAGTTTTACCAGCAGGGAATTTAACGTAGACAGTTTAATGGTGATGACGACGATGATAACTGTGTTTTTCTTGTCGGCTGTTGACAACGGCGACCATTCCAATTACTTTCTACCACATGGACTAATGTAGTGTCTATAGGATTTTGATTTCAAATGTAGGTATCTATATCACACACACACAACAGGTATACTGAGTCAAAAGAATTCGTTTACGAAAGCACAAAATAGAAAAGTGACGATAGTGTCTCAGGAGTCTAATATTTTAGTGTACTTAAACCAATAATAGTTAGCATCTTTGGAGTGAATTTGGTGTAATGATGGGTGGTCAGCATTGTTTTAAATAATTTTGTGTATGGTCTACTAGCATTGTAACATGGCCCCCGTAATATCGCTCGCACACAATACACAACACACCATCCACACATACAATTATTACACAATTAAGTATTGTTATTCTCAAAAGTTATTTGAGCATTGTAGAAAGAGAGAGCGATAGATATGATTTATGGTTATTGCATTATTTTAAAATGAAATAAACCTGTTGTCCAGTGGTCTATTCGTTTGTAGATTTATAAGCCTCAGAATCACTGGGAGGAAACTTGTATGTTCGAAAAAATATTAGTGAACGAAGTTTACCTAACAGTTACTAAATTGGAGTATTTTATTTTAAACTTTTATTTTATTTCATATGAGTAGTTATTTTATTTTACCCAGGTAGATAGGCATCAATAATTTGTTGCTATTTTTAATTTAGTTTATTAGCATTTAACATTGTTCTGTCCATTTTATTGAGAAGGTATTGATAAATATTTTTAATTTTTATATTTGTCATTTTTAAATTATACAACTAAAATGATAGAAAGTTCCCTGTTGAGTTTGACTTGATTACATTATCTTGAATTACATTTTTATATTTACGGAATCCATACCGCGATTAGAATCATTTCAGTTCCCGATGTTCCAGTATTTGGTATATTATGATAATGCAATGAACAACCGTAAATGATTAAAACAACGATACTGTTTTTTTTTAAATCTGATCATCCTAAGTCTTAGTCGCTGTTCTGTAGAAGTTATGATTGCGTTTATTTCAAGTGGCTGTAAAACAATTAACTATTCACAAAATCCTGGCTCCAACACCATCATCAGACCAGTTAGTAGAAGGTGCTAGCGGTTAAGCGTATAAAAAGGTAGTGCTAACACCAATAAGAAGTGCGTCATGCCACTTTCCCACTACTTGTTTTGCCAGTGTAAAGTCACACTGTATGAAATGTTTTAGTGCGAGTATTATTTCGTATTTATATTCATTTATTTGTATTTATGTGCCAAAAATATGTGAAGTCTACCCGTTGACTAATTCACTACCTATTTCGAAATGGAGTAAACTCACACTAGTGCCACAATTTTAACGTGCCAGTTACCCTCTACTCCAATCAGATATAGCTTAATTATTATGTCATAGATAATATAATACTTAAAAAGGTACTTATGTTAACAGTAGATCAGGTTTGCAATCCTATGTATATTATAATAGCGCTCATGGTTTAACAGAAAAATCATATTTGATATTTACGCCACTACGTTGTTTGCCTTGTTAAACTTGTCACAGATTTAAATTAAACTAGACTAGTATTTCAATATAGTACCCAGGTTTAATACAGATTATTTTATGACAATCAGAATGCGCCTACTGGTTGATTACCTAGGTGTCGGGTGCAGTTTCATTTCCAGTGATATGCAGTGTGCCGACATTCCATGGGTAGGACCGTATTAGATGAAAGGAAAAGTGAGGGGATAGGCAAGTTAGTAATTTGATACTATCTTGACACAGCTCTTGAGACAACTCTTGACACAGCTCTTGACACAGCTTTTGACACAGCTCTTGACACAGCTCTTGACACAGCTCATGATACAGCTCTTGATACAGCTTTTAACGGATTTATGAGGTTTCCAAAAGATTCTATGTATTGCTTTTGAATATGGTTTGCAATTTTTATACACCTAAGGTGCAGTTTATGATCAAGTTGTGACCGAACACCACCATATCACCACTATCACACCTACACACCATCACCACATTCGCCTACTAAATTTAAATAGTTACAAACTGAGCTGATTACCTTCACCTTGGATTATAGTTTAAAGATTTTAGTCGTGAAAGTTTTGCACACATTGAGGCTATCGTTTCAAATAATTTGTACTGCTATAGAGATATAGTATGGGCTTCAATTCGATATTATAGTTTGGACTATAGTTAGACTATACGGTTTAAGATGCAGCTGGGCTTCGAGCTGGGTTACTCTGTAAAATTCGGTTTAGAATGTGAAATTTGATCAGTTTAATATAAAGTTAATTGATATACAGCTAATTATTAAGCTATTTGAGATACAGCTATCTGGAATAAGCTGCTATTTGATATGAAGATTTTTAATGCACTGATTTATGTACGGGTATTTGAAATGTATGGTTTGATATATAGGTTTTGTTTAATGTATTGCGCTATCACCATACTTATCCGTCGTTTAGTAAGTATATATGACAACTTGGTATTTAGACTTGGATTAATTTCGATATAATTATAAAATATGAACAGCTATTTTGTAGACGGATATTTAAGGCACGTGATAGTTTAGTTTGATACAGTCGATGGTTTGATTTGGTTTCGTAGTTCCAGAGATCTATGGTATTAGTGTGATTTGGTTTTGGTACAGTATAATTTATGGTTGGATACAGTTCGTTTTGATACAGTCTAAAGTTTGATACAGCTTAAGGATTTGATACAATTTGAGATTGAAATAGTTTATGGTTTGATAGTTTTTTGTTAGATAGATTTTATGGTTTGTAACCGACCTACAAGCCCGTCTCCACTCGCACACAAGCATGCGCCGCGCCACGCCGATACTTTATAAGGCCGCGCTGCCCGCTGCAACGAGAGCATTTGCTCGGGGCTCCCGCGGTGAACAGACGAGTCCTCCGCTCTGCAGAGTCTCTAGCAAATCGCTCCTAACCCGTGTTCCCTACTAACACGGTGAGAGGCGGCCATCTGTCGCGCGTGGCTCTGACCTTATGCGCACGACCATCTCTCTCCGCTACCCGCACCCTTCCCCGCTCCGAGGGCCATCTGTTGTCGCGTGGCTCTGAGCTGATGCGCACGATCCTCACTCCTGGAAACCTGTATCAGCCCCATCCGCTCTCAAGGGCTATCTGTTGTCGCGTGGCTTTTGCGCACGACCCTTGGACCCCTGCATGCACTAACCGTACTCGCCGCGTCATATCGCGTCCCGTTAGCCGACACGGCCCCGCCGCGTACCGTAGTTCTCGCAGGCTGCCGTTTGACTGCTCGAGAACACTCCGCGACCGTGCCGTCACTTCCGTTAGTCCAGACTCCTGTTGCGTTTCTGGTGCATAGATTATAGTGCTCATAGAAAATAATTGTTATTATAAGTAACCCGTTGTAGAAACAGAAATACAGAACTATTTATTGTAACGCGTGTATATTCGTGTTTCTCTGGATCCAACCCTCATCGCGCGTTTCGTAGGCCAAGGGCTCGATCACCATTATAATGAGGTGCCCAGGTGAGCTAGCCGAAAGGGCACCCCGTTACAGGTTTAATACAGTTTGTTTTAATATAATAGTCTATGGTTTGATAAGTTGATGGAGGTAATAAAGGCTGAGTCAAATCATTTGATACAACTGAAACCGTTGATACAGTCTAAACAGTTGAAACCATCGAAACAGTTGAGACAGTCCAAACTGTTGTCAGTCGAGTAAGTCGGGATAGTCGAAGCGGTCGAGACGGTTAAGACGGGACAATTGAGATAGTTGAAACAGTAACAACAGTTGAGACTGGCGATACAGTTGAGACAGTTGAAACAGTCTGTGATAGTTAAAACAGTTAGATGGTTGAAACAATTTGTGACAGTAGAAACAGTTTGGGATAGTTGAAGCAGTTGAGGTAGTTGAAACAGTTATAGTGGTCATGTGTACCGCTGGCTATGTATGCCGAGGAATAGTGGTTATGTGTGCCACCGGCTATGTATGCCGAGGAATAGTGGTTATGTGTGCCACCGGCTATGTGCCGAGGAATAGTGGTGTGCCACAGGGTAAATGCGCTAATGTATAGTGGTTATGTGTGCCACAGGGTAAATGTGCTAATGTATAGTGGTTATGTGTGCCACAGATTAAATGTGCTAATGTATAGTGGTTATGTGTGCCACAGGCTAAGTAGGTTGATTAGTAATGGTGGGATGCACTTATCAAGGTGTATTGACTAATTTTGCTATGAAAGTATTATAAAATATAAATGCTGGTGGCCAAGTGCGCCGTTTTAACTAATGCTGTTTTTAGTCTGCATAGCAGTTTAAATGTTGTTATCTGTTGATGTTGTTTGTATTGTATTGTCATAGTAATCTTATCTTGAAACAACTTTAAATAAATCGTATTTTAAAATGTCGACTCAAGACGCGATGACTGCCAGCATCTAAACTGGCTTGTCTGATATTTAGTAACTGATATACCGATAAATTATGATAAATTACGATAAATTATGATTGTGCTAATGCAAGTTTTATTTTTGCGAGGACATGAACTCTGATGAAGCTGGAAGTCGCCTCTACCAAGGACCCAAAACATTTAAAGGTGCACGAAGCGTATCCTGCATCCAGCAGCACTATGGAAAATTTACTGAAGGAATGCTACTAGAGAAAAGAATGCGTGTACATCGCGTTTCCTACAGCGACACCACGAAGAACTTGATTTGATTGCAGACTGAGACAAGAAACGAAGATTCATTTTGGCGATTAGCTGACAGGTTACGATCATGCGTAAATTTACAGTAACTTTGACTACGAATACTTAAGACTTTTAATTCTTGAGTATTATGTAAATATCGTAAATATCCTGCAGTAATATAAAACGCAATAGGTTAATTCCACGAAATATCTTAAAGAATTTGTAGTGTTTAAGTGTAAGTAAACCGAATGTCGTGAAGTTGAGTTACAAAAGTAAACTAGATTAGGACTGTTAAGAATAATATAAGTTAGTCATTACATTATAACTGATGAATAACAATACCTGCTATTATTCAAGGAATTGCAGATATATTTAATATTTTATATTATAAATAGCTTTGTTTAATTCATATTTTTATAGTATTGGTACAATAATACGCGGTTGACATCAAAGTTATTGACTTTATATGTAGTTAGGTATTTAATTACTATGACTTGTTTGATTTTTAGTGTTGACTTAGATTGTGCAGGCCTGTAATTATAGTTGTACTCGAATATTGTAGTTATTTATGTTGTGATCACAGTGAATATCTACTTATATTACGCAATGGCTTTTAGTTTTGCTTTAGCTACGTGTACATGTAGTATAAAATAATGATGTTTAAAATATAATGATTCTTAGCTATACTAATGAAATATGTGCTCAAATAAGAAATTGTATAGCTACAATGAGAACTGACTGCTAAGTGGACGAGCGCCAGGAGGCAGCTCTGTGTCGGATGGCCGAATGTCGTGAATTTTATGATTTATTCTCACTTTTTAATATTAAGAGGTTGGTAGACTGTTTAAAAATACCATTTTGGTTGGCCACACTGGCGGAAGGAGCGTCCGCTGAGCCATCAGCCAATTACGATGGCTGCCTTGGTAGTTCCGGTAAAATAATATTGTGGTTTAGGAGGGAAGTTTTGGAGGGAGGACAAGGTCCAAAAAGCAGTCAATTCTGATTGAGCAGCCGAAGCGTCAAGATGTATTAATGCTCCTGTTCGTTTATTGTGTACTGAATGTGTACTGAATATACACGATTTGAAGAGGTTCTCGGTTTTTTTTACTTCAGTAGTAAACACCAGTTAGCTAGCATACGTCCGTCACTGAGTGTAATGCTTTTGAATGAGCCCCTTGAACGTGTTTATGAAGCGCGAAACTTAGGCTTGATCATGGACTGTAACCTTCGCTTTGAAAAGCATGTCGCTAATTCTATAAAAAGCTGTTTTTACAAGCTTAAAGTATTATATAGAATTAGGCCATATTTAAAAGAAAGCTTGCGGATTAAACTAGTAGAGTCGCTTATACTGTCGAAGTTAAATTATGTAGATGCAGTTGTTGGCCCGCGTCTGCTAGCTAAAACCCAAAAACTAGTACTGCGAGTTCAGAACGCCTGCGCTCGTTTCTGCTTCGACATTCCGTTGAGGGCCCATGTGACGCCGTACTTGAACAAGCATGCCTTATTAAAAATGAAACATCGTCGTAAGCTTCATTTAGCTTGCCTTCTTTTTGGTGTTATTAAGCATAAAAAACCACAATATCTATTCGATAAGATGTCTTGGATGTCCAGTCGAAGATCACAGGGGTCCCGGGAGTGTGCGGCACAACTCATGACACAACATCATAGATCGGTGGCGTTTAGAGGAAGCTTCCGCTACTCGGCTATAAAGTGTTGGAATAATATTCCACCACCCATAAGGAACCTGCAAAGTATTACATGTTTTAGATACAAGTTAAAAAAGTTTCTTTTTGAGCATCAAAAAGCGGAGGAAGCTCTAAGACATGATACTAGTGCCATCTAAACCGCTCATATAACACCTTTCACACACAAACATACAACCCCCACCTTCCCATACGCAAAAATATCCTTACATTTTCCCACTCACACTCTTCTCCTTACAAAGCGATTCATTGTTTACATGCTTAGATTATTTTTAACATTCTTTGTTTTTGTGATGTTTTAAGATATCATTGTGAAAATAGTATTGCAAAATTTATTACTGCAGATATTACTTACCCATTTGTAATTTTTTATTTTTTTTTATTTTTTATGTTGGTTACATTACCACTGTATGGAATGTATTGTATGTGTATATGTATATATACTGTTTTACTTACTTATCTTCTTGTTATGTGTCTTATTATTATTATTTTATTTTATTAGTTTTTCATATGTTTTAGTACTTATTTGTGTATTGTTGTAAGCTGAGCCGTGACGATACCGAAACGGCCCCAACGGAAGACCAGCGTTGGTCGTACGACGTGCGACCAGCATTATGCTGAGTTGGGACCGATTCGTGGCAACTGTCAGATGTGTATTTGTTAGTATACTTAAAAATATTCAACTAATTTATCTGCTGTTGTCATGAATAAAACATTTTTCTTTCTTTCTTTCTTTCTTTCTTTCAAATGTACCTAAGTACGTGATTTTAACGTGTAATTAAAAATTCCGCTCTTTAAAGGTCCACGATGTATGCCAAAGATGTGAGGGATGTCGCAACAAAAGGCTGGCAGAACCGGGTCTAGCATTCCATTTTTCTGAAAAATATACCCGGAGAAAAGGCTCCCGTAGGAAAATAGTAATTACAAGTTCTCCTTTCTAGCAGAGTGTGCCATTGTGCCTTCCTCACAATGCGGAGGAATCTTTTTGTCCGCGCTATCGGCTGTTTGCACCACTGTGCGGTGCCTACCTCCACGGAAACGTATATTTAGGGAGCGTCCCACTTGTGCTTTATTGACCAATTCTCGTAAATTTTTGCAAAAGCCTTTCTGTCTGGAAAATGGATACCAAAAGTAAGTACTTTCAATTTAAGAATATTCTGGAATCGTAAAACTTGAACTAACTTTGTAAATCTTATTAAATACTTTAATCTTCCCTATCTCATTCTTAAGAGTCTTAATCTGAGGTATCTAGAATCTAGACTCTCGCAGTTCACTGTTTAAGAATAACAATCGACTTTTTAATAAAACTTAAACGTCGAAATAATTAAAATTAAGCTTTGGGTACACGTCCATTAACAACGAACGTTTGCGTGTTACGTTCATTTTATCTACTAAGCTGAAAATTCTTAAGAACTTTCCCCCGACTCCCCCGAGTGAACTCCAACAATTCAGAACAAGCAGTTTTATTAACGCAACTTGTTCACTTGTTTAATCATTCATGGAGTAACGTGTACAAGTTTCCAAATAAATTTCGCAGTAGCCGGAATGAATTACTTTGAGTGCCTCAGGTTACCTGAGGACCAACAAATTGGATTTTTTTGCCGTCGAAAAGATGAGTTGCACCACTGTGCGATTGGATTTTTTATTTATAACTCAATGATCACATTCAAGGAAAGCGTTCATGAATCTTTCTCGAACTCAACGGCAATACCCTCAGCGTTTTTCATAGACGGTAATAATCACTTACCATCATCAGTTGGGCTTTTCATGCAAGAGCTTTTTCTTGTGCACAAATAGGTATTGTCCTGTCGCGGCAATAGGCATGATGACTAAAATTATTTTTTTTATAAATTAAAAATATTCCTCAAAAGATAAACATTTGTGAAAACAAAAATTAAATAATCTCATTAAATGACCAAGTTACAAGCATTTTAAAAACCGGAATAAAAAGAGAGCTCAAACGGCCAGTGACGTCTGAGGAAGGTCGTTATAGTACCTCATTACTAAGCTGTGGCAGCTTTTCATACAATCTCTTTGGCATGTGACGTCACGAGTAGATTTTTCATAGTACCTGTGGGGGAGCTCTGTTTCGCGAGAAAGGGACAGGAGATGTAGAAACTTTAAAAGCGTATTACTCCGTGATTTATTTACCGATTTCGCTTAGTTATTCGATTATTACATTCATTTTCAATCTTCTTTATGAAAGTAATATTTGCTTGTTCATTTCTAATAGTAGTCATCATGCCTATTGACGTTTACGTGTAGAGACAGTAACATGTGTTAGGCAAAATTTTAAGTGAAATTGCCTTGATTGTTAAAAAAACAAAGATGTTTACGAATTTCGAATAGATATTCTAAAAAAAATTGCCTTACAGTTTCATTTGTATTTTTTTGCATTTAGCGTTTCTCAGCAGACTATTTTTTAAATAGTTGTTATTTCCCCAGTTACCCTGACCACGTTCTCTGCTGGGTTAATATTAAAATAATCTAAAGCAATAATGATTTCAGCCAAATTTTCTTGTCTAGACGCAAAATTATCTAAGAAATATACTTTACATAGAATTTGTTATTTTTTCGCCCACCCTTTAAACTAGCCCACTAGGCAACTGAAGGATCTAATTAAAGTTCAACCTTAAAACTGTAAAAATAAAGTTTAAATTTGTATTGATTTTCCTTGTTTAATGTGCCTTTATTACTCAAACTAATACACTAACTAGAACTACTACTACAATACCTACTACAAATAAAATTATTGGTTTTCCTTGATTTAGGGTTTTTGCTAATTATTGTATTATTGGATAATACCAGAAAATTAATTAAATTTGTTGATGATAATTCAAATAATATATTAGTATACAACAAACGTTCGTTGACGACAGAAAAATTGCTGTATTATTTTATGCTGTGATACTTTAGTAAGCTTATTTTACTCGAATTATAAAAAAACCTCTAAAACTGTTGGCCTCATTACTAAACTCAGAGTCGCACAACGGGCTATGGAGAGAGCAATGCTCGGTGTTTCCCTGCGAGATAAGATCCGTAATGAGGAGATCCGCAGGAGAACTAAAGTGACCGATGTAGCTCTTAGGATTAGCAAGTTGAAATGGTAATGGGCAGGCCACATCGCTCGTAGAACTGACAACCGATGGGGAAGAAAGGTTCTCGAGTGGCGACCACGAACTGGAAGACGCAGCGTAGGCCGGCCCCCCACTAGATGGACCGACGACCTGGTGAAAGCCGCGGGGAGCCGATGGATGCAGGAGGCGAGCGAGCAGCCGCTCTAAGTGGCGCTCCCGTAGGGGAGGCCTATGTTCAGCAGTGGACGTCTTCAGGCTGTTAATGATGATGATGATGATGATGATGATGATAAAAAAAAACTTTAGTAATTGTGTTCAGTTGTGTAGCTCTCCACTTCACCAAACTGCAACCTTAGTAAAAATCACCTTACCCTTTTCAAAAAGCTCCCCAAGTTATGAAGAGACAATATATTCGCATAGAATATTAAATTTCCATCAAAATTACGTATGCGGTGTTACTCAGACTGCCCCCTAAATCCCCCTGCGTGCTTTTGACTTCCAATGACTTCTAAAATTATGCACAGTGGATAAAATATGGCGGCATTAAAGACAAAATCGACGATCTATGCACAAATATCGTCGCCAGGTGTCGACGCTTGTAGAATCTATCATAGGCATTAAAAATGGGCAAAAACTGGCCAAAAAATGAGAAAAATTCTTCCCTCCTGTGCTATTAGAGATAAGATGTAAATTATGTCTGGGGGAGTTTAAACGAATTTAGCGAATGCTGCTGTTGAAAGAAATTAATGTTTCAAGTCGGTGTTAGATGGACCGTCGTTTAAGTCATTTATAAACTCATTTTTTTTAGATTGGCGTTTAAAACTTTTTGGAATCGATGGGTACGTAATTTAGTTCATTCTAGAAACGATATAGAATAAAATTGCTTATATGACATTATTTTTTAAATTAAAACACAATTGAAGTCTTCTTAGGCTGGATTTTACCAAAGTAGAATAAGTTTTATTCCAAGTATAACGCTAATTGTTACCCTCTGATACAGCTGATTGACAAATGAAATGACGATTAAAAGGACCCTGATTGTATCCAAGGAAAGAGCTTCAAAATTGTTGGTATAATAGTTATATTCGTGTAACTCGGTTATTCTCAGAACGTTATACTTGGAATAACCTTACTTATTCTACTTTGGTAAGATTGGGCCTTAGTCTTCGAAACATTTTTTAATTGATTACTTATTTGACTAAACGCACACAGACACTGTAGATGGAAAATTAGCACAGTTGTGTCAGCTATAGAATTTAAAGCCTTACATCACCAGCCATTTTTCTTAGAATGCGCGTTTATCGTCTATTGTGGCAGCTAACCCACCATATTATTGTTCTTATCATCCGAAAATACACGTATGCAGATTTCCGTTTTTATTATCATATTCAAGCCCACGGCCGCCGTGCACGCGCTTACTTGCCTTCTCATTTGCGTATAAAAAAGTAAATTTAGTTGTCTCTGCTTGTACTTTATTGCAATTTTATTGTCTGACATGAAAAAGGAATCTTGCTTGTCTATGATATTAAAAATTTTACAGCTTTTTGATGAGTTGTATATCGCATAAATTACATAAAGTATCCAGTTTTAATAGCGTATTAATTAAAGTAATTTAGTAAAGATATTATGGGAGCACGAATTAAAAATGTAAAAAAGCTAAGGCGGGAGGGAAATAATACATGCTGATTTACTTTTTATTAGAATGCAAAGGTTGTACTAAAGTTAAAAAATCGATTCTGCTAAGGGTTTCACGCTGTACGCTTTTATATTTCATTTTTGGTATGTTTTATTTATATCGTACTAAAGCACTCATTAACATAAAGGAAAGTGCTGTCTCGCTCGGACTGGCTGATCCCGAGGGGGATAGCACATAGTTTTCGAAGTCAGAGATCACAAGATCAGATACTGACAGTTATGATATGTAGAAGGCGCCTTTAGGTATTTTATATGAAGACTTCATTATTCTAATTACTGCATCGCCCTCAAGCGTTCAGATTATTGCTGTAGTTTAGTAGATTGAAAATTGATAAAGAAAATGAATTTTACTAAGTACGACTTTGATATTAGTCTTGTTTTATAATGAATTTAAAAGCGATTGTCAATATTTTAGTTAAAAGTTTTAATTATTAAACCTCTTGCGGTCGTGAAACTTGATTGAATATAATATTTCAATTTAAAGTTACTTGCTTTCAAGTTCGGTGCTTGACTCAATTCTGTAACTTGAGCGCTCATTTTTTACACGTCAATAATACGACATTAAAAACCAGTGTATAAAAAAGCATACAAAAACAATAATATCAATTTAAATCCGCACGACAGCAAGTGGCAACTGGCGTCCGAAAAAAAAAACAAAGCACAGTGGTTCGAAATCGAAACGCTCGTGGACAAAACAAAACAAAAGTCCCTTGAGGGCCGGCGACATCGGCGAAGCATTTTGACATGTATTAATGGTGGACGCAAGACGACATGTACAGATAAATAGCTAAACCATTAATGAGATAAAAACGTGACTATTATTCCCGTTATTCCTATGGTATTCAGACCATGGTTAATGGAATATTTAGGACGAGTAATGGAGGCGAGCTTTTACTCGGGTTTTAGTATTACATTATGTAGATACGGAAATGTTTCACTTATGCGAGGTAATCATGAGAGTAGTGTCCTAATTATTAAGTATAATGGATGTAGTATCATCTCATTTTGGGATAGGACGTGGCATTATCTTTTAAGGAAAAATCTTTAATGTTATAGCCAAATTATAATATCGTCTTATTATAAGATAATATTCTATAGGTTTATTATGAAAAGTGTTTACCCCTGCTCTTGTCTATACACAAAGCGCCAACACTTCCACCTCTGAATAATAAAAAAAAAATATGTGTGGACATTTCACAGAGCGCCATCTAGCCCCAAACTAAGCAATTGATCCGAATGATCCGATTTTGACAATTTTTTTAGTCTACCCAGTAAAAAACAATGCTGTGGGTTTTCCATTTTAAGTTTTTTTTTTTATAGCTACCTAAAGTTACGAATTTATGGCGTTAATATTATGACAAAGAAAGGTGGTTGTAACTAGAATACAAACCATATTTTCAAAAAAATTAAGACGTACAAGCATAGATTGACACCTAAACCAAGAGCTTTTGTTAATTTTTGGAGGGAAAAAACCGTTGGGCCGAAACGCTAAATTGATGGATATTCACTCATGGGCTCAATTTATTGTCTTTATTATGCGTGTGGAGAGCAGAGCGACGGCAATAACGTTTTCAATTACAATGATGGTCCTCTTAATGACCCCGCGCGTCGTCGCCGCCCAAGAAACGTCTTGAGCGACCCGGAAGATCCTATAGCAGCCATTGTTTCGGCTGCGCTAGGATCACCGGACCAGTCTAGCCCTTCTGGCTCAGGTACCGATTTCGGCACCGGTATAGGATACCAGCGTAACACAATCAGACACCGACCCCAACGGCGAGGTCGACGTACCCCCCGTAGGTTAGTTAGAATGGTCGCGACTTTCCATAGGGTCCACTCCTCCAGCGGACGTAGCCTTCTCGATCCTCTTATCCCGGCAACAGCCCAAGCCGAGGCTCGCACCTCAGGGGTGCCCTTGAGCTAGTTGCCCCTCACTTTTGTCGGCTGGGTGCCTTAAGCGCCTGCTCTCCCACCCGGTGACGCTGTAAAGGTCGGTAGAGACAAGCATTAACCCGTTCGGAAAAAAAAAAACCAAGAGACAAGTAAAATTAAATACGAAAGTCAATGTTTACTAAACTTACGACACCAAAGAAATTAAATAGAAAAATTTATAGTTTTTATTTGCTTCCTTTGCGTAAAGATATCTACTTAGAGGCTTTTAGCGCACTAATGAAAAAATAACTTAATTTAAATTCTTAGGTTTTTATGTTACGAAAGAGACACTTAAACTTCAAAGGGAAAGTAATCTAGTGAAGCGTTTTTCCCACAAGGTCGCGAGAAAACCTCAATTACGTTACAAAAAAGTTCGATTCGCGCAGTGTTTTTAGATAGCACGATTTCTTTAAACAAGGCAAAATAGAAAAAGAAAAGCACTATCAATGTTTTTGTCCATTACAACAGAGTCTCGCTTCACTGTGCGAGTTTCAAAACTAAGACCCGTATTACAGAAGTATGCTCATTAAACAGCCCAGTCATCGATTAGTGCTCAAGTAAAGATTTCATTCATTATTTTATCATTTTGTGAATAAAACCTCGTCTTGATCAGAGCGTGGTTCTGTAATACCTAGATGAAGATTTTAATTTTAAACTTTTATATTTTCCATGCGATTGCTAACCGATATTATTTTTTCGTATTCAATCCCGTATTTTATTTTAGTATTTTATACCACTCTGTTAAATAAAAAAAAAAACGATTAAGAGACGCATATTGTTAGTTACCGATGGGGAAGAAAGGTTCTCGAGTGGCGACCATGAACTGGAAGACGCAGCGTAGGCCGGTAGGCCCCCACTAGGTGGACCGACGACCTGGTGAAAGCCGCGGGGAGCCGATAGATGCAGGATGCGAGCAGCCGCTCTAAGTGGCGCTCCCGGGGGGAGGCCTATGTTCAGCAGTGGACGTCTTCAGGTTGTTAATGATGATGATGATGATGATTGTTAGTTATACTTTCAATACAGAATAAATTTGAGTAAAAAATTAGTGGCTGTGAAAACAAAACACTGGGGCAATATTTGAGTTGCACTTAGCAGGCGAGGAAAAAGCTACATCCGGGCGTTCCCGCCAAAACCACATGCAGCCAAAATGCAGTCAAAGAACCAAACCAAACAGCTGGCGCACAAACAGGTAAACGCTTCGGCACGACCGCTGTTTTATAAAAGAGCAAAACCCTAAAAAAACACGGAACGTTTGACATTCTATTTTTAAATTAAGCACCGCAAGACCGCCATCGTATTTTCGGTAAGTGATCGGTGACGTTTTACTAGAAACCAAATTTACATAGGCTTATTCCAAATTCAAAAATATCTCCCGCTCATTGCACGCGACATATTTTTTTCAGTTGTCTTGTCTGCAAGTATTTTTTATTCGAAACATGGCACACCTGTCGTGACAGGTGTAAAGTATACCTACAGAAAATAAAATTATTTATGTTAAGTAAACCCATGTATTTTCCATTAGTGAAACCGAATTATAAGGAAATTCGTCGGCGAACCACAAATGATTTGTTAGACCAATGTTGTAGGTAAGCACTGATTGCTTCATTCGAGAGTATTGTTACACGTCGGGGTCAACGACCGAAAATAAGTAGGTGGCTTGATTGCTGGCTAGTAATAGCGGACTGCTGAAGATAATATCTATGAATCTATGGAATTAGTACATCAGTGATAAAAATTATGGTTTGATGGACAAATTAGGGATTTCCTTTATGATTTGTGGCAAAAAAGTGCGACCATTGAAATGAATTCTAAGTATAGGTATCTACTTGTAGGTATAATATTTCGCAATGTAAAAATAGAAATAAAAAATATTGGACGCAGTTTTTCGTACAAAAGCTTTTCTGTAAAGAAATTAAAATCCATTTTATACTATTGCAAAATAATTCGCCATTTTTAAATAAATTTGAGTAATTTAACGGCTAAATATCATTGCAAATAAGGCTTGTTTTTATCTGCACAAAGCATTTTATGATTAAGAGACATCTCTAAAAAACTTAAGTTATTCGAAGACGGCTCTTGAAGAATTTTTTAAAAAGGTAAAACACAATGGAGGAAGAGAAACTCTTGGTTTTGGTACAAACTATTCATTAAAAGTTGGTGAGAGCTTACAAAATGACAGTCTAGACTTTTATGTTTGCACTAGGTAGGTACCTAAGTAATAATGTATCTATCTAAGCCGTAAGTATCCAAATTTTCCAAATGCTAGCGAAAACGTGAATGCTAAGAAAATGTAAGCAAAGAACGAAGGCATTTATGATAAAAAAATTATTCGCCAATCTATCAAAACATAAATACATGCTTGTCATGTGACAGTAAAATAAATACCTAAACAGTAACTGAACTCCCAAAAAAAAACAAATAATAACTTACACACACTTGCACTTGATACTGACAAAATTCAGCTTCAGACGCTGCGTGAGTTGTGATTCAATAGATTACCTGAAATTATAAAAAAAAAATTAGTTTTGGATTTTTTTATCATAATTTATAATATGCAGAGTTAAGTTAAATATAATTAATTAATAAGTACAGTTACGCCTTTTACAGTTCTTGAGCATGCCAGTCGGAATATTATTAAGGGCTTTTACTTATAATAGTACCGCGGGAGGCCTATGTTCAGCAGTGGACGTCTTCAGGCTGTTAATGTTGATGATGATGATGATGATGACTTATAATAGTTGGTTATTAATCAATGATTAAAATGCCCTGTCTCATTTTTGCTCGAGACGTTTCACGTCAGCGTAAAGTTGACAATAAATAAGTATCACAATTAGATTAATTTAACATTTACAAAATAGAATCGATCTCATAAAATAGATTCTAACTACAGTACCTACATAACAAAATGTATTGTAATGTAGAAGGATATATTATATAACACAAAATAAACAAAGTAGGTATACAAGGTATTCCTTGAATTAGTATGTAATCCCGAAAGGGGGTTAATCTAAACCCCAAGGTAGACAATGTTTCTTCTACGAGTTTACTAAATTAATAGTTTTTCATTGAAGAAATGCCATGTGAAGGTTACGTTCGAAAATAGCCTTAGCGCAGCTAGGTGGTTGAACTTCGTCCTTGACCGAGTGCACATAAATGAGTTTAACGACCTGTGTTTAGAAATGAATTTTTAGTATCTTGTTAACTCTCGTAGCGATCGCACGTGCAAAATTGCGAGTGGATTTAATTTTTACCATGGAGGTTTTGAAACAGCCAGTTTCAAGTAAGGCTCTCACAACTTGTAGGGTATCATGGTCCCAGTCCCCCCCATTTCGGGATAACATACCAATTCAAGGTCACCTTGTATAGACGCGAATAAGCTTCACATATACACGAAAACAACATTTCGTCTCTTAAACCTGTTAACACAGAATTTTCTTGAATATATTACCATCATAAATGTCTAACAGACTCATTATCATATCAGAAAACATAAATTGTGTGACGTAACCTTCTAAGAACAAAAAGCTTTCTACAATATTATTCTGCCAACGTATATCAATATAATCGCGTTACTCTATGTATTAAAAGAGCATATTTTATGGAGTTGGCTCGCTTCCAACGAACACTGGGGTGGGCACGTGTTTGGAAGATGAAGGATTTCTGTAACCTATTCAATTTGAGAGTGAACAGGTATCTTCCAGTCAAGTACGCACCACCATAGGCCGCGTCATTTTCTATCGTGTAAGACAGTAGTAAAATACTTTGCCAACAAATGATTTAAAAAAATACTTTTAGATTACCCTTTTTAAGGCTAAGGTCCTGTATAAATGTAAAAAATGTCTTTTTCTAATAATTACTTATTGGTCTCTGTGAAAATGAGAGACAAATATCAGATAATCGGTAATAAATGGTACATAACTTTGTGATAATTTTTCTTATATACTGAACCACGCTTTTTGCATTGTATCATCAGGACGATTACATTCCCACTGCTGGGATACGGGCATTCTCTAACAGGGTGAGACTTGAGAACACAGGATATGTTAGGATGTGTCCTGTAATCCACCACGCTCGTCATATGTTTGGGTTGGTAAATAACACCATATCCTCAAAACTTTGTGATTCTTGATCCTGCCGGATTCTTGACAGTTTTTTCTTTCTCTGCTGTAAATAACGGGTGATTTTTTTGAGGTTAGGATTTTCATGCATTAGTATTTGACAGATCACGCGGGATTTCAGACATGGTGTCAAAGAGAAAGATGCTCAGTATGCTTTGACATTTCATCATGAATAGACTTACTAACGAGCAACGCTTGCAAATCATTGAATTTTATTACCAAATTCAGTGTTCGGTTCGAAATGTGTTTCGCGCTTTACGCCCGATTTATGGTCTACATAATCGACCAAGTGAGCAAACAATTAATGCGATTGTGACCAAGTTTCGCACTCAGTTTACTTTATTGGACATTAAACCAACCACACGAATGCGTACAGTGCGTACAGAAGAGAATATTGCGTCTGTTTCTGAGAGTGTTGCTGAAGACCGTGAAATGTCGATTCGTCGCCGTTCGCAGCAATTGGGTTTGTGTTATTCGACCACATGGAACATTTTACGCAAAGATCTTGGTGTAAAACCGTATAAAATACAGCTCCTGCAAGAACTGAAGCCGAACGATCTGCCACAACGTCGAATTTTCAGTGAATGGGCCCTAGAAAAGTTGGCAGAAAATCCGCTTTTTTATCGACAAATTTTGTTCAGCGATGAGGCTCATTTCTGGTTGAATGGCTACGTAAATAAGCAAAATTGCCGCATTTGGAGTGAACAGCAACCAGAAGCCGTTCAAGAACTGCCCATGCATCCCGAAAAATGCACTGTTTGGTGTGGTTTGTACGCTGGTGGAATCATTGGACCGTATTTTTTCAAAGATGCTGTTGGACGCAACGTTACGGTGAATGGCGATCGCTATCGTTCGATGCTAACAAACTTTTTGTTGCCAAAAATGGAAGAACTGAACTTGGTTGACATGTGGTTTCAACAAGATGGTGCTACATGCCACACAGCTCGCGATTCTATGGCCATTTTGAGGGAAAACTTCGGAGAACAATTCATCTCAAGAAATGGACCGGTAAGTTGGCCACCAAGATCATGCGATTTGACGCCTTTAGACTATTTTTTGTGGGGCTACGTCAAGTCTAAAGTCTACAGAAATAAGCCAGCAACTATTCCAGCTTTGGAAGACAACATTTCCGAAGAAATTCGGGCTATTCCGGCCGAAATGCTCGAAAAAGTTGCCCAAAATTGGACTTTCCGAATGGACCACCTAAGACGCAGCCGCGGTCAACATTTAAATGAAATTATCTTCAAAAAGTAAATGTCATGGACCAATCTAACGTTCTAAATAAAGAACCGATGAGATTTTGCAAATTTTATGCGTTTTTTTTTAAAAAAAAGTTCTCAAGCTCTTAAAAAATCACCCGTTAGAAGGGCAAATTATACCACTTAAATAAGCTATACCAAGTAGGTACTAACCAACCTATATTCATATAGTTGACCAAAACAGAAGATCCTACCGACTTCCCCAATAAATTGCACAGCAAACAAATAAATTACATGGTAAATATTCCCTTAAAAAACAATAGGTGCATTTTACAAATTAATTTGGTGACCAATAAATATTAAAACTTGTATTAAATAACATAACGTCCATCAAACCTAATTCACATGGTCACCCTACCCGAGATGAGTGAATGAGATAGTAACGGCTCTCACTATTGGTTCTAGATTTGATGATATGGAAACAGAGAGTTATTCGCAGCGAAAATAGGGAATAATTTTTGGAAGGACATGATGTTAGGGCTTTTTAGAAGAATAAGGGTTTCTTCTCGAAAAGGATCTGTGAAAACGTGGCGTCGCCGTCATACAAGCTTCCGCAGTAATCGATACAACACTGACGACCGTGCCTACACGCGGCGAATTAATCATTGGTCTTCACGGCGTAAAACCGTGAAACCGTGTAGGTACAAGCTTAGAGCATTTACAAGAGGTCTAACGTGTAACGTGTAGATATTTCTAATCTCCATACCAAGAGGTCTTCCATAATTCACCTCGTAATCAAATGCAGCATAATTAAATTAGGTACAACACTTGAAACTCCAGAAACCCACCCTTGAAGTTTGGAGCTTGAAACCTATTAAAGTTGGTGGTGATTTAACGCAACTTTTGGGCCATATGTTAATACGTTTGGGGCTGGAGAGTGCATGAACCTATTCGGATATATTATCACAAAAAGTATTCTTATTTGGAAAGAATATTCTTTCGCGACATAAAACTTTATTTTAGGCCTCACGTCGCAGTGTCTGTGATGGTTGAGCAAGTCAGCTCATAACTCGGAAGCAGCCATAGACATATATATTAAGGACAGGCCTAATGACAGGTTAAAACGTCGCTTCAAAGTGGGAGCCAATTTCACAGATTGGCATCCACTAGCGCTCAGTCTGTGATGGAAGTTAGAAGGCATCGGTCGAATGTCACAAACAAAATATGCCAAGTTGTATTGTGAAGGGTTGCACAATCTATACTCAAAAGTGCAGTAAAAAGAAAGACCAAGTTTCTTACTTCAAGTAATTCAATATTTTCAATATTACACTCTGTTTTGTAACAAAATAATCGAATTTATATTTGGTATAATCATTGTAAACATAAACATTGACGGAAACAATGGCAGCGATAGGCACCTAATTTTATTAACTTGTCGTAGTTCACGCGAAATCAAATAGATGGCGCTGACTTTTCCCACGGCATTTTGACAAAATAAATTGTTCGTTCGGGCATATCCTTATACATATATAAATCTATGGAAGCAGCACAGAAAAAAAGCACAAATACTGGTCGTGTATCTAGGTGTTGTGGCGCCATGGTCCTCGTAGTTTCTGGGAATCCTAGTTAGGGTCCAGGTTCTATGTAGGTATGTGATCGTTAGGCGTTATTATTATTATTGATCCTCACTTAGTATTAAAAAGAACATTACTTACTAAAAAAACTTAGAACGTATCCTGAGATTGCAATATGCGAAAACATATTATCTGAAGCCATAACGAGACTTATCGAATCGACGGCAGTAAATAATTGGCTTACACGTCATATTACCTTTAGCAGACTAAGATATGAACGCATTGAACTCGGGTTATGAGAGAATCTTAAATTGTAATGTTGGGATTCCACAGTAAATTTAGATACCAGAATACTTAAGGTGGAACGTTTCACTCAGCACGGCAAATTCAAATTTTCTTGGGTTTTTTTGCCAATCATAGCTTAATTACTCAACGTGATTACATGAAAACTGATTTTGCGCAAGTAAATAGAATGTATCAACAAATTAGGATTGAAAGTATCACCTAGATATCACTAGTTTAGCAACAAATGCCAATAAAAAAATTCATCTTGATTTTTCAGGCTGTAGCCATTTGTTGCTAAACTAGTGATATAGGTGATACTTTCAATCCTAATTTGATGATACATTCTATTTACTTGCGCAAAATCAGTTTTCATGTAATTTCACTGAGTAATTGAGCTATGATTGGCAAAAAACATGAAAATTTGAATTTTGCCGCGCTGAGTAAAACGTACCCCTTAATAGTACCGGTTCAAGATTCATATAAATTAAGAATAATTCTAACCAGAAAAATAATAAATAAGCCATCAAAAAGAAGGCCAATGACCTTGTTTAAGTTGCAAGAAGTTGTTTAATGCATACAACATGCATATGTATAGCAATCGTTACTTTGGTTGCTAGTGTGGGCATAGTTGAAAACAATAGATATCTCAGGAAGGCTGATTCCTCTGGATGATGGCTATTGGTTTTAACATTTTTGTCCAGGTCATAAAATTGAATGCTTGCCTAGAAGATACCGGTTCACTCTTGAAAACTCCCATATTATATTAGCCAGGAAACAATCCATAGTCGGAGACCTATAATATTATATAGAGCAAAAATAGAGATTAGGGATAAAAAAGATAAATAAAACAGCTGAAGCAATAAACTACACTCAAAGAAGAAAACCCATTTACATGGCTCGACATTTACGTGAAAAGTTCCTTTATTGAAGTTAAACCCTGAGCTAAGCCTTTTACGGCCCATCCTTTAGAGAACCTCGTGTTTAACCAAACTTAACTAATGTTTATCTAACTAAACGCCAAAACAGGGATCAACAATCCTGGTTAAAAACACACAACTAGCACGGGCACATTAGCACTTTACAGGGAAAGTGCAGTAGCTCAACTTGCTACTATTATTTTAAGTTACATTGTTCTATAAAATGGAAGTCTGACAAGTCATATTTGGTTAGTCCATGTTCCTTTTAAACCCAGTTCAGATTTATCAGTAAAGGCACAGCATTCAGTTTCTGACCCCGATTAGATACAGATATAGCATTGCTAGAAAATTGGTTCTTGTAATTACCTATTTATTTATACTCATCTTGTCGAAGGGAAGATAGAAAGGAAAGGAAAAAAAAATAAGGGAAAAAGAATGAATGGATGGGCCAGCAAAGGAAGGCAGCTGAGAATTAACAAAGATTTAAGTTGATTACAAGGCCTTAGTACCCACGATGAGGTAAATTTTAACGAAATTCTCCACACAAAACACTTTAATATCACCTGTACAAAGAGCAAGAAACCTCATGCCAGTCAGCATAATGGGTAAAATAAACGATCGGGACCAACCTCCAACCAAGGTAACATTTGTCTCACCTTGGTCGGGTTGGTGTAAAAACCGACCGTGTGGATGCGCAAACGACCAAGGTCGAGTGGTTGGCCGACCGAATAAAAAAACCAACCACCACACGGTTGGTCTTTACACCAACCCGACCAAGGTGAGACAAATGTGACCTTGGTCAGCGGTTGGTCCCGATCGTCTATTTTGCTCATATGCCAACTCACACATTTAATAGACTTGATCTACTGTCCACAGACCGCATTACTCCAAAGTTTGTTTACCAACTCCTGCGAACTAATCGCTTGCAAGTTTCGACTGCAACTCCCTCCATGGTTTAGTATCGATTCGTTGGCTGTAATTATACTAAATACTTACTGAGGAGACAGGCAATGGACGGTGGAAATTAAACTAAGTTTTCAACGCTGTTCTGCTTTTCAGTATATTCTGTTTTACTAAAATTCTGATTTTAATTAAGATTTAATAGGCATGATGACTACTATTAAAAATGAACAAGTAAAATTTACGTTCATAAAGAAGATTAAAAATGAATGAAATAATTGAAAAAATAAGCAAAATCGGTAAATAAATCGCGAAGTAGTAAGCTTTTACAGTTTCTACAGGCATCTCCTGTCCCTTTCTCGCGAAACGCGTAGATAGAGATTTTTATTCCGGTTTTCAAAATGCTTGTAACTTGGTAATTTTTTGAGATATTTAATTTTTGTTTTCACAAATTTTTATCTTTTGAGGAATAAATTTAATTTAACCAAAAAAAAAATTTTGTCATCATGCCTATTATAATGCATCATCGTAATACTGTTTTTGTAAACGGGCCAGTCATACCAATCTTTACAAACGTCACCAAGCGGGAAGCTATCGCGAATAATGTTCTTGTTAACGAATTGCAAAAACTATCAAAAGAAAACGACCTAGGTGTCCATTACATACCTACTGTGATAATAACAGTACCTTTATTAAAGGTTCCTCTCATATCATATTTATTTCTAAAACGGAAACCAACAGTTTAATAGCAAGACCTATTGATATTCTCCGTGGATACGAAGCTTATCCGACAAAGCTCAAGATAACAAGATGCAAAAGATACCAATAATCCCACTCAGCTTTAAGTTTCGTTCAACACAAGTGCATTAAGAAGCTTGGGAAGTTACCAGCGTTGTCAAATGTTTACCACTTAAACACTCCGCGGTAGGGTTACCAGGTGCGATGAGTTCCCTGAAATTGGTGTTTGCGTAGAGCGGTCTTTATAAGCAAACACGAAACTAGCAATGCATTAACTGTCACAATCCTAATGGATGGTTAAATGTCGTCATCAGCATCATATCCGGCATCATCATCATCATTATCATCATCATCATCAACATCATCATCAACAACATCATCATCATCAACATCATCATCGCCATTATCGGCACTATTGTTAACCGGAAAAGGTCCATTTCTGAATATACTTGTGTGTAGTCGCAGGTTATAGTTGAACTTCTGAATGATATACTTGTGTTGTGTGGGTAGTCGCAAGTTGGTGGAAACAATCGTGACTTTCAATACGGTCTACTCTTCCATTGACGACAGTCTTCTTGATCCTTTTTATACGGCAACAACTAAAGCCCGGGTACCTTGTCTTTGAGTAGATTTTGAGGTCAGAGCATTTTATAAGCCTGACTAACCCAAATTCGATAGAGACTAACGGAATCAGCCCGTCAAAAACCCCGTCGTATTCACCATTAACTGGTAACCCTAAAATTTCGAGGTAAAAGAGAAACGAAACACTTTTAAGCGTCCTATAACGAGAGTTTAATGTTGCCAACGCCATACTTAGCATTGACTCGTGGCTTGGAAAGATTAGGCATTAAACTATACTTAGTAGAGGACTACTTAAGAACTACTAAATCTGTGCTAATAACAAGAAAAGGATTATTGCTTGAAGAAGCTATTAATATTGTTGTTGTTGTCGCCATTTAAAAATAACCTGCAAGGTGCAAGTCGGACCCTGCACATGAAGGATTTTGTACCGTTATGTATAAAAACCATCACAAAAATCACGGTTGTTGAATGGGAACTCCCTTGTATTTTAGGCGGCAACAGAAATATATCACCTGTGAAAATTTCAACAGTCTGACTATCACGGTTCATGAGATACAGCCAGAGCCATTATTCCGTATCAATTCCTTACTTCGAAACCATGCGAATTGCTTGTTTAACATAAGATATCTGCAAAACTCTATTCTCTATGAAATGAAAACGAAAGACATGTTTTACCGAGACGCGTTCTGAAACATCAACGCATCTAAAGTTACCACCACTTATGTCAATTTTTTTTTTTTCAAAATAAAAATAACTTAATGTAAAGTGAAGGTATTCCTAACGCTGTAACACGATTTGAACAAGACACGATAACGACGTGGTTTCGAATCGTGTGGAATCTGTGTTTTCATAGAGAATAATGGCCCTGGTGACAAACGAACGGACAAATAAACAGACAGACAGACAGACGGACAGCGGAGCCTTAGCAATAGGGTTGGTTTTATCCTTTGGATTCGGAACCCTAAAAAGTGATATGGAAGTAGAAGGCGTAGAAGTACCCAAATATGTTACGGTAGGTAGGTCATAAAAGGATCAGTGCGAACTTAGGACCTGTCAAAATCCAGTGCAGACGGCATAAGTCTTTGTGCAGATACGAAGAACAACCAAAATGAAAAAGAAATGTCGGTCAGTCAATACTGTGGCGTGATGGGTTAATGACCTCTTGAATACAGAGGGAAGAATATGGAGCAGTATCGCGCAGCAACTACTAAAGAAAGGAGGATTATAAGCCTAATTATATGCACCCAGTGTAGATAAGGTGTTATTTATAAATATGACGATGGCGACTTCATAAAGTTAATGTCCATAAGCAGTAGGTACAGTAAGCTTTGGTTGCAAATAATTTTATAACGAAAGTGTCTGTGAATGTTGGACGTTATTTCAGCTACATAACATAGTTTATCGCCATTGGTCATTCGTAGATGAATTGTCTTCGAATATAAATGATTTTCTAACGGATAACTCCTTAAAACTTTAACCAATGATTCTTCGTACAACACGGCTTCAAGCTCCAACAAGTAAAATCGTTGAAAAGTTTTCAGTTATTAAATTAATCTACTTTTCATTACTAATGTTATCTAGCAATCTAGCAATGCAAGACAGGTGTCTCCTACTATCTTATGAATATTCAATGGAAACTAGATATTAATTGCATTTTACCTTATATTAGGTTATTGACTTTCGTCGTCTATCAGTTTCGACAGTCCTGAATAAGTTCTATTTCTTTTTATACACAATCGGCATGCAGACACGTATTAAATTCATCTGGTATCTCGGTCAGTTTACTGAATTTAACAAAAACTAATGTTTTTTAATGCTATAGGTAGCAAACATACGGTCCTCGTTTTGAAGATGTCATTGTAACCTATGGATTTCTGTACTTAGACGTGCCGCTTACGCGTTGGTTGCTCTGTGATAATAATGGGGAAAGACCGCTGGTTCTGGGGAAGCTCATTCCACATCGTACATATTATGTATGGCAAAAAATTGCGACAATGAATCAAGATTGCGATGACATTAACCATTTGATAAACCAGCCCTGCTTCATCGACGAACTTTCAAGTCCCTTTTTTAACTGACCTGATGTGATGGTCCCAAGCTGTCAAAAATAGATACGGCGTTCCTAGGATTCCTCGACATAGGCGTTGGGCCATATAGAAAATAGTGGAATGGTTTTTTTGAAAGTGGTTGATTTTTGGGAACCTTTAGACAACAAAATAGAATCAACCCCGATTCAATTCAGCGGAATGGTGTTTCGAAATCTACACTATCTATTTTTCATACAAAAACTAATTGAAGGAGACGTATAAGAGAGATTATAAGTCATTTAAATAAAAATGCTGAATCATTTATCTACCTAAATACTTCTCTGTACAAAGTTGAGCTTACACAATAATTCCTGAACAACTAATAACAACACTCATAACTCCGACGACTACCTCAAAAACCATTAATTCCTGTGTTGCCAGCTACAAAAACAAGAACCACCGAAAAACTCGACTAATGTACGAGAAATGAGCTGGCTAAGTTTTCTCTTACGATTTATAGTTACACTTAGCTTCCCGTGCTGGTAACACTTAAAAATGTCTGTGATTCTGTGCGGTTGTGTTGTTAGCGGGAATGGTAAAAGCGGACAAAGATTTTGATGACGATAGCCTTGCATTTGACCCGTCTTGATTGGGAGAAAGCGAAAAAATTAATTATAATAAAATAGACAAATAATTCTCTTCTTGTAAGTGTATTTCACTTTGGACTTAAAAATCCGTGAGTATCGGCAAAAAACGCGCTGATTAAACTATTTTTAATTTTTTTTATTTTTCAAAATTATAGCAGACCAAGGAGATGGCTACTGCCCATTACCTGGATATTCCCTTAGCCGGCTCTCACGGCACCCACGGGAAGAGATGAAGTGGTTCTATTCTACGCCGGAGCCACACGGCTTTTTATTATCTACCATAACGTACACTGATTTTATTAGTTGGTGTTGTTGTTACTTTTTTAACGAACTTTTGGTCTCCACCGACCTTTACAGCGTCATCGGGCACGCTGCATATGTATGTGGAATGGACCCAAGGTGGTCTAGACATTATAACGTAACGTTTATTTAATAACCAGCCAAGTGCGAGTCGGACTCCCGCACGAAGGGTTCCTATTAGTATTATCTATAAAAACGAGCCAATCTTCACTGTTTTACTATCACGGTTCATGAAACACAGCCTGGTGACAGACGGACAGACAAACAGACAGACAGACCTAAAAATGAATATGCGTACGCCAAATAAACAAGTCTCCAAAGAACGTGGAATTGCGCACGCTAAATTATTGATGTTTATACCAAATCCAAACAATTTCTTAGCAGAACAAAGTATTCACAAATCAAAGCGAACCGATTTCAACAAAGTGCAATAAATCGCGGGCAATAACTCCAAAGGTGTAGAAATGGAAAATACATAAAGGCGAATATATTAAGCACTATCAGTTATTTAAAACGTATGCGAGGCGATAAGGCCGATCGTAAATTTGAATTCAATTACAGCGAGACCTAAAGGCATGGTCCATTATTTCATTTTGTTACGGAGTTGTATAATATGTTTATTTGTTGTATTCTCTGTTCGAAGCAAACGTCCACATCGTCTACACACAGGATATTTATTATTTAAGTACTTATCCATGAACTTGATCTACTCAGTGTAAAAAGTAAATAGTAAAAATCCACGCTCTAGAAAGACCGAAACCAGAAAATTGACCGTAAACACACACGTCATCATCATCAGATTGTACTAGTCTACTGCTGGACATGTGCGTCTCCATTATTTTTTCTTTAATCTGTGGTCTTACCCGAGCTCGGTCTTCGGCACTATTTTCCCAGCTACCTTGCGTATATATATCATTGCTCTATCTTACCGCAGGGCGTCTCACACTACGTCTGCCGATTCGCGGTCTCCACTCTAGAACACGTCTACCCCAACGGTTATCGATTATCGGTATATAATTTTTTTATCCCGGCAAACCCTGCCTTTTAAAGGGACAGAAATACTGTTCATATCCACTTGTACATCAGTTTTTTATGCGCCTTATTTCCAATTTTACAAATTTTTATATTCAATAAGTGAAATCAAATCAGATCTGTTCCGTCCCATCAGATAGGTGCTTTTCCTGCTTTCCCATTAAATTGGTATTTAATATCGTTACCCGCGGGAAATCACTCGACCGAAAATGATGTGAATATGTAAAAGAAAATTAAATTATCTTTATCTGCGTTCCGAGTTCGGGTGTATTAAGTATAATCAGATGTTAAATTAGACGAAAGGAAGTATTTTCATGTGTTTTATTTTCAACCGTTCTTATACTGCGCACTGCACTCCAAAACTCAGATTGCTGACGTTGATCAGAAAGCCGCGAGTCTAAAGTGGAATTGGGTTGGACATGTCTGTCGCATGTCGGACGAGCTGTGGGCTAAACTCAGCACTGAGTGGAGTCCACGCAATGTTAAACGACGTCGCGGCAGGCCCAGGCGGAGATGGCGGGACGAGCTGGACCCTTACTGGAAGGATTGGCCACATAAAGCTTCTGACAGGGAGGAGTGGAAGGAGGGTAGGGAGGCCTTTGCCCTGCAGTGGGATGACCATGGCTGAATAATAATAATAATATACGGACCAAAGATTATAAAGCCAAAGATTAAAATTATAAAGGTGTGATAAAGTGGCTTACTATGGGGAAGGCCAATATCCAGTTTGTAATTGAAAAAATTAATTATAATAAAATAGACAAATAATTCTCTTCTTGTAAGTGTATTTCACTTTGGACTTAAAAATCCGTGAGTATCGGCAAAAAACGCGCTGATTAAACTATTTTTAATTTTTTTAATTTTTCAAAATTATAGCAGACCAAGGAGATGGCTACTGCCCATTCCCTGGATATTCCCTTAGCCGGCTCTCACGGCACCCACGGGAAGAGATGAAGTGGTTCTATTCTAAGCCGGAGCCACACGGCTTTTTATTATCTACCATAACGTACACTGATTTTATTAGTTGGTGTTGTTGTTGTTATTTTAACGGACTTTTGGTCTCCACCGACCTTTACAGCGTCATCGGGCACGCTGCATATGTACTAGAGTGTAGTATGTAATAGAAAGCATAGGTATTTGAGAAAACTCCTTAAATTTAGTTTCTCGCTCGCACTGCGCCCAAAACTTTCCTAAGCAGAGAAGCTCACTAGCTGACGATCATTTTCAAGTTTTTACTTATTTTCTTTTTAAAATAACGTGAAATTTCAGTGGTTTTAAACTTGTAATCTAGAGGAGAAAAGGTTGGCCCTTTTGTAATATACTATTTTTTTATAAAAGATTCCTATATTGCTAAAAATTTTTTCATACAAACAATTTGTAAAGGAAGAATTAGAATAACGAGTGGGGAATGAACCCGTATCCGTCCCTCAAGCCGGGATATGACAAATCACAAATTAAAATGTTTCACGTTCTGAAGAATTTAGGCTACAAAAGTACTATTTAAAGTATGAAAGAGACCAATAATAATTATACATCACTTTAGTCACTCTGCATTTTAGACTTTCTGCACTTTGGAATCTGCCTTCGTAGGCAATAATTTGCTTTTTAGGCAGTCTGATCATAAAGGAAGCAGTAAAACATTTTTTTTATCAATAACGTACATAAATCTGATACATTGTAATGTTTGTTAGTAACATTACCAGACGACATAATTTTAATGAGCCCTACAAAGAAAATAGCTATAAATTACAAAGTCTAGAATTCAGATAAGAGACTAAAGAACGAGCTTTTGTTAGATCTATCGACAAATTAGCGAATAGATAATCAGAAAGGCGTTTGACCAACAAATTGTAATACTCTTTAAAGGTCAAGAAGATAAAATAGTTTTAATCAATCGATTGATTTTATTCCAAGCTTTGAATGTTTATCAATTTGTTCAGTGGTTTCGATATGCAAACTTTGTAGCAAATACTTTATAGTTAAGGCGAAGAATAAAATAAATAAAATATGTGTGAACATCTCACACAGCGCCATCGAGCCCCAAACTAAGCATAGCTTGTACTATGGGAACCAGATAACTGATACGATACTTAGATGCTTTTGTTTTGTAAATACATACATAGAATACAATATAACACCCAATACAGAACAAACATCTATGTTCATCACACAAATGTTTGTCCTGGGTAGGAATCGAACCCACAGCCCTCAGTTCAGAAGGCAGGGTTACTACCAACTGAGCTATCGGGCCCATCAAAAAATAATTGTACATACTTAGTTCTTGTATTTTATGACCGACAACCATTGCAGAAAAGAGGTTCTCGAGTGGCAGCCACGAAACGGAAGACGCAACGTAGACCCCACCCTTAAGTAGACCGACCACCTGGAGCCACACTGTGAGCTCTTAGCGCGATTCAAATCAGAGCGTATATTGGATCGCAATGTTTTTTTGTACGAATATTTTGACATGCGACCCATTATAGGCTCTCTTTTGAATCGCGCTTAGAGCTCACAATACGGCCCTAGATCAAAACTGCAGGTAGCCGTTGGCAGATGGCAAATAGCAGGTCAATGTGACATTCTATGGGGTCTTATGTTCAGCAGTGAACGTCGTCAAGTTGTTTATTTTATTTTTTATTTTTTTCTTCTTTCCTCAGTCGAGGATGGATGGCGTCGCACGTCTTGTGCATTTGCCAACGTCATGTTCAATCTTCAATCAAGTTGTTGATGATGACATCTTCTTCTCGTGTAGGTAAGTTGTCAGGTCTGATGTCAGAATTTTTAGGCCGCCCGTAGGCTTCTGACTTGGCTTACAGACTATTCTTACGACAACAGTCGGGACCGACGGCTTAACGCGCCCCGAAGCACGGTAGCGCTAAGTCGTATCCTATAGCCGTATAGTAACTACTTAGTGCTGGGCAGCCCTCTCGCATTATAAAGTACCTATCTAAAGGTGCATTCTGGCAGAGTATCCGAATATGCAGAATACGATACGACACGTTGAGCCGATAAAACCACTGACCTAGTAACATAATAGACTAAGTATAATTATGTAGCTAGCCTTATAATGGAGAGATAAGCTTTGAAAGCTCCCATATTGGCCGGTATTATGCTGGTCTTCAGATAACGTACAAAGGTGTTACTCTAAAAGCTCGAACTATGATAAATCCTTAGAATAAGTACCAATAAAATAGTATAGAAGGTAAGTTTCCGTACAGCGCCTTCTCAAAATGTTAGTTTACTTTTTTGGAATTTTAGACGATTTAAGCAAAATTCATAGCTTACCAGTGGATAGTTACACCAAAACTCTTATGCTGATTTTCTGATCGGTTGTGGAAAGATTTTTAACAATTTTCTGGGATTTTTCACACAGATATTATGACCACGCGAACGTCCTCTCGTGTGCACTAAATTTTAAAATACAACTTAGCTGCGCCACAATTTTCTTTGGTTTAATATCGGCTATCTTTAACCAATGAGCGTACAGCATTTGGTGTGTTGACGAGTGTGACAAACGTACAAGAAACCAGAGGCTAGAGAGATGAGAACGTACTTAGGCTATCAAACTTTAGCGCAGACGGGCATAAAACTTTTTCCATCTTTAAAACTTCTAAAACTACTACAACTTAGTACAAATTATAACTTAAATATTACAAATAAGACAAAATTAACCTTAACTCAAATATTACAAATTTTAAGCGTACCTCGCCTTGCCTTAAGTATAAATATACAATTAGGGACCTCTATCTCTAATGACATATTTGAGAGTATGGTAATGTGACCAAGCTTTTACGATATGGGGACCGCTCAGTTACACGTGACGTCAGCGTTAGGGTTCCGCGGGGTCTACGGAAACCTTTCTGTGGAGCATGACAAGTGGCATAATTAGGTTTGGGACAAACTTTTTCAGTTTATGTTCGAGTGATGATTGAGCACTTTTTACATGAATTAATTAAAAAAAAAAACATTATGTATTTTATTATCTTATTATTGTGTATGCCACCAATATTGCGTAGATATTTCAATAAAATAAGGTATAGTAAGCGCCAAGACCCTAATAATGGAGGTGGGGATGTCGTGGCGTCCGACCTCTTTGAAGATGACCACCGACAACAACTGACGCAACCAGACGAGACATTTAATTGACAAAAAAGACTGGAGACGAAAAGACAAAGAACAGACGACGACTTGTACATTTTTCTACGTTTTTATAATATTATAATAGTTTTATTTCCATCTCTTCTTCCTCACGACGACGACCAGCCAACCGACTGTCACCCCGTCGTCGCCGCCCAAGAAACGTCTTGAGCGACCCGGAAGATCCTATAGCAGCCGTTGTTTCGGCTGCGCTAGGATCACCGGACCAGTCTAGCCCTTCTGGCTCAGGTACCGATTTCGGCAACGGTATAGGATACCAGCGTAACACAGTCAGACACCGACCCCAACGGCGAGGTCGACGTACCCCCCGTAGGTTAGCTAGAATGGTCGCGACTTTCTATAGGGTCCACTCCTCCAACGGACGTAGCCTTCTCGATCCTCTTATCCCGGCAACAGCCCAAGCCGAGGCTCGCACCCCAGGGTGCCTTTGAGCTAGTTGCCCCCCACTTTTGTCGGATGGGTGCCTTAAGCGCCTGCCCCCCGCCCGGTGACGCTGTAAAGATCGGTAGAGACCAACAGCATTAGCCCGTTTAAAAAAAAAAAGACCAGCCAACCGACTGTTTGATCGTCTTTTCAAGGTACTGTATTTTATTTTATCAAATGCTTGTGTGAAGATGATTAGTAAATAATGTTAAAGAAGGTTTTTAAAGAAAACTTTATTGTACACCAATTTTATATACTCTGTGCTTGTGACGGTTCTTATGTCGGTTGTAAATAAAAACACGTCTCTATATTTTTCTATTACGTTTATTTTAATTCTTTTCGATCCACTTCAGGACTCTCAACATGGTAGCAGAGCGTTTGAGCGTTTCGCGTTTTGTAGCCGAACGTATGGATTGATATCACGTGAAGAATTATAAAAAAATAAATGTGATAAATGTACATGAGTGATAAAATAGTTTTTCTGAAAAATTTTAACAAGGCCTGTCAAAATGTCGTCTTCGTCTGCAAGCTGCAAAATTGATATTGGTCGTTTAGAAGGCAAAGAAAATTGGTCTACATGGCGCTGCAAGGTACTGTTACTGTTAAGAGGTACTCCAGGAGGTTTGGATGCAATAAACGGCAAACTAAAGGAACCTACCCAACCAGGTACTACCGCATCTGCAGAAGCTAATGCTATTTATCATAAAGCTCTACAAGTATACAATGAGACGGATAGTACAGCAATGCTTATTTTAATGGCTAACATGTCAGATGCCACTCTACAAAAAGTGATGAGATTATCGACTGCAAAGCAGGTATGGGATGAATTACACACTCTGTTTGATGGTACATCTGAGGATAAAAGCTATACACTTTGCTACAGTTTCTTCAGTTATCATAAAGATCCCTCACACGACATGTCTATGCATATATCCAAACTGAAAAATATATGGCATGAATTAAAGGCAGAACTACAAAGAGGTGAAGCTAAATATGAACTTCCAGAGATTTTACTCATCTGCAAGATTTTAGAAACTTTACCTGACGATAGTTACTTCCCGTTCAAGTCCAGTTGGATGCTTATGTCTAAAAAGGATCGTAACATTGAAAATTTGACAGCACAAATTTGCGCGTACGAAAGATCTTTACCGACTAAAGAAGAACATACTGAAGCACAAGCGCTAGTTGTACAAAACAACAACAAAACGAGTAAAACAATGAAAAAGTGTAATTATTGCGGACTATTTGGACACAAAGTCAAACAATGTCATAAGTGGATATCGGATGGTAAACCTCCTAAGCCACCTAAGCCATCAAAAAGTCAAGCTAACAACACAAATCTGACACTAGCACTAATGCAAGTTGAGACTAACGCAGCAACGAATGTTAATGAAGGAGATCTTGATAATTGGTATGTTGACAACGGTGCCACAAGTCACGTCACCTGCAGGAATGACATATTCTCAAGCTTTCAAAACTTCGATTATAAACAAACGGTGACAACTGCAAATGGTTCTACAACACAAGCAATTGGTAAAGGAACAGTTGAGATGATAGCTGACGTTCATGGTCGACAAGAACGAATAAGACTATGTGATGTATGGTATGTCCCTGCAATAAAGAAAAACTTATTTTCTGTACTCGCTGCACAAGACAAACTAGAAAATAGTGTCTTTAAATCTGAAAGAGAATCTTGTCAACTGACAGTTAATGGAAAAGTTAATTTGATTGGCACACGAGTCAAAAATGGAGGTCTCTACAAGCTGAAAGTACAAGCTGTTAGAAATCAAACTCCTGAACTGAACATCTTGTCAACAGAAAACACTCTACAACTGTATCATGAAAGATTTGCTCACCAGATAAAAGAAGAATGTGAAACAACTAATTGAAGAGGAACTTGGTATTAAGGTGAAACTAGATTCTGAAATATGCACAGGATGTGTATATGGCAAGACACACAGACATAAATTCGGAACAAGAGAAAGAGCTAAATTACCAGGAGAGATTATTCATACTGACGTATGTGGTCCATTCCCAAATTCATTTAAAAAGTTTCGCTATTTTGTACTGTTTAAAGATGATTACAGCAAATATCGTCATGTTTACTTCATCATGCACAAGTCTGAAGTCAAGGATAAGTTGCTACAGATGATTAAAGAAACAACGACTGCTGGTCATGTTATAAAAACAATTCTCAGCGATAATGGAGGAGAATTCCAAAACGAAGCTGTTGAGAAAATTTTAAATTCATATGGGATCCAACACCGTTGTACAATGCCCTATACACCAGAACAAAACGGGTGCAGTGAAAGAGACAACAGAACTTTAGTTGAGGCGGCTCGTACTATGATGCACGCTCACGAAGAACTCCCACTTGCCTGTTGGTCAGAGCTTGTCAACACATCTGCCTATATACTAAACAGAACTGGACCAACTTGTATAAAAGGAAAGTCGCCATTTGAGTTATGGTTTGGAAAGAAACCTTCCATAAAACATTTAAGAGTAATTGGCACTGAATGTTACGCCCATGTCCCCAAACAAAAGCGAACAAAATTGTCTAAGAAAGCTCAAAAATGTATACTCATTGGATATGATGGTGATGATGGTTATCGGTTACTGGGCTTTAACAATAAATCAGAACCAACATTGATCAGGTCAAGAGATGTAACGTTTAAGGAATCGATCATCAGGTCAATCGGATTAGAGTCAGATGTATCTGAAACAGATGAACAAAGTCCTACGACTGAGATAGAGATTCACTTCCCGAAGGCTGATGAAAATCATACAATGTTAGATGCAAGGGAGGATGTAGTACAAGATGAAGCTCTTTCAAATATGCCTCAAACATTGACAGATGCTTCATTTCCACGTGAAGAAACTATAAATTTGCCTACGACGTCAAATGATATTCCTAGTCATGATGAAGAAGAATCAAATGAATCCTATGTTACACCTGAACCATCTCTAAGTAATTCTGATGATGAAGATCACGAAGAAGTAACTCCTGAAACAAGAACTCTCCGAGACAGATCGAGATTGCGACTGCCAACTCGGTTTGATGATTTTGTCATGTCAGCTATTGTTACTGATTTGGATGAACCAAATACATACAAAGAAGCTATGAAAAATCCTCAAAAAGCTGAATGGGTAAAAGCAATGGAAAGCGAGGTAAAGTCTCTAAAAGAGAACAAAACTTGGGTTTTAGTAGATCGACCAAAAGACAGAAAACTGATTTCGTGTAAATGGCTCTACAAGATAAAAACCAATGCTGATGGAAGCCTCGATAAGTACAAAGCTCGACTTGTAGCGAGAGGTTATACACAAGAGAAGGGAGTTGACTACTGTGAGACATTCAGCCCTGTTGCTAGAATGGCAACAATAAGAGCAATTATTAGCATCGCTGCAAATGAAGGATTATCCCTCATCCAGTTTGATGTAACCACTGCCTTTTTGAATGGTTTACTAGATGAAGATATCTACATGAATCAGCCAGAAGGGTTTAGTGATGGAACAAATAAAGTCTGTAAGTTGAAGAGAAGTTTATACGGTCTGAAACAAGCCCCAAGATGTTGGAATAAATGTATTGTCGACTATCTGAAAACAATTGGATTTAAACAATGTGACACAGATCCATGTTTATTCATGCGGAATCGGAACGGCAACAAAATTATTCTGGGTCTTTATGTGGATGACGGATTGATAGCTTCTACAAATCCAAAGGAATCGGAGAAGTTTATGTCAGAACTGAAAAGAAGGTTCAAGATTACGACAAAGCCAGTCTCATACTTCCTTGGGTTAGAAATCTTCAACAACAAAGATGGTTCGATTAAAGTGTCTCAGAAACACTATGCTGAAAAGCTACTGGAACGCTTTGGAATGAGTGACTGTAAAGCTGTCAGTACTCCAATTATTAAAGAAGCGCAGTCAGACTCAGAAAAGGAACAGGAAGTTAAGTTTCCTTATCGTGAAGCCGTTGGCGCACTGGCGTATCTCATGACAGGGACTAGACCAGACATCTCATATGCCATAAGTGTCGTATCCAGAACGCTTACTAATCCTTCTACGGAAGATGTTCATAAGGTAAAGCGCATTCTTCGTTACCTTAAAGGAACTCTAGATACTGCTATTGTATACCAGAAAGGATACAAACCTGGGATTTTGGAATGCTACAGTGACTCAGATCATGGTGGAGATCAAACCACAGGTCGTTCTACTTCTGGAATTCTATGCATGTATTCGGGAGGAGTAATCTCTTGGGCAAGTCGCAAACAGTCCTCTGTTGCGATTTCGAGTACGGAAGCAGAACTCGTTGCAGCCAGCGAAGCAGCTCGTGAAATTGTTTGGCTAAAGAGACTATACAATGAGGTATCTCTATTGAAAGAAGTCCCTACGCTACAAATAGATAACGATGCAACAATCAAGCTGTCGCAAAACCCAGAGTTACATCGCAGAACAAAGCACATTGCACTAAGACATTTTTATGTCAGAGAACAAGTTACTGATAAAGAACTTGAAGTGAAATATGTTCCCACAGAATACCAATGTGCAGATATTTTGACGAAACCCGTTCATAAGCCAAGAATGCTACTTATATCTAAGATGATTGGGTTAATGCAATAAAGTTTCCCAAAAAGGGAGGATGTTAAAGAAGGTTTTTAAAGAAAACTTTATTGTACACCAATTTTATATACTCTGTGCTTGTGACGGTTCTTATGTCGGTTGTAAATAAAAACACGTCTCTATATTTTTCTATTACGTTTATTTTAATTCTTTTCGATCCACTTCAGGACTCTCAACAAATAATTGATAATTTATTAAATTATAACCCAATCTGTAATAATAACGGTTTAATATAATTTTTCACATTAAAGAGCTATAAAACTCGAAATAAATAATTATATGCGGAACCATGCTTACAAAACTGTCTACCGTGTTACCTACCATCCACTTATTTATAATATGCTAATAATAGAGATAAAGCCTCAATAAATTATATAAAAGTGATATGAGAATGCGTTCTTTTACTTCGCCACAGATAAGGCGCACTTAAAAGAAAAAAAAAATACGCAAAAAATAACTTCAAGCTTCATAAAATATTATTAAAAGCACTTAGCTTGTCGATAGCGATTGTGCGAAATAACATAAATGTACATATTTATGTAAATATATGCAAAGTTTGACAGTTGGTTTGTATGACAAAGCTATTATGACTGAGTTTGCCTAATTTTTTGGAGCAGAGGTGGTATAAAATTGTGTGCTTAGATGAAGCATTATTTATTTAGTGTAATTTAAAAAAGTTCACGAACTTTTGCAATAAATTTCTTTTTTCTTTTGTAAAGCTTAGAATTTAAAGGTTTACGCAGCCACTGAGGCATGCGACCGCACTAGCTAAGTTAGAGGGCGTCTAATCCGGTGAGTTAGAAGGTGCGGGTTCAAATCCCGCTGGATGCACATTAGAAATTGTAATATCTCGCATCATCATCATCACCATCAGAAGACGTCCACTGCTGAACAAGGCCCTCGCCCATCTCTGCGAGCACCATTTTGAGCGACTGCCTCCTGCATTAATCGGCTTCCACGGTGTTCACCAAATCGTCGGTCCACCTAGTGGGGGCCGGTCTACTCTGCGTATTCCGGTTCGTGGTCGCCACTCGAGAACCCTTCTTCGGTTGTCAGTTTTCAGCGTCAGCGATTATATTCTCTTTGGTTAGTTCTACGAGCGGTATGTGAATATTCCTACTGCTTATTTATTACCGCGGTTGAACATTAGGATCAGATGAGACCACACTCGAATGCTTTGTCAAATGCTATGCCAATAAATCATAAATATAAAAAAAGAATGTGGACCTATTGATTAATAAGAAAAGGATAGATTGATTCAGGTAAATTAAGTTCCTGCAAGAAAATGGGTAAAATAAGTTTCGGGTAAAAACGCGAGACGCCCCAAGCAACTATCGGCAACCAACTCTTGACTTTTGTTCCTCAAAGGGCATATAAAGTCGTCCTGACTTCCCGCTAACAATGTAAGAAGTATCAACGCGTTGTCAAGTAGGTCGTATAAATTCTAAGGTTCGTTGTTCGCTCGAATGGCACGTAAAAACGAGGCTCGGACATTGGATCATTGTATGGTGACCATGAGGGTAGAGGCAAAAAGAGACATAAAATTCTTTGAAAAGAAATTACCAAACTAATGAATTTTGTTCAAAACCAATTTAATAAACACATGAATATAACGAATGGTATTTTGTCTGTGTGGTAGAGTTTTTCTATAAGATAAGAGGTCCACCGCTATGCCTAATAATCTGCCATCAAGCAGTACCTCCTTTTTTATCATCGATAGGTTAATAAATATTTGACCACGGTCTCACGGATGGAGCATGCTTGCCTACAAGATACCGGTTCACTCTAGCCTTAAAAACTCCAAAGCAATTTATAACATGATCTTAAAACTCAAACCCCTCTTATCACAATCCTAATAAATCTAACAAAATCTAATTACTTTTAAAACTTAGACCATATTAGTAATCAAAACTTTATTTTAATTGCACAGTAAGTCAACCAAAACCGATATGAGCAAAGTGGTAAAGTTAAGAACTTCAACTATCGCGATCTGGCTTGGAGCATGAATCCAATGGAGTCCTAATAAACCTGGATGAATCCAGTGAAGTCTTTATTGGCAATTTTTTGACGCCAAGCATCACGCAAATTTTTAACTTTACACACACTTCACACCACGTGGAAAGACGTCCACTGCTGAACACATGCCTCCCCATAAAACGCCATTTTGGTCGGCAAGCTTGGAAGGCGGCTTGGTGATCGCAGAGGATTTTAGTGTACCAAGGAGAACTCTGCTGCCTATTCTTTAGACATTTTTTTACGTCTTACGGCACGCCCATGGGAAGAGATGAGATTGTCACACACCACCGTACACTCACATTTCCGATGTACCTATAGGACCCCATTAGAGTCGGCATTGATTAGAATAAATATTTTTACTGTTCACGTGATTTCCAAAGCATGGTCACAGTATAATAAAGTACCGTGCGTGATGAAGTAACTCCACTTCAGCGCCCTATCATCAAGCTTGCGTACAAACATAAATTCTATGTTTCAAAACTTTACACTGTGACCGTAATAAGGCCTCGCGCACATTTAAAGAGTTGAGTCGTTGAAATGCGCGAGTATTAGCGACAAACCTGTTATTTAAAAGATACTTGTTTATAGCCAGCGTTTTTTCAATCATTTAATGTGACTCTATATTGTGTATTCCAATTTTATTCTGTGGTCAAAATGTAGATACTTTTTTTAAAGGCATTCCATCAACAATTCAAGATTCAACAAATCAATGCAGTTAAAAGGTGCCGTGATCATTATATTATAACTTGTTTTGCTGTGATTGCATGACAACATATACCGAGTTATTTAAAAAATATACGCCTCAAGTTATGAGTATGACATACATAATAAAACCCTATGATATCAAAAATCTGAAAGCAGACGCCAAAACAATGAAAATAGACCTAAAATTAATAATGAGAAAATTTGAATAAGGTAATTTTAAACGACAGGATAAAATAAAAATGTCACAACATTGCTGAGATGTATTGACAACAGTGTGATTTCAGACAACGGTTTAATGTGTAGGCTGTGGAGAGAGACTCCCCCCTCACATCGTTATCTGAGTGTGCGACAGGCCTTAAGCAAACATTTGCGTCTCCATCTTTCAAAGTTTAGTGTGACACTTAGCCAAAGGATTACGGTGCGAACAGAAGAGAGTTACGAGTGTAATAAATCTTAGGGATTTGCGAAGATTCCAGCGATATGGAGTGTAAAGACGAAATTATACAACACTGAAAGTTTTCGTGTATGAATTTCTGGAATCACCAAATTTCGGAGTGAATGGAAGCTTCCAGAACGTTTGTTATTGTAAGCAGTTATACGGCATTAACTGAGTCATCTTGTATTTAAATTTACACACTGTGTTGTTTCTGTGTTAGACGAATAGAAGTAGTAGAATAGTCTAATAGTATCTATCATAATACCAAAGATGAAAGTTCACTATTAGGTACTAACTTCGTTTTAAGCCTATTCATTTATTTGACCAGTTTACAACAGTTTATTTCTTTGGTGAAACAATAAGAGTTATCTCCCTATCTAACAATAACGTAATTATGATTGGACTATTATGAATTACCCAAAAAATAAAAGCTCAAGAGAAGAGACCGTTGTAACTTAAGCCAAGCCATGCGTCAAGTCCATAAATAACGAAAACTTTACAAGTGATCTTATCTTTCGACTATTGTATTTAAAAATAAAATACTGTGGGCACTCCTCGCCCAATTTCCATTCATCAACTGTCATATTTACATTTATTTATCTGTATTTATCATGTCTTCAGTATAATTAGCGATTCGTCACAAAAACTCTCATAAAACTAAAAAAAAATCTAAAAATGAAGTCATTGTACAATTTTACCGTATCATAATTTAATCCGTAACTAAGCACTATTCAAATTCCCTTCACTATTTGTCCGTAACTTCAACCGACGCGGACGAATTATGAACTAACAGCAACCTGCTTGAAAAGGGCTACTTTTCTACGACGTCTTCTACAGCGCCCCCACTTTCCACGTCTGCGCTTAATTGAGGTAGTTATGGAAAATAAAAAGTTGAAAACCCGTTTGGACCTTAGAATGCATGGTGCATTTCCGGAACCATCATTACAAATTAATAACTTCTTTATGTTGAGGAAATAAGTCTTAAATTTGATTGTCACATTTAAATCCCAGCGCTTTTAAGGTTTGATCTAAAACCGAACTTTAACGGCATTGACTTAAAATTGTTAATGCAGTGGCATTTGTTCAACAGTCTCATCTCCATATTATTGACCTGTGATAACCTTTATGGCAAAAGTTATACGGTTGAAAGTTGTTTGACCATGGGCGGTGAGTATAAAGGAGTTCTGGGTGGCAAGGTGTCTGGTGTAATAGGTTTCTGATGGCTTTTTAATTCAGCGTCGTGTGAACTCCTGCGCAGGAATAGACACTTTAGTGTGGTTCTGGACAAACAAGTGTCTTTTAGTGTTCAAATGGTTGGGGTGATTCTACTGACACTTCGTACTTCGAAGGGCACGTCAGTCGGTTACTGTCGTCAACCAGCAGTCGTCAAGCCAAAACTAGATGCCTTCGAGAGGCTTAACAACCCTGACGCCAGGGCTGACCACTTGCCTGCGAAAATTTGTAAAGGGTTGTTTTTAAAAGCTTTGATCAGGGTTGGCATTCCCCGCATTTTAGAACACAAAGTTACAGGTAGTCAGGTAAAAGATGAAGCCGACCCCGAGTGTTGGTCCTGTCTGTATCGCGTTAGAAGAGCAGAGTTATAACTATAAAAATAGAAGCACCTGCTTGCCTGCTTGCTTCCTGCTGCTGCTTGCCTGCTTGTAGGTAGCCTATAAGCCTACCCTAAACATAGGCTAAACTAGGGTGCCTCAGCTCAGCTCAAATTGTAGCGCCGTGGCCCGTACGAGCTGAACTGTATTTTGTCGCGTTGCAGCAAATGTCACTATTTATTCAAGTGACTCCGCGGAGAGAAGCTTCTGTAAACTGTACTAGTTAAGTTACCTTTTATTCTGCTAGCCGGTAAACAGTTACCTGTAAACAACAAGAAAATAAAAATTAATACTTATTAAAAGTAAGTTAGTCGGTACGTGCTATCTTTATCACAGAATAAATAATACTGTCTTCGTCATCATCAGCCTGAAGACGTCCACTGCTGAACATAGGCCTCCCCCAAAAAGCGCCACTTTGAGCGGCTGCTTGCCTCTTGCTTCCATCAATAACAGTGTAGTAAGTTCTTATCGCCAAAGGAGAATATCTTCCAGCAGCATGAACTGTACAAATCGACATAGTTATCTCTTCTTTCAAATAAGCGTTTGACCAATCAAAACGCAGCAAAAGATTTATGACGTGATCCGCGTGATTGTTCATTGGTCAAATACTTTCTAGAGAGAAGAGATTTTTTAAGAAACTTTTTAACTTACATGTCGGGGTTTTATAGGTTATCCAACCCTTTTGATGTGGTCGAGACGTTTCGTCACTAACATTATTGAGTTGCATTTGCAATGCAAACTTCAAGTGTTTGCTCGTTTTAATTGTGAGTGCTATTCCACTATGATAAAGTCGAGATTTCTCTAGCTTATACCACCATCAAAACCACAACTGCGTATATTTCCAATCAATGACAATACCGTACACATCTGAATCAGCGGTGTGGTCTCGACAGCCGTCAGTATACTCAGCATAATGTGTATTGACCATTGTTTGGAAGTGGTGAGTAAGGGGAAGGAAATGAGGGACATTACGGCTTTATACAATCATAGGGGGTCTACTATTACAGTTAAACTTTGGCCCATATTATCTACGATTAATGTTATGGAATTTGTAAGTAGCGTTTTTTTTTTTTTGCGTGACACTGCACTGCGCACGTCATCCTGAGACATCACACAGTCTAGTAATCAGATTACTACACTGTGTAATCAGGTCATAAAGTCTCATTTGCCCAGTAATTTCACTAGCTACAATGCCCTTCAAACCGGAACACAGTAGTTCTTACACACTACTGCTTGGCGGCAGAATAACTGGCAAAGCGGTGGTACCTACCTAGACGAACTTTGCAGAAAAGCCCTACCATCTAGTACACGTAAATGGGAATATGAGATAAGTAGGTACGTCGTCCATGAACCGAAAGACGCAGCGTAGGCCCCCCATTCTAGCCACCGATCTAGTGAAAACCGTGGGGTGCCGATGGATGCAGGATGCGAGCAGCCGCTCAAAGTGGCGCTCTTTAGGGAAGGCCCGATAGCTCAGTTGGTAGTATCCCTGCCTTTTGAACTGAGGGCTGTGGGTTCGATTCCTACCCAGGACAAACATTTGTGTGATGAACTTAGATGTTTGTTCTGCGTCTGGGTGTTATATTGTATTCTATGTATGTATTTACAAACAAAAAAAAGTATCTAAGTATTATATCAGTTATCTGGTTCCCATAGTACAAGCTATGCTTAGTTTGGGGCTAGATGGCGCTGTGTAAAATGTCCACACATATTTATTTATTTATATTCAGCAGTGGACGTCTTCAGGCTGTTGTTGATGATGATAGGATAACCAACACATTAGTCACATCTTCAAAGTTACCAATGTCTAAAGGCTACCATGACTATGCTTGGGTGCAACTTTTAACATCAAAAAACCATGACGAATCGTCAACAGACCACAATTCCTCTACACCAAACACCTCAAAACTAAAGCTATAAACACCCGCTTGATACTTGGCAAGTGCTAACTCATAAAAGTCCATTGAGCAAGTTATAAATAGAGTACTATCAGTAGAACTTTGGCCCCCAATAACGTCCCCTTGTCGTCGATACAGTCACAATGATCCTGGAAGTCCTCAAAACGATAAGATAATGTCTCCGAGACAAATAAACTTGAAGACCACACAAGACGCAGTTAAAAGTTAACATAGCTTTAATACGAGTTGTGGACGTGGAAGAATTAAGATTGTCATGGTAAACAGACCACCTAAGAGACTATTTATGTTATAAGTATAGAAATATGTAAACTGCGGGTATATTATATACTAACGCTCCGTCAGTACAAATTGTGTGTCTTGCACCTAATTTAATCAAATCATTATTGAGAAGCTAGTGCCATATATTTCTACACGGACGACCCATCAAAGTATTTATGTACTTAGAAAAAATAGCACGCACATTCATAATAATTCAGCAATTTTCGGTAAATCGTTTTATCGATTGCAAATACTTAGACCACTGAATTGAATGTCTAGTTATCTAGTAGACGGCTCTAGTCTGCCTATCATTGCTTAGTTGGTAAACCACAAAACCAGTGTCGATGGCTGAAAAACCACAAAGCAGAAGCAAAGCAAGCCACGTACGATGGACGGTTGTCTAACACTAAATCGTATAACAAACATTTGGCTTCCTCAACAGATGAGAGTTATCATCAGGTGCCAAACGAAATGAAGCTTTAAACAACATTAATTCTTAGTGATCCTACTAATTAGCATTTGTGATTTATAAGCAATGTTTATAGATTACGCTAAGCAGCAATGACTCCTGCTCGTTAATTTTTTTCCTTACTAATTAGTTTGATCTGTTAATGCGGCTTTTACGCCAAAATGGCAGAACCGATTTGAATAAAATTCTGCACACGGATAGCTAATATTACTAGGATTAACACAGGATCCTTTTTATTCCGGAAAATTAAGAGTTTCAACATCAAAATAGCTAATTGAGGAGTGACGTTTTAGTAAGAAATATCCCTCAAAAAAGGTTTTCCTCACTTTCCGTCTATCAATTCCGATTAAACCATTATTCACCGAAACGCGTGCAATCGCCGCCGTCCGGGTATGATCGAAAAATGCCGGGTATACCGGGAAGAATTACACCGATCCCGGGTCAGGTACGAAGGTTTGAGTGGTGCGCAAACAGCATTGTTTACTTACTAGATTGGGGGATTATGGCTTGTTCCTGTGCGTGTTACCCGGGTACTAGGGATGGGATGTTACCTGGATTATACTTATCGGGTTTTTGAATCTTAAATTTATTAGGTACTTTGAGTCGTTTATCGACTATGCTAAAAGGATGTACAAATATTTGCATAATAGGATGTTGCAGGCACAAGTTTAAAACCTGCCTTAATATTATGGTATTTTAAACCTATGCCTAATAAATTATGCCTATTTTGGGTAATATAGCAGAGCACAAACTTGTGGGAAGTTACTGTTTCTATTACTTAAACAGTTTTGTCATCGAAAATATCTTCAACGTCAAAATAATGTGCCCGGCAGCGTATTTTATTTTAAGACCTTAATTTAAAGATCCGATACGCATATTCATTATGTACTACTTAATACTATTTACTATTTTGTGGGATCATTTGCAAGTTAACTGGGATCGCTTTTGTGGGATTCGTTGGCAGCTACCCAATTGACATTCCAAATTAGAAAGTAATTCTTTCTGTCCGCCTGATTATTATTTTTTTTTCTTTGACGTGTGACCTAACACCCCTATTGACCCTAGATTATTCAATAACATTTCCCTTTCGTACGCCATAAAAGAAAGACCCTCTCTTACAAGCACGTAGAGAACGTCCAACAGTTTGGGGTGGGATGTAAGTTGTCTGTCATTCAATCAGAGAGCCAGTTTGAAGTTAAACCCTGTGACGATTGATAATTACGATACTTTTACAAAAACTGTATAGGCGCTTGAAATGAAAACCCGTTGGCGGCAGCTAGTTTCCTAATAAAAATATCAGATCCGTCAAATATTTTTCTAATAAGCGTATGGACTTGCTCCATTAGTTCGTATTACTGTAGGAATGGATATGTGAATGGTATGTGACGGACAAACAGCATTGTGTAAATAATAAATTGGATAATGGTTTGTGCTTTATCGAGTAACTGTACTAGGGATGGGACTTTACTTTTACCTTATTTAAGTATCTATTCATTTTTCACAAAGAAACCTATTATTTGAAAATATTTCGATATACCGCAACGTTGAGGTTTGGATCATCATCAACAGCCTGAAAACATCCATCCACTGATGAACATAGGCCTCCCCCAGAGCACCACTTTGAAAGACTATTTGCTTCCTGCGTCCACCGGCTTCGCATCGGATAACAGTGGTTTTATAATTGAATGCTCCCAAAGTCTACGTCAGAGATGTCTTGAATTAAGTTTTTTAACTATGGATAATTATGTAACGGCTAAAAGCCGAAGTTTGGTTACACCTTACTTTTAGCCGGCTAAAACTAGTTGCAGCCGGTCAAAACAGATAGTTTAGGGAGTTTTTTTTAATAAGACACGTTGGTTATATTTAGCTGCAACAAGGGCAACGGCAAGGTATTCCACTCATTTGATTTTTATTAGGATTGGGTTTAGGAGCCTCTTGAATTTTAATATTTACTATTAAACTATCATAGAATAAATAATAGTACTATCACAAAAAAAAAATCACCGTACTATCTGCGTAACCAATGTGGTAATAGTTATATTCGGGCCCTCCCTAAAGTTTCCACGAAGCCTCTGGTAGTGCAGTGTAGGAACGAGTATTATGTCGGTTTACGGGGAAGACTAAATATTTGATTAAAGACAACCTCACCTCAACATCAAAGTGAATTCGATGTTTGACGGTAAAAAGGTTGTGTGAAATATGGATGATATTTTTAATGATTTTTGGACAAATATCGCCCTGTTATTTATTCTGTGATACAGTTACAGATAGTTAAACCATCTTTTGTCTTTTTCAAACAAGTTCGGTATTCGAATGACAACAAAAGACAAAAGTTGGTGTAAGTATTCCGAGTAATCCAAAGCTACTCTACGGTTATTTATTAATAATACTTAGTACCTACAGGGTAATTTATATTGTATTCTTTCTTACTTCGTATTACGAATTTTATTTCAACTGAATATCGCCCTGTTATTTATTCTGTGATACAGTTACAGATTAAATAAGAGGTATGACGATGTTATTTATTTCGCTTTAAGGCCATTGAAGTCACGTAAACGGCTTTTTAGTGTTCCATACCTAAAGGGCAAAACGGGCCTTTTTTTATGTGAATGAATGACGTGACGAATGTCCGTGTGTCCGTATGTTATCTGGCTGTGTCAGTGTGTCTCATGAACCGTGATAGTTAGACAGCCGAAATTTTCCCAGATGATGTATTTCTTCGTGCGCGAGTGCGACTCGCACTTGGCCGGTTTTTAAAAGGTAATCAATAAGCAAACTGCTTCTTTGAAATCAATATAATATAGCATAGTGGTTACTATTGTCTAATCTGTGACTAGCTTATTTTCGTAAGTGACCACGCGTAACTTTGTCGAATGAATTAACAAAAGTTGGCACTGTTACAAACGGCGATTCATACGTTATTTTGAGCTTCAATTCACAAACTTTAATGAATAAATCAACAAATCAATTTTATCAATGAATGAATCATCATTCATTGATGAAATTAAAGCTAGTTTTATCAAATTATTTACCAACTTCGAAAAAGGAGACGGTTCTCAATTCGGGATTGAGTTTTTAAAGTTCGTTATTAACTCAACAATTTAAAAGACCTGCCAAAGTCAATACCAGTTAACAAAAGCCCGAGAAACAGGGATGACAGCCACCTTATTAAATGTAATCAAACATGAGGGTTGCCAGTCGTTGATGGTTCTAAAAGGTTTTTAGAGAAAATACCTGAAAATTCTGGACTACGATAGGTGACGAAACGTTTTTAAAAGATGAAACAATTATATCTAGAATACTTACGGGTATTAAATGGTACAATAAAAAATGAATTCTAATCCTTATTAAAAAATATTGGCTTGTTTTTATTGACAGCCGCTGTGGTGTTGTGGTTAAGCAGGTCGGCTCAGGAACCCAGAGGCCGCAAGTTCGATTATCACGATAGGACAACTATGTGTACACAAGATAAAACAACGCAAATCTTGTTCTGTGTTTTGGTGTTGTGGGACCATGATCCTCGTAGTTCCTGGGCCCCTAGATACATGGAATCCTAGTTAGGGTCCAGGGTATATGTGTGTGTGATCGTTGGACGTTATTTATATTTTTTTAAAGAGCTTAAAAGGTTCGCAGAAAGTCGCGAAGAATGGAAGAAACTCCACAGAAGATTTCAACTCTTAAATGAAGTAGAAGAAACTGGTGAGATCTACCCAAATGCATCTACAAATTGAAACTCTTCAACTCAAATAACCAAGGCCAAAACTAAAATAATGGTTCATGTATAGAACAGATATATGCCGTGAATTTGAGCATGATGTCACAACCCCGCCAAATCCATGTCTTACTTCATCGAAGACGATGCCAAGAAGGTAAACAGTGTTGTGTTACTAGCAGCTAATCTGCTAAATTATATTTGTGTATGGACGTAGGCTACGTCAGCAACGTATGAAGGGGGGCGCAGTGGGAACGAAGATATTATTTTTCATCCAGTATTATATTTTAAAAGAAGATGCCATCGAGTGGGGCTCAGCGGTAGTTTCAAGTTTCTATACACAGCAAGCTGGAGCTTTCCAATTTTAACATACGAAATAAAATTGATTGAATAAAGATATCATCAATGGACTAATGTTTGAGTACGACATCAAATAAAAGTGGAGTACTTAGCTTTGGACTAGTTAAACCATCTTTTGCCTTTTTCAAACAAGTTCGATATTCGAATGACAACAAAAGACAAAAGTTGGTGTAAGTATTCCGAGTAATCCAAAGCTACTCTACGGTTATTTATTAATAATACTTAGTACCTACAGGGTAATTTATATTGTATTCTTTCTTACTTCGTATTACGAATTTTATTGCTAACCTATATTAACGTTTATGGGTGGCATCCGCCTCGACGTTTCAACTCGATATTTTTTTCAACAATCGACCCGTCTCGATTGCTCAATTCATCGATGTCAACGAAAAAGTTTAAGCAGCCTTTTTCGGAATATTTATTAATCGGAAGGCGGCGTTTTGTGAAAACGGTCCTCTTAGTCGGTGTCGGGAGTTTTTGCGGAGCGATAAAATATCGATTGTTTTGTCGAATCGATTGTTTACCACTCCGATTTTTTGGGATCGATTAATGTTTTATTTACGGAAGTTGTTTGCAATTTATAACTGTTGAACCTGTTACACTCCAAAACAAATCTCTTACTACAACCGCTCTCTTAACCATCATCAAAAATCTAACCATAATAAAACTATCAAGTCTCGCTTTATTACCAAAAAATACAGTCACCAAAGCTAACCACAAGTCGGTCCGAATATTTTTAAGACCCTCAGATCGGCGATAAGTTATTGTTTGCTGAAAAATCGAACGCCCAACAAAAGAGGCTATTGTGTAGAGGGACAGAGTAATTTGCTAAAGTGGTAATGCCTCCCTCTCCCCTCGCCGCCCCTTCCTTTTAGGCGCATGTGCTGTCTACTTGCGAAACTGCTTCGGTCAGTATTTTAAGAGTTCTTGGCCTGAAAAATGTCGACGTGGCGATTGGTTATAATTAGACTTGGGCGTTTAAACGAAAACGCTTTTCAAAATAAGCACCTAAACGCGTTTACGAATTTAAGCGGTTTCCGTTTAAACGTAAACGATTAATTTCAAAATAATTTATAATTACATGACATTTTATCAAAATAACTGATAATAAAATAAGTAGCCTTATTGCAAAGAGCTTTCTGCTCAAAATATTACCATATTAATAATTATATGCACCTCAATTACGTTCTCCTTGATTTATTATTTAATTGGTGCGGCCTGAAAACGTTTTTTGGTTAGGTTTGTTATTTACAAAGATTTTTATACCCTCGATATTTTGACTCGGTTAAAATAAACGTTTACCCGAAAAGCGCTTTTTTAAACGTTAAAAAAAGAAATGTTTAATTAAACGCGTTGTCAATAATAAGCCGTTTATCACATCTCCAGTTATAATCAAATTCAACTAGTACAAGAACATGTCCTATTTCTAGTTGACGGATAACACGTAAAGAACAGACATTGACTGAATGGAAATGGTTTGTTAAAATCCAAGGAAGTTTTGATTACATCCGACATTTTTTTATGGTAACGAATGACGTGACAAGCGTTCACCTGGTGTTAAGCGTCACGGGCGAAGTAATAGTTGCAGTGTCACAGTTCAAGTTTCACGCGCAGTGCAGCGTGCACTGCACACACGTCATCATGAGACATCACACAAGTCTAGAAATCTAGTGATAAGATTTCTAGACGCCTTCCCTGTATTGAAATGTCCACAATTCTACAGATTCCCATGTCTACAGACTCCCATTTCTACAGATTCTCATGTCTACAGGTTCCCATTTCTACAGGCTCCCATTGCCACATCTTCTGAGTCCCCTTTCCTAGGACATGTGAAGTGACACCTATAACTAGGTATGTAGGACATCGCTGTAAAAGCATTCAAGCACGCACTCGTAATAGGAAATGACCTAGCCTAGTTCAGCATGCCCTAGATGAGAGGAAATGGTAAGCAAACATTATAATAACAATAAAATAGTACGTAAGCAGAATAAACCACGATGTACTGTACTAATTATTGAGAGTCTTAGAAGTACTTAGGTATTAGGTATTAGACAACAGTTTGGAGTTGAGTCCCACGCCTGTTACCGTCATCGTCGCAATTTCTTGAAATACTTTTTTTTTGGCTACTTTTTCCGCCAAATGGAAGGCTTATCCTAACCTATAAGAAAGTGATACAAACAAAACAAAAAAAATAAAATAGGTACTTTACTGCACACCAAAGCACAACAATGCACAAAAAAGGCACAAACATATTAAATAAACTATTTTTTAAATGGATTTGTTATCTAAAAAAAATACTTTTACGCACTTCTAAATTTTTGGTTTCAAACCAGGGCCAATATTCCGTATCGATTCCTTACTTCGAAACCACGCGAATTTCTTGTCTTACATAAGAAATCTGCGAAACTGTATTCTCTATGAAACGAAAACAAAACCGCGCGAAATGAATTTGGAATTGGCGCGATTTGAACTGTCAAAAATCATATGTCCCAAGACGCGTTCCGAAACATCAACACATCAAAAGATATGACACTTATGTCAATATATTTTATTCAAAATAAAGATAACTTTAATGTAAACTGAAGGTATATCTGACGCTGTGACACGATTTGAACAAGACACGATAACGACGTGGTTTCGTATCGTGTGGAATCTGTGTTTCCATAGAGAATAACCGCCCTGCCTACTTTTATCTGTTAATAACTAATTTAATCGGGGAATTGTTTATTTTATAAAGTTAAATAACATAATACAATTATATTAATTATATTTTATACTAGCTTTTGCCCGCGGCTTCGCACGCTTGTGTTATGTTATTTTTACGTTATAGTCTAATAATAGATCATGCATTTCGTACCAAACAACAAAATCCACTAAATCTTTTCGAAGCTGAGCACAGTAACCTGTATTAGCATAGGTATAGGTATAACGCAAGCATAGCCGTGAGTGGAAGCTATTTAAGCCATTACCTAAAATTAAATGTTTTGAGTCTAATATAGATTTATAACAGTAAAAGAAGTTTCAAACAAAAAACTACAATTTTATAAGTACCTCTTCATATTACAACAAAAAGAAATCATCATCACTTCACTCAGGTCTTTAACAGAAGTTTCAGTAAATTTTGTTTAAGTAGTAGTTACCTAAGCAGGCAGGTACAGTTTAGAAAAATATAGAAGAATCACACACGATGATCCTGTTTTGCTCAGTTTTACATAATTATTATCCGCGCGCTTTTTGTTCCATTTACCATATTTTTTTTACCTTCTTAAGTTTGGTTCCATACGAATTGAGTACCTAACTACCTACACATAGCCAGTGTCAATAATAAGTTTATAAATTGCTGGAGATATGCATTTACCTGTACAACGCGTACATAATTAATTTTCTTAATACTAATTAGGAATTACAAATACTAAACCACCACTCCTTAAAGAATCGACAGCTATAATTATTATTATGTCCACTATTTTCCACGCTGTCTCATTCCCAACATACCTACCTAGTGATGAAAGTGAGGAAGTAGGTTAAATCGTCATTACATAATTATTACTAACACCCAAATTTACTTACCTACTATAACTATAACCTTCTTGAAGTAACCGAGTAATCAATCATTTTCTGCTCCCGTGGTTTATTTAAAAGCCCACAGATCTAAAATATTTTAACTATTAAAAACTTATTTCAACATGCAAGAAGAAGAAGAAGAACAAATCAAAAACGAACGAACGCGCCATGTTGTTAATTCGAGGATACAATTTTATTGCCATAATGAATACCTACATATTAATTATTATATCTAAGTACCTACCCTTTTTAAACATTTTTCATCAAATACTTCCTATCATTGGCTAAATACAAATTTTGTCTAATGCCAAAATAAAAAAGGGTTTACAATGCGTAGCAAATTAATTTAGGTCTTAGGTGTAGTTTAATTTAATAATAATTTTATATGTTAATATATGTTATATACTCTGCGGAATGTGAATAGATGCGTAGCAAAAGCAAGGGTCAATGGGCACAGATTACTGAATATGTTGCTACTAAAGGTTAAGCTATAGGTACTATAAATACAATTTTAAATACTTATTTCGAATGGTAACGCGTAGTAGATTTTTGAAAACTAATACATAATACCAGATCGCCAAAAAAGAATTTTGCCCTCTCCAGAACCCAATAAATCGAAAACATGAATAATAATTTAGTTGTGTTTCAATATTGGCTAAATATGATATCGCGTGAAGCCTTAAAACTTATAAAAAAAGTCTAAGAAGTTTTTAGTTTTCTAAATTCCTTGTTCTCTTTGTCGTGCTCATATTCAAGAAGGTTCTCATACTATCCTCTTTTTTTAGTTTAGACCACAGATTAACGAAAAAACTTATCTATATGTAAATACATATGACTTTTTTGGGTATAGGTACTTACATAATGAACACATTGTTTTTCTCTAATCTGCATTGCATCGAGCGCAGACGAAGTTATCGCGCGTTGTATTTCGCCGTAGCCCGAAATGTGTGATACACTGCTGATAATGCAGGCGCACCAATTGTTATTTACTGTTGTAAAACATGCATTAAATTACTTCCTTATTGCTTAGTGCAGTGGGGATTGTTCAGAATGAAATACAAAAATATAGGAGTTCCGTACTCAAAGAGTAAATCCTTATTACTAAACCTCTGCTGTCCGTCTGTCTGTCGGTCTGTCCACCAGGATGTACTCATCAATCGTGATAGTTAGACTGTTGAATTTTTCACAGATGATATATTTCTGTTGCCACTATAATAACCGTGGTCCGTATTCAAAGGGACAGATAAAAAGACAAATAAAAAAAAATTGGTTTTACTTCATATTGATAAGGAATTATAAATTAAAACTATTACAATTTATTTTTGTAATCACAAATAATACTCTCACAGTTTGTAAAACATATTTTTTCGCCGACATGCAATATAACGCTACTGCTTCTCCCATTTTATTTAGCCCACGTCGGTCGCGCAGCAGGCAAACAAATTGACTGTGTGTCCAGGTTGGGGCGCTACAAAAACATCGAGGATAGTCAACAGAGATGTTTTTGCGCGCCAACTCAACAGCGAAGGTTCGGGCGTATATGAAGCCGTGCCATAATATTAACAGAGTTTTTTTCTTTAATCTGTGCATCCGGATAAACCCGAGATAAAATTACCGTCAGTAGCAGTGTAGTAGAGTAATTTTTTTTTCTTTCATCTATGGTTAATAGCCAAAATGTAACTTACCTTTTGACACTGGCTAAATACCTACACTATGTGTAGAGCCAAAATATAAGACAAAAAACTTACCTTGAGGCCTTGAAGCGGCCATCTTGTTAAAATCCCGTTCCGTTTCATAATGAAATCTTAATCATTTTCACCAAAAAAAAATTAACGATATATAAAATTTAATATATCCTATGTTTTGCGCCGGGTTTTTCTAAGCTTATTAGTGAAAACCGCATGAAAATCCGTTCAGTATTTTCGGACTTGTGCCGTAACAAACAAACAAACAAACAAACAAACAAACAAACAAACAAACAGACAAAATGTCTAAAAAGTAGCTTAACGTGATCAGCGAAAAATTTCAAGCCAACCTGTGTCATTTTTTTTTCGATATTTTGCATTTACAGATTTTTTTATCTCTACAGTTTTATTATATGTATAGATAGAGTAAATAGGGCAAAATCTGGTATAACGAAGTAGTGACAAGTATGTCCCACGAGTTCTCAGTAAATAGATATTTCCCGTAATTTGAATCTAAAACTCGACAGTTCTGGCTCGCACAAGCTATAACTTCTCGAAACAAGACTTGGCGATGTTGGCACCGCTTCCCTACAACTCGAGCACGCGCCTTTGGGGGGATGTAGGGGAGATACCGGCCATGTCGATATTGTTTTACATTTTACAAATAGAAAACGTAATTTTATGTTACGTTATATCAGCAATAATGCGTAAATATAATAATTATATATGGGTGATTAACATTTTGAGTTATTCACAGTAATAAAATTTCAAAATTAAATTTTAATTATTAGAATCATAATAAACATACGAAAAGTTAAAAATAAACCGTAATTAATTAAATTACAAACTACGAACGAGTTATGTCTAAAATGGAAAAATAATTACCTATATTAGAATACGTCGTAAATTTTGTCATAAAAAGTGCCACTCCGAACCTGTCGCAAAAGCTATTATAAATTCATTAATAATTAAATACTCGCTCTAATTTATTCTGCTCTTGTGCATAATTTTCCAAGAAATTTCTTATTTCGGTCAGTAATTAAAACATGACAAGCTTGGCGACAACGGCAGCTTGGCAGCCCTACAGAAGGAAGCGTAGAGCGTAAGCGATTTGTAAGAGTCGATGAAAGCTCTCTCTCATGTATCGGGAGCTAGGGCTGTCAACACTCTGGAAAATATCGGAATATTATAAAAATATTTATATGTTAATATAATATCGTACAAACGCTAGCTAGCACCACCGCAGCCTCTCAAAGTTGGGCTTTCTGGGGGAGGCCTATGTTCAGCAGTGGACGTCTACGGGCTCTTGATGATGATTTTTTTTTTATAATTTATAGGCACAGCATTTGACCACTGTCTTGAAGACACCCAGGTGACCCATAATGATGAATTAACAATATTATCTTTTGAATTAGCTTTAGGAAGAGGTTTAGAGTTTAGTAACTAAGCTTTACTATTAATAAAAGATTTCTGTAAATGTAGCTATCAAAAGCAATAAAATTTCTTATTTATTATGTTTAGACACTGGAAAGAAACGTCACTCGTACACTACTTTCCTAAATTCATCAGCGGCTTACTTGAGCTTAGTTGTTGAGTGCACGGATTAAGGTTTTTTCGTCGTGCGTGGTTATTTCTGTTTGTTGTGGATGAGGGGATGATTGTTTCGATTGATTGGTGCTTGATCCGCGACGAGTGGTTGTTTGATCTGCTTACACTCGATTTTAGTCCAATCTGTTTTTAAATGTGCATTTGTTTTAGTGATAGAACGTCTTACACGATGGAGTGTGAACTAAGATTGAGTAAGTACCATGTGATAGAGTGAGATAAACCTTTGAGCCTTTATTTTATAATTCTTTGCTATCAAAACAAAATTGTGCTCTAAGGTTACGTTACATTATAAGGCAAGCTACCTGATGATCTCTTTTCTAGTAATCTAAGTTGTAGTAGTCTAAGCACAGTATAATAATTATGGCTCGAAAAATGGGCTTGATAAATAAATACTTGATGCAGTTCCTTTACATGACTTTAGACTTCATACAAGCTCATGACAGTTGCGTTAAGTTACATAATTTTACCCTTAATTTTTATCTATCGCTCTATTCTATAACGTAAATTTTTGAGAATCGCTCGGCTCTTTTAATATGAATAACTTAGCGAGATATGTTATCATGATTTACTAAAACTATGGCACGGGACAGAACATAAATTTTAAATAAACCCTATAGAAAGTTCTATACTAATCTACCTTATTAAGCTTTTAAAATAATGTCTATTGCAGCTAAGACTAGTCACAAACTAAATCATTTCTTTTCCTCCAGTTTCCACCTAAAACAGTTCTGATTCAACCCCGTTTCTCCATTATAAGGACGCTCCACGTTCCATAATTCCGTTTTCCGTCAGCCCCAAGAGATTGACGACGTCACCGCCCTTGACCCGAGGACAATCCAGTTGGGCAAACTCATCGGCCAACTTTGATGGCTCAGATAGCTAATAAGAAACGATCTTTGACCTATTGTATATTAATGTTTGTTAAGAATCTAATTTTTCCATTCCAGCTGGGCTGAATAAACAAAATCCAACCCACGGAGAGAAGGACTAAAGTGACCGATATAGCCTTTAAAGTTACCAAGTTGAAATGGCAATGGGTAGGCCACACCGCTCGCAGAACTGACAACCGATGGGGAAGAAAGGTTCTCGAGTGGCGACCACGAACCGGAAGGCGCAGCGTAGGCAGACCCCCCACTAGGTGGACCGACGACCTTGTGAAAACCGCGAGGAGCCGATGGATGCAGGAGGCGAGCAGCCGCTCAAAGTGGGGGAGGCCTACGTTCAGCAGTGGACATTCGGCATTCGCATATGGTTTGTCGTGCGGTCCCGGCTTGCGAATAGGACCACCCCATCTCTGCCCGTAGGTAACGTAAGAGCCAGCTAAATGAATATCCAGAGAATGGGCAGCAACATTGTCCTCGGTACATTAAACTCTTCTGCGACCCCTAAGGACCAAGGACCAAGCGTGGTGGTGATTATAACTTCCCACGGCTTCCACCAGATCCTCAGTCCACCTAAAGGGCCTACATTGCGTCTTCGAGGCTGCCACTCGAGAACCTTTCTTCCCCATCGGTAGTCAGTTCTCATACGAAACACGAGGAATGGGGAAAGACTTGTACTGACCCGCGTGCCTAAGACCACATTGTACCAAAAGAACTGTTATGCCATGTGCATCACGGTGTACAATAAATTGCCATTGTCTATAAAAGACTTGCCCTACAGAATGTTCCGGCAAAAACTTAAACTGTGGCTTTTAGAAAAGTGTTTTTACTGTATGAATGAGTATCTTATGTTAACTAACTAATTAATTGATATAATTATATATATATTTATTACTAATGAATTATTAATGATTATTCTTAATTTAATGACATGACAATAATATAATAGAGTTAAATAATTTATTGCAAATGTATACCTACCTACCAATCGAATTATTTAAGTAGTTTTGAAAATTGTAATAGCATGTATTGATAAATAATTTTCACATGCCACTACTATGGGCTAAATGGAAGAAGCACCCACTAAACTCTACGATCTACATGTACTCCATTTACGTGAATAAAATTTCATTTCATTTCAATTTCATTTCATTTCATAGCGATGTGGAATTATACATGCTCGAAAAAACTTGGACAATGGAATGCAAACAGCGGTTTTATAAAGCTACCTAATGGTTGTACCAAAGCTTTGCCGGTCTAGTATTAAGGAAACCTGTAAAACCTACTTTTTTTCGCTTGATAATACAGATTACGGAGTATTAAGCCACAATTAAGACATCCGGCTGTTGGATAGCCACACAAAAAACCTATGAAATCATTGCGAGAAAAAACTAGTAGATACAAAACCTATTAGTAATTAAACCGATGCTCATTCATGTCAATATCACCACAGGTAACATAAACTGGACATGTAGGTACAAGATATCACAGTGACAGTAATTGATACAACTAATTAATCATTTATGTAGGTAAAATCATTATGTTTTGATTGTGTACGTACAGGGTTGTTAGTATTAAATCGGTCTAATACATTTTAAGTCATAATGGAAACCAAAATAGCTAGAAAATCATTTTTTATTAATATTTTCTTCAAATTCATTCATTTATTGACACAAATATGGTTACAGCAATTTATGTAATGAATCCATAGACTCCTGAACTGTGTTTCAGGAGTCAGTGGCTTCTCCTAATTAACAGTTAAAAGTGAATTATGTCAGAAACAAAAAAAAATTTACTTTACTTTGGGAAATTTAACAAAAATTAAATGTTACATTTTGTGATGACTTCGGTCAGGCTGTGTATGTGTATGTGTAAATATAATATATTTAGATGTCTTACCTTTTTAATTTTGCATCCTTATTTCGTTTGTTTGAGTAGTTATATGATTATTTATTGAAACGTAATGTAGGTATTAATTTGATTATTTGTTGCCATGTAATAAAAACCAAAAAAAAGTATTTTTAAAGTTGTAGAACAAACGCTATTTGCTTGAATGATAAGAGTTATAATATGTAACTTAAAAAGTTCTAAAAGATTTTAGGTGAAGTAAAAATAAACCTGTTTAAAACAGTATAAATCACATAATATAACAATTTTTTTAATCATAATGTTTTGACGGAAAAACAAATTGGTGGTGTAAAAAAGACATTTTTTTTATTATAAAGCTATCTCATTAGACAACCCTACAAGACCTGTGGGCACCAGGGGACAAAGAATAGTGCGCGAATTCTCAGAAGTGACTAGGGTTGCAAAATTATTTTCCCAGAGCATTCACCCCTTACTAACGCTTGGCGCTATTTGTGTCAGTAGTCAGGAAATTCAGGAATTACGTCATGGTTTTTTTAGTCGAGTTTTGTAGTGGATTTGGATAGTGAAGCTAGTGAAGTTTACCAAAGAATAAACTACCTATATTTTGACTATCTTACCTGAGAGTCGAAAGGTGCAAACAGGTGTTAAAATTAGCAAATAAAGGTTTAGAAGGGAAGTCTTAGAACATTAAATACAACATTTTATACTTGCAACTTTTAAGATTATTATTTTAGCAGTTAGGTAGAGTAATAAAGGCAAATTGATATTGCCCCTAAAGATTTTTTTTTGCCTCACAGCATTTTACTTTTATTGTGGGTGCTCTATCATATATTAAGTATATAAGGTTTGTAAGAGATAAATGACATGTTTGTCAAAGAAATATTATATTACCACGAGATTTATAGAGAAGATCAAATGAAATATTGCATTATTTAGCTTACACCTAAATCTACATTATTTATTACACCCCGGTATTGACACAGAATAAATAATAGTACTACGCATTCAGTCACAACTTTTAAAGCAATTTAGCCAGAATTCACTTAATAATTAATTTTCAAAGCCATAAAACTGTATTGGTAATTAACTTTATCTAAATATTATCGTTAAATAGTTTCGTTTACGAGTACAACTTCCTTTAGTTGAAAAACGGCTAAAGGATTTTATTATTTAATTAAGCGATTAAAACCGGTTAACAATTAACATAATTCCTAACACTGTTTAATATTAAAAACATTTTAACAGCACTAAATCATTCAATAACATTAAATTTCGAACGCTCGAACGGTGTCACGAGTGGAAATAAATGAGCAGTTTAAAAATATAAAACGTTTTTATGGGATACGCCCGTTCTATTCTAAAAGGGTATATTTCAAAAGAATACGAGTAGCTGTCATTTCAACAACTATATCACCGCCCTTCCAGTATTAATTACAAAGCTGAGAGCACACGCGCGAAGCCAACAACTGTAAAACTATTAGCGTGGTAGCCAAATAGTTTGAAATAGTTTCCTTGGCGCGCCGCCAGGAGCGCTGCTGCTGCGCTCCGCGATAGATCGCGCTGCCTTGCATTTGACAAGACTGTAAACAAAAATAATAAATAAGAACATACAAAAGTCCGACATGTTTTGATAAATGTGGATTTTGTTTTTGCTTTTATAGTTTTGCTAGTTTTATTGGTTTTTACGTTTGATTAGAAGTGACGGGAGTAGGTTCATGTGAGAGTGGATCGGACGTTTATGTTGATTGCCAATTATGGATGTAACAGGATCGGATCTCGAGAGACGGTTGGATACAATCAGACTGATTTATTAATAAGTACTAATTTGCGAAAATAGAACTGGACTATTTCCCTTATTCTTATTATTAGTCTAGACTCGATTTATGACTTAATTTTAATAATAATCTATCATTACATTAACAATGTCAAAGTCAAAGACGGGACAAGGGTACCGATAAAACGTCATGCATTTAGTTTTCTAAATTATTCATATGGTTGGTAACACTGGCCAGAGAGCGATTACACAACAGTGTAAGGTCAGACGGTTGGGTAAAAAACACTCGATGCATAATGGGATTGGTTTTGAATTTTTGTATTGCTATTGAAAACCTACGATGTATATTGGGAATAATAAAAGGTGTCTTAAAAATCAACATAACACAAAGAACGATACGACACAAAAAAATCTAGGAAAGATGAAGCTGGAAAGCAATTTAATTAATTTTCCCTGTATTAATTTAGATTACACAGAATTTAGGTAAATTCCCGAAACTGTTTCATAAAAAAACGTTGTAGCAACGAAACTTTGTTATCATCATCTCCCACGACAACATTCGCAATTTGCAAACTAACTTTGACGAGTCTTAATTTCGCCCGCCATTATGTACTAAGCTTTATGTAGCCGCAAAGAAAAGTATTTAAAAGTATTCCAGCGAAGAGCCGCAAGGGGAAAAAGTTCTTCGGTGTTGTACTTTAGTACTTACTGAGGGTCAGTATTTTGTACGCATTTGTACTTAGTACGAGGGTCAAAGTCCACCTGCAGGGTTAGCACGGACGGTAGACAAAATTGTCTTTCCCCTGTTTTACTCCACTTGACAAGTAAATTGTATGAAGAATTTGACATAAAACAGGGAAAGACAATTTTGTCTACCGTCCGTGCTAGCCCGGCTGGACGACTATCACTTTGCTGGTAGGTAAGCAGCGTTATAGTTCCATGGGTAAGCAAACTTTTTTCGAAACAAATTAATTACACGGTAAATATCCCGTTAATAAACAATGTTTTAGAAAACTTTTACGTGTTTTAAGCCTTCAACTGCCAATGCACGGTGCTTTTGTGCCCGTCTACACTAAAGTTTGACAGTCCCAAGTTCGAATTCGAACTTATCCCTTTATGGCGTACCTAGAGCAGCTGCTCAAAGTGGCACTCTCTGGGGGCTCGCCTAGTATATTAGATATCTGTGGGGCTCACTGTTCAGCAGTGGACGTATTCAGGCTGTTGATGATGATGATGCACATTGTTTATATTCAAATCAAATGACGTTGACAACTTGACAGTGACGGAAATTCTCGTCAACGTCCACAAACATATCCTTGGGGGTCTTTGAAGAAACTCCGACAATGGCGGTTGCGCGCGAATTTATTTTTCAAAACCTGTGTATTCTGAATTTTAATGTGTAATAAGGGTGGATTATTATCCATTACGTGTTCGAGAATGTGCACGTGTGTTGGCAAATGGTTTCAAGATTATAGTAACATGCATTTTCGGTTTTGCTTCAACGGCCTTTTTTAGAGCCTTCAGTAAAATATCCACCATTTTACTGTTGGCGTTTTGACTGACAAAATATGACTTTGACTTGACATAAGCATACAAATTTTACTCACTTGACATTGGCAGAATTATTGCAAAAAAGCGATAGGAAGCCATTAAAGAAAAATAAGAAGAAACATATCCTTTTTTTAAAAGATAGCGTAAAATCTCTCTTTGTAGGTAACAATAGAAAACTATGACATAAGTTTACTTGTTTGCAAAAAAGTAGCCTAGATGTAAGTATTTTTGAAAGGTTTTTTTAGAGTAACATTGTCTCTTGTGTATTTCCACCCTTACAGTAATTATGTGCTTAGACGAAGAGATCTAAGGGCCCTAAGGGGTGTAATTTCTTTAGTTGGAGCCGCTATAGCCAAGTTGTTCTGGCGGCTATTTGTCAAAATTGCGCAAGTTTCTCTTACTCATGTCAAACTACAAAGGTTTACTCTTTGCTTTAATGATTTTTGGGTTTTGTATTAAACATACTACAAACTTACTAAAGTTGAGAGGTATTCAGATACATATATATTTATAATTAATGTATGTAATATACTAAGAAGACGCAGATAAGGGCAGCCCTAGGCAGATGGACCATCTAGACAAAACCACGGGAGACATTGGTTGCAAGAGGCAATATCCACTCACAGTGGCGTTCCATGGGGAGGTCTATGTTAAGGCTTCTATCTGACGTCACCAGAACTGCGCTCCGAAGCATGGTAACATTATCATCATCAACAAACAGCCTAAAGACATCCACTGCTGAACATAGGCCTCCCCCAGAGAGCGCCACTTTAAGCGGCTGCTCATCTCCTGCATCGATCGGCTTCCCGCGGCTTTCACCAGGTCGTTGGTCCACCTAGTGGGAGGCCGCATTGTAGCATGGTAGCGTTCATTTGTCCCTACATATAATAAATGTGTAATTCTGATGCGCTACGGAACACACACATAATGATGTCAAATCTAATTTATCCCATAGGTTCTATTGTTCAAAAAATATCGTAACCGCGATGCAGGACTACAAGGCTTTTTACCCTTCTCCATACATTTTCTAATTTATCGTATCTAACGCCATCTAGGGACAATAATTTGTAGCTGTTTGTTTGTTTGTTTGTTTGTTTGTTATTGAACAAATCCCTAGATACTGAACTGATTTTCATGCGGGTTGCACTAATATGCTTAGAAATAACCAGCGCACAACATAGGATATATTAAAATACAAATATCATTAAAAAAAATTGGTCAAAATTATTAAATATCATTACGAAACCGGACGGAATTTTATACAACATGGCCGCTTCATGGTGAATTTTTTTTGGCTACTGACGGTTAGTTTGTGTCACAGTAATTTTTTTATGTTGTATTATGGCTCCACACATGGTGTATTTAGCCAGTGTTAAGTATAGTAATTTTTCGTCGTGTTGTTATTGAATATTTCACATGTTTCACGTAAAGTCCATCTGGAGGCACAAATTAAAGAAAAAAAACAACGAGTAATAGAAGTTAATTTCAGTAGTAATATGCATTAAACAGTGGAATGAAATAATACAATTTATTAGATTTGATTAACCATTATTAGTTTTTCTATTTAAGCCCTTGCAGGTTGTTTGGGTTGGTTTTTGGAGTAAAATAGATATACCATCAAATAATATGTAAGTAGTATGAATCGATTGCATTCAAGATACAAACATGTTAATTATACTTAGTGCCCGCAGATTAGAGAAATAACCGGCCAAGTGCGAGTTGGGCTCGCGCATGAAGGGTTCCGTATCATTATCTATAAAAACTAGCAAAAAAACGTTTGATGTATGAGAGAGAAAAAATACTAAAATACAGAATAAAATAAGTATTTAAGGGGTTAAATACTTATTTTATTCTGTATTTTTTGTAATAGCGGCAACAAAAATATATCATCTGTGAAGATTTCAGCTGTCTAACTATCACGGTTCATGAGATACAGCCTGATGGTGACAGACGGACAGACGGACAGCGAAGCCTTAGTAATAGGGTTCCGTACCCAAAACGGACTGACGACATCTGTCAGGCTGTCTGTCTGTCTGTCACCAGGCTGTATCTCATGAACCGTGATAGTTAGAGCTTTACCCTTGGGAGTATAATCTTGACCCTTGCTACGCCTATTTTTGGCATTACATGACGTTTATGTTTGGCCCACAGGTCTGAGGGCCAATGCATACTATTACCACCATAGGCTAATGCAGTGGGCCAATGATACTCTTACGTTACGTATAAATTATATACTCTTTGAATGATACAGAAGTATAATAATACTCTTTGGAATGATACGAAGTAGATTTTTTCTCTAATCTGTGTACGAAACATGTTATGTAAAATGCCCTGGGGGTCTAGCAAAGATCACAATCACTAACGCTAACGCCTCACGCTAACTCCAAAAATGTATCGAAATGACATTCGCTACGGAAAAGTTAGCGATTTCCGAAACGTCATTTCAGTACATTTTGCAGTTAGTATTTGGCGTTAACGTTAGCGGTTGGTATCTTTGCTAGACTTTGCCCTATTGTAAAAATGTTTTGAAAGCCTAGATTTTAATTTAATATAGGTTTTAATTAATCATGAGTTCGATGATACTTATCGAAATATCATAGAAAATTCTATATTTAAGTAGCCATGAGTGGAGATTTCATCAAAATTGGTCCAGGAATATCAAGGATAATAATTAGCGTAATAGCCATATATAATGTAGTCCACGCGTGGCAACGCCGCAGGTAGTAGCTAGTTATTAATAATTATACAACTTTATATCGCGGTCACCCATCCAAATAGTGACCGCAGGGAACGTTGCTTAACTTTATAGATCGGTTAAAAAAAGCTAGTCGAGCTTCGGTATGTGTAATAAATATTTGAGGAGAAACTTTAAAATCGTATAGCAGCCGCTTCATACAATTCAAAGGAGGGTTCAACATTAAAAATTAGACCGCACTTAATAAATAATTAGAAGGCCCTGTGTGGCCTCCGATTTCACCCTCCACGACCAAATACAATTTGGCCGCCCGACAGCGCCCTCTATACTCGTACATCCGGGAAGGCAGTACTTCCGGTGGCCGACTTCCTGTAGGATACCGCGTTATTCCCTACTTTTTTCGAGTGGTGCTCGGTGCGGAGTACCTTTTTGTGCTGAAAGTTTTCGGGAAATTGCGGGAGATGTAAAAATAAATTATTAAGTGTACTTCCGTTGGCGCCTTGACCCGATTGCAGCGGTTTTACGTTTGTGTTTTGCTTATTGAACGATTTTTACTGATATATTTGATGTGAAATTAAAGTTTTGGAACGAAAATAATTTTTTTTCGAAAATATTCCGTTTTACATGTTTTACTTATTGATTTTTTACTGAGTGAAATTGAAGTTTACTAACGTAAATAATGAACTTATTTTGAGAATTTTCAGTTAGATGTTCAGGATTACAAGATCAAACTTTTCATACGATTACCAATAATTTCTGAAGACTTTATGATTAAGAAAATGTTTGGCAACCTAACAATTAACATGACAACCTTACAAGAACTGTCATGGAAGGAAAGGTAGAAGAGAAGAGAGAAAGATAGACCTAGAAAAACACTACATTATGTATACAGAAATGTCGTATGGGGCAGTCAAAGCATTGGTTGAAGTAGAGACAGAGAATAATGCTCTTATAAGAAGACTACACATCAAAGCTTTGTAAAAAAAAAAACTTTAAGGAATTTCAATTTTAACCTGTGTTTGTGAAACCTCATCAAACTTTTAAGCTATTTAAGAATAGAAATATGCTTTAGAAAGGGCACTAACCTTACCCAATGCACTTTAACGGACTTCGGTAAACAATTTCATCGGACGAAAAATAAACGTAGTTCACCATAACAAAGCTAGTTAAAGACGCCCGCTGATCGATTTACTAACGAAATACAAAAAGTTAACGCCACAAATGTTTTCTCAACTTGTTTCTTGTCTTTCAGCGTAAAAACATGCAATACCCTCATTACCAGCTTTCTGAACAGCAACAAAAAAACACCAATCCTTATCACTTTGGAAGAAGACTGAAATTCGATTGTAATCTTCAATATCGACAGCACAATAATCATTGTACAAAAACACAGACCTAATTCTGATAAACTTGAAACTTAGGCAGGCAAATAAATTCCTTAAACCAAGGGGTTAGATGTTTAAATCGATCAAAATTAGTCCACGGTAGCCTAGTTAACTAAATATATGAAAATGACTGTTTAGAATATCCTGACGACAGATATAAGTGTGTTTCGATCTGAAAACAAAATGTTAAATGTCAGATAAGTAAACAGGATTTTGGTGGAATTTATTTACGTATCTATCGGTAGCTGGGAATATGGGAGTAACCATATGTCAATGGGAAAGCAGGAAAACAATGTTTTGAAAGGACCCTTTTTAATTGGACTTCCTGATCTATTTTTGATTGCTCGTTTGCTATTGATTGTTTAAACAAATTGATGTTCTAACTTCCTTAGTTTACATTCTTCAACTAAGGAAGTTAGACTTATAGTTTTATTTTAGCGGAATTACACTAGATGTTGACCAAATGTTGGACCAATTTTAGCCTTCCCAGATTGTTGTAATAAAACTGTCATAACAAATAATTTTCTTATTCTTTGTCACATACATTTACCAGCAACAATCCCTTGCAGCTTTCCCAATACAGATAATCTTATAGTTTTATTTTAGCGGAATCACACTAGATATTCTTGTTTCATTTTGTATTTAAAATGAACTTCCGCGAGGTAACGTCTGATTCAATCAATTATCATTGTCTCATGTCTGTCAGTCTGTCACAATTTTAAATATTTTAATCCTTCATGAAATCGTGCCAAGTCCAAAGGATCGAACAGGAATAGACATAAAATCAAGTGTTATTGTAAAAGTACCATATTTGCTACAAAATAAGTTATTCGCACAATGACACATAGTTATTATCAATTTTTTTATACCGCGGTACAATGCTACTAGATGCTATGACTTGAAATGGACCAATGACATCAAAATGAGCATCAAAAGTTACGACGTTTCCCAGATTCAAACACTAATTAACCTAACTAAAGTCCAAAACATTAAACTAAATTAAGCTTAACATTTCCACTAACATAAAATTTTATTGTCGTGACACGGCAGACAGTATGTTCACACCTTTATTTATGCAAATTTGACATATATTTCAATTCAACTAATTGGTTTGAAATAGTTGAATTCTATCGCAATTTTAACTAGAGTATCAAGATCGTGACAATTTCAAATAACGCTGCTAAATTGAGTATGCAAGTATTGCTGCAATTTTTCCATTCGCTATTAAATTGACTAAGAAACAAGTGTTCAGATAATTCTTGGTTAGATATCCGATCATGTTATCGGTCTGTCAATGAAATCATACCACATCTAAGAGTTTTGTTAGGTTAATACAAGATACATTTTTTAATGGACGTTTGCCATAGGTGGACTTTTTTGCTTTCTTAGACAAACTTTTGGTTAAAGTGTTCGTGATTAGATCGCTTTGTTAGATTAATATGCCTAGTATCCTTGGTTAGCTTAATACAATCTAATAAGATTTATTGCCGACACAGCTCTTGAATTAGCGCAGGTTGAAATGACAATTGGTACAGTCGCAGAACAAACAACCGATGGGGGATTTAGAAATGTTCTCGAGAAGCGAAAACAAATCGAATGCTGCATGGGGCGCCAAACTCTAGGTAGACTGACGACCTTGTGCCCATAGATATACAAATAGACATATTAAATTACTATCCATTTTCCCGAATAAGATATTTTACGTTTATTTATTCCATAGTATTATGGGGTCTCATCCGGTACAAAACAAAAACAGCCCGAACGTGAAATAAATGTAGTGATCGTGTCGCGTCGCCAGTGTTACCAGTTAGTGTCCAGTGTATTCATTTGGCCCAATACTTCGCCAACATGTTATAAATGTCGCTTGATAATCTTGCGTTATGCCGAAAAAAATAATTTGTAAAATAGCCCGAGTTATTCCGTTGTATGGGATGAGGCATCTGTACTGTAGTGATTATTATTGTTATTATCTGGGATAGTAACTAAGGTTTACCATAAAACCCTAGTGGCAAAAGAATACCCTACTGTGCACCTAAAAATAAATGACTAGAATGCTACTGACGTGTCAGAAAATGAATACTCATCAGCAACCCTTTCAAATTAAACAGACTTCTTAGAAAAGTAAAAAGCAGGTTCTTCCACCTCCTTACTCCGTAGTATGACTATTGATTGAGATCCAAAAATGCTGAAGACCCGACTACTTCAAGCAAGTTTGCTTATACGCCAGGCATACTAACAAAAACTATTAGTTACATGGTAATTTAAGGGCAGGGCGCGCCCTCTGAATACTGAAACGTGGGGGGAAAGTCTTGAGAAGTCGATCAAAGAAGGATTTGCAAGACCCGCCCGATCCAAACCCAGAGGGTAACTCAAATTGAAATTTTGTTTTGTTTACATTCAGGTGAGATTTCACTTAAATTGGAAACGTTTTCCGGGTGATCCTTGAGTTAGTTTTGTAAACGGGTGTCTGTTTTTCGAGAAGACGAAGAAAGTTTGAGCAGTTCCGGAAGGAAAATGATTAGAGTATGGATAGAATAATATGTTTGGATGAATGGTTTTGGCTGCAGCTTATCATGTTTTTTGCGGCATAGCATCAGAACTAGGGAAGCAAATTTTTCCTGAAAACCTAGTATGAATTTTAAGGCATCATCGCTAGGCTTGAAAATATTTTTGTAACTGTTTCAGACCTTTAACACAACCACATCACAGCTAAAATAGAACCTACGGCAACATCAAATTGGCACTACTCTTACCCTAGATTTCCACAAAATGGTCGATTGGCTTGGACGGTACACATTACACAATGACCACTTGCCTACACGAGAAGAAGAAGAATAACTAATTATGTGCACCATGACCTTTACCATCACTTCGATAAATCCACCCAAACCAAATGTATCCTAGAAAAGATTGCTTTTGGCAATAAGGTCACTCATTGTTACAATTTTTGTGAAGCACTGTTTTTAGGGTTCCGTGCCAAAAAGCGAACCCTAATTGCTGAGGCTCCGCTGTCCGTCTGTCTCCAGGACATGACATTTTCACAGATTATGTATTTCTGTTGCCGCTATAACAACAAATACAGAATAAAATTTAAAAAAAAATTTTAGGTAATGGTACGGAACCCTTCGTGCGTAAGAGTTTATTTGTCGATCGTAACTTTGTGGTTATTTATTCAAAGATGTTATACGCAATTACCGCAGACAATTCACACATTCCCAAACAACACATGCAAACAGTCCCAAGTTGCCATTTTATATTACAAGTTTATAGCTCAGATATCCGATACGCGGTTTATGTGTGCCGAGTAAGCTTGCATTAGGGTTGCCACACGTAAGTTACGAAGATGGGTGGCCATTAAAAAAATGGAAATGTAATTAGATGAACCCATGTATGGAGTTAAATTGTGTATCATGGTGTATAATGATCAGTGCAGTTAGTTTTTACTTAATTTTAACGTAGTAAAATTATGTTGGATGCAGGAGGCGAGCAGTCCCTCAAAGTGGCGCTCTCTGGGGGAGGTCTATGTTTAGCAGTGAACGTTTTCAGGCTGATGATGATGACGATGATGATGATGATGATGATGATGATGATGCACATACCTAGGCAATTCCTAAGCAGTAAATTAAATGTCTAGAGACGAGATGGTTTTTAAGCTGGGATACAGTAAGAATCTGAAATATAATCTGAAATCTTGAACTTTCAGAAGTAACAGTATCACTTTCCTGTTTATTCTTTTTATATATTACGTATCAATACCGTAGCAGTTGTGACAACCCTAATCTCAAGTTATGCTTTTACGGGCAGTAACATTCTGCTTACTACGATCTTATCGGTTATTTCGAATAGGTATTAACTTTAACAGCCTATGTCCTGATTCCTCCCATTTTACGGTTTTCTTAAATTTTTTATTTATGAAAAATTAAACTAGCTACGATTGAAGCTATGATTGAAATAACTATGAAAAGTTGTTCTGGCACACACACGCCTTTATTGAATAACCTTAACATAACAGAGTTCAATTGTTTTTTTTTTTTGTTTTTTTTTTATGACAACGTTATTAACAACGTAAGTTTTTTGTTATGTTCAGGTTGCTGCGTTTGCGTTCTTGACTTTCGTTGACGAAAAGAAAACATCGGATATTTCACCGAAGACGTTTATTTATCTTTTTAACAGAATACCTACACAAGATACTTAACTAATTGTGACTCATACATAACATAAAGCTAAGACTAGATTCAAACCTGTCTTTGCTCGATTTATATGGACAATAGGCCTAATTTTAAAGGCTTTAGTAGACAGTTTTAAAAATGCTATAAATATATCCGTCTTTTACATTGCCGTCTATTTAAAAAGGATAGCAACAGTTTTAGAAGCTTTAGATCTGTCAACTAAAGCCTTTAAAATTGGCCCCAATATATCATTATTAAAAGGTAAGTATCAAAATTCCTAACCATCTCAAAATTATCCTAAAAAAAGCTCATATAAAATGTTCAGTTTTATAATATTCAATGATAATTTAAAATAAAAAATTTAAAGGATTTATGATGTCGACGTCACACGTCGCCTAATTTTTTTAAAAAGGTATTCGAAATTTAGTCACATTATCAGTGAATTTACGAAAACACTAACTAATGCGAACAGCAAAGAGTATACCAACAGAAGCACTTGTAAAAGCTTAGTTAGCGCCCGGTCGATGAATACCTACGTATATTCTTGGCCCTAGACCAAATCTAGATGCCTAACGACAAGTCTAGACCGGCACTAGACAACGGGGCTAGGACTGTTTTCGGCAATTTAATCTGTAAACACTTACACTATCGCACTGTCTGCTTTGAAGACTGAATAAATCATGTTCAATGTCGCGCAACGAGCTATGGATTGGAGAGAGCAATGCTCGGTCTTTCCCTGCGAGATAAGATCTGAAATGAGGATCTTCTCAGAAGAACTAAAGTGACCGATGTAGCTCTTAGGATTAGCAAGTTGAAATGGCAATGGGCAAGCCACATCGCTCGTAGAACTGACAACCGATGGGGAAGAAACGTGATCGACTGGCGACCACGAACCGGAAGACGCAGCGTAGGCGACCGACGATCGATGGGTGAAAGCCGCGGGGAGCTGATGGATGCAGGAGGCGAGCAGCCGCTCTAAGAGGCGCTCCCTGGGGGAGGCCAGGCCTATATGTTCAGCAGTTGACGTCTTCAGGCTGTTAATGATGAATGCCAAAGCCTTTGATGGGTTGAAATCAAGGGCCAAAGCGACACCAGTTACGACTTATGAACACTTGTTACTTTTCTTTAGTAATAAGGAGGGGTTTTTGGAGCCATATTTCCGGTAACTTATGGTTAAAAATTCTAACCATTGGTTACCTTAACTACGGTTACCTTAAACATTCATTAAGTCTTAGAGCATCTATAAATGGAGATGTTAACGTTATAATCCGCAAGCACAATTTTTCTGCTAATTTCTACGGGGGACGAGGTAGACACGTATAGCACACGCGCAAACCGCGCGTGTAAACGCACGCCGCACACCATCTTAAAACAAGTACACTGTTATTATAAGCTAGCGTAGTTACGCAGTATCTACACGCACACTATGATATTGTAGATGACCAAGTAGCGCCATATGACCGGCAGAGGGGAACGCCTTGCCTTGTCACCTCCTTTTTTAAATGCTCTAAGATTTAAGTATATTATCTTAACTCATAGCCAGGTACAAACCAAGAATTAACATGGACTCTCTTCTTACCTCAAGTAATTCAATATTTTTGATATTACACTCTGTTTTGTAACAAAATAATCGAATTTATATTTGGAATAATCATTGTAAACATAAACATTGACGGACATAATGGCAGCGATAGGCACCTAATTTTCTCATCTTGTCGTAGTTTACGCGAAATCTAATAGATGGCGCTGACTTTTCCCACGCCATTTTGACAAAATAAAATGTTTCTTCGGGCATATCCTGATATATAAATCTATGGGTAACCTGTTAATTTTCTATCTTAAATCGCCTCCATGGTCTAATATGTATATCAAAAATATTGAAAACAAATTATTCGCGTCTGTATGCGTTACGAGTCCAATAAGTATACAGCACACAGCGAATTTATAGCGTGCGTTTTGGGAAGTCTGTTTACAAAGTTACATACATAGATATGCTCTACTTAGTTACCGATACCGCTGTGCATACACAATATTCGAGATATCGAGTACAGTCATGTATACTCGAATAAGCTCGTATAATATCTACTTAGGGTATTGACCAAGCTTGAAAATTCTTCCTTTTAAACCCATTAACAAACTCCTTTGATGCATCAAGTTGACCGACAGTTCACTCTACAACAGTTATTATTAACCCTAACAAGATCATGCTTACATTAGCTCTCTAAATTCTTTGTTCTAATCCAGTCTATTTTGGTCCGTAATTCATTAAAATCGCTGGATTGGTATGGTATTTAAAAGGTATTCTCGCCATTTGCACTTAAAAGCGGTGGTAGCCCAATTATCGTGGGTCTGCTTGACCCACCTCTGCTGTTGTCAACGCTAAAAGTATACTTACCTGAAAATCATGGGTATGAAAATGTTTGTCAGTTTTCAAAATATGAAAATACAGTTTACGAAACTGACGTGTTTCCTTTTTAGGGTTCCGTATCCAAAAGGTAAAGCGAAATCAATTAGGTACTAAGACTACTAAGACTCCGCTGTCCGTCTGCTGTACACATGTTTGTCCGTCTGTCACCAACATGTATCTCATGAACCGTGATAGTTAGACAGTTGAAATTTCTACAGGTGATGTATTTCTGTTGCCGCTATAACAACAAATACTACCACACAAAATAAAATTAACATTTAAGGGGACTTCTATACAACAAGCTATTTTTTTGCTCGTTTTTATAGATAATGGTATGGAACCACTCGTGCGCGAGCCCGCCTAATACTTGGCCGCAAGGTTTGCTTTACTTTTTGGGTACGGAACTCTAAAAAGGTTCTACGTGTCTCACCAAAACCTACCTTGCGAGAAGTATAATAAGAATTAACTGATCATCTTGAAATACTTGCACTCTGCAGTACTGAATTACTCATTAATTTTCCATTAACTACGCAGGGTTGCCCAACGTTTTAAAAGATATCCAACCTTTAACCCGCAGTCGCTTTGTGGGCGGTACCGCGCCATTGTAACACTTCTGAGCTATTCCAAGTGTCAAGTTAATGATCCGAAATAGTGAAGCGCTGGTTGCGACCTCATTTTGTACTTCCTTAGTGGCTGGTGTGAGTTATAAGCGGGCATAAGAATGCCTTATCTTTTTTTGACCCTTTTTATCTTGACCTGACCTGAAAACTGCCAAGTGACTAAAAGTGTCCAATGTCCATAATGTTTCAGCTTCGTGTTCCGAACTAGGGTCGTTTGATCGAGTGGCATTCGATACGATGACTTTCGAACCAATTCCAAACTGACGACTCATGTTTAAAAAATCACAATTCTTTTTTTTTAACGCCCAACGGTCACTTACATAGATCCTGAACCCTAACTAGGATTCCCTGTATCTAGGGACCCAGGAACGACGAGGACCATAGTCCCACAACACCCAGACACAGAACAAGTATTTGCCCTTTTTTTTCTGTGCACAAATACTTGTCCTGTCGCGGGAATCGAACCCACCGCCTCCGGGTTATGAGCCGACCTGCTCAACCACCACACCACGGAGGCTGTAAAACTTAGCAACCAGACGTCAATGTAATACTAGACAGGACAGCTCTAACTAGCACTGTCAACCACAGCTAGTATGCCAGCCAGCATACTTTTAATCATACGAAGTTGGGCACTCACCGCGACGCATAGGACATTTAACGGATCAACGTTGAAATCGAAAAGATCACAACTAGTTTCGTTTTTGTAATCTAGTCGTCGATTACTATATTGTGTTCTTTTCTTTCTACGACCTTATCGATATTTCCGCCTCGTTTTGATATCAGTTAATAGTTTGTTTGTAATACACAATACCTTGCTTAAAGACAGAATACGCGTTATACCCCTTTATTGAAATTGGTAAATTATCTTCTTGCTGTTTTGTCTATCATACAACATAACTTTCATCCAAATATTGATTGAAAGTCACATGCTTTGTAAAGTCACCACTAGTAAATTTTGGACTTCACATTTTTATTTCAATATGCTCTATTCATTTAAATTGAATTGAACACGTCGCTCAGCGTTTTTGCTTCACTTACCTACGTGTTATTCGATCGAACATAAGGTTATGTATGACTATACTTGCGTAATAGATTGCTAGACAAAATATGATTACACGTATCTTAAATTTTTGCGCATTCCATTATGGTTACACGAGCATCATTCATCTGATCTGTTACGTCCTTTGTCTCATTAAAAAAATCTTAAGAGTCTTCGAAAACCATGTACCGTTTGGTAATAATCAATGCGTAAAAGTTCTTCACAATATTTGTTGATGGCAGTCGAATAATTACTCATAACTATTCGGCACTGCGATATGTTCCTTACATCCATCGTACTTTGTTCTAATATAAAATTTTTAAGTCTCCTTCAATCGCAAACAGCTATACAGAATATTTTATTGCGATATGGTTGTTAAATGTAAAGAATGTTTGATGGGCACTCGACATTAACTCTCTATTATTAGTGCGTCCATTACTTACAAATGATAAATGAAGTCGGAGACTTGCATCATCGTTAGTGTTTTTAATTTCGTGCTTTTGTTCATGAAACTTTGAGGCAAAAGTTGACTAAAGCTTTTGAACTTAAGCTTTAACTAAATAATAATACCTACTCAAAATATTGAGTAACTGGTTAATAGTTGTTTGTATGTATACATGTAAGTTTGTCGTCATATCAAATAGGCACAATGTAAAGCTTTTGCTTAATATGTTTACGTACCGACCAACAGTGACTGATTTATTTTTATCACCAGTGTAATTTTTATTAGCTATTTTTTAGTATTCGTTATTGGTAATAACAATGAATTTGAATGTCTAGAAATTGTTTAAGTCATTATGTATTGTGATTTGAGTTAAGACTATCCATCAATCCCTTTCCTAGATTCCCCCGTCCCTTCGTAATTTTTATCATTCATATCAGTATGATGCATGTGTATTTTATACATTCATGTATCCGATATTAGCTCAATTTCAGGGACCCAAAAACGAACAATTTTATTCCGGCCGCCATATATTCGTAGAAAGATCTCATGCAACTTTCCTACATCGTATCATTCGGACAATAGCTTATCGAGATCCCAACAATCGACCCAACAAATCAGATTTCACATCTTTAGATAGCATTCTCGCCTTTAACGTTAACTAGATAAGGGCGAAGCTTGCTGACCGGTCATTTGAAGTTACAGAGCTTACTCAGTGGGAATAGGGTTGAATATACAAAAATCAGAGATCATCGGAACGATATAGCACGTCCGACCCAATTTCTAAATCTGACTGAGGTTACGACACATTTCAATTAGTTTGGCAGGTATGTGGTGTCAATAGCGCTGGAGCATGGTGGCGTCTTGAAGTTCATGCGACAGCTCGATAATCAGCACCATTATTTTGTGCGTGGGAATCGGCGCTTGTAGTTATATGATATAGTATTAACCCTCCGGTATTTCATACGTTTCTCAAACACATGTACCAAATACTCGGTCATTGTTTGATAACAGCCGAAGATCAACAGGCGACCAATGAGCGTTCAGTATTCGGTGTGTCAAGTTGACATGACTTTGAAAAACGTACGAGAAACCGCGGAAAGGTCTAACATTACTAGCGGAAATGTGTCTGACAAGAGACAAAATAATCTCCACAACAAATTAATGAGAAATATACATGACTCAATAGAAATATACATGACTCAATTCTTGTTATTATTCGAAACGTCAGCATTGGCGTATAAAGAGTAGATAGATAAGACATAAACGTGAAGCTTATTTGCCGAGGTCTCAGAGGAACTAATGATATTATACTTAAATAATAGTATAGAAACAAGACATTTTAGCTAGTGAAATTACTGAACAAATGAGACTTGGTGATTTCAGATATGGTCTGATCTCAACTGGCTCGTCACGTCATTGATTTACATAAAAATACCACTATTGATATATCTTAGGAATACATAGTAAGTTTTACAAAGAAGTAAACAGAAAACAATGTTACAAATTATCTCAGCGGGCTATCACGTTTTATCAACACATGTCAGAAAACATTTTCACGTGTCAGGAAGCATTTCAGCAATAACAATAACAATCAGAGGAATATTATGATTGTACATAAGTCAAACTCAAATTACAATTGTAAGCACCTAAAATAAAAAACATCACAGGAAACCCACTGCTTAGTTCAAATATATTTTCATTTGCACACTTTCCTCTTTAATAAACATCTATAAAAATGATGTACTATCAAACTATCATATTATCAAATTGCTGATGAATTCAATCGCACCTTGTTTAGATATAGACTACTAACATTTAATTAATCATAGTTTAAAAATATTCTAATATTATTTAACATTATCCTTAATATCTGTTATTATTTAACAAATTCTACTTTACAAGTAGTAAAAGAAGTATTTAGCGCATTGATACAATATTATTATAATAATGACACCATTAAACACTATTACTACAAAAAATTTTTACTTTTAAAAGAATTATTTCAAAAACCAAACATTTTGACTTAGTCTATATTAAAACGAATAATATAAATACGCATCTCAGAAGGTACCAGGGTAGGCAGCGCGGGCGCAAGCAATGTGGATATTGACTACAAAAGATTTACGACCACCCCGCTAAAAGCTTCATCGTAAATTATTCTCAGAATTCATCTGTTATTGCTATCTCTTTCCACTTCGCATGAAAGGATAAAGTATTATGGATGTTATCTCACTTGCTGACTTAATTCTACTTTATGAACGTTTAATCCTGATTATGTTTGTGTCTTTATCTTGTACAAATATTTTTATTTACGAATTCATTTAAACTCCTTTTGCAAAACTACGTAATATCAACTAATTCTTAGCCCTTCATTTATGCATATTCATATATTCATTTATTTACTTATACAGCACACACCTGGTGACCTGGTGAAAGCCGCGGGGAGCCGATGGATGCAGGAGGCGAGCAGCCGCTCTAAGTGGCGTTCCCTGGGGGAGGCCTATGTTCAACAGTGGACGTCTTCAGGCTGTTGATGATGATGATGATGATGATGATGACAGCACACAGATTTATCAAAACCATTAAGATTTCGTAGTGGTATTCTCTTTAAATTACTAAAGTTTAATAAAGTTTTTCTTTTTACTAATAGAATGCATGAGTTAGTGTTAAATTAGTATAAATAGGCACTAGTTCGTAGCGTAGTTGCCTTCTTAAGAACGATATTAAAAAAAAACATAATCCACTCACTATCACTATCAAGTAGGTACTTACTACATTACATGGTAAAGACTATTTTATTTGCATACTATCAAAAGGTGACGACATTCTGACTAATCCTTGTACGTTAGAATAACAATGGAATAAGGTCATAGATTATTGAATAGTAACTTGTGTAAGTGATGTGTATTGTATGGGTGTTAACTTTTTATTGTACAGATTACACAATAGGATGTAGCAAAAGGTTATCGCCAGATCTAACTGTGAGATGTAGGGCAGTTTTTACTTTTCACAGATGGTTTAAATAGAAGATAATGGTGTTTATATTATGATTATGGTCTACTCATTGATTAAAGCTATTGTTACTACAGATCCGCTGATGTGATGAGTCTTCATTTACATAGATGACATTCTCATATATCCTGATCTGAATTTATTATTTTTAATTTTAAGTTTTTTACAGAAATAAGAACTGACTACTAATCTTAAATACAATAGAGATACAAACTTTAGCTCTTTAAAAAAATTTCTCGGCAGGCGTATAGCACAAAAAGAAGCTAAAAAGGGCGCCAAAATCAAAAAGAAAAGTGCATTTACTAAAGTGTGGAGTATGGACAATGGACCAATTCAATCTATAGTTCACTGTTTGCACTGGAAAAGAGATAAAAATCCTAACAATCATGACGCTTAGCAAAAGGTACGGGAACAAAAGAGAGCGCCACCGTAAGGTGTCGCCGAGTCAGCTGTGCTGTGACTATCCACTGAACTTTTATTTTTTAAACTGCGCGCATACACAAGCTTTTCCAATAGCATTCGAATTCAATTTGTTTTTAGTGTCGCTTGTTAGTGTTACTGCTCGAAGAATGGTACTTTTGTTTTTTAACACTCTTCAAAACCAGATAGATAGGAGGACTGATCAATAGTTAATTTTTGACGTACCTATTAATGTAACAGCAGAAATGTGTGTTGTGTAAATATTATTATCTTGCAATTAAAATAATCTCCGGGTAATCGCACATCACATCATAGAAAGCTTAATTTCAGCTCAATACTATGCTAAAATCATAGAATGGCAAAAATGCAATTATTAATTATTTCTAAGTAGTCTAATTTTATTAAGTATTTAGGTAAATATATTTTAATGACTAGGTATTTGACTCCATAGAGTAGTAATTCTCATGTATCTACTAAGTAGTGCCTTGTAGTGAGTAAATCTATTTTTTCATTTCATGACAGATTATTCTATGAAAAATAATATCAAACTATAAATGTAACCTACACCTTAATCGAGGTTCTTATGTAGGTCAACCTGTCATTTATCAAAACATGTTGCCAGTAAACCTGGTTAATTGAGCTAGATCACGTCAACAGCTAAAATATTACATTTGTAATTCATAAGCTCCAAATTACCTTCAATAAAACTGAATCCCCTCTAAATTGTTTTCAACTTTCAAAAACTATAGCTACGTGTTTCGTTTTGAAAGAACATGTGCGCATAACATATTATAATTAGTACGTAGATCAAAATAAGAGTCAACAACATTGCAAGCGCAAAAGGAAATTTACCAAAAATTCGCGGTACACGGCGAAAATAACCGCGAGAATTACGCCAAAAACTTTTTTAATAACGCTCCAGATTTAATCTCAATCGAGAAATACGTAACAAAAAAATCTACACAACAGTAAGAAAAGTGTATAAACATGTCAGGGGACCGGCTCAGGTAGGTACGCCATTTTTTATTGTATTGAACACCTATGCCCGAAAGGGACGCTCGCGTTCCCTGCCTTTCAAGTTTCAACCCGGGGCTGCGACCACAGGCGCGGAACGAGATGGCGACATGCCTCCGTCCCATTTCCCCGCCGCTGCATTCATGAGGACAAAGAATAAGTAGTAATAAAGACGTGACATTCGTGCAGATGGTTGATAAAACTTAATACTTGGCAGTTTGTTCGTTCTTCGACTATTAAAAGGCAACGAACAGATACGATGTTACACGCTCTTTAGTTCTCGAGACTCATGAAAACATTAAAGGAAATGGTTCTCTCCGGCGAACTCGTATATTGCCTTCCATGTTGGTGGTATTGGCGAGCCTTTTTACTTTTGCTATTGACGCGAAATTGGAAGGAAAAGAAAATGGCAAACAATTCAATGTCTCAATTTAACTCGAGAGACGGAGAAGACCGAGTTGATTGCGTTCAAAGTATCCAGATAGGGACCCAAATAAAAGAGTGCAATTATTTCAAACGCGAGCCTAATTTTTATCATCGGTCTGGACCCGGACGTTCGAATTCCGTTTGAGTGTTTTTAAATGACAAATACTTTGTGATCCATCGGGCTTTCTATTCTAGGTCGGTTTTGAGCCAATTAATGAAAGAGAGATCCGATATCCCGCTTTCGGCGCGAAGGGACTATTTTCGGGATCAATTTTTACCTGATGTTATTTTATTACTAGCGTTGACAGCAAGGGTCGCAAAATGTACGACACTTTCGAATTATCCCACTGTGATTATGTCCTGATAACTTTAATAGGCTTTGTTGAATGAGTTGCGTTTTGAGTGGCTTCACATTGTGAACACTTGAGCTTAGTATAAGTAACGTGTGGCCGAGTGTAAGGCGCGGGAGGAAGGCATAACAACATAATGACACATGGATTTCCGCATTGATGACGGCAAACTTCTCGAATGAGTTCCCGAAAATAGCGCTCAGACCAATTTGGGGGTCATGCGAAAATCATAAAACCCTGCGCGTTGCGAGCCTCCCAGTCGACGCACCACCATTCTGTAATCTGACGTAATTTAACGATCGTGTCGCTGTTATCGTTACATTACTCCTTCGACACGCAAATCCAGCCGAATTTATAAAAGGAAAAGTCAGTACGTTGCAAGTTTTTGCGTGAGCGAAATTGTCGGGTGTTCCGGTGGAATTTGGGTGCGGGGAAACTCGTAAAGCGGTGTTACGTAAATCGATCGTTTGTTCAGCTGATTGCTAGATTGAAAAGCTCTCTTTTGCTTTGTAATCCCTCCGGCTTATAACCTACACGAGCTTAGCTCGTGCAATTTCAGGATCTTTATGTCTTGTCTTTTACGTCTTCATTTGGTACTTCGTTATAAATTCAGAGCGATTTGAGTGTCAATAAATTGAAACGTTCGTCTGTAATTTCGAAACAATCTCCATCAGCGATAAAGTCCGAAGTGGGTATCCTAACGGGGACCGAAATTATTTTCGAAGCCGAAAGGCCGCAAGACAATAAAATAGCTTTCTTATAACCGTTTCGCCCGGAGGCGATCCTGTAATGTAGCTTCCCTACACACTGGAACAGGCTCAGTGATCCAAGTGTTATAAAACAATAAAATAAAATGTGCAACTTGTGAAGTTACCTACTGTAAAATGTAAAAGAAGCTAAAGCAGGTGCACGGATTGGCGGGAACTTTCTTTTTATTTTTTAGGTCTAGTAAGTGCGCTCCAGACTCGGACACGGACAGTTTTACATGTTGCTTGGAGTTCGACTTCTTTCTTATTATTATAATGTCAATTTTTATAATAACAGGTAGTATAGTCTAGACCAGAGATGTATGTGAAAGATGTTAATTTATTAAGTAGGTAATTTAGTTTAGCGGTTGGCTCAAATGAATTTCAATGCTATAATTTTTTTATCTTCATGAACAAGAAATTCTCGTATACCACTAGTGTTTTCTTTTGAACCAGTAACACTATTATTAACTATCGCTTATACTAACGAAAAGTCATCAACAAATCTAGTGAAAATAAGTTCCACATAAAAAGGCCAATTTATACGATGAGTTTAAATTAAAGACTTGCTTTTAAGCATTTCTCTGAAGCTTCGAATGACTCAAATAACACGGCTTCGGCCGCAGACGTAAAAAACTAAGAGCTACCATCTCCCATGTTTTTACTTCCTACGTCAACAGTCGAGTTAATTACAAAATACACTTAGTTTGTTTATTGTTGGGAGAAATGTTCGGAAAAGTTATATCGGCTTGTAGAATTTTTAGCTTGGGTGCCTTCAATCATAGTTTTGAAATCCATAAAAATATCGGATAATTAAATGCATATTTAACTTTTGGATAGTATTATGAATTATTGTTTATGGCAACATTTACTAAAGCCAAAGTGCGGTAAAAAATGTACCTAATTGACATAATAAAATAACTTAGCTTTGTAACCATAACTTTGTTCTCTGCTGCAGTTCTGTGAAGTAAGAAAAGTAAATTAACTTCAATGGGATTTTAGATTCTTGGCACAAAATGTACAATGAAACGAAGGAATAACGGATAGGAATCTTAATTGCGGGTAGTCGTTTACTTTTACACAGTCCAATGGAAGTAAATAAATGCAGCGACCAAGATATTTGAACGACGACGAAATTACGAGTCTTGTTCGCTGCCGCTGGCTTTATTTAATGCTTTAGCCACACCGGCGCGTCAAGTGACGTCATTGAAGCGTCAAAATCGTCCATTCGGTTACCCATCGCTGCTCGTGTTGGTAGACGGCCGCGCCGCGATCCCCTCGAGCAGCGATGGTTACCAAATAATTTCGCGTCGCTGACGATTCTGCTTCGCAGACGCGCTGGTGTGGGCGAAGCTTTAAACTTCATAATATTATAAGTCAGTTAATAGACATCTACAGTCAGCAGGAGAACTAAAGTGACCGATATAGCACTCAGAATTAGCAGGTTGAAATGCCAATGGGCAGGCCTCATCGCTCGTAGAACTGGCAGCCGATGGGGAAGAAAGGTTCTCGAGTGGCGACCACGAACCAGAAAACGCAGCGTAGGCCGGCCCCCCACTAGGTGGACCGACGATCTGGTGAAAGCTGCGGGGAGCCGATGGATGCAGGAGGCGAGTGGCCGCTCAAGGTGGCGCCCTATGGGGAGGCCTATGTTCAGCAGTGGACGTCTTCGGGATTTTAACAATGTTGATTATGAAAAGATTTTACTTTAAATAGTCCTGAAATCTGAAATGTTGCTTTGTAAGTAGGCACCTGTTACGAACTATACTAAGATAGATTTAAATAACTTTCTACGTTTGAACTGTCTAATGCTCACATTTTCTTATAACTTGGACAAGAATATTAGAAATATCATCCAAGCAAAGGTTGAGTTGAGACATGCAAGACGAATCATCATAACATAATCCCCCGTATTCTAAAATATTTCACCAACAATCCTTCACTTAACTTCCACTTAACTATGAGGGAAACTCAAGGTACATCGCGACGTATCTTGAGTTGACAGCTGCTTCGCTTCCCTCGTTTGAGAAAAATTTACGCAGAAATGTCAAGTTGATTATTATTGTCATTTAAAATACCAAAACACAAAAATGAGGTTAATGCGAGGTTGAGTCGAGTGGAGTAATCTCGTGGTAACGACTTAGAATATGGGGGTAAGTCAACAAACCATAGACATAAATCAACACACACAATAAAACTAAAACATTTAAAAAGCCCGGTAATTTCAAATCACAGAAATACTCGTTGCATTCCTAAAGAAAGTAATCCGGAGAATACTTGAAGTTTGAAGATAACTTCATGGCTTAATAAAGAAAAGAAGGCACTTAACGTAGGTAGGTACTCAAGTTTGGATGGCCTGTTTCTTGGTTTTATTTAAGCCAGTTTTGGATTGGAAACAACGGTTATCGAAAATATTGCTTTTATTGGAATATGAAGTAAATGTTGATACCTACGACAGAATAACAATTAATTATTACACTAGGTAAAACGAAGACGGTAAAAGAATCAAAAGAGATGAAAAAAATAAAGTTAAAGAAAGGTAGAAAGAGGTTAATAAAGAAATGATATGTCATCAATTTCAAGGCACCAATACATTATGTTTGTACGTCTTTATAATTAGAATAGGTACCTACTCAAGTCAGTTTAGTTATGACGGTTCAAGATAGCGACAAAGTTAAAAACATAACGGTAAAGTCCAGTATAAGTAAGTACGCCGCGGACGGTAAGCCGATGGTGCAGACTGCAGAGATTTAGGCTTGAACATTCTATTCTATAATTTAGTTACGGTACTGTTACGTTATGTGACGTAATTGAAAGCTTTTCAGATCTATAGAAATTTAATTTTAAAATGTATAGTGTAATAGATAACTTATGAATTTTTACGTGCCCTTTGAGGTTAAACCAATTTCGTGAGAGAATCGAAAATATTGTAGGTCTACAGTTTAGCAGAAAACAGAATAAAAAAAAATTCAATAGCCTGTGCTCGTTTTAAAAATAGAAACTGGGATATTTGAAATCTCCATTCGCAGGAAGGAAGCCGCGTAAATCAAAATTCGAACGCACCCCATCGCATCAATCGTATAGCGTTCCGTTTCACGCGCCCTCCGATAGAGCGTAACATGGAACGCAGCTCACGTTTTTACTTTTTCCCTAGTCAATTAGACCTCAGAGCGCCGGCATACAGCCAGCTACGACACATGTCAACATCTGTTCGACAACTACCGATGTGACACGCACGTTTCCGGCCTTTGAGATTTTTTACGCAGTAAATTAACGCCGCGAGGCATCCTCGGAAACCGCTCGAGTCTTGCTCGAGCCGCAACACGTGCATCGGAAAGTGAACAATAAAGTTAGTGATAACTTAATTCTTTATTGGATGGCACCTATTTATTTATTTGATAAAAAGACTCGTAGGCTCAGATGTTTATTTATTTTTAACAGTCAATACAGCAGGGTGGTGATCGAACGAAAGTTCTGTTAGTTAAGTAAAGTTAAAAAGAATATCTTTACAGACATAAAGGAATGACGCTATTATAGCGTTATTTTTCTATGTTTACAGACTTACCTACTAAACTATTTTCAATAGTGTCCCCTTTGCTCATGGCAAAGAATCCGAATCCGTAATGGCAAAATAGAGGTTTCATCTAATAGGATACCCATGTGACATGAATTCGCCGAAAAAAATTGTGACTTTTTTGTATGTTGAATGTAAAACGAATGGATTGACTCTAGTAGCTAGTCGTTCGCCTGGTGTTAAGCGTAACAGATTGCAGTGCCATTCGAAACTATTAGTTTTGCGTGACACTGCACTGCGCACGTCATCCTGCGACACCAGACAGTGCGATCGTTTCATTCAAGACAAGATTAAATTGTAACGGATCGCGCGGTAATTATTTGATCTATCGATATTTTAGGGACCGTGAATCATGCATCAACTCACATACTGTCAACAGACACAGACCCAAAATTACGTTTCACTCACGATACAAATAAAAGATAAAACATTATTCAAAATCCACAAGTTTATCTTCCACGCGCCCCGACCGCCATCAATATTGACTTTACGATACGGTTTACGATTAAATTAACGGTTTCATCTTGTAAATGTAACCCTTAAATTGTCTATAAAATCATGCGATCCGAATACAGTATTCAAATTCGGATAATAAAACACGTTTCGGTTACCGACATTGTTTCAAAAGTGAGAATAGAACAGAATGAACATGTTGCCTTACAGAATATAGTACATATTAAAATCAACGTGTGTTTTGAATAAAACACGCTCGAGTCGTCTACTAATGTCGTAATATTAAAAAAACACGCTTTTCTGGCGTTATGCATAGAACGCATAACGCCAAAAATATTTATGAACGCATCCAAACGCCTCGCTTCCCGCTTTTTGGTACGTCACCCACCACGTCACGTCAGTAGAAAATTAGAAATCATGGTAGAAATAGTAAAATGTCGTGCAACGTGCTATTGCTATCCCTAAAAACTTCAACAAAGTTTCAATATAATTAAATCAATCAAAATGCTAAAGAACACATTGAGATAGCGGTTGTGTTGTATTTTGACTGTGTGTGAAGTTAATTTACCAGTATAATTGCGTCCCTATATCATGTTTAATTCAAGTCCTGCGTTACTGTGGAACAAATAATAGCTGGTGTAAATTCTGTTGTTCAAAACTGTAAACTGTTTGTTACCTGTTACTAGTTGAAATGTTAAAATTAGTTCTTGTGATTGCTGTTTCGGTAAAATCAGGTTAACAAAGCTTATTTATTATGTTGTTCTGTATAATTAGCAATGAATTCCCTTTAGAACTGGTGGATCGTGATTAACAATTATTCGGGAAAGCTTATTGTTTTGCCACTAGTTACGCCATCTATCGCGCCACTTTGATAAACAGCAGCTTTTGAACTTGGTACGTTTTGTTGGAGTTTGATTGATGTTTCATTTACCTATGATACAAATTGATTGAATACTAGGTATAATAATGTGAACATAGCTAAATGGATATATTTTGGGAAACTGCAAACGAAGCTGTGTAATAGAAAAACATGGCTTGCTCGGTAGCTCGGTTTTACGATCCTGTTCCCTGCTGCCGTAAAACAAAGTTAGCCGATTTCGATAAAAAAAAGAACCTCGCAAAAGCAAATATGATTTTACATGCCGGTAAATCTAATAAAGAATCGATTCAAAAGCTCAGCGAGCGCAACTAATGTTATCAAACGGAATCTAACGCTCCTACCATTCCAGCGACGAGATCTGACCACAGAAACAGTTATTAAGTCAATTATAAACGAATCGACGAAAGTTCAACAACGAAACTTATCAAATGATCGTTAAGTGGCAGGGGGGGTACCGTGTACCGTTACATTGGACCGTCTAATTAATAGTCGCCCACTCGGAGTGGAACTGGTTCCCGGAGGCTGGCTGCACTGTTTACAGGGCCTGCACGCCGCGCGCATCTACAATGCAAATCCAACAAACACCATCCGCAATCTGCGATTCAATATCGACGCATTACAAACTCCCTCGGACCTTCTTCACCCGCATACGGAGCCCAATCGGGGCAATCGATTCAACTCACGAGCTTCGTAGAAAGAATTCCTTACAACAATGAGCCGGTGTAACAATAAATACCTTAATGATATCCCGAGATCGGAGAGAGAAGGCGTCCGGCGGCAGGCGGTACCCGTCCCACACTTTTTCAAGAGAAATCCTTCACAATAACACCATGGACACAAAACATCACAACATGGAACGGCACAATCTCACTGGAACACTATTCTGGTTGATAATGTTGGAATCCACAGCACTGATTTGGTTTTGGTGTTTTTTCGTAACTCAACGCGGCGTAGGCACTCCCTAGACGAGGCGACCGACGCGCACGGCAGCCGGGCACGAACTGAACTGGTTTTGCTGGCTCCGAGGGGTCGCGGGGAAGGGTGGACGGGTGCGTTTGTGTTCGGTTTTATGAAAATATTTCGTGAGTAATGCACGTGTTATGTCGGCGAGTGCGACGGCCTAGAACGGCCTCGGATCTCTGATTGAAGTGCAGCGAGACCTGCGATAGATAAAGATAATGAAGTAGCCGATACCGGCCGACGTGTCACAGTGGTCACTTACCGGTACGTGGGGTCTTTGTCTCATAGCTCATACCCACGCTTTCAATAGCGAAGCTTACCCGGGCTTAGCGTTCGTTGCATTTCTATATAACATTCTCCGATCTTACATTACAATGAATTGCTCCTTGTTTGATATTAGGTCCGCTATTATATCTCGCCAAGGTTCCGATATTGCATCGATGATACACTGAGTTAGAGACTCCGCTGCCATAAGAACATTGAACTTTCGGATCTTGTTTACGGCATGCGTTATTAAACTTTTATCGATAAGTCTGCAATTGTCTACGTACTTTTCTATCAGCGTACTTATTAAATAAGAGAAACTCTTAGAATAATTACCTACGACCTAATAAAGTAAATCGTAAAATCGAATTATGACTAATTTCTTTGAAGAAATATGTAAATGGGATAGATCAAAGCTATTCACGGAGCTAATATATAATAAATTGAGTTTTAATAATAGCAATAAAATATGCGTAGAATAACTAAATCTATGCATTTGATAGAAGAACTACTAAATGACGAAAATAATCAAAACTGTAATCATTTGATCAGCATTTTTATGACCTAGAGGTTTTATAATTCAAACAGAGTTGACTAATTTAAATAAGTAAGTACCTACTGATGATTAGGGAAAGGTAAATAGAAAAGCTCCGAACATCACCCAACATTGATGAAGATTGTGAGCTTTCGATGTTGTTTTCTATGATATTGATAACTGTCTCGAAACTATTTTCAATTTGAAGCGGATTTTGAAATAAGAATATTGGTTATGTTACAAAAATTTGATCATGCAGTTTTAAAGCTTATAACAGGTACCTCAAATGTGCGCCAAAAACAAAGAACACCAAGAGAAACAAAATTGAAACGGCACGTGTGTTTAGATCTGAGCAATGGAATGAAACAAAAAATACACTTCGGTACTAGCGTAAGTGAGCAAAGAATAAGAAAATAGTGTTCCGTGAGCATGAGTGAAGAACAAACTTGAAGAAGAACAGAAGAAGAAAACTTAACTCATGCAGTTATAATTATAATGCTTAAAGCACTGAAAGTTTATAATTTGTAAACGATAAAATCCCAACTGTTATTATGTAAAATACTAACACGTGGACAGAAACCTATACCTACTAGTATTGACAAAAGTCTCGAGCATTCTGAAAGCCGGATCAAATTCAGCAAATGCACGAATAGAATGCATCCCCGTGAAAAAGGGTAGATTATAAACTCGGATAGTTCAATATTCCCAACCACTCAGGCAGGGTTAATGGATCTGGAAATAACCTAGGCTTGGAGCCAATGGCAGGTTTCATTACTAGTATTTGACACTTTAATAACATGCATGGATCAGTCGAACCAATCTTAGTAGTAGTCGACTAGTTGGTGTATTTAGACCTATTTACTTTATGGAGCTTGTCATTAGGGGGGGGGGGGTTTGCCATAATCACCACGCTTGGCAGGCGGCTTGGTGATCGCAGTGGATTATGATGGTGGAGACCAAGGAGAATGCTGCAGCCCATTCCCTGGATGTTCCCTTAGCCGACTTTTACGGCACCCACGTGAAGAGATGGGGTGGTCCTATTCGTAACCGGGACCACACGGCGCAGAAGATATCCCGGACGTCAGCCTGTACGAGATTAGAATGGCCCTCAAACAGCTTAAAAACAACAAGGCGCCAGGTGAGGATGGAATTACGACCGAACTTCTGAGAGCGGGTGGTAGACCGGTACTTATAGTCCTCCAGAAGTTATTCAATTCTGTCATCCTTGAAGGTACAACGCCGGAGGCATGGCACAGGAGCGTGGTGGTGCTCTTCTTCAAAAAAGGTGATAACACCTTATTGAAGAACTATAGGCCCATCTCGCTCTTGAGTCATGTGTATAAGCTGTTTTCGAGGGTCATTACGAATCGTCTCGCACGCAGGTTTGATGAATTCCAGCCTCCCGAACAAGCCGGTTTCCGAAAAGGCTTTAGCACCATAGACCACATCCATACGCTACGCCAGATTATACAGAAGACCGAAGAGTATAATCGGCCGCTATGCCTAGCGTTTGTGGACTATGAGAAAGCCTTCGATTCAATCGAGACTTGGGCGGTGCTGCAGTCCTTACAGCGATGCCAAATTGACTATAGGTATATCGAAGTGCTGAAGTGTTTGTACAGTAAGGCCACTATGTCAGTCCGACTACAAGACCAGAGTACGGAACAGATCCCATTGCAGAGAGGCGTGAGACAGGGAGACGTTATTTCTCCGAAACTGTTCACAAACGCATTGGAGGATGTTTTCAAGCTCTTGGAGTGGAAAAGATGTGGCATCAACATAAATGGCGAGTATATCACTAACCTTCGTTTTGCCGATGATATAGTCATAATGGCGGAGTCGCTCGATGATCTCAGCACCATGCTCAACGACCTCAGTAGAGTCTCCCGACAGGTTGGTCTTAAGATGAACATGGACAAGACGAAAATCATGTCAAATGCCCATGTTCCACCTATACCGGTAATTGTCGGGAACGATACTCTCGAAGTTGTCGACAAATACGTCTATCTAGGGCAGACTGTCCAATTGGGTAGGTCCAACTTCGACAAAGAGATCGCCCGAAGAATCCAACTCGGCTGGGCAGCGTTCGGGAAGCTTCGACCTATCTTTTCGTCCAAAATACCACAAAGCCTGAAAACAAAAGTTTTCAATCAATGTGTGTTGCCAGTGATGACTTATGGAACTGAGACGTGGTCTCTAACTGTTGGCCTCATTACTAAGCTCAAAGTCGCGCAACGAGCCATGGAGAGAGCAATGCTCGGTGTTTCCCTGCGAGATAGGATCCGAAATGAGGAGATCCGCAGGAGAACTAAAGTGACCGATGTAGCTCTTAGGATTGGCAAGTTGAAATGGCAATGGGCAGGCCACATCGCTCGTAGAACTGACAACCGATGGGGAAGAAAGGTTCTCGAGTGGCGACCACGAACTGGAAGACGCAGCGTAGGCCGGCCCCCCACTAGGTGGACCGACGACCTGGTGAAAGCCGCGGGGAGCCGATGGATGCAGGAGGCGAGCAGCCGCTCTAAGTGGCGCTCCCTGGGGGAGGCCTATGTTCAGCAGTGGACGTCTTCAGGCTGTTAATGATGATGATAATGATGACTTTATGGAGCTCGCCAGAGAACTAATGCGACAGATATTAGGTCTTAGAAGTTAGAATTAGCAAGTTGATATGGCAATGGACAGACCATATCGTTCGTAGAACTTACAATCGATGGGGAAGGTAGGTTCTCGAGTGGCAACCACAAGCCGGAAGACACAGCGTAGTTAAGCCGGCCCGCACTAGGTGGATTGGACCGTTAAAACCGCCGGGAGCCGATGGATACAGGAGGCACGCAGCCACTCAAAGTGGCGCTCTGTGGAGGAGGCCTATGTTCAGCAGTGGACGTCTTCAGGCAGTTTTTATATGATGATGATGATGAATACTTTATAATACCTATCTCTCCCAAAACCCGACAAATCGATACCGTCATCCATTTTTTTTTTTTTTTTTTTTTTTAAATGTGTGGACATTACACACAGCGCCATCTAGCCCCAAACTAAGCATAGCTTGTACTATGGGAACCAGATAACTGATATAATACTTATATACTTTTTGTTTGTAAATACATACATAGAATACAATATAACACCCAGACGCAGAACAAACATCTATGTTCATCACACAAATGTTTGTCCCGGGTAGGAATCGAACCCACAGCCCTCAGTTCAGAAGGCAGGGATACTACCAACTGAGCTATCGGGCCCGTCACCCGTGTCGGTTCCGTCATTTTAGATATTAGTAAAGGAACGTTGCGGAAGCAAAGCTAACGATAATTTAACGGATTTAGAGCATGCAAGGCCGATATCGACCAGTACAATTTTATTCTGCCTAAGAACCTACAGCAAGATAAGATAAAATTTCTCCTATTGGTAGTGATCTCAGATATAGAATAGATGAATGGGTAAATATGTGAATGCATATTTATGTATTCTTAAAACCAGCAATTGCGTGGATAACACTGCGCTAGTGTGCAATGTCTGGGCGATTAATATGCACTTGCACTAGTGCATGCAGCCAGTTTGGATGAGTTTCCCAGGTCTGATTCCAAGTACCTTTGCTAGCACAATCAAGTCTTGAGGTCGAAATAAATGTGTGGTGCAAAGTGCGCTACATAAGCTTGGTTTTGGAGAACAGGTGTGTGTTTGTTGTACCTATTGTTCATAAATATTATACACATAGAAAAATAAATATGGCATTTTATTTGGGTAAAATAGTACGGTATGGTATAACTCTTTTATAATACGACGTGCGCAAAATGCTAGCTGCGTTGTCGCCACAGAGCAAGAAAAAATACAATACGCCTCCAGCGTCATTTTTGAAAAAGCTTTGTGGTGGTTTAATGGTATACTGACATTGAATATGCGAATTGCCAATAATAAGACTAATCGACGGAAAACAAGTGAAAATAAATATATTCATGAATTGTAACTGGCATCAGTATCAAATAAAAAGAAATAAACTTGAGTTATTAAACCAACATTCGTGATAAAACGGCATGATGTCCTGAACTAGACTGGATATAGGTGAAATATGTAATTTATGCTAAAAACAATGTAGGCAGGACCGAGCACGCCTGCGATTGAAATGTTAAGTGCTATAGCAGATATCGGCGTTAGCAATGCGAGTTTTAAAAAAGATTATTCAATAATTATTCATGGATAAATGTTTTTATTGCAGACTTTGTAGGCTACATCGACATGTGCGAATGTGTAGCATATCTTATTATGTTTCACACAAAATAATTACAATCCTTCATGCATGGAACACTCACTCGATACTAGTTTAATTATTCCCATTTTTATATTTGCAGCGCAGGAGACAGGTATATCCACAACATGAATAAAGCTTATTAGAATAATTTAGATCTATTTATGCAAGTTGAGGATCCTGTTAGTAATGTATTACTAACTAACTACATATAGCATGGTTCAAAACATTTCAAAAATACATTTCATGCAGGTAATTCATGATTTATTGTTGATTAGTGATGACCACAGTGTTTATCTTACTAACTGGGTAATTATTAAATATCTCTTTGTAATAATATAAGTAAGGACATCGACCTTTAAAGCTTTGAATGGAAATAAACACCAAGTGAAATTATGACATTAGACGATCTGGGGGCCTACCACAACCTCTTATAGCATTATTACTTCAATCATACTTTGAAAAACGACATAAAAGAAAGAATACTGTAATGTTGTTGACGCAGAGCAGTTTAGATGATGTCACGTTAAATCATCCACTCAAATACATCATGTTGACACCGACGTCCGACAGTGATAACGCTATGTAAAAATGTAGACGTCTCGTTCTCGCGCAGGAATACTTCGTAAGTTCATGGTACGAACTCGAACAATATTATTGTAACCTTGAAGCATTACTGTCACGAACCATGATGGTTTTGTATTAGTTTGTGGTAAGGGCCCAGACCTTTTATTGACAGAACGGATTTAAGTTTTTTTTATGCGAATTAATGACGTGACGAGCTAGTCGTTCACCTGATGTTAAGCGACACGGCTGCCCATAACAGTTGCAGTGTCACTCGGAACTTTAAAATAATATAGTTTCGCGTGACACTGCACTGCGCACGTCATCCTGAGACATCACCCAGTCTAGTAATCAGATTACTAGATTGTGAGATCAGGTCATAAAGTCTCATTTGCCCAGTGATTTCACTAGCTACAATGCCCTTCAAACCGGAACACAGTAGTGCTTGCACACTACTGCTTGGCGGCAGAATAACTGGCAGAGCGGTGGTACCTACCTAGACGAACTTTGCAGAAAAGTCCTACCACCTAGTGTAACCATTTAACCATCATCGTCGAATCGACAAGATGGCGCCAAGTAGTTATGACATAATGTAGTTTAGCGTGTACTCGTGTTCGACTTTTATACATCTAAAACTTTACAAGAAAAGGTGGTGAACGCTACAATAAAGTTTATCGAAAAGCTTATTTATTCCATGTGATAATTTCCAAGAAAACCCGATAACGTTGGCATGAGTTTTCCCAACTTCCTGAAAATAAAATTAATTATCCTTAAGGTTTATCCTTGATCACATTGTATACGCTGTCCTTTGCACCTGTTGCTACAAAATCCTTTTATGTGACTTGTTAGGGAACTAACTGGTATTCTGAAGGTAATCTACAATCCTAGGAAATGCTATATCTACTCCTTCTCCTTCTTCTTCTCGTGTAGGGAAGCGGTGTCAGCCCTGGTGTCAGTTTTTTTTTTGTGGCTACTGATTACTATAGTTATTATACGTACTTTTCTTCTTCTCGTGTAGGCAAGTGGTGTCAGTAATTTTTTTTTTGTATCTACTGATTACTTTTACTTATTATACGTACTTATCTGATTTTTTGTAATGTCTCAATCTCAACATTATTCTCACGACGTCAATTTAAGGCTTGTATTAGAGAGCGACGCTCAGTCGTCTCTCGATTCTCAAATTAAGATTTCATTCCTAAAAACATTAACTTTATAAAATATATCTTGATCACCGTTTTAAGACTGTGTCGTATCCACAGAGCCCGAATTCCGAAGCGTCATTTGTCTAATAGCTCTGTGGTCGTATCTATACCTACAAATTTGCTATATAGATTAAAACCGAAATAACTCCCTTTTTTTAAATTACCAAAGAAGAAGAGAAAATTAAAACAATATCCAAGAAACAATTAGAACCTTTATCCAAGAAGTCGGAAGTTTTTAATTTTAGATAAGTAAATCCAATTTTTGACTGAAATTGTAATTCTATTTTGAAGTTAACAATTTGTCGAGCATTAGTGGTAGGCATCTATTCACAAAGAATAACAACTAGCTTAGTTATATCACAGATATTAAAATAGTAGTCACCTACGTTATATTATGGCCTTTCTAGGACATCTTTGTCGCGGTAGCGCAAACCACTTAGCCTAGCTCAAAGTGTAAAAAACATAGTATGGAAATAGAACGACCGCAAATCGTATGCTAAGAATCCATTATGTTCAGCTTATCGATAGCTTACGATAATGTTACCTGGATTACCGATTTTCTCGTCCAAATCTTTCAGCGATCCAATGTGAATATTTTAATACCTACCTCTTTCTCGTTTATCCTCGAATTCCGCGCAATGACCTACCTCCGAACTCCGCAACATGATACGGTATCGACTGAGCCACCGTAGGTATATCATCGCAGATTCGCTGACAAAATCTTTGTAGCGGGTTCTATAAAAACGCATTTTCGGAATTGCCGCGTTGCCCTTTGAAGTTAATCCTTGGATTTGGGTTTCGGGATTCCTTACTGAGTGTATGTAAATGTTTACCGTTAACAATTTGAGAATGCTTTGAGACAATTTTGTGTTGAGCTTTGCCCGTGTTTGGTGTTGGTGAGGTGGCGGGGTCAGGTGTAATTGGCTGTTACTAGCACTGCCGTGCGGGTAGGCGTGTAATTGCGCCCGGTTGAAGTCCATCGTGTCGCGACGACATCGAGTAGGTTGTCAAAAACTCGAAAATCGAATTGGATCGTTCATTCGTTTTGTGCGATATTGGCTACGCGGTCGACGGTGTCTAACTGAATTTCGGATGTCGTGCGTGCGTTTATTTTAATTGGGTTGCCGTTCCATATAGGCACTTGTACATAATCAAGATAGAAGGTTCCAAATCAATTTCCTATTTTTATTTCTGTTCGTATATAGAGGTAAGGTTAATAGTTTTGGGGATTTCAGGAAGTCTGTTTTGGTGCTAGTTTCTGATATTCTCCGACGCAAAAGCATCAGTTATTACTTGTTTTTTTCTTTCTGCAGTGTTTAACTTTAATACAGTTTTTAGTGCGTGAGTTTTGAGCATAACACCCCTTCCCTTTTTCATTTAATTTTAAGCTCGTTTTAACATAGTAAGTATTATAGTCATTCAGACAACCTTTGTTAATTTATCTACTCGCGCTATCACATATTACAGGTTACTTGGGTCGCCAGATATTACTGATACAAGGCCAATGCTCGCGATATGTACCTAGTTTTTCGATCTAGTCAATCTAAAGCCGACTCTAATCTAAAGAAGGCATCACTTAAATGGCTCATGGCGGACAATCTTCTATTTTATAAGTTCTTGTACATAGAGCATAGATATCCCTAATAGAAAAAGTATGCCTTTTTCTGTAATGAATATATTATTTTGTTCTGGTTTTTTCAAAATTAACTTAGGTGAAATTACTTTGCTGGTTAGCAGCATAGCTCGCGAGTGATTGGTAGCGGTGAGCATGCTGAACTAGCTTTAATTGCTCTTCAATGAAGACTGATCGCATCTTATAAGATTTAAGCTACGTTCAGACCTACATTCATCAAAATCCTAAGTTCAAAAGTAATAACTAATGATTACACTCTTTTTCAGAAGCCGACAAGAAAACTCCAACTCATATAACTTTGCAAACACATTTTCAAAATCTGAATCAGAAACCAACGTGTTCCATTGAATTTACATAACAATTCAAAAGAAGCTCGAAAATACCAAAACTCCCAAGACAGACAAGCATGTTAATAATTCAGCCGAAATTGCTCTACACATTCGGTGTCACGGCTCCCTGATTCCCGGCTTGGGATTTGGCAGAAGACTTTACTTTTCGTAGTTTTAGTGACCTTGGATTGTCTATAGGATAGATGGAGCAATCAAAGTATTACATAATAGCAAGTTTCCTCACAATGAATTCCTTCGCCATCTAGTTCAGACAAAGGATATGTGTTTGGAGCCCCTAGAAGGTAAACATTATTACTTTCCTATAGGTACTAAAAGTGAGAGGTGAGACAGTGGCCAAATGCTTCACCCATGAACAATAAAAAAAAAGTTTTTGACCTTGAGAGGAGTAAAGGAAGATAATGATGATTAAAGGATAAAATATAGCGTAAAGTATAAAAGATAGTGATTTAAAGGAAGAAGGACGGATCGCGAGGCCTTTAAATTTTGGAATTTATGATTTTTTGCTCTAAACTCTAAAACTAAGTTCTACAGAAAAATATTCACCGTCGTAAGAACGAGTGCAAACTCCGCATCATTGACTTTTAAGATATGTATCTTAAAAGTTAATGGTGCAGCGCCAGGATTTGAACCAGGGCGCATCGGTTTGGAAGTCGCACGGGTACTGCTGCGCAACACTCTGCTTCACAATCACAAAATAATAAACTGTCACATAACTAAACTTAACGTGATATCTTTCATTGCTGTTGTCTCTTCCGTGCAGTTCTGATGCATTTGTGCTGTTCCGTTGATGCATCTGCAATTCCGTTGATGCATCCACTCCATTCAGGCTGGATGCACTTGTTAATCAATTGTTTAATCCACTAGCACGCAGCTGTTGAGTTGACCGCTTGCTCATATTAAGGGTGACGCGATGGTCCTAAGGATGTAGCGTGATACGCGAATAAAAATGTCAGATACACTTGTAGGGACACATTTGTTTATAATATTGACGACGCCGGCGCCGACCTATATAAAGGGCGCGAGGTGTAATTTAGGCAGTCGTCTCTCCACCGCACCATGAATAGCAACACGCCTGAGTATGCCAAGTAAGATTCCATGTTGCCACATTGGTGACCCCGATGTTCCTATTCATGGTGCGTTGGATTCCAAGGAAACTAAATTTCGCGGACACAATTAAATATATAATTGAACTGATACATAGGTACTGATATAACTATATAATATAAACTATGACATGACGCGGTAGTGGTGGAGAGACGACTGCCTAAATTACATCTCGCGCCCTTTATATAGGTCGGCGCCGGCATCGTCAATATTATAAACAAATGTGTCCCTACACACTTACAAAATTCATTTGTGTGTTCTAGGGAAATACAAGAAAAATATTCGTAACTTAGAAAGACTTGACACTGACAGTTTAATATCTTTTTAATGTCAATTGTAACAAGCAAAGGTCCTTTTGGTCCCGTAGCATCAACTTTATCATCATCAGCTTATACTAATTATACTGTTGGACATCGACTCTATTCCTCCCAAATGCTTCCACTTCGATTAGGGTTTTTGATCCGTGGTTAAGGTAATCAATGGTTAAAAAATGTTGACCATTGATTATAATGAAATTTGTTGGAATTTTTGTTCATTGTTTACCTTAACAGTTTATCTACCAATTTATAATTTCCACTCCAGAACTTCGGCAGATATTACTAGTTCATTATCACTTCAGATACTAATTTGCTAGTTCAGCATATTATCAAGCCGAAGTAGCAAGGTGTCGTTTACTTTAGGTATGTAGCGAATAACTTCGTTCCGGTTTCAATCCCACACAGATACACCGAACATAGCTCTTTGCATAGCTCGCTGAACAACCTTGAATTAGTGGACCAATAGCAGCGTTTCAGATTAAATCGCTCACCGCTCCTCTTATCACTAAGCCCGCACCAACCCTCGACTAATTCTATTTATTGTCGTGCCACGTGTTAGTTTATTTGACATAAACTGCATTCAGAACGCTCGTTAGTTGCTGACGATTCGTTGTTTGATCTTACGAATTCCTTGTTCTGTTCAATTTATAATAGGGTTGCCAGAAACCTGTTTCTTTCAAACTTATCAAGCCAAAAAACCTTTGACTTCAGTCTTTAAATTACTGATTTTTGGATATTTTTGGCAAATATTCCTCAATGCCAGGTGTGTAAGGGTTGCCAGACATTCATTACAGTATCGAAGCTAGCAGATTTACAACAGTGACAGATGAATAGTTTACCTGTGTAATGAGCCGTCATTTGCACAATATGAGCCTCAAACCACAACTCCTAGTTTACGCTAGTATTTGGCTTTTGAATCAGGCAACCCTAATTTGGAAGGGCCTTTGAACGGCGGAGAACCTAAGGAGCTAGAATACCTGGGTAAATTATGACCGTAGCAACCACACCTTTGGGCATTTGCCCTACCTAACTTGATATCATCTTACTTAAGTTGGTACTAGAATAGAAATGAAATATTAATATAGTTGATTTTTTTTAACTCTTAACAACTACAATATCAAGAGAATGGGCAGCTACTCTACTGCATCTGCGATTACCAAGTTGCCTGCCAAAGTTTAGTGATTATGGAAAGCCCCCACTGATGGGAGAAGCCTTTGTTCAGCAGCCAACACTAACGCCGACAGCGCGTTGGTCTGACCAAGTACAAGACACACATCTTTTAGCAAAATTTCCCAGGCCGTGAGGGCGACTACTATAGAACGAAGTCGAGCATTCGGTCAATTTTGATAGATACGGTGACCATGATCTTCACCAGACAGAGAGGGAGAGATGTTCAGCAGTGAACGTTTTCGGCTGATGATGAAGGGTAGGAATTACAACGTTCACCAATACAAAGATTATCTTTCGCATATTAACTCTGCACGTAATCTATTTGCCTCCATTTACGTAAGCAACATTACAATATCGAATAGCGATATCCAATATCATATTACATTGTAACTGCCAATAAAACCCAACGTTAAAACTGCAATGCGCGCTGCACAATCTGCGGAATCATGTTCAGTAAACTTTATTGTGTATCTGATCTCGAGATCAATATAAGCGTCAGGGTTAACAATTATTTATTTGCAAGGATGAAACAGGTTTAAGAGGAGAAATGAATTGCACCATCTTCCAGTTAATACTTAAACTGATATTCTATAGAGGCAGGATTATTGCCGCTTTGTCACAAAAATAGAAGATCTAAACAAAAAGTAATCTATGTTGGCCTCCGTATAGGAACTTTATGCAAAATCTCGAGTCGGTCTTTCTTTCTAGTTGATCACTCTTTTTAAGCATAATCATATTGGCACCTATCTTCAATTATTACTTAGGAATTATTTAGAAACAAATAAAACTGTGTTTAGAACTGTGACCAATGTGTGGCTTGATAAGTGATATTTCACTGAAGTGTGAACGGCATTGCAAGTTGATATTACGCCTCTTGAATATCTTCTGAAATAAGTTGTTTCAATCTCATAATTCCTCTACTATTAAATTAGGTTTGATAACATACCCAAGGATTAACTAAGTATTTGTTTTTTGTTGAGTTGAGACCTTCGCTAGCAGAACATCAAGAGTAGGACCGAAAATAAAACATGAATGTATTGGCAACACATGCAGCAGTTGCAGCAATGTTGCAAAACTGGAGTTGTTGATTATTAATTTAATATAATAAATATAAAACGATTTATTTTTATGATTAAATGCCTAAACGGGTATACGTTTGACATCATCATGGAAAGTGACGAAGTTGTCTAAGGTAGGACACGATTGCCCATGAGATGCTCATTTACTCTTGACAGTTTTTTCAGACAACAACTTAATAAGAAACCATATTTATAATAAAATTGACACAAAAATAACTGAGAAGAGTTTTGGCGGGAACGCGGAAAACTTCACGTCGTTGCATTGTATTATTTTTCAAAACACATGCTTTTTCCAGTGTTAATGTTTAAAATTGGTGGCGTTTTACACATTAAGTGCTGAATTACGAGCATGAGTGAGGGCAAGTGATATAATGTGGTGAAACGTGATATTGACGGGCCCGATAGCTCAGTTGGCACTATCCCTGCCTTCTGAACTGAGGGCTGTGGGTTCGATTCCTACCCAGGTCAAACATTTGTGTGATGAACATAGATGTTTGTTCTGCGTCTGGGTGTTATATTGTATTCTATGTATGTATAAACGTATCTAATTATTATATCAGTTATCTGGTTCCCATAGTATAAGCTATGCTTAGTTTGGGGCTAGATGGCGCTGTTTGAAATGTCCACACATATTTATTATTTATTATTATTTTATTTATTTCGTGTTGCTTCCAAAACTCCATAGTAGCTTCTAATAATTAAAGTTGCCATTACTTTGCTGGAACAAGACTTAGACTGGACTTTGACTACCTGACTTAGACTGGCCTATGACTATAACTAGGACATGACTTTACGTTAAAAAATTTAAAACACGATGAAAATATAATACTTGACACTGGCTAAATACACTATGTGTGGAGCCAAAATATAACAAAAAAAAATAACAGAGTAAGTGCATAAGGTTCAGGAATTACGGGTTTGCAGGTGATAGCTTATAGGTACTATTATTTATTCTATGATATTGCTGTAAATATAAAACTTCTAGTTACTAAACATTGTATATGAAGGTATAGTGGAGAAAATAGACGTCTCTATCTATTGAGATTGAAATTGGCATTGATAAAACAAGACAACTTAATAGCTATTCAAATTAAAATTCAACTTCAAAAGATACATTTCAAATGGCTAATTTTAGTGCTTTTACAAGTCTAAATAAATTCGACTGATAAATTGTGGTGTTTATTCATAAGGCGGTACCTAAATATTTATATCAATTTCTGTTTACGCTCGTAGAAGTTCAATCAACAAACTTATCTGTAGCTATGACCTACTTACTATTACATTTATCATTCTTGGACATACCGTGAGAATTACTGATAAGAGACGTGCCGCTCTTTAGAAATACTAATATTATCTGTAAGTAATACTGTAACTTTTACACCTTATCTATTCCTTGCGTAGGTACAAACCAAACATTACCTAAAAGCGATTTCTTCCAGACAACCTTTGGATGGAGATTTAAGGTTTGGAATACATTTACGTAGCCTGGATCCCCTTGCAGCAACTAATTTAACTTCCAATAAAGAACCAGGGGGACAGCTATAGCAAAAAGTGGTAATTATTATACATAATTATGACTGAGCGGAGCGCACTGAGAGTGCTTCGGAGGGCATGTTAAGCCATCGACCCTGGCTGTTGTCGTAAGACAATAGCCAAGTCAGAAGCCTTCGGGCTGCCTAATAATTCTGAGAAGAACAAGAAGAAGAATAAAAAACAATGTTCTAAGGCTAAGGGTTTCTATAACTAATTGTGTTATAGGTTAGGCTGAATTCGGCCGTGCACTGATCCATTTAAGATAATGAATATACCTTCTTCACCCTGATTCACCAGTCTAATGGAAACGATCTGGAAATCTACACTCTCCGTCTATCTGTCTTCTTTATCCTAAATGAACTAAGGGTGGGTTTTTTGATTGGAAGTTAAGGTCAGAAGGTAGCCAATGGTTGTTAAAAACGCATCAATTCTAAACAATAGCCTGTCTTTATACTACCTGATTTTGAATTGGTACATTATCCCGAAAGGGGGTAAATCTACACCCCAAGGTAAACAATGTTTCTCCTACGACTTTTCTAAATTAATAGTTTTTCATTGAAGAAATACCTTGTAAAGTTTACGTTCGCAGATAGCCTTAGCGCAGCTGGGTGGTTGATCTTCGTCCTTGACCGAGTGCACATAAACGACTTGTGTTTAGAAATAAATCTATACTATCTTGTAAACTCTTGTAGCGATCGCACGTGCAATTTTGTGAGTGGATTTATTTTTGGAAACACCCAGTTTCAAGTAAGGCTCCCACAACTTGTGGGCTATCATGGTCCCAGTTCCTCCCTCGCGGGGTAACATACCAATTCAAGGTCACCTTGTATGTGCCAATAGGTAGGTAGTCTTTGTTAGTTTTTAATCCTACGGATCCAAAAACCCACCCTAAGTATGTACTTACATACTTAGGGCCGTCCGTTTAGGCTCAAAACGCGAATTTGTTAAAATGTACACTTCATACTAGGTAAGTACCTACGGTAAGTAATCAAATTGGATCGTTTCCGATGATTCACAAGAATCGGGTACAGAATAGCTTCTTGAACCTTTCAAAACATTAACGAGCTTTTGAAACGTTCAAAGTAGGGTTAAAGGGTTTAGCGAAAGCACTAAGGCTAAACAAGGCCTTTTACCACAATAGCCTAAATAGACAGGAGTCAGGACTATAATAACGCGCCCTTTCAAGGCATAGGATTAGGTAGAAACTGCTGAATCATCGGGCTCAACGTATCAAGTTTTTGTGAGACCACTTGCTGGCACGAGATTAGAGAAATGGGCAGAAGCGACAACTATAGGTAGGTAAGGTAGGTAACTTTAACTGCCTTCGCAGCGTTCTAGAGATAACGTAGTTTACTTTAAGGCTATTGACAATGATAGTAGCCAGAGATAAAACTAGAATAATTTTAATTACCTACTTTGGATAAATTAATTCTTTTCATTGACATTGTAGCTAGTGAAATTACTGCATGAGCAAATTACCTGATTACACAGTGTAATAATCTGATTAATAGACGAAGCGCATTTTTTTTCTTGCTCTGCTATTTACTAGATATATCTAAAGACACGGAATAACTACTTTTAAATAAATAAAATAAATAAATAAATATTTATTTCCAGAGAGAGTAATTACATTAATACAAATTACGTTACACAGGTTTACAGAATAGAGTAGCGACTCGATATAAAAATTGAACGATGATTCCCAAACTAGGCCAAGTGCCTGTATCTTGGGACTCAGAGACACGATTTCTACAAAAGAGACATAAATTGTTGCAAACACCGGTGAAGTGCAATTATCAAAAGCTAAATTATAATAACAAAATGCAGCTATAAATAACACAATAACAGCTATGTAAAACTAAAACACTAGAGTAAGTAAATTTAAACATTCCATAAAATTTTGATTACGTAGAAAATAGATATACTTACATTAACAATATACTGCGCTGTTTAATTATGTTTTTGAAAATTGTTATAATATAAACAAAAACAAAAAAACAACCTAACAAATAAACTAAAATATTTGCATATTAACTAATTATACAAAAGGAAACAAAATTTAATGTTACAATACTGTGAGGAATGGAGGATCTGTATGTGTGTGGGGGTGCGTGTGTGTGTGTGTGTGTGTGTGTGTGTGTGTGTGTGTGTGTGTGTGTGTGTGTGTGTGTGTGTGTGTGTGTGTGTGTGTGTGTGTGTGTGTGTGTGTGTGTGTGTGTGTGTGTGTGTGTGTGTGTGTGTGTGTGTGTTTGGTGTTAAGTATTTTGGTGTATGTGAGAGTGTAGTGTAAGGGTGTTTGAATGCCTGTAGGAAAGAAGCCTGCAAGCAAACTGTAAGTTTATATCAAAGCCTCTGTGCAATGACTCTCTTTTTACACAAAAATACTGAGCATTCCTTGATATCACACAACTTACTAATTTTGTTGTGTGTATTTGGGTGAGCAAACGCGGGGCTCCTCTGAGTTAGCAACGACGTAGCTTGAGGGAGGGGAAGGCGAAAAACACGTCTTTTCATAATATCAATGTAGTCAGATCGTATTGAAAGAGCCTTATGTGCTTTGACTGTTGCATTTAATACATACAACTGGCGCACTCTAAGCACTTTGAACTCATCATAAATACTGTCAGTAGGGTAACGAAAAGGCTTTTTTAAGGTTACTTTAATTAGAGCTCTCTGGGCTCTTTCGACTGTGATAAATATACTTTTACCGGCACTCCCCCAGACTTGAAACACAGTATTGCAAAACGGACTGACATAAAGCCAGGTAAACTTGTCGTAAAATATCAAACGGTGTGCAGTCTCTGAGCTTTTTATAAGGAAGATAAGTTTCCTCACCCGACCCGAAAGATCAAAATTGTGAGCTTTATATGACAGATTTTCATCAATCGTAATGCCTAAATATTTTATTGTAGAGGTACGCTCAATTGAGCTGCAATTACACTTTAGAACTTGGTTAGATCCAAAGTTGTTCGAACAAACGTGAATTTTGAGGTTAAAACTAGTAGGAGGGCAAGAAACACAAGTTTTAGAAAAAGCAACAAATTTAGTTTTGTTAATATTTAGTGTTAAAAGGTTTTTATTTAATAGCGAAGCGACATGAGCCATACCAGCTTCCGCATAGCCATGTACCTGGTTCCAATCCCTGCCATGAAAAATAATGGCAGTGTATGTAATAATTTCCGCATTTTTAAGAGAACTACTTACGATATCGTTAATATACAATGTAAAAAGAGTTGGACCTAGAATACTACCCTGTGGGACGCCGTAATCAATCGGTAGACTACTGCCAGAGAATGACCCTATTTTCACAAACTGTCTACGATCAGTCAAATAGCTTCTGAACCACCTTAAAGGCATTCCTCGTATCCCAAGCGACTCCATTTTCTTTAGTAGCAAGCCAACCGAGACGGTGTCAAATGCTTTTGCTAAGTCTAAGAAAACGGCAACGCAGTTTTCTCCACTCTCTACGTATGAAGATACTAAATTTGCAAGAAGTGACGTAGCATCTTCAGTTGACCTACTTCGTCGAAAACCAAACTGTCTATCTGAGAGAAAATGAAACCTTTCCAAATACGAAACCAAGCGTGAGTTTACCACTTTCTCAAGAACCTTAGATACAATGCTCAACAAGGCTATTGGCCTATAATTATCCGGAACATTTTTAGCTCCACTCTTGTGAATTGGGGATACTGCAGCGGTTTTCCAAATTTCAGGGAAGATCCCTGATATCAGGCTTAGGTTAACTATATATGTAAGTGGAACAAGTACTGAGTGAAGCGAATTCTTCAGAAATATTACTGAGAGGTTGTCAGGGCCAGGTGAGCTGCCTGTTTTTAGATGTAAGACAAATTTAGAAATCTCATACGGGTCCGAATGTTCGAGATAAAAAGAATGATTAGAAGAAACAACAGATCTGTACGCCGAAATGAGAGATTCTTGGCTGACGCTGAGCTTATTAAGAATAGCATCTGCTAAAGTTTTTCCAACTGAGATAAAGTGCTGGTTGCAGCAATGAAGTGAAGTTGCAGGATTGTCAGCATAATTCAGGAGATCAGAGGAATCTTTACTATGAGCCGATGAATGACATATATTTTTAATAACTTTCCAGAGTTGTTTTGTATCGTGCTTACTATTGTCCAATTGTTTAGAGTAATAATCATTTTTCAATTTTTTGAGTAACTTGTTACAATAGTTGCGGTACCTCGTGTAAACTTTGCGACGGGTTGTATCATCAGAATGCGATCTAGAGTCCAGATGTAACCTGTCCCTATGACGCATACATCTAAGTATGTGGGATGCCATAAGACACAGATAGTCATTTAACTGAGTATTTGACTGATTGCAGATATCTATATTAAGGTCACCCGCTACAACGAGAAAGGGGTAACTTTTTAGAGTTGTAAAGTCATCGTTATTATGTTTAAAAAGTAGAAAAGAGCGAGTCCGCGTCCAAAATGTCACACCTCTACGTCCGCTAATTCGAAGTGCAAGAAGGTTGCAGGCAACAGCGTGAGTAATTGTTATGTGAGCACAAAGTGTGATAAAAAACAGGCAGTGTAAGTGTGAAACTGTGTGTGTATTTAAAGTGTAATATGAGACCAGACCAAGACTTTGAACAGTATAGGTAACGTCATGATAACTAATCAAGCATATTCTTAATGATACTAGTATTCTAAAATTACGAAGAAAGTAGGTAACTAAAATAATTAAAAGCAGGGAAAAAGGACAGCGCTTAAGTTTAAGTGGATGTGGGTTGGAGCAGACGTTCAAGTTCTACCATGTTTTTGATGGAAACAGCCGGTAGTTTAAATAGGTGTTTCTCAAATATTCTCGTAACTTACATCTGGCCCAAATAATTTACTCTAAGAATGTCCGTCAGCGTAGGCGACGTCTAATTCACATTTTGTGTTGTATCTGTATTTATATTCTTTGATAAAACGAATCTAGTTTTTACGCATCTACTATATTCATAGCATTTTTTGTTAACATCATTAGTATTGTGGCTAGTTTAATTATTGCAATGTGATTTATATCTTGTGATTCCTTATTGTTAAGGCGTTTGGTGATATTGAACAGAGGTTTTTGTGAGCGGTTTCGAGGTCTTGTTACGCACGCTTCAGATTTTATAGAGTGCCTAGTACGTAGTCAATAGTTTCTTGTTTGCGTCAGATTCGTTTCTTTAATGACTTGCGTTATACAAACTGGCACGGCCACCACGCAATCTATGGTAGCGTAGTAATCATCATCATCAAAACCCTGAAGACGTCCAGTGCTGAACATAGGCCTCCCTGATGGATCTTCACCTATATAGGTATAATACGTGACTATAACGTTGTGTAGTGTGTAATCATTTCTGACACATTTCCTTGCTAATTGTTGAGGTTTAAATCAAAACAAAATCATCATCATCAACAGCCTTAAGATGTCCACTGCTGAACATAGACCTCCCCCACAGAGTGTCACTTTGAGCATCTGCTCGCCTGCATCCATCGGCTCAGCTCCTGAAATATTACCTAACCTAATTAGTAGTAGACAATAGACTAGAGCTTGTAATGAATTGATTGCAATTATTTTAAAGTCAGCCTGCATTTACCCAGTAATTAAATACTGCAACAAACTTGTGTCAGCGCGGCATAAATTCCAATTTGCGTTACACATAAAGCTTCTAAGCTGCGAGCTAACAATACCTAAGCTTAGGGTATCCACGCGGTCTAGATTGTTAGGACACGACTACAATGTTACAGCACAGAATAAATAGTAGCGTCACAGGTATTTGTTATTTTTTTTTCTTATATTTTGGCTCCACACATAGTGTATTTAGCCAGTGTCAAGTATTATATTTTCATCGTGTTGTAAAATATTCATGTCATAGTCATAGTCCAGTCTAAGTCAGGTAGTCATAGTCCAGTCTAGGTCATGCTCCAGCAAAGTGGTGGCAACTTTACTAGAAGCTTCTATGGAGTTTTGGAAGCAACACGAAAAATCACGTTTCACCACATTATATCACTTGCCCTCACTCATGCTCGTAATTCAGGACTTAATGCATAAAACGCCACCAATTTTAAACATTAACACTGGAAAAAGCAAAAGTTTTGAAAAATAATACGATGCAACGACATGAACTTTTCCGCGTTCTTGCCCAGGTATTTGTTAATACGCCGATTTGTAAGAGATAGAAGAGGCCATATACCTACTATTATGCTAATATATTGCAGCCTCTGTGATGAAGTGTGGTGGTTGAGCACGTCGGCTCATAACCCAGAGGTAGTGGGTTTGATTCCCGCGATAGGCTAAGTATTTGTGCACAGGAAAAAAGGGAAAGAAGGTAGGTACAAGGTAGGTACTTGTACCAGTTCTGTGTCTGGGTGTTTTGGTCCTGATCCTCGTAGTTTCTAGGTCCCTAGATACAGGGAATTATAGTTAGTGTTATCAACTACGACTGTTAGTAGTTATTTTAAATAAATAAAGTATAAGCGTTACAAAAACTGAACTTTAATACTTAGTTAAAAATAAGGATTCAACAAATTATTACGACCTACAACGACCGTCTATTCCTGGGGTTCGAGCCAAAGTGAATCACCAATCAAAGATAATAAATTGACCAAGGAGCCACAGACTACACAGACACAAACGTCAGGTGTCAACCGCCCGATGTAACATAGACTGCGATTTCTCTTGGTGTTGCTAACATTAGGGTCTAGGATCTATGTATGTATCTCTATTACGTACATCATTTACCAGCCGTAATTTCTCGTGATATTTTACGTCGTACGTAATGGAAATAGGCAGGCCACATCGCTCGTAGGACTGACGACCGACGGGGAAGAAAAGTTCTCGAGTGGCGACCATAAACCGGAAGACGCAGCGTAGGCCGGCCCCCATTAGGTGGACTGACGACCTGGTGAAAGTCGCGGGGAGCCGATGCTGGATGCAGGAGGCGAGCAGCCGCTCAAAGCTGCGCTCTCTGGAGGAGGCCTATGTTCAGCAGTGGACGTCTTCAGGTTGTTGATGATGATGATGATGATGATGATGATGATGACGATGATGATAATTTTAAGTTAGCGAAACTTCAGCATTTAAGATTAACACAATCATACACAAAATAATCTCTTCTCCCATAATAATCCTATATTTTATCCTGAATTTCTAAAAGTGGGGTTAACCACACTTTCGTCGCTTCCTGTGACCTATATTCCTAGAAGTGTAGTGTTTGTCTTGAGGCTAGGGAGAAGGAAATTGCAAAAAATACTGGGATCTTGTCAGAACTAACTCTGGAATATCTAGTGTCTAAAGAATGTTTTTCTTTAGGTATATCGCATTATAATTTCCTATGTAATTAATTATGTTGTTAAATTTTGTGTTTTTATAGGTGAAAGATTTTAATTACATATTTTCTTACCTCTGTGAGTTTTAAAATGTTCAAAGTATACTTTCATAAGTCGTAGCACAATAGACTATTCTCATTGTCCTACGATTTTTGACAGTAACCTTTTATTTTATTTCGATTTTTCGAATAATCTATTGTCAATTTATTCGTCATGATGTAAAATAAGCCCCTTTCGGGCTTATATAAATATTTGATACACCTTTTATTAGTAGTATAGTAACCCAGATACACACAAGTACGAGACGCAGCGTAGGCCGGCCCCCCACTAGGTGGACCGACGACCTGGTGAAACCGCGGGGAGCCGATGGATGCAGGAGGCGAGCAGCCGCTCTAAATGGCGCTCCCTGGGGGAGGCCTATGTTCAGCAGTGGACGTCTCAGGCTGTTATCCCAGATAAAATATAAAATATATACCTACAGTAGTAATATACAGAAAAACAACCTGAAACCTAATGAAAACCAATACTATCAATAACTGGCATTCACTACCTGCTAAACTATGACAATAGCACAATTTTCGTAACTTGCGATATGTACTTTATATCTTGCAAGATAAAGCTCAGGGAAAGTTTGATAAGCTATGATAAACTTTGATGTTTGCAACCCTGTCGTAATAAATCTGTGTGATATTCTCTGTAACGCCGAAGAAATCTCAAATAGCGTCATTACGATAAGGTTTCTAGAATTCTTTGTACTTGCTTCACAATGTAAGGAGATTCTTATGTGATAGTTTTGTTGAATTATCAACCTTATTACAAAAGGGTAAGGTAGGGAATACTGTGTCATCATCAAACGGACGGGCCAAAGCTAGTGCCGGCGGTCATTTGTTATGAACCAACTTTGTTGTGGTGATGTCATTCGTGTTCGAAGATAGTTGGATTCGAGTACAACTGGATCAGTACGATCTAACAATTTTTTACTGAGACTATGCAGGTCAATTGAGACTAAACCAGCGAGTCATGAGCCTTAAAATGCAGAACCTCGCTGGCAGCTGGTCATCAGGTTCGCATTGTTTCAGGGTCTAGTCCAATAGACGTATCTTCCAGCCTTCTTCCAGATTTTGCCAAGTTGATAATAAGACTGTTGATAATAATTACACACGAAATTGCCCAAAGCTTCTGACTTGCCTTACTGTTTGTTATGTTATATACTAAGTATGACAAAAAGAAGAACCGCGAGTTTGCCTCGAGGAACAGCATAGCTGTTGCAAGGTAGGCTCAGTATTAAATGCCGATATTGTAACGGTCACCCATTCAAGTAGTGACCACAGCCAATGTAGTTTAACTATACCGAATACATTTTTTTAATCTTAGCTGTCTTTATTCGCTGCAATCGACAGTTGCCATCCAAAGTTCGTTTAGGTATCGAAAGTATTTAAACCAGCCGTAAGACAAGCCCAGTGTTAAGACTATCCATTAGTACAAGGATCGAAGACAATTCGGTCGGTCAGTCGGCGATGATTTATCGTTAGACATCGGCGGTGATCGGGCGGTCACGCGCGCACACGCTAGGGATAATCTCACTGATTTGTTACTAATTCTTCTTATTAACATCGGTTTTGTGATGTTAAAGGTGTATGAATACAATTGGGAATCAGTAGTTAGGTATATGCCTATGCTATCTCACCCCGTCGACCCGGAAAATCCTATTTCAGCAGTTTTTGTTTCGGCTGCGCTAGGATCACCGGATCAGTCTAGCCCTTCTGGCTCAGGTACCGTTCGGCACCGGTATAGGATACCAGCGTAATACAATCAGACACCGACCCCGCCGGCGAGGTCAACGTACCCCCCCCCCCCCCCCGTAGGTTAGCTAGAATGGTCGCGACTTTCCATAGAGTCCACTCCTCTAGCGGACGTAGCCTTCTCGATCCTCTTATCCCGGCAACTGCCCAAGCAGAGGCTCGCACCCCAGGGGTGCCCTTGAGCTAGTTGCCCCCCATTTTTTAAGCGCCTGCCCTCCCGTCCGGTGACGCTGTAAAGGTCGGTAGAGAGCAACAGCATTAGGCCGTTCAAAAAATAAAATAAAAATAAAAACCTATGCTATTAGCCTATCTCTTACTGTTCTCGGCCTCATTAGTAAGCTAAAACTCGCGCAACGAGCTATGGAGAAAGGAATCCTCGGGGTTTCCCTGCGAGATCCGCAATGAGGAGAGCCGCGCAGGAGAACTAAAGTGGCCGACATAGGTAGCGGTTAGAATTAGCAATTTGAAACGGAAATGGGCAAGCCACATCACTCGTAGAACTGACAGCCAATGGGGATGAAAGGTTCTCGAGTGGCGACTACGAACCGGAAGACGCAGCGTAGGCCGCCCCCTCACTAGGTGGACCGACGATCTGGTGAAAGCCGCGGGGAGCCGATGGATGCAGGGAGCGAGCAGCTCTTTAAATAAAAACATATTGATTAATTTTGTGATATAAATTATTCTTAGTTTTAAAGAAACAGCAGCAAAGTAAGGCCTTTAACTATCTAACTTAGTAATTAACCAAACATACTGCTTAAATAAATTCCAATAACCCACATAGTGCACAAGATTCCTACCACAGTATAACACAAGTCAGTAGGTGAAGTCACTACAGTAAGTAGTCCTAATGAGGTTCTGTAGGCAATAAACAGGGCTTTCGCGCTCTTTGTGTTTATTAACCAGATTAGCGACGGGTAATGCGCTGGGATGCGACTAAATTGGACAAGAAACACAGAATAAATAACAGTAAACAAGTACTAGAAGCTTCTACCAAATTAGTTTTAGATATAGGTTCGTAACGCTTTTACTAAATAACACTAATATGATTATAATTTTATTACCACTGTGGTACCTAAGTATTATTACGTAATTTAAAAAATATAGTTTCTGCCCGGAATGAGTAACAGCGAATAATTATTATTAGGTATCTGGTGTATAGGTTAGCTTTGACTATTCAATTGTCAAGGGGTCTAAGTTTATTATTTTTTAAATTAGGTACTTATACATATTTCATAAATTAATATTATTTAAATTATTATCACTTAACACTTATATTATCATTACTCAGTCAATATTTTTCTCAAGTTATTCGTTCTAAGTACTTATTTAAATTAATATTACGAACCGGAAGACGCAGCGAAAGCCGGCTACTAGGTAGACGACGCCCCTATTTCAAGAAGTGACAAATAAACCCTCAATTATAATTGTCAGTGAATATGACAATAAATAATCATCAGGCACGTATATTAGTTTTGTTATATGAAACGAATTTAACTGATATTTGAAGGTTTGGTTTATTACAATTTATCTGGAACTCGATGGATGCAGAAGGCGAGCCGCCGCTCAAAGTAGCACTCAGTGAGGGAGGCCTATAGAGGGTTTTAGTATTCAACTCAACCCCTAACGAGGACAAACGGGGTTGAAAATTGTATGAGGGTTAAACCACAGACTGCCGTTAAAAGAATTACACAAGCACTAATCATAGGTATTAATTACTATTGACATAATTAATCACCCTAAGTTAATATCTAACATTACAATAATAAGCCTAATGATACCAACAATATCGTAACATGAGCCGACCAACCCCCGGAGCACATGAAATACTTGTAACCAGTAGAGAAACTCCACGTAAGTTGAAAAAATCCGCAATGAGAGTGCTCGAGAGAGTGCGAGCATTCGGTTCGGTGTCGGTATATTCTAACCTTCTCAGTTTTCTGATCTCCTGGTAGATCTCTTTAGAAACACTAAATAATTTATGTAAGAAATACTTACGCAAGCGAGAATTCCTTTGCTGGCGTTTGCTTTATGACGAACATCACCTGTTCGATTATGTTTGCTAACATATGAAACGAACAAATGTTTTCGAGCATATGCTATCGACTCATCGAAATTTAGCTATTGAATATACTCTTGTACGGGATGTCGGTGTAAGTTAGCAGACTTATCTACCGTTTCTCGTCTATTGAAGGTAAACTCATGTCAAGTTAAAAATAAGGAACGCTTATTGCCTGTTGACTACTGGCTGTCTTGACCCAATAGCGGGCAATATCTTTAAATAAGTGTTAATTTAACTTCTACAAACGTATAAAAACCGGGGATAAGTGGGGGAATTTTATTATTAAAAATTGCTTCATTACACAGGTAGCGCCGTTAGGTGTATAACTTTCTAACATTCGAACACGATCAGGCGCTAAAAGAGAGATAATCATTAGTTGATCTACTGCATATATTTATAAGTTCCAGATAAAGCCTCAATGTAAACTGAGACTTGATGTCCGAAGGGCATTGAACGTCTGGTTTCCAGTATGAGGAAAATCTTAATGGTGATTAATATAAGGCTAGATTATATTACAATATTCGGATTATTGTAGTATTTTTATGTTGTTGTCTTTCAATTTATCAATACAATGTATTTACACTTTTGGTTTCATAGACAATCTGTTTTTCGCTGCGTAGCTGTTCCCATGCTTGGTGAAAGTCTAAACGTCGCGTCGTGGGAGATAGAAAACTCAATCTATGGGCAAAATTTATATTGCCATGTGTCTATAGGGACATGGATGACCATTGGGTTAGATCTAGATAATTATTGGCTTATCAGGAAACCGCAAAAGAAATCAGGACATCGTAATGCATAAAAGTATGATAGAAAAGGAAGGAAGGTAAATTAGAATTGAGTAAGTACCGAATGGTTATCGATAAGTTGATTAGGTTGAGTAGGTGCCAAGCGTTTGGTGTATTTTTTTTTTTTTATGAAAATGAATGACGTGACGAGCTGGTCGTTCACCTGATGTTAAGCAATACGGCCGCCCATAACAGTTGCAGTGTCACTCGGAACTTTAAAATAATAAAGTTTCGCATGACACTGCACTGCGCACGTCATCCTAATCAGATTACTACACTGTGTAATCAGGTCATAAAGTCTCATTTGCCCAGTAATTTCACTAGCTACAATGCCCTTCAAACCGGAACACAGTAGTGCTTGCATACTACTGCTTGGCGGCAGAATAACTGGCAAAGCGGTGGTACCTACCTAGACGAACTTTGCAGAAAAGTCCTACCACCTAGTATCATGCAAACTGCTAAGGACCGGCGTGCTGTTCCCTGACAAATATAATTTTCGACTATAGTGAATAGGCTCCTTATAAACTAACGTGCTACATCTTCGACGGCATCGTCGCTTAACACCAGTTGAGTTGTAGTCAATCGACCTATTCAGAGATGGAGAAAGATGCGTATCGATAGAAAAGTTGTTACAATAGTTATCGATATCGATAAACGTAACAATTCTAGGTAACTACAACTTGCACATTGAGATAGTCGCTTTCGTAGAACATTGTCTCTTTAGCACGTTGCATTATTTTAGCTACCGCAGGTGTACATGTACATAATTATTTGTACACTAACACAGAGGCTATAAAACGTAAGGTAATAAGATACTTTTTGTCAGAAACCGCAGCTTATAACAAAAGTACTAAAAAGTCTACATAAAATAATCAGCGTGTAAGAACCGGATTAAAACATTGCTAAGGCTTCAATATCACTCGTTTAATAGGATAGGAACAGCGTGTCGTAAGTTCATTAACCCCGACCAAGGTAATGTACCACATCGCTCCTAGAACTGACAACCGATGAGGAAGAAAGGTTTTCGAGTGGCGACCAGGACGATGGGAAGAGCTGTGAGACATGTGAGAGCGCGTTCAGCGGCTGCTCGCCTCTTGCAACCATCGGCTTTCCGTGGTTTTCACCAGATCGTCGGTCCACGGTAGGGAGCGGGCCTACATTGCGTCTTCCGCGTTTCATGAACGTATAATGGTGGCGATTAAGGACCGTTTTGATTAGGTACCTTTTCATTTTCATGCTGATAAGAGATCGTGCGGAGTTACAACACAAAACACAACTACAAAGTAGTTGAAGAAGCACTTTACTTTTCATAAAAAATATAGATTTTTGATTTTTATAGCAGTATCGCCTGCTCAGTGTAACCTACAGATTGTTTTGTAAAGGAAAAATTAGAATCACGAGCGGGGATTGAAAGCATATCCTGGCTTGACGGATGGATGGATGCGGGTTCAATCCCCGCTCGTGATACTAACTATTCCTTTACAAATCCACCAGTCTTACTTCTATACATGTTTTAAATTTTGTGGTGTTAACCATTACTTTGTTATTGTGAGACCTGACTGATATTTGGTTAACATTAGTGTGATTATAAATAAGACCAATGTTAAAATTCGAAAGGGAGGGTGAGGACGGGTATTTCATAACACGGGGCAACCTAGTATGAATGCTAGTCCTTCATCTACACTCGCGTTTCTTTTAAGTATAATTCACTTTGTAACAAAATAGTATATTACCTACCTACTGATTTAGCGTGTTCTAAAAATGTAAAAAATCTATCTGTAATATGCAAAATTTATTTGTAACATTTATGTACTTTATTTGGAGAATAAATATTTAATCTGTAAATATATAGATTTGCCTCTATAGCCAAGTTAAATCAATACTAAGCAACGTGCACGTTATCCACTTAAAGTTATAATATAAAGCTTCGTAATAAGCTCAAAATTATGCAGAGCGCGTCCATCGAGTAAATATTGTGACCACGTGTGCTCACGTGCCTTAGAGGTAAGGTTGGTGACCCACTGGAATAAATGACCGAATTTAATTATTAAGTCAACATCATCATCATCAACAGCCTGTAGACGTCCACTGCTGAACATAGGCCTCCCCCAGAGGACCGATACCACTTTGAGCGGCTGTTCACCTCCTGCATCCAACGACTCCCCACGTGACTTTCACCAGGTCGTCGGTCCACCTAGTGGGGAATCCGCTTACGCTGCGCCTTCCGGTTCGGTTCGTGGTCGCCACTCGAGAACCTTTCTTCCCCATCGGTTGTCAGTTCTGCGAGGGATGTGGTCTGCCCAGATTGCCATTTCAACCTGCTAATTTTAAGGGCTATATCGGTCACTTTAGTCCTTCTGAGGATTTCCTCGTTCCGGATCTTAACTTAATTATTAAGTACTTCCTCTCCATTAGTAAGCCTACATAGCTTATACTAATATAAAAAGTGAAATGTCTGGTTGTTTTTTAAAACAGGTTTTGAGCTCTTTTGCATGAACTTTGGAGTCATATTTGCATGAGGCATCTAGTAGTCTAAAGTGAGAGGCAACTAGCTTTTTATGGTACCTTTAGGGTACGAGCCAGTTACGGTTTGATGAATGAAAAATATAGTTTTCTATACTACTAGACAACTTATAGACTACTTCCACGGAAAGAGTAGATCGTATGGAATGTCGCTATAACCGAGGGTACCTGGGACACGCGAGGTTTGCGACTGAAATTCTAAATGTAACAACCTGGTATTCTATACTGGTGCAAAGTCCAAATGGTCCGACGATCCTAGTACAGCCAGATGATACGATAAATGCGATAGGATCTAGGTTGCCCAAAAAGACATTTCGCCCCATCCCATCTTTCTCGCTCCTCCGCCTTTCCGTAGTCTCAGTGTGCCCTCAACTTTACCCCATAATAAAGCCAGCGCGTCACGCGCACGCGGTCCCATCTCATTACTTTGGCAATTCTGTTAGCTTTAAATAGCAGACTTCATCGTAATGTTTGTGTGTAACATGCTTAATATACCCGTCGCATAAACCAGATGTATCTAGTTTTAACCAGATTAAAGATAATGGTGGGGGTTTTAGTCCTGTTGGGTCATTGTTTTGGGAAATTAAAGTTTTTTATAGATAGGACCTATGTCATCGATTGATGTGACTATATCTAGTCATTAGCGTGATGTTAAGCGTCACGGGTGCCCATATAAACAGCTGCAGGGCCACTTGGTGTCTATTTAGTATGAACACATTCTGAGACACCTCAGGCAGTCTAGTAAGATAATATTTGGTCACAATATCTCATTATTTTAGTGCTGTATATACTTAAATGTAGTGATATCCAGTATTTTCACTATAGCATAGATTAATACTATACTAGCCTACAGTGACTTCAAGCCAGAATATAAGTAGTTGTGTTTGCAACTATCCAGCAAAGCGGTGTTACTCTAAACTAATGTTTTAAAGCATTAAAGTTCCCACTTATCAGAAAGAAAGAAAGAAAGAAAGAAAGAAAGAAAAATGTTTTATTCATGACAACAGCAGATAAATTAGTTGAATATTTTTAAGTATACTAACAAATACACAACTACACACTATACGTCCGTACTGCAACGCATAGAGATAAGTCCTACCTTAGGAGCTGTCAAATTTTAGTGCAGACGGCGACAACTCTTGCAGTTAAGGGCCTCCCCCAGAGAGCGCCACTTCGAGTGGCTGCTCGCACCTGCATCCATTAGCTCCAAAGTATTCACCAGATCTTAGTAAAGTATTCGCCACTCAAGAACCTTTCTTCCCTACCGGTAGTCGGCGATTAAGTACCTACTGTCAATAGGTTAAGTTTACTTAAGTACTAAGTTTCTATGTAAGCAAATAAATAAATAAATACTAAATACTAAATAGGTAGTGTTTAAGAGGTAGTCTGCTCTAATCATATTTTTTATGTGAGTACTTACTATTACATTTTTTTCTCCCACACTAATATCCTCTGACAGTTTGTTAGGGTCATCGTACTTCACAGTTGACACCCCAACTATAAAACCGATCGAGTGTTTACAACTTGTTTACTTTAATTTACGACGTGCCTAACAACACGAAGTCGATTGGACTAAATTGATTAACAAGATCAAATTAGTACAAATTATTTGGGGAGTTAAATGGTGATCAACTTGGCTTTGATGCCTCTTGGATTAAGCCAAAGATCATTTAAGTACCTATCAGCTACAGATAGATTATTATATTACATACAAGGTAACAAGCTACGTTAAGCCAGTTAAGGCGCTGAATGCTCCCAAATCGAGTATTTTGAACGTGATTATATCAAAACGTATACCATTTACAGGATTGAAAAAAATGCACGTTAATACTCGTCATATCTTTTTTCCATCTGCCAAAATCGAAACACGTATACGAAAAGTTTTCTCGATAGAAAAAAATCGTGAAGTGACCTCTAAAAAATCATTCAAACGTCCTAAAATGTTACATTATAATAAGACATCCCATTGAAATAAATCATAGTGATAAGCTATGTTTCAATGCATCCGTCTATAAGCTTATTTTTTTTATAACAATAAGCATTTGTTTTATAACTAATTATTTGTACCGAAAAATGGAAAAGTCGAAGTGCAACGCAACGTAATCGCCATATTTTTGCTATGCATAAAGCGACCCTAGAAGGTACAAAATAAGTTTCAAGTTTGTCTGCTGTAATAAACGTGCTCGCATTGGGTCCTGTCAGGGCCTTAAGGCTAGAGTGAACCGATATCTTCGAGGCAAGCATGCTCCGTCATTGACCGCATCATCACTTACTATCAGGTGAGACCGCGATCAAATGTTAGCCTATCCCTCATAAAAAAAAAATTTGGATGCTGGCATGAATGTAAGCACCATGTCAAACCTGCTTTTTTGGTGCAAAATGATGATGACGTAGGTATTTTTTTTATGTGAATGAATGACGTGACGAGCTAGTCGTTCACCTGATGTTAAGTGACACGGCCGCCCTTAACAGTTGCAGTGTTAGTCGGAACTTTAAAATAATAAAGTTTTGTGTGACACTGCACTGCGCACGACATCCTGAGACATCACACAGCCTAGTAATCAGATTACTACACTGTGTAATCAGGTCATAAAGTCTCATTTGCCCAGTAATTTGTGGTAGTTTTTGGTATATTAATTTCATGGAAACCTCTAAAGCTGTAGGTTTCGTATTCAACTATCACTGCATCATAAAAACGAGTTTCCTCATTTACTTTTCATACCACACTTACTAACTTTTACGTCATATAAAAAAAAAATGTCTCGTTCAGTCGACTTCATCTCTTGTCTAACAATAGGCGGTAAACAAAAAGTTTACCATCGCAGTCGCCGCTCAATCTCCGAAAGACAATGGATGTACAAGCCTATGAAGAGTGACAATCGGTTTGAAGAAAGTTGGGACAGAAGCGGGAACATCTTGTTTAATTTTAGTGATGGAGAAGTCAAACTAATACTCCTATAACTTAAATTATACTATTTATTATAATATAATTGTACGAAAAATAGGACAACTATAATAATTTCAATATTATAGAAATTAGTTGCAATAATAAGTTCATAATATATCATACCATAGGTCTACGACAAATATCTTCTAGCTGATGATAATGATGTTGAAGAGATAATAATTTTGCAGTCCAAGGCTTATAAGCTTTGGGTATACTTTATTTACCTTCTTGTTTCTTGTAAAGGCTCTTTTTATTGCAGTTTTCTGCGAGATCAATCATATGCTCCATTCTAGATTTTTTTTATGCTGTCCATTTTAAACCGCTGTATTCAATTTCTACTGGTATTTGACGATTGAAGTGTTTACCCTGCATTTGGCCCTCGGAACACGTAGTTTTCCCGACTGTCTGCTTCGGTTTGGGTGCAACTGTAGAGTTATATATTCTTTACTCTTAGATACTAACACTACCAAAAAAATTTAACTACTGGAAATTAAAACGGTGAGAAGGTGAGTACACAACATTATAAAAAAAAACTTATCCGAAAACTATCTCGCGTAGTCACCCTACATATTGAGGAAGTGTAATAAAGTATTGAAAACAGCGGGAAAACTCCAATCAATATTGGTATACCTTTGGGACGGCAGCTTCCTTGGTTATAAGAGATGTGTTTCTGTTGTTCTGAGTCTGCGACTTGATACGATTTGAGGTTTGAGAGGAGGTAATTTGTAATGATGAATTTCAACGTATAGCTAAATAAAAGCCTCGACTTCAAAGTATTAAATTGAAAAAAAAATGATTCAGTTTCAAGTTTATAGTGAATTAACTTGATGGAAAATATGCACTGATTACCGTTCATCATCATCGTCATCATCATCAAAAGCCTTAAGACGTCCACTGCTGAACAAAGGCCTGCTTCAGAGAGCGCCATTTTGAGTGACTGCTCGCTCCTGCATCAATCGGCTCCCCGCGGTTTTGACAAGATCGTCGGTGCACCTACTGGGAGGCCTACGCTGCATCCTCCGGTTCTTTCCACTCGAGAATCTTTCTTCCCCATTGCCTGTCATTCTACGAGCGATGTGGCCTGCCTGTTACCATTAAAGCGGCAATTAGTGGTAATTCTAGTCTTACTGCTGTCTTTATTAGGCTACTGTGACTTCTTCCCGTCAGGCCGTATTCTTGTTTGCCAAGTACTTTACTCTCATGTCCAAATAAGTTAAAAACCATTGATTTCTCGCTCCGTCTAGCAGTAAACTCGCGCGGGTCGAAATTCAATCGTTTTTTCAACGGCCGCGACCGCCGTAAATGCTGGCTAATCTCATTTATAGTTTCATTAAACCTCGAAAATGTACTCCGCACACTCGGTACTTTTAACCGGCGATTTATGATTGAACTGTTGCCAGAGGTAGCTACTGTTGCTCGTGACGTCAGCAATTCTAACTCCGCTACTAAGTCTTCATTATTGAGTAAAAACATTAATTAAGATGTCTAAATGCTCATAACATGTCTTCATGATGAAACTAAATAAATTAAAAGTCCCATAAATAAGGAAATGACGATTTTTGAAAATTCAGTAATTTTCCTGTGTATAAGTTAGTATTTTAGACAAATAACACTTGATTTAGAAAAAATAATATAGGCATATAAAAAAAAGAGGATTTAATAACTCTGAATATCGAAACTCCTTGGCTGACACTCCAAGAGCAGCAAACTCATATTCTAAAAAAATCCGCTCTACCACTCATCATTTTTGAACAGAAATCAAATACAGCTTTTTAGTCTGTCTGTACAAGTAAATGTAACGCAAATCAATAGTAGCCAAGTTGCCAATGCAAAGTTTCGAGTGTGCGGCAGCCATAAAACTTGGAATTAAATGGCGACTGTAAGAGACGCAGTCATGCATAGTGAAATGGTGATAAAACTGAAAATAAAACTGGCTGATTGGGATTCAGTGAGCGCTGTCGATGTGTCCGGTTTGGAGACTGGGTTTCATTATTGGAAAGGGGTTGAAATAGGCTTTTTATACGAAGTTTTTTGAAAAGGAAAATATGCGAAAATAGTGTATATTGTAGCATAATTGGATAATGATTTTGGCAGCTGTTTATAGACTGTGGATTTGATTATTGGAAAAGGGTTGAATAAGCTTTTTATATGAAGTTTTTTGAAAAGGAAAATATGCGAAAACAGTGCATATTGTTGCATAGTCTAATGACCTCGGAAGCTGTTTGTAGACTGTGTGGGTTTGATTGTTGGAGAAAATAGTGCATATTGTTGCATAGTCGAACCTCGGAAGCTGGTGCATGTGACTCGCGGAACATTTTATGGGAATGCCTCGCATCATGTATAAAATTTTCCGATGAAATTAGACCCAAAGGTACCTTTTCCCAAGATTTCATTAATCAATTTCTTGTTTTGAAATCGAGTTGCCTAATCCAGGGTTTTGACTGTCGCTAGTAACCATAACAATGGATTTTCTATTGTTTGGGTCATTCGGCAGTCAAAAGGTTCGTGATTATATGACTTTTCGTGATTGGGTACTTTCAGCGGTGGACGTTTTAAACTTTGGCCCAAAAATTAAAAACGATCCATTTTTGTCGTGATATGTGACCTTATTTCTGAGTACTGAGAGCTAAATGAAGACGTGATCTATAAACTAGTATAAAATCATGTATTATACTTATAAGTAATGATTTAAAATGGGATATACGATATACTTTTAAAAATATGAAAACACGAGTCCTGAATAAAGAAAAATAAAGTCATAACATCGAATGATTTATTTCATTATTCAGACCTAATTTAACATAGAATTACGTGACAATGGTATAAAAGAGATGTAACTTTATATAGGAGTTGTATTTTAAAAGGACAAATGTCATTGCAATGTTGTTTATCTGCTGTTGTCGTGAATAAAACATTTTTCTTTCTTTTTTCAAATGTTTTTTATACTATTTTTATATTACCTGGGCTATGATTAACTATATTTACCTTTTGCTGCGACATATTAATGACTACAATAATCACTTACAACGTAGAACCCTTTATTATCACCATCAAAATAAAAAAAATATGTGTACACATTTCACACAGCGCCATCTAGCCCCAATCTAAGCAAAGCTTGTACTATTGGAACCAGATAACTGATATAATATGGATATAATACTTAAATACTTTTTTATTTGTAAATAAATACATAGAATACAATATAATACCCAGATACAGAACAAACGTCTATGTTCATCACACAAAATGATTGTCCTGGGTAGGAATCGAGCTTTTGCTACCAACTGAGCTATCAGGCCCGTCAACATGGTTTATTGTAGTTTATATTTAATTTATCCGATTACGGTACAATCTCGCCTTTACAATACAAACTAAGATGTAGGTATAATTGGACCTAAAAAGATTACAATAATTTGCAAGCAGCAGCAGAATAAGTATTTCTACCAAGAATCCATTCTAGAAATTGTATTTTAAAATGATTTATTCCAACGTTTGTTTGAAAAGGCTTCAAGGTGCAAAAAAAGGCAAAAGATTTATGGTTCAGTGTTGAGACTCAGGCATTACTTTTTACGTCTTCTCTCACTCATTTTTGCGATCTCAGAACCTTTCTGTGATATTAAATTAGTGTCCGAAACATCGTATTGTGGTGGGCCCTTTAGAAACCTAAGCACAAACGCTGTCTAGTATCTAATTTACAATTTTATTATGAAAAACTACGTCTTTTATTTATCCTGAACCTTGTCATACCTCTTTATGGTACGACGGTCTGTCTTTGTAATTAATTAGCTTACCTATTAGAGCTTATGATATGTTTTTGGATGTAAAATCTCAAATAATAGATATAGATCTAAAAACTAAACTATACCTAAACACTTTAAAACTAAAATATTAAACTTAAAATAAATGCCCAGAATGCTGGCAGCTGGGAGTATTTGGCGGAACCACTTTGAATGGCAATGCTTATTATTGTGTAAAATAAAAGCCAGTATAATTACGTTTGTGATATCATGATTTCTTCCAAGAGTTTCAAGCTACCAATGACCGGCTTTTATTTTATATTTTGGCTCCACACATAGTGTATTTAGCCAGTGTCAAGTATTATAATTTTGATCGTGTTATAAAATATTTCACGCAGTCCTGACCCAGTCATAGTCATAGTCCAGTCTTAGTCAGGTAGTCATAGTCCAGTCTTAGTCAGGTTAGTCATAGTCCAGTCTAAGTCAGGTAGTCATTGTCCAGTCTAAGTCATGCTCCAGCAAAGTGGTGACAACTTTACTAGAAGCTTCTATGTAGTTTTGGAAGCAACACGAAAAATCACGTTTCATCACATATCATATATATCATATATATGCCCTCCCTCATGCTCGCAATTCAGCACTTAATGCGTAAAACGCCACCAATTTTGAACATTAATACTGGAAAAAGCACAAGTTTTGAAAAATAATACAATGCAACGACGTGAACTTTTTCGCGTTCCCGCCAAAACTCCAATGACTGCCTTTGCCTCGCGTAAAAAGAAGCTTTTTTTCATGGCTTCAAACAGGCATATCACTTAGCCAGTGCCAAATTAATTTACTAAATACTTTACCTGCTCTGCAACTGCTAAAGAGACGGGATCTCTTCTATTAATATTAAAACCGTACCACCCTAGATCAAGTTTCTAAGAGAATGAGTTATTCAATGAACTTCGTTGAGTCGCGACGTCTGTGCTTTGTGAAATCGCCAACACTCCATTTTTTATACTGAATCCCATTTTGAAATGGAAATGGCCATGTCACTTAAAACCAAAAATTAAAATTTGATTTATTAACTCGCAGAGCTTTGTCGTCGCTCACTGACTCACCGGATGGTCAGTGATGACGCGGTCTACGATGGAGCATGCTTGCCTCGAAAACTCCCACGATTATAATTCTCAGGAAACAGTGACGTTGGTAAGTTAAATTGTTCCACTCATTTGCCGTCCGTGCAATATTCTGAAACTGGTATTTAAGATGACACAGAGCAAAAAACCGTTTGTTTTGCATGTGTCACATTCGTTTCAATGCTCTGTGGTATTCGATATCGGCTCGCTGGGAGTTTAAGGGTTAAAGGTTGAGCCGAAACGCTTACACACAAAAACAATAAAATTTTACATTTCTAACTCATAATAAAGATAAAGACAAGTACCTCATTCACACGTCGATCGTCACCTTTCAGGCTTATACTAATAAACAAAGTTACCTTCCACACCGCAGCTATTTGATGAATCCGCTTCCTAAACGAAATACCTTGCAGCTATCCGTCGATATAAGCGGCGATATCGACAGATATGCGACCTTATCATTATGTTTACTTAAGATACAGTGACTTATTTTAACCATTGTCAACAAATCAATTTTCGTTGTTAGTTTATTTGTTTGTCAGGCTTTTCGAACTGATAAAGTCCTACTAAAACTGGCCCGTTATTCGCTCCCGCTGTGTATGGGTAGCAAATAAGTCAAATAACGCACCGGTTTGTTTAGCCCTCAATGATGAAATATTTCACACATCCATTGAGGTATCACATACATCTGCATTTATGTTTATGTTGGCAGTGTAAACTGTCTACGCCCTGCTGGTTGCTAATATTTTAAGGAGTTTTGTTTGGGTTTTTTTTATTTTTTAGGGTTTTTATATATCTTTATAAACTATCTACATTATACTGCCATTGCCAAGTTAGAATAACTTTATCCCGGAAAATTAAGTATTTCCGCAGGAAGTCAAGTGAAAGTGTATGAAACCGCTGATTGGTCAGCAGCTCAGCCTACCGCTACCGCACGGCCAATGTAAATGGACATGACGGGCAGCGGCCTAAGAAAATAACAGGCCACGCGGCGTTTCAACCTTATATGAACTCTATATAAAAATGTTTTATTTCTTAGTTGTGTTTATTATTACTAAAATTCTGATATTATAAGAAGAAACGTGGAACATGCGTAACTGCAACGGCTGCGTACATTGCGCGCGACCGCATCGCGACCGCGACCGCAACGCAAGTCGGAGAATCCTTGGCATTCGATCACTCGAGTCGTATGAATCCACATGATATACACGACATGCTCAATACATAACGACACGTGTTTATTTAGGATCGATCCATAATGAATTTACGCTGATTTTGCTTCATGAACGTCACAAATATCCATCAAATTTCTTAAAAATGTTATCATAGTAAGTTTTACAGTGTTTTAGGTGGACCGATGATCGGGTGAAAGCCGCGGGAGTCGACGGATGTAGGAGACGAGTAAAGCTCAATGTGCAAACGTATTACTTGAAAGTTATAAACGAAATCGGGGGTAGCAGCTAGGGTCATATTTTAAAATCTTTTAAGTACGTGCAGTATTTTTTTTTTTTTATAATATACCTTCTGTTTCGCTCTTTTGGGCAATATTTCAGAGAAACTTAGTGTTCTTGTGATGAATAGTTTATGACCTAGATACGTTATTCAGACCAAGACTAGACGGCACAAGACCTAAGTAAATAAGCTGGGGTGTCTTGCAGGTGTGCCTTGTATAAATAGAACATTTATTTATGAATCTTTATGATTTTTTGTAAAAACGTTATTAATAAACCTAACTCTAGTCATCTTATGTGATACTAGGGAATGCAATAAACATTTTAATTTGAATTAATCGCTCATAATAAGTATGTTTGCTTCGTAAGAGAACTAAAGTGACCGATATAGCTCTTAGATTAGCAAGTTGAAATGGCAATGGACAGGCCCCATCGCTCGTAAAACTGACAACCGATGACCGAAGAAAGGTTCTCGAGTGGCGACTACGAACAGGAAGTCGCAGCGTAGGCAGACCCCCCGGGCCTATGGTAGCCGATGAATGAATGAGGCAAGCTGGTGGCGCTCTGTGGGGGAAGCCTATATTTTCAGCAGTGGACATTTTCAGTTGGTTGGTGATGCTGACATAAATAAATAAATGATTAAAAGCTATGGAATATGGCTGACTAGAGGTGCCCCAAACTCACAACTTTCTTTTTTTTACGGGACTTCTCAATTTTCCGGGATTAAAAGTATTCTATGCTGGGCCGGCCCAGTAAACTAACCTACCTACTGTTTCATCTGCTTTATTCTTGTCATACGAAGTTTTTGTCATAAGTATCTGGTATTGTAAAGTAGAGGCAATAAATTATTTACAGAATAATTGAAATTCAGAGCTGCATTTGAACCCGCATCCATCCGTATCCTAAGCCGGGTCTTGGTTTTACTTAAGCTACTGCGTCAAAGCGATGTCATGTCCAAAATCCTTCCTACTTTTAAAACACAGCGTTTGGACAAATCACCTATATCTATTTCCCCTCTCTATGTTCCCAACTAATCATTGGCCTTGTCGGCAAGATGAGAGCAAAATCTAGCAGAAACATGTGTTTCAACCTGTATTTTTAGGGGTCCGTACCCAGAAAAACGAGCCCTAACTAAGGCTCCGCTGGCCGTCTGTCACCAGGCTGTATCTCATGAACCGTGATAGTTGGACAGTTGAAATTTTCACAGATGATGTATTTCTGTTGCCGCTATAACAACAAATACTAAAAATAGGATAAAATACGTGATTTTTTGCTCGTTTTTATAGATCATCATCATCATCATCAACAGCCTGAAGACGTCCACTGCTGAACATAAGCCTCCCCCACAGAGCGCCACTTTGAGTGGCTGCTCGCCACCTACATCCATCGGCTCCCCGCGATTTTCATCAGGTCGTCATTCAACCTAGTGGGGGGTCTGCCTAACGCTGCGCCTTCCGGGTAGTCACCACTCGAAAACCGTTTGGGTTTTATAGATAATGGTACGGAACCCTTTGTGCGCGAGTCCGACTCGCTTTTTGCTGTTTTTTTAGCTAAAGTGAGTACTTCGACGCAGCTGTGCCATTGTTAAAGGCTCACAACATCAATAAGCCATTCTGGAAAAGGGCCGTAAAGGGTATGGCACACAGGCGATGTACGATATTTTATTACAACGTTGAAGAAACAAGAAAATACGGGAAATAAGTTTTTACGAACCAAACCTTAACTACATTTTTAAGTCTTATAGAAAAAAAATTATACAAAACGACTTAAATAATAAATAACATACTTATAAGTTAATCATTTATATACCTAACATAAAAAACAACATAGACTAAAACTAAATTAAATCTAGTATTTCTTAGATTTTCGCGATTTGAACACATAGTTTTACGTTTCACACAGAACACTGCTCGCTCTATTGGCACCGACACCCGGCATTCTCCAGTCTTCTCTGACCACGGCCAATGAAACTTGGCCGAAACGTCGAGGTAAATAAATAATGTTTTTAGCGCGATTAAGTCCTATGTGAAACGTAAAACTATAAATTAAATCTAAACTAAAATAAACTACTTATCTAAATCTAAAATAAAAAGAATACAATAAGTCTGTATTATGCTACCTACCATTATTATTTACCATCAGTATGTTTTATTCATTTAAAACGTATGGTATATGTTATACTCAAAATAACAAAAAGGCATGATCAGAAAGTCTAATTTGTAAAATGCCCAAAAAGCGAAATGACTAAATGCTATACGCAACGTGGTAAAACGGGAAGATTGTGGGTAAAACTGCGGGGCACCAAATGAAAATATCAAGTTTATTTAATTAACTGCGATTTTTCCTTAAAACGAATAAAACCGTTACAAAAGTCAGCTTTTCTTGCCCTGATCGACTCAGCTTCATGTTAGTAGTGATGGATTAATTAGCATTCGACTTCATTTTTAGCATGTGAAAACTTAATTAGCATTTCGCAAATGAAATGGTGTTGCGAAATTCTGTGAAATATGAACTTTCATTTCAATTAATTTAGTTCATTTTGTATTAATATAAAGTTTTATTGCATGTTTCATTTCACTTTTCATTTCTTTTTCATTTCAATTTTCATTTAATTTTTATTTCCATTTCATTTCATTTTAGCAAATAGTATAGCAACAGCAATTAGCATGCTAAGACTCGTGAATTAGCATGATTATGAAATTTACGTAAAATCGCATTAATTGCCATCGCTACATATTAGTAATATTACGGGGTCTAAACCGGTACAGCCAAAAAAAATTGCCCGAACGTGAAAAAAATTTAGCGATCGTGTGGCGAGCGTTACCAGTGTATTCATTTGGCCCAATACTACGCCTACAAGCAATGAATGTCGCTTGACAATCTTGCGTTATGCAGAAAAAATTGTAAAATAGCCCGAGTTATTCCGTTGTATGGTATGAAGCATCTGTACTGTACTGTAGTTATATTATCTGGGGTAATATTTATTTTTAAAGGAGCAGACTGAACATTCAGGAATTTCTCATGCATACATCTAAATTAGGTATGTTTATTTATAGGGCATTAGAAAAGACGAATTTACGCTTTCCGCGCCAGCCTTTTTTTTGTCTCTATAGAAGTTATTAATCTAATGATCCGCAAGAGTCGCTCCGAGAGCCCCGTGTGGGAGCGAACCAGGCGCCGACTGGCGGCACCAAAATGGTGCCGTATTTTCTCCGTGCAGAGGATATATTCATTTCCATTTCTGTGGTGGAAGCTAGATAGTCTGAGACATCGGCTCCCGCAGAACGGCTCCGCCACTTGAGGAATCGTGAGCGAGTGTCATTTATTTAAAAAAAAAAGTTTTCATGACACTGCACTGCGCACGTCATCCTGAGACATCACACAGTCTAGTAATCAGATTACTAGACTGTGAGATCAGGTCATAAAGTCTCATTTGCCCAGTAATTTCACTAGCTACAATGCCCTTCAAACCGGAACACAGTAGTGTTTGCACACTACTGCTTGGCGGCAGAATAACTGGCAAAGCGGTGGTACCTACCTAGACGAACTGTGCAGAAAAGTCCTACCACCTAGTAATAGTAGTAATATTTGTTGTTATAACAGCAACAGAAATACATCACCTGTGAAAATTTCAACGGTCTAACTATCACGATTCATGAGATACAGCCTGGTGACAGACGGACAGAGGCCTTAGTAATAAGGTTCGCTTTACCCTTTGGGCACGGAACCCTAAAAAAGAGACACTTACACCTTATTAAAAAACTACCAAGTGTGTAGATGTATTGTGTTCTGTAACATTATGTATAACCGGCATGTACCATCTATTCCAGTAATTAAGTCTTCCAGTACCCAGTCATTACTTTCGGGTACTGTACCGTTAAATTTCCATTATGAACGGGCAAACAGCGCGTTTTTAATTCCTTGTTAGCACGTATTTCAGGATAATAAACGTCATAATATGAGGACGGAGATGACGTATGGCGTAAATAGTACTTTATGCCGTGAAATATAAAGGTTAAAATGTGTTATTTTATTTATTTACCAGGCAAATGAAATTTTACGACCTAATTTCACAGTCTAGTAATCTGATTACTAGACTGTGTGATGTCTCAGGATGGCGTGCGCAGTGCAGTGTCACGCGAAACTTTATTATTTTAAAGCTCTGAGTGACACTGCTACTGTTATGGGCAACCGTGGCGCTTAACATCAGGTGAACGACTAGCTTATCAAGTCATTCATTCTCATAAAAAAATAATTATAGTCCTTGTATAATGAGCACGCAGGCTTTATGATCCTACAGCGTAGCACATCTACGCGCCGTAGCATACTAAGTTCTTCGCTACGACACGCGGCTACGAATTTCAAGAGACTTGCCATCTTCACTAACCTTTCCTTTTTTGGCAGCTTTTTTCCATTTTTAGCAACTTTTTAAAGAAAGTGGATACAGCAGAAATTATCAAATCAATTATTTGGATGGCTCTCGGGCGCTCGTCATTAATTCGAGGGCCATCGGTAGCAGACGGCGCATCAGTAGACTCGCGGGAATAGTCGATAATCAAGTTTAAATGTTGACTCCTTTTTTAATTTTATACCTGGGATCGGTTCAAATTATTAGTAAAGTACGAAAATAAATACCTTGAAATTTAAATCCAATGATTAGAAAAAACATATTTTTATGCAAGATATGCTTGAGTTTGACCACGTTTCGCCTGATGTTAAGCGACGATGCAGTTGACGATGTAGCCACGCTCGCGTTTAAAAAACTTCATCATCATCATCATCATCATCATCAACAGCCTGAAGACGTAACACTGCTGAACATAGGCTTCTCCCAGAGAGCGACTCCTTGCCTTCTACATCCATCGGCTGCCTGTGGCTTATTTATTTGGAAAGTTCGAAATACCAAACAAAATCTTCACCCAAACATCTCTACTAAAAATAAACCCACAAAAATATTCTAGACCTTATTTTCAATGCCAAGCAAGACCCAATTTCTTACTTACCCGACTTTGCATAGGCCATATCTTACCTCAAGCACCTACAGCGTTCTGTACCTCTTGAAATTACCTAACTTAAGAGCAATCTTTGCACAAAACACCCAACTTCAGCCCTAAAAACACACTACAAGCATCTGGTACTTACTTAACTACAATCTCAGACATACAGAATGAGAGAGACGCCGTGGCGTAGAACTAAAACTTGAGGCGGCCCGTTTGGAAACTTAATCAAACTTGAGTGTTTGGTTTTTTAGTGTTAAAGATTGATTAGTGATAGATGACATGGTGAGGTTTTGGACTCATCGTCTCCCCTATCCATAATTACGTGTATTTTTTGGTAGAAAGTTTTTTCTTATTTAATTTCTTTTATTAGATAAATAAATAAATAATAAATAAATAAATTACAGGTACCATCTAATTTAATTCTGGAAATGTAAAGGCGGGGTATTGCTAGGCAGCAATACCCCGCCTTTGGGCGTAGTTTGATTCGCCATAGCCAGGCGGCTATGGCGAATCAAACTACGTACCTTCTATATTGAAATCTCTAATAAGTACTTTTGACCCTCCCCTTTCGAATACTTACTGTTAACTATTTGGTATTATTTTAGAGGTTTTATCTAAGCTTTTTGTTAATCTGAGAGTAATACACAACATCAATAAGCGAGTCAGAACAAGGTTTCGGTACTTTATCTGGCAAAATCGCAATTATACGTCTATCCTGCTCTTACTCATACAGATTTCAGTCTTTTATCTCGTTCTAGGGGTAAGCGAAAGTTTTCCGGCCCGTTACTCGAAAACCCTATGAAAATGAGGGAATATATTTGGCATAAAATGAAATCGTTTATTTTTGTATACAGCGTGGCCTTTTGAGAGTTTGAGTAGTTTAACCAAATTAATTTAAATTAGATAAAATTGAACTCCTGTTTAAAAATTATTGGCAGTACAAGAGCCAGACATGTGACGTTAGATACATCGTAAAATTTTGCGTGGCACTGCCTGGCACTATTATATCTATTAATATGGAACCCATGATAGATAGATAGATAAAAAATACTTAATTTGCCCAAGAATATAACAAACAGATAGGCAAACTTAATGCTTAATTGCTTATTAGCATTTTCTTCCACTTCCGTTAACCTTCGTATAGCGTGGACTGCGTGGTAGTGCTGGTTGAAAGAAGGAAAAAGAAAAATTGTATGTATGTTTGTATGACGGGAAGCCTCATATAAATATACATACAAGCAACTTTACCTTTTCATATAGATGACTGTAATAACATGATGGCAAGAAGCCAGGTCTGGTTCGATTTCAGCAGATATTGTGCTTCGCTAGATTACACAGCGCTCGTAAGATTTTGTGAACTTTTGCTATTAAAGCTTCTTTACTTGCATTTTCTGGGACTTCTACGTTATGTTCTGGCTGTTTTTAGTTAAATCCTCCTCTACAACCGGGTTATCGAAGTTGGTATGGCTTTCAGGTTAAAACGGAATAATAGATTGTAATGAAATTTTGTGATCTAGTTGATAATTTTACCGAAATCAACATAGTACATACTTTTTATCCCGAATATTTTATAGTTTCCCTCCACGGTAAACCGGGCAATTTATCAAAAAAACCATGAGGCGACTTTAATATTTTTATCCCGCATTTTTGCGTCTTATCTGTAAACTCTTTGCTTAACCATAAAATTATCGTTGACTTTAAAATTATGAAGTCTTTTAAAAGAAAGAAAAGTTTCAAGAGAAAATGCCCTACGCGTTCCACTATTTTAAATTCAAATGAGGGCAAGTTAGTATTCCAACAACTGGAACACATTAACCGGTGCGAACTACCTCGCACCCAAAGGGCCTTTAGGCCACAGACTATCGAACCCACTTGACTGCAAAAATACTTTTTGATAACCAGACGTTGCTATTTATGGCACACTTCTTATCTTACATAAATATCTGGGTAGAAAAAAAAATACAAAAATTAAAACGCAAGCAGATGCTTCTACGATAATTTTTGAAATTTTCAAAAACAATGACTATCTACAGCTACACCTATAGTATCACTTTGTAATAATGGTGAATAAAATAAAATAAAATAAATAAATATGTATGGACATTTCACACAGCGCCATCAAGACCCAAACTAAGCATAGCTTGTACTATGGGAACCAGATAACGGATATAATACATAGATACTTTTATTTTTTGTTTGTAAATACACATAGAATACAATATGACACCCAGACACAGAACAAACATCTATGTTCATCACACTAATGTTTGTCCTGGGTAGGAATCGAACCCACAGCCCTCAGTTCAGAAGGCAGGGTTACTAGGGGGGGGGGGGGTAATTAATAACTGTTTTTAGGGTTCCATACCCGAAGTAAGTATGTCAGAAACACAACCAAGCCTCGCTACAGGTCCTAGTAAGAACTCCTTTATTAGTATTTTAGTTCATGCTTAAATCTCACGGAAATATAAATGGGCAGGTCTACTTTACATGCTCAAGGTTTATATTTCATTGAGCTGTTTTTTGATGGCTTTGAGATGGAAGGGTTAGGTCCTTTAGGTCAATCTCTTATTCTCTTTATTGTTGTACTTTTCTATCGCTATTTTTATGTATCTGCGATATATTATGTTAACCATTTTATAAGCTCTGCAATACGACTTGGTTGTGTTTTGTTTTATTTATTCGCGATTTCATTTGCCGGAAGGAGGATTTATTTCTAATCAATTCCCTTTAGTATTTCAATCCATATGAGAGGTAATTTTGGAAACCATTAAAATATTGCAACATAATCTTGGTACCTCCTTACTTCAAACCTCTTGCATCCAATAGCTCCCCTTGAATTCGTAGTCACAGTCCTCTGAGGGCCGGGCCTATGTTGCACCTTCCAGTTTGTGGTCGCCACTCGAAAAACTTCTACATTGGTATGCATCATCAGCCCGAAAACGTCCACTGCTGAACATAGGCCCGCCATTGCCACTTTGATCGGATACTTATGTCCTGCGTCCATTGGCTCCCCATGGTACCGAGCAATGGGGAGCCTACGCTGCATCTTCCGGTTCGTGATCGCCACTAGAGAAACTTCTCTTTGGTTGTCAGTTCTGAAGTTTTATTACTGAACTAAAAATAGAAACCAAAGTAATAAGTACAAATCCAAAGTCTAAACCTAAACGCTAAAACAAATAACCAAAACCGCGTAAGCTGGTAGCCGCCTGTGGTTGGCCCACAGACGGGTATTGAAGACGTCATCACTCAGCCAACCAATCCGCGCGCACTACTGATAACCAGTTTTAGTTGAGTTCCGAACTCGAATTTGTAACGGTCGAGCTCATTTGTCTTTTTGTTTAATAGTGTGGGTATTATTGGAAATTAGTGTGAAACAAAAAGAACTATGCTATGATACCTAATTTTTTCATTTCAAGAAACAAAAAACTTCCAAAGTTTTCTAAATCAGTCGTATTTACTTACTTCTCATCATCATCATCCTGAAAATGTCTACTGCTGAACATAAGCCTCTCCCATAGAGCGCCACATTGAGCGGCTGCTTGCCGCCTACATCCATCTGTTCTCAACCCCACCGGTTTTAACCAGATCATCGGTCCACTTAGTGGGTTGGCCTACGCTTCGTCTTCCGGTTTGTGATCAAGACAGCGAGTCAGTTCTTCTACAGTACATTTATTTATATCTACGGGTTAATGATACAACAGCATTAAAATTGATAAACTCCGGTTTCATTATAACTATCGTTTATTGAAGGTCAACAGCGCAGTCGCGGTGGTTGCATATTGATGACGTCATCAGTCTCCGGCAATCAGCACTAATTCTGATGAATCACTGCTGGCTGCCAGTTGCAACCGAGGAATGGAATATGGTAGAGTGGACTCAACAGTATAAATAATACCAATAGCACCTCTAAAACTTATGTTTATTCTTCATTCATTCAGAGAAGAGTAAACGTCCTCAATATCTCTTGTGTGGTGGTTGAGCGGGTCGGCTGATAACTCGGAAGCGGTTCGATTACATGACAGTACACGTGTACTGTCGCAGAGGTTGCCACTTCCAAGTTGTCCGCAAACACTTGTTTGTGCTCATGAAATACAGCGTCGATCCTTGTTCTGTCTGGGTAATGTGCAACCATGGTCTTCGTAGTACTTGGGAGCCCAGGGTCCAGGATCTATATATGTAGGTATGTGATTATAGAAAATACGTTGTAACTTTACACTACCAAGCCAAAGACCAAGAGACTGATCCCGTTTTCTGCTCAACCGCCAGAAGAGATGCGAGCTGATTAGCACTTTATTTCGTGGAAGCGAGAGTCGCTATCTAAATAAATGTCTTGGCGGAGTGATTCTTATTTTTCTTTTTTTATGAGGTTGAATGAGGTGAATATCTAGTCACCTGATGTTAAGCGACACGGCCGCCCATAACAGTTGCAGTGTCACTCGGAACAATAAAATAAAGTTTCGCGTGACACTGCACAGCGCACTGTACGTATCTGTAATCTATATGTAGTACTGATATTTTTCTGTGGTCTGGTTCAGTCTCCACCTTTTCCGCAGGAACTGCACAGATTAATAAATACTAGTTATAGTTGATGAGTTTTACTATTCTACCTTCTTCTTCTTCTAGTGTAGGCAAGTGGTCAGCCCTGGTCAGTTGTCTTCTGACTATTCTACCTTGTCCAAACTCTATGACCCGCAGTTATGGAATGCTGAATTTTGGATATCAAATAAATATTTGAAATACCTTGTTATTGTTTGACATGGACATTGTAGGTTGTGGTGTAACAAACTTTATTTGAGAGGACATTACGTTCTGCAATACAATTTTGGAGATACTAATTATTACAAAGCAATTTTATGTCTAGATTGGTTTGTCTCCTAGCTAATTGGTATTATAGAAATGAAAATATTAAGTCAAGAAAAAATTCTTCGTAAGTATTTTTTTCTGAAATGTACATTTTTGACGTTCCTTTTGATCGTGAATAAGTGTACCTTATTCCTAGTTTGATACGATGAAGTGAAACGAATATAGCAAAGGACAACCACAACACACACAAACAAAAACATTCAAACAGTCATAACAAAAAGCATTTGGGTGCTTAAATATAGCAAAACATTTTTATACTGAGATATATTATTTATTATTTTTTGACAGATTTTTTTTATAAGACTTTATGACCTTGTACCCCTAGTACCAGTTTCGATAGTTTACTAAATCTTGATTCGTTTACGTTTTCTCCCTTTTCTCCCATACATTTCAGTGCAGCGCCCCTAGTGGACACGTTGATGAACTAAAAATGGCAGTACAAATTTTAAATGGATTCGCGCGTATTCATTAAAACTTTATTACCTTAAAGTTCCGAGTGACACTGCAACTGCTGTGGGCAGCCTTGTCGCTCAACATCAGGTGAACGACTAGCTCGTCACGTCATTCAATCTCATAAAAAACATACAAATAAATGCGTAATTTAATTTGAAAAAAATAACTGTATTGTCATAGCGAAAGCCTTTAATAAATTGAACTTCATCCAACAAATTTTCTGTCTCATATAGTTTCATGCATGAGTAATAAACTTAATAGTATTCTATGATTAACTCGTTCAACGAAGCAATTTTTTCAGTCTAGACTCAATTTGATTTAATCGCCCGCTTGGTGTAATTCTCTTATACAGGGTGTAGTGTCACATAAAAATATTTAACAAGCTGTCTGACTGCAAAAACATGGAGAAGTCTACTATTTGTTGTTAATAGACCCATGATCAATTGATTCATCTCAAAAAAACATGTACCAAACAAAAATAATAAAAAAAACCCGATTGAAAAATAGTTTTTAACTTGGTTAGAAATTTTAATTCGTTTGTGTTTTATAAAATAATATATACCTGTGGGCCTAGCACGAATATTTACGCGCGCGTAAGCGTAACGTTAACGTAAGCCAGTTGTATGGCATATGATCTGCCCACCTATTACGATTGAGCTAGCAGCGCTGCTGACGCGCGTCTGCCGCGTCAGCGATTCAGGAGACCTCAGCGCTGAGGCTCAGCGCTGAGGTCTCCTGAATCGCTATGCAGATTTCTTCGAATGCATTTGGCGCCGAGATAATATCAAATCACAATCGAAAACCGATCGTATCCCGCAACCCTATCCACTGGCGTCTCGCCAGAACCAATTCATCACCATTAACGCTTCCAATGAATGCGAATTACGCAAAAAACTTTATTTGCAGTAATGTATTTAAAACTGCGCGATAAATCCAGTTAACTTTAGGGGTGCGTGCGCTAAGCCTTGTTAAACCGTACTCAGTTGGATTGCACTGTGATTAACTGAACCCATGGACATGGAATTATTGTTGTGCAACCAACGAGAAAATCAAATCTTATCATGACGTCATGCATGGTCTATGAGTGACGTCATCATAAGGTTCCACAATCATGGCGGAGAGCACATAAGTACAAAAACAATAAGAAAATTGACAACATACATAATTAGAGTCTGCTAGAGAACGTTTTTTAAAGAAACTATGTCAAAATCCATGATTTGCCGGTGAACAAACATAGAGAAACGAAGGTGTATTTTTTTGTTATCTAAGGAGGAATCTTTACAGTATTGCCGGTAGTTTAGTAGCAGAGCGTTTTACACTAGTTTAACCACTGCTATAAATTTTTTTTATGAGAATTAATGACGTGACGAGCTAGTCGTTCGCCTGGTGTTAAGCGACACGGCCGCCCATAACAGTTGCAGTGTCACTCGGAAATTTAAAATAAAAGTTTCACGTGACACTGCTCTGCACACGTCATTCTGAGACATCACACAGTCTAGTAATCAGATTACTAGACCATGAGATCAGGTCATAAAGTCTCATTTGCCCAGTAATTTCACTAGCTACAATGCCCTTCAAACCGGAACACAATAGTGCTTGCACACTACTGCTTGGCGGAAGAATAACTGGCAAAGCGGTGGTACCTACCTAGACGAACTTTGCAGAAAAGTCCTACGACCTAGTAAAAATGAACATTTTCGTCATGAATGCTCCTACATTTCATCTCGCAGGCAAACACAAATACCCCGGATAGAGTGTAGAATAACGCCGCAGCTACAGCTGGTCTATAAAATACACTATGCTACAATACTACTTTTCAATTTAATTCAATTCAATTCAATTCAATTCAATTGTTTATTTGCTTTGCTTCACGACTGTGTAAAACACCTATCCAAACAAAGCCCTAAAGCTTACACTACACACAACCAATAATGTCGCATTACAACCGTAAAGTTTTCAACCACTACATGGTAGATTCAAGTATACTTATTTAAATAGATATTTATCAGTATTTTTGTAATACTTGAATTGATTTAATTAAAACAAAAATAAAACGTCACGATATTCATGTAGAATTTTGTGTACCTACTTATATCTGCCTATTGGGGGGCGAAGCGCATTTTTGCGTGCGCTGTGATTTGTACCTTGTACCTACTACATTTTTCTTCCGTGTATCAAAATTATTTTCCTTCTTGTTTGGCTAAGTTCAAACATAGCTATTTCCCTATCGTTTCGCTACATATTGCTGGAATTTGAATTAATTTATCGCAAATGTGCTTAGTTTAGCAATTTTACACGTTAAAATCAGAATACCTACTGAAAATACTTAATTAGGAATGGGACTGACACTTTACGACTGCGACCACACGCGATTCGCTGAGTAGTAAAACTGCAAAGATCATTAATTGCCTGTGTGTCAGAGCCCTAACGGGTCGCATCGCCTATAATCAAATCAGCATCCAACTACCGACGAATCAAATAAATTTGGTGCCCTTTACGCATAAATCCCTCCCTATTTTGTCCCCGCGTCCCCACGTGTTCCCACTTTAAACCGTCGGGCAGTAATGGGCCAGTCAAATTACCCATCTATTTAATTTCCCGAATGGGTAAACGAATTACGCTGGCAACCCTGAGACGAATTTGATTTTAGAACGTTGATTTATTGGACAGGAGTTGCCAGACAGGGGGAAGTTGCAATTGGTTAATAGATATGGGTAGAACACACCTTCATATAAGCTATTATGTTTGGAGAGTCAATATTTGCACAGTTGAAACTTTATGACCTGTTACAGTCTAGTAATCCGATTACTATACAGAAGCAGTAGTGTGCAAGAACTACTGTGTTCCGGTTTGAAGGGCACTGTAGCTAGTGAAATTACTGGGCAAATGAGACTTCCTGACCTGTTTACACAGTCTAGTACTAGATACATCTGATTACTAGAGTGTGCTATTATCTCAGGATGACGTGCACAGTGCAGTGCACGCGAAACATTATATAACAGTTCCGAGGGCACAGAAAATTTATACAGCCGTGTCGCTTAACATCAGGTGAATGACCAGCTTGTCACGTCATTTCGTTAACATGAAAAATCCTCGTCAATAAATTATTGTACATTATTATTATACAAATAAATGCGATTAGCAAACCGTAACATAGAAATCAGAGGGACTTAAGTACTTTACTAAATTGTTACCAACACCCATTGAGATATTTATTTATTTATTTAATAAATTAATTAACACGGCAAATCTCAATGACAACACCTAAAAAAATCCATAATTGATTTAAAGCTGGATAGCTTTAAATCAATTATGGATTTTTTTAATTCTAATCTTTACATTAAAACTAATCTAAGATTAAATGTCAACAAAACTATAATATTTTTGAATTTCATTTACTTTCTTCGATATTTCCTTTTTATGTAGGTACGTTCTACCTTTACTATAACAATAAATAATAATAAATGAGATATACCTACACAACACAGCCAGTGGTACCCATTTTGCCATTTTGATAATCGTTTTCATTTTTGCAAATGTAATCCAGCGTAATGCGTCGGGAACTGATATTAATGGTTTGCCAAAAGGAAGGGATCCCTTGTTTCACGGGATTAAAAATTTAAACAAATCCATGCAAGATATTGGCAAGAAATGATTCGGCGTTTTGTACCCCTGAGAACCAATATACATTAAGCCAGTAGCTAAAGTTGCTCGAACATTAATAATATAACGCCCAAAGATTATACATACCTGATCCTGAGAGCCTAGTCCGAGTTTATTCGACAGTTTTCACGTCTCACGGTGCACGGTGTTGGTGAGTGATGCGTTTTTGTATAGAGAATCACGTGCATCCTGTGGTTCGCAATTCGCCCAATAGACCAGCGCCAGCGCACTGTATGACTATAGACTCGATCAAAATACCGCTGATATTCCGGATCGATTTAATTAACCAACTTTAAAAACGGATGGTTCTCAGTTTGGTTTCATTTATTTTCTGTGTTCACCGAGTTAACATGTCAAAATCAGTCCCTTGAAAATTGTAAATATTTTTGTTCATTAAAAAAATAGGTACTTAATAATTTTCACTTCCCGGTAATGTTTTCTCAACAACAAACAAACAATTTCCTCAATTAGAAGATTGTTATTGAGATTGCGTATTTTCAAAATAAAATCTCATAATCGGTTAAGAGGATGATGTTAAGCCTTTGCACGCATTGCGAAATCTCGGAAAATTCATTTGCCCCGTAATTTCATTAGTTACAGTGCCCTTCAAGCCCGCCTACACACACACTACTTATTGTGCTTGCTCTGCATTTTTGAGACATCTTGGAGATAAATAAGTACAAAATCCCAACAATTATCTAGAGAATCAATTTAAATTTTTATATTTAATATAGAATTCAACAGATCGGCGTAATACGGGCCTACCGTGTTCCGTACTCAACGACGCTCAATCAACAGCAGATTTCATTCAAACATGGTCGCCAGTATTTAGAAAGTGCTGTGATGATCCAAAAATTATCAAATGATTCAAAAAATTGTCAAATGATTGAATAAACTTTCAAAAGATTCTATAAAGTTTTTCATGATTCCACGAGTTATTAAATGATTCAATAATTATCAAAGTAGTTACTCAAAAATTCTCAATAATCTAAAAATAAATCGTGACTCGAGTCCCAATTGACTACTGAACATCCTACTGTAACGCTTTAAAAAGTGGAGTCCTATCCCTATAGGGGGAGAGGAAAGAAAACACTGCAATCCTCGCTAGTTTCTTTATTAAATTACCAATACTACAACCTTTATTGGGTTATTTACTAGTTCAAGACAGACATATATATATAGAATTGGGCGCCTTAAAACGAGTGATACAGTGTCAACCGGCTAATATGAGACCCCAGTGGGTGTGTGGTACGAGCTAGTAGTACATTCCTACCTTGCAACCAGATAGCTGTGTTAATGGGTGAAAGGACGTTTACAGATATGAAGTGAAGCGATCAGCGAGCTAAGCTGCTTGCTGACCGTGGTACCGTGAGTGGCGTGGAGGGCTGAGCTGGTTCCAGGGGAACGCAGACGGTGGGTAGACCCGTAGAGATTAGGCCGTCCACTCCTGGAGCCTAGCAGGTCAGTGCAGACCGAAGGTGCCCTCAGGGAGAGGCGTACAGAAATGGCACGACCAGGGTAGCAGCGTAGCAGGAATATAGAGGGAAAGGGAAAAAAACTCTGTCGAAGGACAGGAACAAATTAGAATCTTATTTTAGCACTTTTTACTATAATTGTCTACAACTTGATGCACATTTACTTTTCTTTAAATGAGTGGGGGGAACTTACCCTGTAGAGGGGCTTTTCCTTTATCAGAGAGAGGTGGCCTTCAGGCTCACGTTGGCGAGGGGGAGCTTAGCACCCGCCTATCGCAGGGGTGGCACGGCAGCGGCCAAATGGAGGCAGCGAATAGCCACGACCACAAATGTGACGCAGGGCGCAGCCGCCTGCGGAAAGATGGAGTCCTATGAAGCTACCAGGTTCAGAGCACGGCGCGGGGATGGAGCCCGGCTCGTGATTACAAGAAATTCTCATCAAAACTCACCTGCAGCAAAATAAGCAGTTAGCTTGGCAGCTGTGACGGCAGACGGCTCAACGGTCAGCAGCTACGCCCGTGCCGAAATGCCGTCAGAAAATGCGGTGGCTTTAACGCCTCCTCCTTTTTTGGTTTCTAACGGTCGTTTCTCACTCCAACTGACTGGGCGGATTCCCGTCAGACCGTGAGCTACTCTCCAAGACACTTGCTTGTGTCCCTGCTCACATAAGTCACCAGTTTGCTTTCGCCAAAAGCGAAACTCAAGCTGCTGTGACGAGGACTGACTTCCGAACCATAGCCTTCCTCACAGTGTTTGGGATATAGCGATTTTTGTCTTGATGTCCGCGTAGGACATATCCCAATCACTCGATGTTTTAGTTCTTCGTTAACAAATTAAATAATATAATTTCTTCCTAGTTTGTGTATTCCTCCTTCGATGAGGTCACCCAACGAGAACGTCATTTGTCAACTTCCATTTGACAGCTGACAGTGACGGTTCCCTCGGTGTCGATGATATAAATTATCATAGAGTAACAGTCGTAACTTTTTCTAAATTTTGGCTTACGCCCGACTCATTTAGCCAACCCATCATTGGTTAAAGAAAATCGATTGACTGTGACTGTGATCCAACCACAATTAAAATTATGCAGAAGCGCAAAACAAACCGTTACACTACCTAACTACCTAAGTTTCATAATAATTATCAATTATTAATAATATATCCTATGTTAATAAATATAGAAGGTCATTTAAACAACCAATGAACAAAGCGTTTCAATAAAAGTAATCATCATCACTTATCTAAAACGCTAAGTACTCCACAAATAGATATCAAAGCGCATTTATCATAATGCTTAACCCCACTTAGTTGCACAAAATGCACTCCATATTTAGATAGGATCTCTGTTCTTTGCGGTCACAGGGAAAATACATTTAGATTATTTGCTTATATGTATTTATTGGAGTATAGAATAGAATTAGATAGTAGATTGATAAATAAAACTCTTCATTGAAGCACCACATTTACAGTAAACAATCAATAGACACACAAGCTTAAAACTATTGTCACAATGGGCGGTCTTATTGCTCAAAGCGATTTTTTTCCAGACAACCCAACAGACAGACAGTACAAGAGAGTTTTTTTTATTCTTTATAGGCAAAGCATTTGACTACTGACTCTCTGATGGAAAGCAATGATGCAGTCTACGGTGGTGCGTGCTTGCCTAGAAGGTACCTGTTCACTCTAGACTTGAAATCTCCCAGATCATAGCTGGAAGCTAGGAGGCCGGCAAGGTGTTCCACTCATTGGCTGTTCGCACTATGAAGTGCATAGCAAAACGCCTAGTGCGGGTTGATGGAATTTCAACCATATAAGGGTGCCGTGTTTTGGTGCGCCTTGATGTCCGATGAAGTAGTAGTGATAGTAAAGTATAATAGAAAAAATAAAAAAGAAATTGACCTCAAAACCCGTAAGTGGTTGTAAAAGGTGAAGGATAAAGGACAATGTCTCCTTGGGATGGATGCGGGTTCATATCCCGCTTGTGATTCAAATTTCTCCTGTACATTACAAATTAATCAGAAGTTATAGTTGCTTCCCACTTTTGATGGTCTCTTATGCGCCCGTATTACAGCTCAGCGGCGCTAACGTCGCGTCGGCAGAGATCAAAAACATACCTGAGGCGGTTTCGCTCGCATCAAAACCAAACTACCTGTTTTCCTATAATTATCAAAACGACCCCAGAACCTGAAAACAAAGGTTTTCGATCAGTGTGTGTTGCCAGTGATGACATATGGAACTGAAACGTGGTCGCTTACTGTTATGAACTTACTGGCCTCATTAGTAAGCTCAAAGTCGCGCAACGAGCTATGATTAGAGCTATGCTCGGTGTTTTGCGAGATAAGATCCGCAATGAAGAGGTCCGAAGGAGAACCAAAGTGATCGATATAGATATTAGAATTAGAAACTTGAAATGGCAATGGGCAGGCCACAACCGCTCGTAGAACTGACAACCGATTGGGAAGAAAGGTGTCTCGAGTGGCGACCACGAACCGGAATGATGTTGATGATGATGATCAAAACTGCGCTGTGATGTCTTACGCATGCACTTCATCTTTTTGGCGTTACGTAATACTTTGCAGGTCACTTATTCATTATAATTTAATTTTAATCATTCCACCCTATAGATTAAGGGCATCCAATGAAAAATTATAAAAAACCCCTGACCCAATTTTCTTGCCACATTGAACAATTATCGGTTTAATTATTCGTTAATCACGCAATTTGAGCGTAAAATTGTTTTACCCTTCATTATAGGGAAAATTTTAATAATTCGAACTCTATTTTTAACTCGTTGGTGTTTGGTTGTAGCGCTTACCTACGTGGATTTTAAAAATAACCTGGAGTTTCTGGTGACGTCGTTTTGCGATAATTACGAACTTTCAGCCACCTACGTCACAGTGCAGTTGATAGTAGCTCTGACTCCTGTGTGTGTTCGATTCCCACCCAAGACAAGCATTTTTGTGACTTTTCCTAGATAATGACACTTCATTCTTGTCGGCTTTTTAGGTAACACCTTGCACTATACATATTTTTTTATGTAAAGAATGACGTGATGAGCCAGTCGTTCGCCTGGTGTTAAGCGTCACAGCGGCGGATGTATGAATTTTAAGACACCCTACCGATCGTACTTTACAACCGCTATTTACTGTTTAGCATCTACAAACTAATATACCAGTTTATAGGCAAAATGCGAGGTCGCGACCTGCTAGGGTTCTGTATAAATCTAGGATTTTATAGGCTTTCAAGTTTATGCCTGTACTAAAACAAAATAGATGCGCAAGTTTGATCATTTTGCAATTTCAAAGGTTTAATTCGTAGGAACACTTTATTTTATAGGTTGCAAAGAACGTTTTTGCGACGCATGCTGTTACGTCTCGACACATTTCTTTGAATGGAGCTTTCTATCTGTTCGATCGAAAGACATCTAGTTGGAAACACGAAGCCGTTGATACCGTAATATGGTGCCAGTTTGAAAATAGTATAATCCCATATCTTCCCATGGCTGGCATAAAAGAAACGAGGTGATTAGTGTAAACTCTCCTAATATAAGTGTCCAAAGTGGCGTTCCTTGGACGATGTTTGAGGATAACTACTAAATAAAGCTGCAAGATTTGAAACAAACACCTAGATATCGCTCGTAGAACTGACAACTGATGGGGAAGAAAGGTTCTCGAGTGGCGACCACGAACTGGGAGACACAGCGTACGCCGGCCCCCTTCTAGGTGGACCGGCGATCTTGTGAAAACCACGGGGAGCCGATGGCTGCAGGACGCGCAAGCCGCTCAAAGATGATGACCTATATATATATATACATTGCCAGTTAATAAAAATTAGAGCGATCCTATTACCACTAAAGTACAGACGAAGTAATTGACATTAATGATTTTATAATGGGCCAATAAAACTCAATTGTCTAAAAAGACAAACGCATTTAAACCTAATTTATTGTGCCCTAAAGGATTTATGTCAAGCTGGATAAGTAATGTTAGGTCTTAGCAGATCGCGTCTGTTTATGAACCTTATTTTGACATAAGTAAGTGCTTACTTAAAACCAATGGGATGGTAACGTTCGTAATTATACTGGTATTTTGGATAACTTTAGGACACAATCCGATCTGTGTTAAAGTGTTTTATTTTTATGAGAATGAATAACGTAACTAGCTAGTTGTTCACCTGATGTTAAGCGACACGGCCGCCCATAAAAGTTGCAGTGTCACTCGGAACTTTACAATAATAAAGTTTCGCGTACCACTGCACTGCGCACGTCATCCTGAGACATCACACAATCTAACAATCAGATTATACTAGACTATGAGGTGAGATCTGGTCATAAAGTCTCATTTGCCCAGTAATTCCACTAGCTACTATACAATACGTCTCCTTGCTAAAAAGGAAAATATTATACGATTGCCGAAAAACTAGCTGATCCACAAAGCTATAAGTGTTTCGTTTCATGCTTTCACACAATTTAATTTTAAGTTGGAACATTCCTCTACCCGTTGACATCTTACTGTTGGGTATGTTGTTTCGACGTAGAGCGGGGTACCGTCCGGCAGTTGAAAGAACCTAGAAAACTAATCATTTTCTTCACTAAACTTGTGTTTTGTGTTGTGCTGTGTGTTATGTTGTGTGTTGTGTTGGGTGTTGAGTTGTGAATTGTGTTGTGTTGTGTGTTATGTTGTGTGTATATGTGTATATATTTAGACTTAGTATGATAGATGTTTGAAAGACTGAATCTTTCTTATTTCGCCTTTCACAGATTATACAAACCAACAACCTGTCTTAACTTTTGATGACTGTATAAGTATAATAAGGACGGCGATCTTAAAAGCTGAAATACGCCCACGGTTTCATTTCAAGATGGTAATTATCTTACAATTTTTAGAAATACCCAAAAAAGCTTTCGATAAAGGTAACTTCTTAGAACAGTACTAAATACATTTTTCTAATTGATATTTTGTAAAATGGAGTCCATAATAAGTTCACAGCACACACCCGCCCATTTAAACCTTTTTAGATAAAACAAAAAACGAAAAGCTCACTATTAGCATGGGATCCCATCAGGTACAAACGAAAAATAGCCCGAACTTGAAAATTATGTAGTAATCGTGTCTAGAGAGTTACTAGTTAGTGTCCAGTGTATTCATTTGGCCCAAAACTTCGCCACGCAATAAATGTCGCTTGATAATCTTGCGTTATGCAGAAATAAAACAATTCGTAAAATAGCCCGCGTTATTCTGTTGTATGGGATGAGGCATCTGTACTGTAGGTATTTAGATACAACTTGATAGTACCTACCTACCTACATTATCCTTACGGTTTCTCTTTTAAAAGTAGTAGATTTACGGATTTTTACGGATTCTACCACAGCCCTAGTGCTGTTCTAAAAGAGTGCCCTACATAGCGGAAACAAAGAGATTGTTAGCTAGCTTACGTAAATACGTGGAAATGCGATTTTGTGCATCGCATTTTTCGCTGAAACGTATTTTTGCTTGATTAAGGATTTCAAATGAATTTTAATGATAAGCATTTTTAATGGTTTTATGCGAAAATTCGCTTCGAAAGGAGTCTTGTTAAATAAATAAATATGTGTGGACATTTCACACAGCGCCATCTAGCCCCAAACTAAGCAAAGCTTGTTCTATGGGAACCAGACAACTGACATAATACTTAGATACTTTTTTGTTTGTAAATACATACATAGAATACAATATAACACCCAGACGCAGAACAAACATCTATGTTCATCACTCAAATGTTTGTCCTGGGCAGGAATCGAACCCACAGCCCTCAGTTCAGAAGACAGGGCTACTTACTACCAACTGAGCTATGGGGCCCCCCGTTAACGTATTGACGTCGGCTAGCGAGCAACATCAGCACAGCTGTATCTGCTTACTAACTCTAAGAGACGGAAAGATATTGTTTGTACGTCACTTTCTGTATCAAAGTTTGTTTTCACAAACCGGTTCTTCTTTTTCCTAGGCCCTTTTTTGTACAATAAACTAAATAAGACATTAGCTATCTATGACCTCAACTATTTTAGCACTAAATTAATACTGTATAAGTATTTACAAGGTCTGACGTACGATCAGACCGAGTTACTGCTGCATATTGATAAATAAGTTTATGACGTAATTACGATTTTTGTTAAAATTTAAAATATGTTCACTGTTTAAGTCATTAATAGTAAATTAGCTTAAATATAATTTTATGTTTTACTTTGTCACGTTACATCCGTTCCTTTCGTGAAAAAGGTAGAATGGAACGCTACAAGTTAATGAGCAGCTCCTCCCCTACCTAAACAGTGCCTAGGTTGACAGGATCCTAAGAGCTGAAGAGAAAAAAAGGAATTGGTAACAAATATTTATTTTCGTAAATTTTACAAGCTTTGTAGAAAGCAAAAAAAAAAAAAGTCTAGATGATGCGGAAGAACGCGAAATTTAAGTTGTTTACGGCCTACAAGTTATCACGGTAGAATTAGAATGTTATTGGATCCAAACAAGGCCCACTTCCGGGTCTTCAGATAAACAAAGCCCGCTTCCGGTCTTCAACGAGGCCCACTTCCGGGTCTTCAAACAAACAAGGCCCACTTCCGGGTCTTTATTCAAACAAGGCCCACTGTCGTTATAGAGACTGAGGAATTCGTTGCCTTTAGTTTGTCCGACTTCCAGAGTTCAGCGGCTAGCTCATTCAGTTATTAGCTTCTGGATCCAGAAGAAGATGCTCGTCCTTCCACCGTCGATGAAGTATTATTACGCAGCTCAGATTCAAGATGCAGCAGCAGGAGACACGCAGGTATTAGTCGTCAAAGCTTTGACGGACGACGGGCCGGAACATGGTGATGAAGTTATATTGCCACTCAATGTTTGAAAAAGGCAAGCCGGTCGTCTCACTGGTTGACGCTCGGCGATAGATTCGTCGTGGTAGATACGGCGGCCGACGGTGACAACAGATGTAGTTTCGGCGATCAGCTCTCGGCGATAGATTCGTCGTAGTTTCGCGACTGGCTGTAGCGGATGTAGCTCGGCGATCGGCGATTTGACAATGGATATGTCGTGGCGCAGCGATTGACGTAGATGGAGATTCACTTCACAATTTTGGTGTTGGATAGCCAAAGATGGTTTTTGAAGGCGTTCTTGAGTTCCCGGGCCTTGCCTGGCCCGGGAATGGCCTTATATCAATTTAGTGTTCCTCGTTCGAGGAGTAAATTGAGACTGCCATTCCATAGCGACAGCTTTTCTAAAGAAACCTCGCTAGCATTCCAAGGTTCTAGATTTTTGCAGTTTTCAAAATTTTGAATACAGAATAGTAAAAAAAATAAATCTAGAGTCAAAATACATACAATCATGGCCAAACTATAAAATACCTCACTGAAATTGACAGTAGAAAAAGAAAAATATGAATTTGGAGAGAAACTAAATTCGAAACAAAAAAAACAGTTTCAAAACAACTGCCATCCGAGCAGTCGTGTCTAGAAATCGGGCCCGTGACCCGCGCGCAAAATCGATAAAGTGATGTAAAATTTTGAGAAAATCAAGTTTTTTTGTGCTTAAATTACTGTGAAAAGGACTGTCAAGTGCTGTGATGTGAAAGTTGTGAATGAATAATAGAAACCAGGTAATATATTATGATATATACATACATGTAGCATTACATATTTCCCCCACGACCCCAGAAAATTTTCAACTCCATTGAAAATTTTGAAGGTTAGGAATAAAACCTTGCTCTTTCATACTTAAATCTTGCACTTCTTCTTTTACTCGCTCACAAACATACTTAGGGGATATGGTTCACATATTTGATGACGCATACTCCACAAGGAACTATTCATTATACATAACGTAGGCTTATTTTTTTTTAATTAGGTGTCGTTATCCGCACCTTTTTGAAAACCCGAGTAAAGATAATAAGTATTTACAATTAAGAAAATGTACAACACAAAGGCTTATTTAACGAGTTGTGTACCGCTCTTTAAGAATATTACACACACCCTTGGGTATTGAAGACGTCAAGGAAATTAATATTCAAGAACCTTGTATTTAAGAAATTGCAAGGAAATTAAGATTAGAGTAACAACATGTGCAACTAAGAAAGTATAAAAAAAAATGAGTAAACACAATGGCTTCTTACCCACACGACTCGTGTTATAAGATAAAACAAAAAGAGTGAAAAAAAAAATAACGTTTGTAAAATGGATTTAAAAAAATAAGCCGAAAGGGTCTAGTTTCCTTGTACAATACAAAAATAATATACGCTAAAGCTATTTACAGAATAAGTATACAATTTAGAGAAAAAAACAGAATACGACCGCTACACTATTTACACTTTAAAATCTTTTACATGCCACTTTCCTCTTAAGCCGTTAGGATCCTCTAAAATAAAGACGAGAGGTGAGAGCTTCTCAACAACTGTGCATTTGACATATTTGGGAGCCAACTTTGAACTGAAATATGCACCAGCGTTACTCTGGACGTAATTTTTACGCCAGACTGTGTCGCCAACGTTGAACTCTTTAAAGGTGTGTCTCGTGTTGTAATGAGCAGCATTTTTTGTGTGTGCAGTGTGTAATGCAACCTGTACTTTATCGAAGATGTTAGATAATAATCCTAAATTAGCGGCGTAGATGTCACGAGGAAGAAAAATGAAATTATCAAGGTTGGAGCAGTTAGTGTATAGTGAACCACATGGTATGGTTTCACGTCCAAAGACCAGAAAGGATGGAGAAAACCCAGTTGTAGAATTTACAGAACTGTTGAGTGCATATTGGATTTTCTGCAAATGTTTGTCCCATGAACGGTGATCATCTCCGACCAACTGTGAAAGTGCGGTGATAATTGTTCTATTATACCGTTCTGTGGGGTTTACTTGAGGGCAGTATCGAGGTGAATAAAATATAAAAGGAATTTTATACTTATTCAGAAAACTTTGAAACTCATTAGATTGAAATTGTGAACCATTGTCCATGATGATGGTTTGTGGCACACCGTGTACCAGAAACACATTATTTTCCAAATACATGATGATATTGGAAGATGTAGCGCGCTTGATAGGGAAAATAAGGCAATACTTTGAAAAAGAACATGTAACCACTAGTATGAATTGATTACGTTGTCTTGTGAGTGGAAAAGGGCCCATTAGATCTAATGAGAGGCTTTGAAAAGGTCTTGAACAAATTTTTGGTTTACCCATAGGACCATATGGAGAATGATTCGAATGCTTATAAGAGAGGCATGTTTCACAAGAAGAACACATTTTAGCCACATCTTTAAACATACCAGACCAATAGTATCTTAAAGAAAGCTTCTTGTATGTTTTGAAAATGCCAGTATGGGGATTACTTTCTGAGTCACCATGGCAAGTTTTGATGAGATTCATTCTCTCAGAGGGAAGTGGAACTTCTTTCCAAGCAAAATCTTCATTTAGATAATCAGGTGAGTTATTAAAACGGTATAAATTATTGTTGAGAATTTTGTAATTTGGATAAGCATCAGGATTATCTCGACAGTTAGTAAAAAGTCTATTATATAGTTCCAATTGTGATGCATTGTCTCTAGATATGGGTTCAACACCACCAATAATAGCAGTATCGGGTATTTTATGACGCGACAGAAGGTCTGGGACAACATTTTCTTTTCCTTTTTTATGTTTTAGGTCGAAGTTAAAACAAGACAGACGAAGACTCCATCGTGCCAATCTGCCAGAAGGATTAGACAAATTTTGGAACCACTTTAATGCTGCATGGTCAGTGTATACTGTAAATCGTTTACCGTTATCAAGATAACAACGCCAATGCTCAAGTGCAGTAATGACAGCTAAAGTCTCACGTTCTGTAGTTGAATAATTCTGCTCATGCTTGTTTAGAGATCTACTCATATATGCAATAACAACTTCTTTATTGTCTTTTTCCTGAGTCAGCATAGCACCTATCCCAAAGTTAGAAGCGTCGCAGTGAACGGAAAATGGATAGTCAAAGTCAGGGCAAGATAGTATTGGTGTTGTAGTCAAGCATTCTTTTAATTTAGCAAAAGCAGAGTCAGCCTCAGCATTCCAGACAAATTTTTTTGGAGATTTTTTTCCAGATGACGTTAATTTACAGAGTGGTGAAGCAATAGTACTGAAATTAGGTATGAATCGGCGAAACCAACTGCATGTACCTAAAAATTTTCTTACTTCTTTTTTAGAGGTAGGAGCAGCGTAAGCTAGAATCGCTTCAATTTTACTGGGATCAGCCCGCAATCCTTGCTCATCTACTATGTAGCCAAGATATTTCAGTTCTTTGCGAAAGAATTGACTCTTTTCAAAGTTAATGGTTAGACCAGCATAAGAAAGTTTCTGATGAACTTTAAGTAGGAGTGAAATATGTTCCTCAAATGTCGCACCTATGATTATTATGTCATCTAAGTAACAGAACACTTTATTCTCAAACTCTGGAGTGAATAAACTGTCCATGAGTCTTTGTTGAGTTGCTGGAGCGTTTGTCAATCCGAAGGGCATAACAGTGAATCTATACATTCCTCTACCAGGTACGTAAAAACCAGTTTTATCTCTGTCTTTGGGATGTAATGGAATTTCCCAAAAAGCCTTTGCTATATCGATACTAGACAAATATTTAGCATTTTTGAGGTTATCTAGTATCTCAGAAACAAAAGGGAGGCTGTAGGCATCTTTACGAGTAATTGCATTCAGCTTTCTGCTGTCGACGCAGAAACGCCATTCTCCGTTCTTTTTTGGAGTGATAAGTACTGGAGATAACCAAGGACTCTCACATTTTTCTATAACTTTTAATTCTAGCATTTTATCGACCTCATTGATGAGTGCTTTTTGCTTTTCTGGAGAGAGACGATAACAACGTTGTTTTATAGGTAAAGCATCACCAGTATTGATCCGATGACTAACTAAACTAGTACGGCCTAATTTACCTCGTTGTTCAAAAGAAATACTTTTGAAACGCTTGATTATGTCATTAGCAATTTCTACTTGATTCCCAGACAGATGATCAAATGTTGATATTTGATTTTCAACAGCACAAGTTGTATGATCTTTAGATTCGAGATTGAGTTCAAGAGAAAGTATCTTTGGGGAGAGTTCGAATTCTTTCCAGAAATCCCACCCAAGTATCAAAGAAGGATAAATATCAGGGAAAACATAAGCTTTGATAACATGTGTCTGATTATGAAATCTCAATGGCAAATGAAAATAACCAGAAGACATTGCTTTTTGTTTATTAGCAACCATAACTTGAGTTGGAGACTTGAATAGTTTAAAGCCTAACTTTTGGATATCTTTATGAGAGTTATTACCTAAAATAGTTATACAACTTCCACTATCTAAAAGACCGGAAAAAGGTATATTGTTTATAGACACGTTAATAAAAGGTCTGTTAAAGTCTTTTTCTTTGTCGTAGAAAACAGAAGTTGTTTTGTAGCAAAACATAAAATTTCGAATAGTATTTAACCATTGATTCCAGTCGTTAAGATCAAAATTATTGTTATGTGATTTAGTGAAACTATTCAAGTCGTCAGCTAGTTTTTTTGTTGATTTGATGGAGCACATTTTGGACATTCGCTGATTCTCACGCCTTTACGACCACTTTTAAAACAAATGAGGTATCTAGGCTTAGTACAAGTTTGTAAAGAATGGCCTGTGATACGACAGCGATAACAGAATTCTTCTTTAGAAATGTCATTAGTTTGAGATGACGAGCGTGGATGTTTATCTTCCTGCACTGCATTAGTGTACCTTACGTTTGGAGACGCTTTAGGAAGTGAAGCTTTAGAAAATGAAGGAAGATAAGCAAATTCAGCAGCACAAGAAGTGTCTTCAGATCTAGGCTCATGAAAATTTTTGTCTCGTTCAGAAATGCGTTCGTAACTTTGACAAGTAGAAATTAAAGAATCTACCGTTTTAATATCTTTAAGTGCAACAAAAACTGAATAGCACGGTCTTATATTATGGAGTAAAATCTCTAATTGTTCGCTCTCGCTAAGTTTCTTTGAAAGACGAGCAAACATACCGAACATAATTGAGACGTAAACGATAATGGTCTCAGTTGCTCCTTGCGTTCTATTCCTTATAGCTTCCAACAGCTTATAGTCGTAATCATGTATACCAAAATCTCGAATCAGCAATGTGCAAATATCTTTCCACGATAAGGTAGGATTTCGATTATACTGAAAACGAAACCAATGAAGGGCATCACCTGTGAAAATCTCAAAGGCGTGCTTGCAAAGCATACCTTCCGGAATGTTTCGAGAAATCCTAAACTCGTCCAATCTTTGAAGAAATGATCTAGGGCACGATTTTCCATTGAAAGAAAACGTTTTGAGCTCCTTCACAAAATTATCCGAAGTGTGATAGTTTTGTACAGACTCGGAAGCCAGTGGTATACTAGTCAGAATGCTTGAAGGTAAAGTGGGTTGAGGAGTACTCAGTACTTCCAAAGTTTGATTGGTTCCAGTCATAGGTAGTAATTGATAAATCGAGGGAGGGCTAGGCTGAGTCTGAGGACAAGGATTGTGAATGTCAACTAACACTTCTTCAGAAGATCCTGCATAATCTGAAGTTAAGACTTCAAACCGTTTTTGGAGCGTGAAGAAGCGAGATCGTATGTTTGAGCATGACTCAACAAATGGTGGAACGGCGTTAAAGCGTTCGAGGCGATAATGAAGATGATTTACGAAAGATTCAACTTTCCTCAGGTTACTTTTATCATCCGTGGCTTCGAGGTGCGAGATTTTACCCTCGACGTAATTAAACGTGATCTCTGCTTGGGAGAGGTCATGTTTGAGAGGTATTGGAGAAGATTTTATGTCCTCAGGTTGAATGTGACTCAATTTTGCCAGCTGCTCCTTAAGAGTTGTCAAAGTGTCAGCTGGTTTTTCACCTCTGATAGTCACTTCATATTCCAGTTCAAGTTTGTTTAGAAACGAGTATTTAATGGGTCTCGCCATAGTCACAAGTTGAAGTCAATAGTCAAGGATAAAATCAAGTCAAGTTTAAGTTCGTTTAAGTATTAAGTACTATGCCAGTGTTGTAGAATGTAAGTGTGATGTTCCGCGTGTCCTGCCTGTAAGTACCTAAGATATTACGTTAGAGCCAAAAGTCAATATCAAATTTTAGCCTACTTGAGTAAGTATTATTTTAGAATTTAGAAGAATGTTTTAGAGGGTTCATTTTAGTTGGGCGCCAAACTGTCACGTTACATCCGTTCCTTTCGTGAAAAAGGTAGAATGGAACGCTACAAGTTAATGAGCAGCTCCTCCCCTACCTAAACAGTGCCTAGGTTGACAGGATCCTAAGAGCTGAAGAGAAAAAAAGGAATTGGTAACAAATATTTATTTTCGTAAATTTTACAAGCTTTGTAGAAAGCAAAAAAAAAAAAAGTCTAGATGATGCGGAAGAACGCGAAATTTAAGTTGTTTACGGCCTACAAGTTATCACGGTAGAATTAGAATGTTATTGGATCCAAACAAGGCCCACTTCCGGGTCTTCAGATAAACAAAGCCCGCTTCCGGTCTTCAACGAGGCCCACTTCCGGGTCTTCAAACAAACAAGGCCCACTTCCGGGTCTTTATTCAAACAAGGCCCACTGTCGTTATAGAGACTGAGGAATTCGTTGCCTTTAGTTTGTCCGACTTCCAGAGTTCAGCGGCTAGCTCATTCAGTTATTAGCTTCTGGATCCAGAAGAAGATGCTCGTCCTTCCACCGTCGATGAAGTATTATTACGCAGCTCAGATTCAAGATGCAGCAGCAGGAGACACGCAGGTATTAGTCGTCAAAGCTTTGACGGACGACGGGCCGGAACATGGTGATGAAGTTATATTGCCACTCAATGTTTGAAAAAGGCAAGCCGGTCGTCTCACTGGTTGACGCTCGGCGATAGATTCGTCGTGGTAGATACGGCGGCCGACGGTGACAACAGATGTAGTTTCGGCGATCAGCTCTCGGCGATAGATTCGTCGTAGTTTCGCGACTGGCTGTAGCGGATGTAGCTCGGCGATCGGCGATTTGACAATGGATATGTCGTGGCGCAGCGATTGACGTAGATGGAGATTCACTTCACAATTTTGGTGTTGGATAGCCAAAGATGGTTTTTGAAGGCGTTCTTGAGTTCCCGGGCCTTGCCTGGCCCGGGAATGGCCTTATATCAATTTAGTGTTCCTCGTTCGAGGAGTAAATTGAGACTGCCATTCCATAGCGACAGCTTTTCTAAAGAAACCTCGCTAGCATTCCAAGGTTCTAGATTTTTGCAGTTTTCAAAATTTTGAATACAGAATAGTAAAAAAAATAAATCTAGAGTCAAAATACATACAATCATGGCCAAACTATAAAATACCTCACTGAAATTGACAGTAGAAAAAGAAAAATATGAATTTGGAGAGAAACTAAATTCGAAACAAAAAAAACAGTTTCAAAACAACTGCCATCCGAGCAGTCGTGTCTAGAAATCGGGCCCGTGACCCGCGCGCAAAATCGATAAAGTGATGTAAAATTTTGAGAAAATCAAGTTTTTTTGTGCTTAAATTACTGTGAAAAGGACTGTCAAGTGCTGTGATGTGAAAGTTGTGAATGAATAATAGAAACCAGGTAATATATTATGATATATACATACATGTAGCATTACAACTTTTGTATGCATAAATATAATTATAAGTTACTAATTATTTCCTATAAGCATGTATTTTCAGTTTTCAATGTTAAACATCTATTGTTAATAATTTCGTGTATCTCTAGTATCTTCGTAATAGACAAGCACTGTGCCGCCTGTGACACAGGTTTATTCCTAGTACAGGCACCTCACTTTGTAAGACATAATATGTTTAGTTCCTAAGATTTATTTATTGTATTTCCATCATTTATGTAATTTTGAATAAATATTTTATTTATTTTTATTTATTTATTTATCTAGTAACTACTTAACTACTTCATTGTAACGTGCATTCTATATAATCGGATTTTTCCTAACTTCATGATAAAATACGTGACATCCAGTGGTATCGATCCATTCTAAATTAGTTAACAGAAAGATCTGGGTGGGTACTAGGTGGACCGATGATTTAGTTAAAAACGCGGGGAGCCGATGGATGCAGGAGGCGAGCAGCCGCCCGAGGTGGCGCTCTCTGGGGAGGCCTATGTTCAGCAATCTTCAGGTTGCTGATGATGATGATGAATATATGAAAGAAAGCCAAGTCATTTGCGAATTCGGCATATTACAGTATCTAGTTTGTGTAGTCATCTTATTAGGAAGACGGTCGAATGCGTAACTTTGGACTTTGGGCCAGCTGCCAGTCTGGTTCTATGCGCCAAAAGGAAAAAAACACAAAAACAAGTAACAAGATTTTCTTCTGATTCCTTACAAAAACGCACCCCTCGGATCCACAACCGAATATGAGATATAAGGGGCGGCGTAAATCATTCACACTCCGAAGCATCCACACCGAGAGACTCACAAGGTTTTGTGCGAGAAGACAAAATATAATTATACGATATAATATATTAGTCTGTGACCTTTTGTTATAGCAGTATGTTGTTTAAATAATTATATATAATCTGTGTGTTATATTTATCTGTAAGTAAACTGGTATAGACAATTTACTGCTATACTTTAGGAGTAGGTACTTATAATTATTACCAATCAAGAAAATAATGCCGTAAGATCACAAAAATAGTTCCTGGACCCTAACTAGAAGTCCCTGTATCTGGAACCTGGGTCTCTACCCAGGAACTACTAGGACCATGGTCCAATAACGCTAGACATAGAAGAAGTATTTACGCTTTTATTACCAGCCCAGCATTGTTTTATACCTATGGTCTTAGAATAAGTATCTAAGTACCTAGGTTGTAATTCTATGCCTATGGTGTATATGCAAGTGGGATGGGAAATATTGTTAGGAATTTAGTCATAGGAATTATACTGTACTTACAAACTAATTTTATTCACAGAGTGACATTGTTCAATCCTAGCACTGAATATGTAGATTTTAAGTAGGTACCTATAGGTAATTGCCCTATGTGCTGGAATCAAACAAGATTAAACCGTCAGGATTAATATTGACAGAACAAACATACGCGTGATCTCAAAGCCCATAATGTCAAGGCATGTGTGAACTTGTGAAGGTCTAGAATTATTACACTGTTTATCACCTATGTTAAAGTCAGACTATCGTAAAAGCTAGCTAATAGATTGCTCTGAATAACAAATCTCAATCAAATATATGTATATTGGTCGGGTGAACCACTACGTTTAAAACTTTCAAATATTCTGTTTGTCACGCCCACAGCTGAACACAAGTCTCCCCCAGAGCGCCATTTTGAGTGGCTGCTTGCCTCCTGCATGCGCCGGCTCCCCGCGGTTCCAACCAGGTCGTCGGTCCACCTAGTGGGGGGCCGGCCTACGCTGCATCTTCCGGTTCGTGGTCGCCACTCGAGAGCCTTTCTTCCCCAACATCTTAGTTGTCTTGTGGCTCTTCTCATTTCGGATCTTGAAAGAATGGAAAAAATGGCATTATCAAAACTGTAAAACAAAATAAGATAAATCACGTTACCAAAATAACCGATTCAATAGTCAGAGTGGCCAACTCCCAAAACCCAATATTTCCTCAACCAACCTCAATACAAGATATTATCAAAGGACCGAAAAAAATTCGCTTCGTACAATGGTGCGTAGCAAATAAAAATAATAAATGCGCAATTCTTTATACAGGGCTGTAAAACTGTCGGGAGCACGTGCCCTTCTGCCGACCTGGGTTTGTTACCCCTGTACCACCCGAGTACCCACCGATTGATGTGTTGAGCACGAGCTCTTTTTGGCTCTTAATTACTTAAATTTACCGCTTTTTTCTGCTCATGGGGATGAAGTGGTCTGTTAGCTTATGAGTTTATTTTGTAACGTCCTCATGAGCTTAAACAAAAGCTTGGGTTTAAAGCTTTAGTGACTTTGAATTCTATTTCTGTGGAGCTTAACGCAAATGTTTAATTAATAATTTTAGGCATGGTTAAGCTATTTCTTTCTTCCTTACTAGACCTACCTTTCTAATAGCCAGATTCATGTTTATAAGTACGCATGATGAACCGTGGTGATGCGGTGTGGTCCCGATAGTTTGTGACGTGTCCACCGCATCTCTAAATCTCTTTCCTGTGATAAGCATACAAAGTTAGTTAGTGGTTGGTTAGGTAGTAGATGTTTTATGGGGGAGGACTGTGTTCACGTTCAGCGCCACCTAGTAGGGGGCGCCTACGCTGCGCCTTCTGCTTCGTGGTCGCCACTCGAGAACCTTTCTCTTGCCAGGTTGCCAGTCCTACGAGCGATGTTATGTGACCCACCCTATTGCCATTTCAACTTGCTAATTCTAAGAGCTATATCGGTCACTTTACATCGTTCCATCTCGGTTTTATCTCGCAGGGAAACACCGAGCAAGCGCCACAGCTTGTTGCGCGGCTTTGAGCTTATTAATGAGGCTAACAGTAAGAAACCACGTCTCAAGTTTCACAAATGAACCACTAACGTTTTGCACTATTATTTATTCTATGCCATAGCTAAAATGATTAGGAAATTCGTAAAGGAAAATAAGATGTAGATACATTCAAAAAGTACCTACAAAACTTTCCAACCTAGCTCAAAAAGCCACACGGACGATTTAGGTCTAAATAGGTTTATTCATAGGCAGTGTCCTAAATCTAGCTAGACCTATGTTTACGTCACGATACCGTATGACCCTTTCAACCCTTTTAAATCTTGCCACATTCGTAAATCTGATTACAATTGTACCGTTTGTTTTTGACAATATCGTAAATTGTCATTTTCCGCTCTGACTGCCGCGTGACGGATTAGAATGGAGATGGAATGGTATGACTGAACAAACAAGAATGTGGTTCTTATGTGGTTGTGTGGCAAATTAAGGCCACCATGTCAATTAGGAATTCCGTTCACGATACTGGAGCTTTTCATCTGAATTATTCAAGATTAAGAAATTAACTTTCTGTGGATTACATTACCGGTCTATACAAAAAAAAACAACGCTACCAGTTGCATTGTTTTCAATCGTGTTAAAATCAGTCTTTGAAAGTCCAGTCCTTTACTGGCTTGTCAATTAATACAAACAGCATTACTGTTGACTCTCTTTGTGCCTGTTTGTGATTGCCACCTCTGACGTCACTATCCCGTAACGTCATCTGCGTTTGACAATTTTTAGGGGTGGTGGTGATGGTAGTGATAAAACAGAAATAGTATTCTTACATCTGTTCCTAATAAAAGATGAAAAACAAATAACCCGAGGATAGATTCATATTATTCTAGCAAGAGAATTTAATAACCTTGTTATCTAAGTTATCTTTACCGCATTTGTGTTGATGTAACTTGACCATGCTGGTTGGGATGATTCTCAAGAATTTTTCAATAGATGGCGCTACCAACCCCGTAAGTTGGTTGTAAAGGTGAAGAAAAAAATTCGGACATGAGACCACTTGTCACGGTAGCTTAAGTAAAGCATATCCCGGCTTGAGGGATGGATGGATGCGGGTTCAATCCCCGCTCGTGATTCTAATGTTTCCTTTACAAATTAATCTGTTAATAACCTTGATTGAAATAATCCGGGGATAGGTACTATACTTATAAATTACTACATATCGCACGCAGAACTGACAACCAACGGGGAATAACGTTTCTCGAGTGGCGACCACGAACCGGAAGGCGCAGCGTAGTCACCTACTAGTATAGGTGGACTGACGATCTAGTGAAAACCGCGAGAGCCGATGGATGCAGGAGGCGAGCAGCCGCTCAAAGTGGCGCTTTCTAGGGGAAGCCTATGTTCAGCAGTGGCTGTTGATGATGATGATAAATTACTAGGTGAATTGACGATTTGGCGACAACCGTAGGAGCCAGAGGATGCAAGGGCAATATGGAGTACTTCTTAGAATAAATTTTAATGAAACATAACGAAAACAGATTGAGAATAAAATCAGAGCCAACATAAACGCTCTTGTCCTTCAGAGTATACAATAAAACTACAGAGACATTAATATTACTTACACCCGCGCTAAGCACCGCGGTACTAGCCAAGGTCCTACAGCTATAATATCTGCCCTTAGGGGCTTGTTTTTCAGTTGCACAAGTCACAAGGACAAGTGTAAAACAGACCCGTATTACGTAGAGGTACAAGTAGAGGTTTCATTCATAAGAATGATTAAAATAGTGAATGAAATCTCTATTTGAGCATTAGTCGACCACTGAGCATGTAGTTCTGTAATATCTACGGGCATAAATAACCTTTCAGATAAAGGCTTTGATATAGAAACTGGTAAGTCAAAATGGTTCCATAGTAACACAACTAATAACTAATTTCACTTTTTGTGATCCGTTTTAGTTTTTGTTTTTTGGTTGCTAAGGTATTTGCCAAACCTATTGCAAGTCAAGGCACCGCAAAAATTGCAACACGCAGAATGACCTGTGTACGAAAATAAGCGAATCTGCATAATCTATCAAGTTTTGGAAATTATGAAATGGAAAGAATTTCTGATTATCTTTATGCTTATGTTTCATCACCATCACCGCGATCACCCAGTTTTTATTCTGCCGCTCTGTTAATAACTTTTTGACTTCTATTTAATACCACTAAGCTAGTTTTTACGGTCTTTTCTATTTTCAGACCACACAATTCACACTTGTAGACTTGTATAATTTTGTGAAATGGGCTCTCCTAGGTCAGTAGGGCGGGCGTAACCATAAATAGTAATAAATCCAACACTCGACTTTGACAAATGATTGTGGAAACCAGCGGAAGTATAGCAAACGTTAAAACGGACGATGTTAATATTAAACTTTGCATTAATTTGTTTAATTAACGCTGTAAATTTGAAAGGATAGTTTTTATGTTGAAAAGATTGAAATATAGGCCATTTGGTTGAGTTGATAAGCCATTTTGGAAGCTCTTGGGGCCAACTCCAACATTAAAAGGTCAAATCCATTGATTTGCTTTAAAATAGACTAATTCTACCTACTACCATAGAATACTTAATAGTAAAGGTACTACTACTACTACACGAAAGAGGAAATGGTGTAGGAATAGTACACTATAATAAATAGTTTTTATAGTGTACTATTCCTACACCAAATCCTTAGGTACACGGAGTTTTGGCGGGAACGCGGAAAATTTCACGTCGTTGCATTGTATTATTTTTCAAAACTTGTGCTTTTCCAGTGTTAATGTTTAAAATTGGAAGCGTTTTCCGCATTAAGTGCTGACTTATGAGCATGAGTGTGTGCAAGTGATATAATGTAGTGAAACGTGAGTTTTCCTGTTGCTTCCAAAATTCCATAGAAGCTTCTAGTAAAGTTCCCACCACTTTACTGGAGCATGACTTATTCTGGACTACGACTACCTGACTTAGACTGGACTATGACTATGACTTGACTTTACGTGATATATTCTTTAACGATGAGAAATAACTATACTTGACACTGGCTAAATACACTATGTGTGGAGCCAAAAAAAAAAAACCTTACATTGACAAAAAACAAGAAGGCCGATCATTATCATATGCCAAAATGTTACAAACCCCTTTAAGTTTACAAACACTAAGAATATTATTAGTTTTTAACCGACTTCAAAAAAGAAGGCTCTCAATTTGAGTTTCTTTTAATAAAATAAATAAAAATAAATGAATTTAATATGTGTGGATATTTCACACAGCGCCATCTAGCCCCAAACTAAGCATAGCTTATACTATGGAAACCAGATAACAAATGTAAAAATAATGTTTAATGCATGGATGAAATAAAAAAAGAAGGATTGAGTTTTGATTGACATCGAACTGAAGTACAAAATGGCGGACACATAAATATGTGTGTCAGATTAAATAATTGCCATGTGGGGAAAATTACCCGAATCCGATAAAAAAAACTTCCGAAGTTGGCGTGATTGACGTTTTGTACCTTATATAGGTATATGTCCAAAAAGCTACACGAGCAAGTCAAAGTCAAATTTTCATGTCTTATTTATTTTTCATACCTCAAGATTTGTCCCATTTGATTTTTATAAAAACTACTAGTTTATGCCCTTATCTTTCAGGTACCGTATATTACGATGAATAAAAACTAGGGATGCGCCGAATATCCGGTAATTATTCGGTATACCGAATATTCGGTAAAAGTGCCGAATAATTACCGAATATTTTTTTAATACTTTCCGCTAAATACTTCCATAATTATCTTTTATGGGAACTCATTCTAAGATAATCGGAACACTTAGCACTTTCTAATCGTTTTTCAAGATACCTACTGATAACATGCTTTATCTAGGTCCTAAACGCTTGGTCACCAAAAAACTAATATTTTGTGCCTAACGGGCACTACCGACCTATAGAGCGTGCGATTTGGTCCAATATCTAATTTGAATAATCTTTTTTAGGTAAGTAAGCATTTACAATACAAAATTGCGCTAAATACAACGTTTCGCTTGTTTCTAAGGATTCTGTTATTTATGTGTTTTTTTGTTTGGTTTTTTTTGTTATTAAAGTTAATTACATACATACACTTTAATTCATTTCATAGAAAATTTTCATAAAAATAGTTTTTTCACCAAAAATCGTGGAATAAAAATTGTTTCCATTGCCGTGGAACCTTTGTTGAAGTTTATAGCGACTGAATGTACGGGAAAATTTGTGTAAAATATAATGAACCGAATTGTTCGGCCGAATATTCGGTTCGGTAAGCTCTGGACCGAATAATGTACGTTATTCGGTTCGGTTCAAAAATCCATGTTCGGCGCATCCCTAATCCCTAAAAACCATTACTGACCTTCTTTTTTCGGGAGGCGTTTATATAATGCTATCTAAATATATGTTAATACAACTGTTTATTTGGCATAAAGATTCATAGCCAGGGCCTAGCCATATGTTGCCTAATACGTTTTATGAACACATCATTCGTATTTTTATCTACTTTAATTCTTTACATTATAGAAACCTGCCCAAATATGCACGACTTAGTAGGTACACTACCGGTAAAATATTCATTCAAGAAAAGGACAAAACATGCACATTCGTAATCACAAAATGCATCGGCATTATAGTCAGGTCCCAATTATAATCAATCTTATGTGAATATGTTGTATTCGAACACAATTTGGTCATTCTCCCACACTTTCGGGTAATTTGCAAGTTTGATTGCTGGTAGCACTGGTTGGTTTTGTGTATTGATTGCATCAAAATAATTTCACTAAAAAGTAAAGAAATCAGTGGAATAATAACAAGCTGACTTGTGAAAAGTGATCCCCTGATTTTTTTTAATTAAACTACTATTATTTCGACAAATTTTTACAACGCAGGACGGCATTTTTGTAATTTTTTTTCCGTCACGTTGACAGCGTCTTGGGTGAGGTCCGGAGCAATACTGGCGGGCGGCCGTCTTCCTATGATGTGAGTGTGTGCGTGCCCGCTCGTACGTACGAAGCGTTCCGTCTTCCTAAGGGTGCTTCAGTTTGGGATCAGACGGGATTCCCTCCTTCTTTTTTTATTAGCTCCATGGTTTAATGTTTGTTTACTTCAGATCTCCGTCATTTAAAAATAATGTCTACCGAACATAGACATACGGAACTTTATAATAATAGTGACACTACAACTGTTATAGGCGGCTGTGTGAACGACTAGCTCGTCACGTCAATTCTCATAAAAAAATATATAGTCAAACTAATTCTCAGTATAAAATTAAATAATCGGACTAACCCTCTTTTAAAAAATTAAAATAAGCTCTTTAATTATTAAGCGATAATAAGATATCCATAATTTCTAAATACCTATAGATATTATGCCAATGTTCCCGCTTCTACTCCCAACTTTAGACATTACTTTGATAGCAATCTATTGTAAAAAGAAGGTTTTATCTGAAATTTAGATTAAAAAAGGTTCTTCCAATTTCAGTTAATCCTCGTTAGGGCACAGAAAAAAGTCAGTAGGAGAAATACAGAAAACGAGTTTTGGCGGGAACGCGGAAAAGCTCACGTCGTCGTTCCATTGTTTTTTTTTTCAAAACTTGTGCTTTTTTCAGTGTTAATGTTTAATATTGGTGGCGTTTTACGCATTAAGTGCTGAACTACGAGCATGAGTGAGGGCAAGTGATATAATGTGGTGAAATGTGATTCTTCATGTTGCTTCCAAAATTCCATAGAAGCTTCTAGTAAAGTTGCCACCACTTTACTGGAGCATGACTTAGAATGGACTATGACTACCTGACTTAGACTGGACTATGACTATGACTAAGACTTGACCTTACGTGATATATTCTTTAACGATGAAAAATAACTATACTTGACACTGGCTAAATACACTATGTGTGGAGCCAAAATATAAGAAAAATATCTAAGAAATAAATTGATAATTCATTTATTATATCCATTAAAACAAAAAGTACCCATAGAAGACTACATTTCCTTCCAGTAATACTTAGGTATCCTATTTTATCTACACTTAAGAAAAACATTATCAAATAAGGGATAAGTATGACCATTCACGCACGTAACGCGGCGCGTTGCGATATCTTCGTGGAATGGCACACTGTTTATAAAATATACACTGTGGTCTCTAGGTCTGTACGATGAGATAAGAAATAAAATTAAGGTCTCTTATCCCTTGTTTGATAATGTTTTTCTTAAGTGTAGATAAAATAGGATACCTAAGTATTACTGGAAGGAAATGTAGTCTTCTATGGGTACTTTTTGTTTTAATGGATATAATAATGAATTATCAATTTATTTCTTAGATTTTTTTTTTCTTATATTTTGGCTCCACACATAGTGTATTTAGCCAGTGTCAAGTATAGTTATTTTTCATCGTTAAAGAATATATCATGTAAGGTCAAGTCTTAGTCATAGTCATAGTCCAGTCTAAGTCAAGTAGTCGTAGTCCAGACTAAGTCATGCTCCAGTAAAGTGGTGGCAACTTTACTAGAAGCTTCTATGGAATTTTGGAGGCAACACGAAAACTCACGTTTCACCACATTATATCACTTGCCCACACTCATGCTCGTAATTCAGTACTTAATGCGTAAAACTCCTTCAATTTTAAACATTAACACTGGAAAAAGCACAAGTTTTGAGAAATAATACAATGCAACGACGTGAAATTTTCCGCGTGTAAATCGTGTAATGGTCAGAGACAATACACAATATGCAACTAAAAAGTAAAAAAACCTACTTAGAAAAAAATTATTGCGCCCGACGATCACGTAGATGTATAGATTCTGCACCCTGACTAGAATTCTTTGCAGATATATCATAAAAGACCCAGAAAATACGAGGGCTATGGTCTCACAACACCCATATACAGAGCGCTTTTTTTATCTGTGCATAAACATGTCCTGTCGCTGGAATCGAACCTCGCTGCTACCAGATCAACACGACACTCTACCACCGCACCACAAAGGTTGTGTTGCGAAAGTGTTTAAAATCATGGAAACTATGTTAAGTAAACTTTTTACCCGGAAAATCAGTCAATTAACCGGAAACACAGATAACGTTAACTTAAATTTCCCCGACAAAGGTCGTCCACACAACACAATTAATCGTACTTAGTTTTCTGACAAATTCGGTGAAACAAAGACTGATTGGTGACAATCTGAAAACAGAGTCATGTCGAAACTAATTACCAAAAAGCCAAATAGCTTATTCTATATCAAAATCGCTTAAAACTAGCAAAATAATAAGTGTTCGCTTGACAGTTTGAACACCAATATTCGTATTTCAGAGGTAACGTTACACCGTTCGAACTATATCCATTATTTCTGGACCGAAAAAAATTGCCTTCCTATTTTTGTCTGATTATAGGCTGTTGTGTCTTATAACAAGTACTACTAAAAATATAACAATAAATAACAAAATTGCTAAATCAAAACAAGAAAACGCTGTTTCTTTTATCTCTATGCTGTTACTGCTTCTATTTCAGTATGGAATCTAAGGCATTTTTAGATAAGCCGATGTAAGAAAGGTGTATCAAAATAAATAAGCATAAAATAAAATCATAAAACTATCTGTAAAACACTTGTGGGCACTCTAACCCGGGGGTTTTATTACGCCATTAAATGTATGAAATGTTTTCATTATTCTGTTTACAGAGGGCGCGATTTTCATTTTGTTATCATAATTTAAAAGCATGTTATGCTTTCGGTCTTATTTATCGAAATTACCAATAAACAGTATGTGGGATAGAGATGAACCAGATCCCACATTTATCCTTTTCCCTTAAAATCTTTTTTCCTTATGCTTATCTTTCACGCTTCGTGTAGGGCGGAAGCGTTTTTTTTGCTCTGTGGCGTATAACCAATTAACCTGTCCAAAACCGGGGCAGGGCAGCTAGTGGAAATAAGTATTATGGGTAATGAAAATCTACAAATATCTGCTCAGGCGCTTCAACCACATGTGCGGCTAGCATCGCGCAACGTGAACCGCTCCCCACCACGATTGTGGCTTACAACTAATTGCGATACTAGGGATGGCAATCAATTTTTAGAGGTGTCACTCTTTATAAATCGACTAAAATTGAAACTAGTTGAACATCACTATCGAATAAAGTAAAAGTCTCTATGGTTCAGGAGAAAAGAAAACGCCTCAGTCTAAATTGCATCTCGCGCCGAGCCGGCGCGCGCCGGCGACGGAGTAATTTCCTTTAGGTACGGCGGAGCGTCAATTATTATGCGTAGTGTTGTTGTGTGTGTTTTTTATACTGCAACACACGTAAAAATGCATTTGTTTAGATAGCCAAGTAATACTACTTATCAAAACTAGTTTTGAAATTTTAAAACACTGCTTAGTTTATTCGTATAAACCGTAAATATGCAAAACCATACCGCGCTATTTGAGGAGCGCTTTAGGACCTACCTACGCCCGCCGCACCGCGCCTGAGTGGATTACGTGCATTACAAAAAACTGCCAAAAGATGTAGCGAAACAATAGCGGTTGATGTATCATGTATAATAACAAAGATATGCATGAAGTTACCTGACGCGCAATGGAAGATACATTTTCTTTCACGGAACTAAAAGTACTGGTAGTACGTAGCAGCCTTAGCAGCCCTCGACCTGGTGTATTAGCAATTTTCGTCCTAACTTTTATTATTTATTTCTATCAACTAAATCGTATTTGATGTTTTTCTCAGTCCCCCGGAGTTACAGAGTAGTTACTCATACCATTTTTAATTTTACGACTGAACCAGCCCGTGTAAAATCAAATCTTAAAGCACAGGCCTATTGAATATTTTTGTTACTCTCGTCTATGTCTAAAATGGCAATTTAGCTTTAGACATTCAATATCTACGACTGGAATCAAGCAGCGGTCGCGCAGTTTCTGCAATTTAGGCTGAACCATGTTTAGACAATAAAACATAATAGGATTCTTTCAGTCTCTCTTGATACGAAGCCCAAAAATAATGACGTAAACCATATTTTGAAGACGCCAATTCATATCTTTACAAATTACAGTAGCAGATCAAACTTTTCTCCGAAATACTTAATGAATTCTCTTCTTCACGAAAGCTCTATCTTCAAACTCATAAAGTCTTATTTGGCTTGGGTATTGTCAAATTGCGAAATCGAGACCGATGCTTTATAACCTCGATGAAATCCGAAACAACAGATAGTGTGACCAGAATAACAAGAACTGGAAGTAACCGATAAAGAGGATGTAATGATCCGCAAAGTTGAAAGAGGTAGGTGGCATGATAGGTCAGATTATAGCGGCGGGGACCACCCGCGGAGCTCACAGCGTGATGCAGACAATGAGTCACGGGCAAATGTCGAATGGGACATTGATGCTCATAAAAAAATTGAGAATCAAGATTCCAAATTAGAGATACTTATGTTGGCGATTTAGAAGCCATTGGTCATAATAAAAAAGTAAAATGATGTGTTAATATTGTGACGTGACTGGATAATCAAACGATCACATAAGTACCTTACTTAGTTACTTTAATACTGTGTTGGAAACCAAAACCAATAAAAAGTTTTGAATGTTTCGAAATAATGTAGCATTATTATTATTATATTTAGCTGTAAATACAACTCATTTGCTATAGAGCTCTATTAAAAACGACGGGATATTATGTCATTCTCTGGAACTGCAGTTCTTAAATCAACGGCTGGCTCTATTCATGGCTTCTAAATAGGAAATCAGCTTGAATCTGAAGTTAGAAGAATAGAATAAGAATAAATATTATTCATTGCTAAAGAAAAATACTCGTACATTCAAAATCATGCCAAGTTAACACATCAAATACTGCATGCTCCTTGGCTGAAACAGCCGATGCTCAACGGGTAACCAATGAACGTTCAGTATTAGGTGTGGTAAGTTGACGTACGACAAACCGGGCTTATCCTTCAGGTTTAACTACTTCCATACGGAAACTTGTTTGCCACTTCTTATATCAAAGCGTACATTTTATAGATTTCTAATAAGCGTACATTTTATAGATTTCTAATAAGCCCCTGAAGTAATCAGTGCTCGTATAACTACTTAGCGAGCTCACTTTTGAAAATGCAGTCTAAATGTGAGAATGCAAGAACGTGGTGTCAAACTATTAAGGCTTGCACGCCATCTATCGGTTTGTAGTCACGCTACGTGGTTACTACTAGTGGTTCGCGACCAAAATTTCAGTAAAAAGTGCCATTATTGTTTAAACTAACTACAATAATAACTCTCACGAAGTCATCATCATCAACAGCCTGAAGATGTTCACTGCTCATCATAGGCCTCCCCCAAAGACCGCCACTTTAAGCAGCTGTTCGCCTCCTGCATCGGCTCCTCGCGGCTTTCACCAGGTCGTCGGTCCACGGTCTTCCCCGTTGGTTGTCATGTGAGCGATGTGGTCTGCTCATTGCCATTTCAACTTGCTAATTCCAAGAGCTATATAGGTCACTTTAGTTATCCTGCGGATCTCCTCTCCTCTCCTCTTACTACGAAAACAATGTAAGTTGTTTAATATTATTATATTCCCTGACATAGGTGACCCAAAAACTTGACCCCTCGACGGACGAGCCGTTGGGTGCAAATTACTTGCACCTAACTGCCCGTCGCGGGGTCAAGTTGTAGTAGCAAGAAGCATGATGGGAATCCCAGCCCTAGTTCAGAAAAAGTTGTCTGGCTGATGATGATGGTGATGAAAGTAGTCTATGATGACTATGTTCAGTGGACATATTCCGAGCTTAGAGCATTTAAAAAAGGAAGTGGCAATGACAAGGCAAGGCGTTCCCCTCTGCCGGTCATATGGCGCTACTTGGTCATCTACAATATCATAATGTGCGTGTAGACACTGCGTAACTACGCTAGTGTCTTAAGATGGTGTGCGGCGAGCGTTTATGCGCGCGGTTTGCGCGTGTGCTATACGTGTTTACCTCGTCCCCCGTAGAAATTGGCAGAAAATGGTGCTTGCTATAACGTTAACATCTCCATTTATAGATGCCCTAAGATTCCGGGTGATCGTGATAAATGAACGTTTTCTATTTCTCATTATGGCTTTACGGCCTGTTTCTTCTAGTGATATTCCCTGAATCGAAAACTCACAAAGGACCTTTGGTAGTGGTAAAGTTCCAAGCTCGTTTCATCGAACCAATTGACTTGTTTCCACGAATACCGATTGAATTGTTACAATTTTAATGTGAACTTCTATAACTAGGGTGTTCACTGCTCACTGTGCAGAATGCATGGCTTCAGTCTATAATCTAAGTATAGATGATACCACTACACATAATAATTATTAAGGTATGGATAGGTATAACTAGAATGAAAACAAGAGGCAGTCGATACGTTGTGACGCCTGTGACTAAACTCCAGTACCTATGCCAGTCCAGTACTAGGGCAAGTCTAAATAATATAATAATATATAATATAATATGTGTGGACAATTCACACAGCGCCATCTAGCCCCAAACTAAGCATAGCTTATACTATGGGAACCAGATAACTGATACAATACTTATATACTTTTTTGTTTGTAAATACATACGTAGAATACATTATAACACCCAGACGCAGAACAAACATCTATGTTCATCACACAAATGTTTGTCCTGGGTATAGGAATCGAACCCACAGCCCTCAGGTCAGAAGGCAGGGATACTACCAACTGAGCTATCGGGCCCGTCCCAACACAAAACAAAACATCTGTTGTCAGCACGCGATACACCTGCCAAAGAAAATACGATATGAGACTCCGACTAATGACAGTAGAGAAGTGACAATATTGAATGTAGTTTTTCAGTTTGTACAAATGGAAAGAAAATTTTTCATTCTGTTTTTGACGAAATGCTTTCGAGACTAACAGAAAAGTGGTTTCAAAATATCAAATATAAAAAAATTTACCCAAAAATAGTGCACCTCCTGAACAGTTCTCAAAGTGTTAGGGCTCGTTACCATACATTGTGGCGCGGCTCATTAGCGCCACCTCCAGGTGAACGCAGCTTTATGATCGCGGAATAGCCGCTCTTAAAGCAGGCTACTTTTATTTTTACAGCTTAGTGATAGGGTAAAACTGACGATAATTTTGTTTTTGTATCGATAGTTTCCGTATGCATTTTAAATTCATTTATATGGTTGCGGAGTATTTCCTAAGTACTTAAGTTTTATACAAGGTGATCTTGAATTGGTATGTTATTCCGAAAGGGGGTAAATTTACACCCCAAGGTAGACAATGTTTCTTCTACTAATTTATTAAATTAATAGTTTTTCATTGAAGAAATGCCATGTAAAGTTTACGTTCGAAAATTGCCTTAACGCAGCTGGGTGGTTGAACTTCGTCCTTGACCGAGTGCACATCAATGAGTTTAACGACCCGTATTTAGAAATGAATTTATAGTATCTTTTTAGTCTCGTAGCGATCGCACGTACAATTTTGCGAGTGGATTTATTTATTACCATGGAATTTTTGAAACACCCAGGTTCAAGTAAGGCTCTCACAACTTGTAGGGTATCATGGTCCCAGTCCCCCCCATTCCGGGGTAACATACTAATTCAAGGTCACATTGTATAATTGTGTTAAATCAAATCACCTATTTTGAAGTTTAAAAAAAACCGGCCAAGTGCCATTAGGACTCGCACGCGAATGGTTCCGTGCCATCATCTATAAAAATGAGTAAAAAAATCACGTTTGTTATATGGGAGCCCCCTTAAATATTTATTTCATATTTCGTGAAAACTTCAACGTTCTAACTATCATGGTTCATGAGATACAGCCTGGTGACAAACGATAAAGTACTTTTTTCTCATCGTCCATACACAACAACATTATAAATACGCAATGTAAGAAAAAATTATTTGCCCCAAACTTTCCATAGCACTACAGAACAATAATTTTAATTATATCGATATAATCGCATCACTATGCTCTCAATTGAGTCATTAGTACAGCACCCTCAGGTTCCTTCTTTGTTGTTACAAGCTATTTCCTGGAAAAATGGTAATAAATGAAATATGACGATCTACCGAGGGCTTGAAGCCTACTATACAGAGTTTTATAGTTAGGAGATTAAAGATCTGATGACCCACCCTGGGCCAGCTTTGGAATGAATAAATTTGCCATGAATGTTTCGAAGACATTAACGTATATTCCGTCAATAACCCCACGATTGAGTAATACGAAATCACGGCCATTTTATAGGGATGTCCTTTTCATGATGTAGGTTCGCCTTCAGTGACGAACATCATCCAAGTTGAAAGATTTTTCGGGCTCATATAAGATCTAAATGACAATGACCTATTTCATACCTTAGCGTAGACTACCGATAAGGTTGAAAGATTATCGAGTAGTGGCCACGAACCAAAAGACGCAGCGTAGGCCAGCCCCTCACTAGGTGGACTTAGGAGGCTAGTAGCCGCTCGATGTGGCTCTTTTCAGGCTGTTGATGATGATCGAATATCCTTGTAAAAAATCGTAAGATATTTTTATGAGGCCTTTAGTTTAGGTACGCTTGTAGGTATTATATTTGGATTACTGATAAGTTATAGTTGCCAAATGTTAATTATGATGTGTCATTCATAAAAATCTTTAAGAGTTCTCATATTTCAAGTGAAGCAAATCAAAAGTGCTTTCTTAAATATTTTACCTTCTTTTCATATCAAAAGATTTCGTCTAATTTAGCTTCATTCTCTGCACTCATACAATATTCATAAGGGCTCTCATTCACGCCTACGCTACGTTCTGAGACAGGTAAGACTTATCTAGGCCACATTAATTAGTCGCCTTAGTACTTATTACATAGTTACTCCAGACTTTGCAGTTTGTTGAAGATTTTTAGGTGCTTGGACTTTTCTGCAGTCTAGAGGTACCACCAATTTGCCAGTTATTCTGCAAGCAGTGTGCAAGCACGTAGTATTCCGGTTTGAAGTGCACTGTAGCTAGTGAAATTACTGGGCAAATGAGACTTATGACCTGTGGCCTTACCGCGTAAGCCCGGTGGTAATCGTAATCGTGTGCTCTCTTGCTCGCACTCAAGGGCTTGTACATTGGCACAAGCAGGATGGCAGGCGATGTTCATTACCAGAATGCTTACGCGGTAGGGCTGCTGATCTCACAGTCTAGTAATTTGATTACTAGGTTGTGTGATGTCTCAGGACGACGTGTGCAGTGCATATTTATTATTTTAAAGTTGCCAGGTGATCATAGTACACTAAATAGTATCCTATGATCATCCAGGTGATATCACCCAGGAGTTCATTCTGCAGCTGTTATGGGCGGCCATGTCACACAACATAAGATGTACTTATGACACGTTACGTCATCTGGTTAGTCTTTTAGAGTAATAAACAGCTATTTTCAACAAAAGTCTCCACTGTTCTCAATGTAACACTGAATTTTTTTTTTTTAAAAGTGTTGGTTGAATTATTGTCAATATTTCAATCTTTTCTAACTATAAACTAAACACATGAGGTACATTCTTTAATTTTCTATAAATAATTTAAATATATGGCAAGCAAACGACAGAACACCGCATGGGGCATCATAAATTCGAGCGCGTCGCATAATTTCCGTATTCCTCCCTCACACAAGCTTAGATAAAGCTGCAAAAGAATCAGGAAATTAAAGCTCGTAATTTAATAGGCGTTCCGCATAAAAATGCTGAACATCCCTGTACGCTTGCCATTCTGTGGGCAGATGATATTGACGAAATTCTTCGAGTGCCGTCCGCGTGATATATTTGTCGTGTCGGGGCTGTGTATGAAATAAATACTTCCTGTCTTTTCATTTATAGGCTTTGCTCTAATTTAAGAATTATTAAAGTATTAGTCTGCTGTAGGACCGACGGCTCTTTGTGCCGTTCATAGCTTGGTAGTTGCTTGGGTAAATGACCTACAATATATTACCATTACCAAGCTATTATACCACTTATGAGGACTGAGCGGTATGTTATATTTTATGATTTTTTTATAACAGTTTCGCCTGCTCTGGTTAATCTACAGATTAATTTGTAAAGGAATCACGAGCGGGACTTGAGCCCGCATCCATCCATCCCTCCCATCTCTATCCATCCATCTTGTAGATATGCTTTACTTAAGCTACCGTGACAGTGATCCAATTTTTTTCATAACAAATTAATCTGTATATGATAATTATATATCTTATTACGAGCAGCTAGCGTTGGTTAGCTCAAAGTTGCGCAACGGGCCATGGAGAGAGCAATGCTCGGAAATGAGGAGATCCACAGGAGAACTAAAGTGGCCGATGTAGCTCTTAGGATTAGCAAGCTGAAATGGCAATGGGCAAGCCACATCGCTCGTAGAACTGACAACCGATGGGGAAGAAAGGTTCTCGAGTGGCGACCACGAACCGGAGACGCAGCGTATGCGTATGCTGGTGAACGTCGCGGGGAGCCGATGGATGCAGGAGGGTTAATGATGATGATGATGAACGTTGGTTAACCCATATTAGGAATGACTAGTCGAGCTAATCGATGGAAATTACTGAAAACTTATATATAATTTCTAAAAATAAGTCAAATGACATAAAACGAAGATTTTAAGGGACCACTTGACCATGATTTGTTTAAATTTTATACAAACCATGGGCAAGTGGTAGTTGCTCTTATACTATAAAAGATACAACGCTGCGTAGATTGTAGATTTTTTTATTGCATTTAGGACAACAGGTTAAGGTTTTGCAATATTTAAATTAACTTGCATCCTCACTCATGACCCAAATTGTAAAACTTTGGTAAGTTTAGTTTTGCGTACTTTGACGACCTTATATATATATATATATATGTGTGGATTCACACATCGCCATCTAGCCCCAAACTAAGCATAGCTTGTACTATGGAAACCAGATAACTGATACAATACTTTTATACATTTTTGTTTGTAAATACATACATAGAATACAATACGACGGGCCCGATAGCTCAGTTGGTAGTATCCCTGCCTTCTGAACTGAGGGCTGTGGGTTACCCAGGACAAACATTTGTGTGATGAACATAGATGTTTGTTCTGCGTCTGGGTGTTATATTGTATTCTATGTATGTATTTACAAACAAAAAAGTATATAAGTATTGTATCAGTTATCTGGTTCCCATAATACAAGCTATGCTTAGTTTGGGGCTAGATGGCGATGTGTGAATTGTCCACACAAATTTATTTATTTATTTATTATTTATTTAATATAACACCCAGACGCAGAACAAACATCTATGTTCATCACACAAATGTTAGTCCCGGGTAGGAATCGAACCCACAACCCTCAGTTCAGAAGGCAGGGATACTACCAACTGAGCTATCGGGCCCGTCGGTTATGATTTATTCCAGTGGCATTTTGCATGCAGTTGCATCAACAACAGTTTAAAAAGAACAACAAATTAAAAGCGTTTGGTATTTATAAGAAAATTATTATCATTGGCATCACTGTATCAAATTACACCTACTCAAACTGGCATCTTAACACCAACCACCAAGAGCTGACCCATATAATGCCAAATCTTATTCAATCAAGGTTTTTAAAAAGAAATTTAGCCAGTGAATTAGCAGTTTCGCTCGTGCCAGACAGCGTTGGCCACTTTTATATTTCCATTTGTGAAAAATCCATTGTACGTAACGTTTCCTGGCCAGACGATTTCAATTACAGTTCTCTGTTTCGGCTGGGGAGGAGTGGAGAAGGCTTCTTGAAGAAAACATATATTTTTTCAAAAGTATTATACTCTTGTTGTAACGGCTAAAGAACGGGGAATTTTAATTAATTACTTAATTTTACTAGGTGGTAGGTTTTCTGCAGTTCGTCTAGGTAGGTACCACCGCCTTGCCAGTTATTCTTTGTCTAGCAGTAGTGTGCAAGCACTACTGTGTTTCGGCTTGAAGGGCAGTGTAGCTAGTGAAATTACTGGGCAAATGAGACTTTATGACCTGATTACACAGTAATACACCATATGGGGTGTAGTAGGTTGTAAGGGTAATTCTATCTACTAGCTGGTCTCTTGACGTGGATTCAAACTACTTATAGCTTACATTCTCTCACCAGTGGCTCCTAGTAGCTGTCATACACGCAGCGGCCACACCCCGGTACACCACGTCGGCTCGTGGGCTAAACCTGGTAGAGGGGGGACTTGTTGTGTTCCGCAGTCAAGTCCTGAACGGTTACTCCCCGTTTTTAGTGTATGGAAAGTCTGTCTCGGTGACGAAGGCACATCAATGCTGATAAGCGCTCGATGTTGGCGGAGTCGGCGAGGCTGCAAGGCATCGTGGAAGGCTTAAGGCGGCGGTAGGAGTCAGGGTAGTTACCGTCGGCTAGACACTGCATCTTGCTCTCTCTCAATTGTAGCGGGTAGCCGTTCCATTGGGGTCCAGGGAGTGCGGACGAGAGAGTGCATTTGTGTGTGCGCGAACACTTATGCACTTAAATATTTCCTGCGTAAATGACCTGTTTTCTGTTAACCGGATTCTGAGATGAAAGACCTTTGGCGATAGACAGAGGTAGAGAGGTCTGGCAATGATGCCTGTCGGGCTTTGTCTAATGTCTGCACGGAGGCGGCATAGTGAGAGTGGTCGCTTTAGCATCGATTTGGAGCAAAGATGCGACTCGGCAGCACACTATGCGACGAAGCAGCTCTATTTAGAGAAGCACTGCTTCCCCCGCTCAGCCGGGGAGGGGGCTAGAAAAGGTGCCCTAACGAAATGCTTGTTCCAAAAACACTGGGGAGGTAGTAACCGCGGCTGCCTGCGCATCCCATCAACGTGGTCGAAGCAACAAGAATAAAGTAAAAACCAAATCAATGATTTTCGGCGCATGGAATGTGCGCACTTTACTTGATCGTCCTACCAACCTATGCCCTGAACGTAAAACTGCCATTGTAGCTCGAGAGCTGCAGCGCTATAATGTCAGCATTGCTGCCTTAAGCGAAACCCATTTACCCGAAGAAGGTGAGCTGGTCGAGCATGGTGGTGGGTATACGTTTTACTGGAAGGGTACTTCAGTCAGTGATCCAAGGCGCTCTGGCGTGGGATTTGCTATTAGAACCCAAATAGCAACGAAACTATCCGAGCATCCGGTGTTTATTTCTGATCGCTTAATAACTCTGCGCATTCATGTAGGTGATGGAAATTACCTTAATGTTATTAGCGTATATGCTCCAACAATGGATCACACGGATGAGATAAAAGACAAATTTTATGAAGAAGTAACTCAAGCCTTGACTAAAATTCAGCCTAGGGAGCAAATTCTTTTGCTCGGTGACTTTAATGCTAGAGTCGGGCGTGATTATGAGTCTTGGCCTCGTGTTCTGGGCAGGCATGGTATTGGAAGCATGAACAGTAATGGGCAGTTATTGCTTGATCTCTGCTCGCAGTTGTAATGCTACATGTATGTATATATCATAATATATTACCTGGTTTCTATTATTCATTCACAACTTTCACATCACAGCACTTGACAGTCCTTTTCACAGTAATTTAAGCACAAAAAAACTTGATTTTTCTCAAAAATTTTACATCACTTTATCGATTTTGCGCGCGGGTCACGGGCCCGATTTCTAGACACGACTGCTCGGATGGCAGTTGTTTTGAAACTGTTTTTTTTGTTTCGAATTTAGTTTCTCTTCAAATTCATATTTTTCTTTTTCTACTGTCAATTTCAGTGAGGTATTTTATAGTTTGGCCATGATTGTATGTATTTTGACTCTAGATTTATTTTTTTTACTATTCTGTATTCAAAATTTTGAAAACTGCAAAAATCTAGAACCTTGGAATGCTAGCGAGGTTTCTTTAGAAAAGCTGTCGCTATGGAATGGCAGTCTCAATTTACTCCTCGAACGAGGAACACTAAATTGATATAAGGCCATTCCCGGGCCAGGCAAGGCCCGGGAACTCAAGAACGCCTTCAAAAACCATCTTTGGCTATCCAACACCAAAATTGTGAAGTGAATCTCCATCTACGTCAATCGCTGCGCCACGACATATCCATTGTCAAATCGCCGATCGCCGAGCTACATCCGCTACAGCCAGTCGCGAAACTACGACGAATCTATCGCCGAGAGCTGATCGCCGAAACTACATCTGTTGTCACCGTCGGCCGCCGTATCTACCACGACGAATCTATCGCCGAGCGTCAACCAGTGAGACGACCGGCTTGCCTTTTTCAAACATTGAGTGGCAATATAACTTCATCACCATGTTCCGGCCCGTCGTCCGTCAAAGCTTTGACGACTAATACCTGCGTGTCTCCTGCTGCTGCATCTTGAATCTGAGCTGCGTAATAATACTTCATCGACGGTGGAAGGACGAGAATCTTCTTCTGGATCCAGAAGCTAATAACTGAATGAGCTAGCCGCTGAACTCTGGAAGTCGGACAAACTAAAGGCAACGAATTCCTCAGTCTCTATAACGACAGTGGGCCTTGTTTGAATAAAGACCCGGAAGTGGGCCTTGTTTGTTTGAAGACCCGGAAGTGGGCCTCGTTAAAGACCGGAAGCGGGCTTTGTTTATCTGAAGACCCGGAAGTGGGCCTTGTTTGGATCCAATAACATTCTAAGTCTACCGTGATAACTTGTAGGCCGTAAACAACTTAAATTTCGCGTTCTTCCGCATCATCTAGAGACTCTTTTTTTTGCTTTCTACAAAGCTTGTAAAATTTACGAAAATAAATATCTGTTACCAATTCCTTTTTTTCTCTTCAGCTCTTAGGATCCTGTCAACCTAGGCACTGTTTAGGTAGGGGAGGAGCTGCTCATTAACTTGTAGCGTTCCATTCTACCTTTTTCACGAAAGGAACGGATGTAACGTGACAGTTTGGCGCCCAACTAAAATGAACCCTCTAAAACATTCTTCTAAATTCTAAAATAATACTTACTCAAGTAGGCTAAAATTTGATATTGACTTTTGGCTCTAACGTAATATCTTAGGTACTTGCTTAATTTATTTTTATACAGGCAGGACACGCGGAACATCACACTTACATTCTACAACACTGGCATAGTACTTAATACTTAAACGAACTTAAACTTGACTTGATTTTATCCTTGACTATTGACTTCAACTTGTGACTATGGCGAGACCAATTAAATACTCGTTTCTAAACAAACTTGAACTGGAATATGAAGTGACTATCAGAGGTGAAAAACCAGCTGACACTTTGACAACTCTTAAGGAGCAGCTGGCAAAATTGAGTCACATTCAACCTGAGGACATAAAATCTTCTCCAATACCTCTCAAACATGACCTCTCCCAAGCAGAGATCACGTTTAATTACGTCGAGGGTAAAATCTCGCACCTCGAAGCCACGGATGATAAAAGTAACCTGAGGAAAGTTGAATCTTTCGTAAATCATCTTCATTATCGCCTCGAACGCTTTAACGCCGTTCCACCATTTGTTGAGTCATGCTCAAACATACGATCTCGCTTCTTCACGCTCCAAAAACGGTTTGAAGTCTTAACTTCAGATTATTCAGGATCTTCTGAAGAAGTGTTAGTTGACATTCACAATCCTTGTCCTCAGACTCAGCCTAGCCCTCCCTCGATTTATCAATTACTACCTATGACTGGAACCAATCAAACTTTGGAAGTACTGAGTACTCCTCAACCCACTTTACCTTCAAGCATTCTGACTAGTATACCACTGGCTTCCGAGTCTGTACAAAACTATCACACTTCGGATAATTTTGTGAAGGAGCTCAAAACGTTTTCTTTCAATGGAAAATCGTGCCCTAGATCATTTCTTCAAAGATTGGACGAGTTTAGGATTTCTCGAAACATTCCGGAAGGTATGCTTTGCAAGCACGCCTTTGAGATTTTCACAGGTGATGCCCTTCATTGGTTTCGTTTTCAGTATAATCGAAATCCTACCTTATCGTGGAAAGATATTTGCACATTGCTGATTCGAGATTTTGGTATACATGATTACGACTATAAGCTGTTGGAAGCTATAAGGAATAGAACGCAAGGAGCAACTGAGACCATTATCGTTTACGTCTCAATTATGTTCGGTATGTTTGCTCGTCTTTCAAAGAAACTTAGCGAGAGCGAACAATTAGAGATTTTACTCCATAATATAAGACCGTGCTATTCAGTTTTTGTTGCACTTAAAGATATTAAAACGGTAGATTCTTTAATTTCTACTTGTCAAAGTTACGAACGCATTTCTGAACGAGACAAAAATTTTCATGAGCCTAGATCTGAAGACACTTCTTGTGCTGCTGAATTTGCCTATCTTCCTTCATTTTCTAAAGCTTCACTTCCTAAAGCGTCTCCAAACGTAAGGTACACTAATGCAGTGCAGGAAGATAAACATCCACGCTCGTCATCTCAAACTAATGACATTTCTAAAGAAGAATTCTGTTATCGCTGTCGTATCACAGGCCATTCTTTACAAACTTGTACTAAGCCTAGATACCTCATTTGTTTTAAATGTGGTCGTAAAGGCGTGAGAATCAGCGAATGTCCAAAATGTGCTCCATCAAATCAACAAAAAAACTAGCTGACGACTTGAATGGTTTCACTAAATCACATAACAATAATTTTGATCTTAACGACTGGAATCAATGGTTAAATACTATTCGAAATTTTATGTTTTGCTACAAAACAACTTCTGTTTTCTACGACAAAGAAAAAGACTTTAACAGACCTTTTATTAACGTGTCTATAAACAATATATCTTTTTCCGGTCTTTTAGATAGTGGAAGTTGTATAACTATTTTAGGTAATAACTCTCATAAAGATATCCAAAAGTTAGGCTTTAAACTATTCAAGTCTCCAACTCAAGTTATGGTTGCTAATAAACAAAAAGCAATGTCTTCTGGTTATTTTCATTTGCCATTGAGATTTCATAATCAGACACATGTTATCAAAGCTTATGTTTTCCCTGATATTTATCCTTCTTTGATACTTGGGTGGGATTTCTGGAAAGAATTCGAACTCTCCCCAAAGATACTTTCTCTTGAACTCAATCTCGAATCTAAAGATCATACAACTTGTGCTGTTGAAAATCAAATATCAACATTTGATCATCTGTCTGGGAATCAAGTAGAAATTGCTAATGACATAATCAAGCGTTTCAAAAGTATTTCTTTCGAACAACGAGGTAAATTAGGCCGTACTAGTTTAGTTAGTCATCGGATCAATACTGGTGATGCTTTACCTATAAAACAACGTTGTTATCGTCTCTCTCCAGAAAAGCAAAAAGCACTCATCAATGAGGTCGACAAAATGCTAGAATTAAAAGTTATAGAAAAATGTGAGAGTCCTTGGTTATCTCCAGTACTTATCACTCCAAAAAAGAACGGAGAATGGCGTTTCTGCGTCGACAGCAGAAAGCTGAATGCAATTACTCGTAAAGATGCCTACAGCCTCCCTTTTGTTTCTGAGATACTAGATAACCTCAAAAATGCTAAATATTTGTCTAGTATCGATATAGCAAAGGCTTTTTGGGAAATTCCATTACATCCCAAAGACAGAGATAAAACTGGTTTTTACGTACCTGGTAGAGGAATGTATAGATTCACTGTTATGCCCTTCGGATTGACAAACGCTCCAGCAACTCAACAAAGACTTATGGACAGTTTATTCACTCCAGAGTTTGAGAATAAAGTGTTCTGTTACTTAGATGACATAATAATCATAGGTGCGACATTTGAGGAACATATTTCACTCCTACTTAAAGTTCATCAGAAACTTTCTTATGCTGGTCTAACCATTAACTTTGAAAAGAGTCAATTCTTTCGCAAAGAACTGAAATATCTTGGCTACATAGTAGATGAGCAAGGATTGCGGGCTGATCCCAGTAAAATTGAAGCGATTCTAGCTTACGCTGCTCCTACCTCTAAAAAAGAAGTAAGAAAATTTTTAGGTACGTGCAGTTGGTTTCGCCGATTCATACCTAATTTCAGTACTATTGCTTCACCACTCTGTAAATTAACGTCATCTGGAAAAAAATCTCCAAAAAAATTTGTCTGGAATGCTGAGGCTGACTCTGCTTTTGCTAAATTAAAAGAATGCTTGACTACAACACCAATACTATCTTGCCCTGACTTTGACTATCCATTTTCCGTTCACTGCGACGCTTCTAACTTTGGGATAGGTGCTATGCTGACTCAGGAAAAAGACAATAAAGAAGTTGTTATTGCATATATGAGTAGATCTCTAAACAAGCATGAGCAGAATTATTCAACTACAGAACGTGAGACTTTAGCTGTCATTACTGCACTTGAACATTGGCGTTGTTATCTTGATAACGGTAAACGATTTACAGTATACACTGACCATGCAGCATTAAAGTGGTTCCAAAATTTGTCTAATCCTTCTGGCAGATTGGCACGATGGAGTCTTCGTCTGTCTTGTTTTAACTTCGACCTAAAACATAAAAAAGGAAAAGAAAATGTTGTCCCAGACCTTCTGTCGCGTCATAAAATACCCGATACTGCTATTATTGGTGGTGTTGAACCCATATCTAGAGACAATGCATCACAATTGGAACTATATAATAGACTTTTTACTAACTGTCGAGATAATCCTGATGCTTATCCAAATTACAAAATTCTCAACAATAATTTATACCGTTTTAATAACTCACCTGATTATCTAAATGAAGATTTTGCTTGGAAAGAAGTTCCACTTCCCTCTGAGAGAATGAATCTCATCAAAACTTGCCACGGTGACTCAGAAAGTAATCCCCATACTGGCATTTTCAAAACATACAAGAAGCTTTCTTTAAGATACTATTGGTCTGGTATGTTTAAAGATGTGGCTAAAATGTGTTCTTCTTGTGAAACATGCCTCTCTTATAAGCATTCGAATCATTCTCCATATGGTCCTATGGGTAAACCAAAAATTTGTTCAAGACCTTTTCAAAGCCTCTCATTAGATCTAATGGGCCCTTTTCCACTCACAAGACAACGTAATCAATTCATACTAGTGGTTACATGTTCTTTTTCAAAGTATTGCCTTATTTTCCCTATCAAGCGCGCTACATCTTCCAATATCATCATGTATTTGGAAAATAATGTGTTTCTGGTACACGGTGTGCCACAAACCATCATCATGGACAATGGTTCACAATTTCAATCTAATGAGTTTCAAAGTTTTCTGAATAAGTATAAAATTCCTTTTATATTTTATTCACCTCGATACTGCCCTCAAGTAAACCCCACAGAACGGTATAATAGAACAATTATCACCGCACTTTCACAGTTGGTCGGAGATGATCACCGTTCATGGGACAAACATTTGCAGAAAATTCAATATGCACTCAACAGTTCTGTAAATTCTACAACTGGGTTTTCTCCATCCTTTCTGGTCTTTGGACGTGAAACCATACCATGTGGTTCACTATACACTAACTGCTCCAACCTTGATAATTTCATTTTTCTTCCTCGTGACATCTACGCCGCTAATTTAGGATTATTATCTAACATCTTCGATAAAGTACAGGTTGCATTACACACTGCACACACAAAAAATGCTGCTCATTACAACACGAGACACACCTTTAAAGAGTTCAACGTTGGCGACACAGTCTGGCGTAAAAATTACGTCCAGAGTAACGCTGGTGCATATTTCAGTTCAAAGTTGGCTCCCAAATATGTCAAATGCAAAGTTGTTGAGAAGCTCTCACCTCTCGTCTTTATTTTAGAGGATCCTAACGGCTTAAGAGGAAAGTGGCATGTAAAAGATTTTAAAGTGTAAATAGTGTAGCGGTTGTATTCTGTTTTTTTCTCTAAATTGTATACTTATTCTGTAAATAGCTTTAGCGTATATTATTTTTGTATTGTACAAGGAAACTAGACCCTTTCGGCTTATTTTTTTTAAATCCATTTTACAAACGTTATTTTTTTTCACTCTTTTTGTTTTATCCTTTAACACGAATCGTGTGGGTAAGAAGCCATTGTGTTTACTCATTTTTTTTTATACTTTCTTAGTTGCACATGTTGTTACTCTAATCTTAATTTCCTTGCAATTTCTTAAATACAAGGTTCTTGAATATTAGGTTCCTTGACGTCTTCAATACCCAAGGGTGTGTGTAATATTCTTAAAGAGCGGTACACAACTCGTTAAATAAGCCTTTGTGTTGTACATTTTCTTAATTGTAAATACTTATTATCTTTACTCGGGTTTTCAAAAAGGTGCGGATAACGACACCTAATTAAAAAAAATAAGCCTACGTTATGTATAATGAATAGTTCCTTGTGGAGTATGCGTCATCAAATATGTGAACCATATCCCCTAAGTATGTTTGTGAGCGAGTAAAAGAAGAAGTGCAAGATTTAAGTATGAAAGAGCAAGGTTTTATTCCTAACCTTCAAAATTTTCAATGGAGTTGAAAATTTTCTGGGGTCGTGGGGGAAATATGTAATGCTACATGTATGTATATATCATAATATATTACCTGGTTTCTATTATTCATTCACAACTTTCACATCACAGCACTTGACAGTCCTTTTCACAGTAATTTAAGCACAAAAAAACTTGATTTTTCTCAAAAATTTTACATCACTTTATCGATTTTGCGCGCGGGTCACGGGCCCGATTTCTAGACACGACTGCTCGGATGGCAGTTGTTTTGAAACTGTTTTTTTTGTTTCGAATTTAGTTTCTCTTCAAATTCATATTTTTCTTTTTCTACTGTCAATTTCAGTGAGGTATTTTATAGTTTGGCCATGATTGTATGTATTTTGAATTAGCAATTACCAATACCATGTTTAGACTTCCTGCAAAATACAAGGCCACTTGGATGCACCCGAGGTCCAAACACTGGCATCTCATTGACTATGCCATCGTACGTCAAAGAGATATCTCTCATGTCCATTTGACCCGAGTTATGCGTGGAGCTCATTGTTGGTCGGACCACAGGCTAGTAGTCTGTAAATTACATATACGACTTCACCCTTCTCGTCGATCTGGTAGATCCAAAGTTTGTCGTATGGATTTGGACAAACTGCAGGATAGCGAGATAAGGGAGATATACCAACAAAGCATTGGTGACTGCGTATCGCAAATGGATACAGAGAGTGGAGATTTACAGCTAATATGGCATGACCTTACTAGTCAAGTCATTAAAACTGCTTCTGACACGCTTGGATTGCAAAAGCGTGTCAATGAAGACTGGTTTGATGACAATAATAAGGTTCTTATTGACGCCATTGCCAAACACCGGGAGCTCTTACATAAACGGGCTTTCATGCCTGATAATACGAATCATAAAGATGAGATCAAGGAAAGTTCATCCCAACTGCGAAAGCTAACGCGGGCCATTAAAGATAAATGGTGGCAAGAGAAAGCTGACCACATGCAGATGCTTTCTGACACTAATCAACTTGGTCTCTTCTTTGGAGAAGTGCGACGGCTGCTTGGGCCCCAGTATAAAGTTAGTGTGCCCATAAAGACTACTGATGGGAGTTTGATCTCAGATAAAAGCGAGGCTTTGCAGAGGTGGGCAGAACATTTTAGATGTCTATTAAACATTGATCGATCAGCTGATCTTGCTTACATTAACTTGCTGCAAGAACGCCCTCAAATCTCTGAGTTAGATGTTGAGCCCACGCTGCCTGAGGTGGTAGCTGCTGTACGGCAGCAACGGAATAAAAAAGCTGTAGGCCTTGATAACATCGCAGGGGAGCTCATAAAATATGGTGGAGATGAATTGCATTATATCCTGTGGAAGTTCTTTGTGCGTATGTGGGTGGAAGAACGTATACCGTCAGCTTTTAGTACGTCGAATATATGCGCCCTCTATAAAAATAAGGGTGATCGAGCCGACTGCAATTCATACAGGGGTATCTCACTTCTTTCCGTCCCAGGGAAAATATTTGCCAGAGTTCTCCTCAATCGCCTTGTCGGACTGTCTGAAACAGTACTACCTGAGACTCAATTTGGGTTTCGTCCCAGTAGAGGGACCTGTGAAGCCATATTCTCTATCCGGCAATTACAAGAGAAAAGTAGAGAGCAGTCCCAGTATCTTTATCTGTGTTTTGTCGATTTGGAGAAGGCCTTTGACAGTGTTCCTCGTGAGGCTCTGTGGATTGTTTTGCGTAAGCTAGGATGTACCGAAAAGTTTGTCAGAATTCTGAGGCTTTTGCATGATGGCATGGATTGTTGTGTCTCAGCCAATGGTGACCAGTCTGACTTCTTCCAGGTCGGTTGTGGGGTCAAGCAGGGTTGCGTTATTGCGCCAACTCTGTTTGCTCTATATTTTGCTGTAGTCGTGGAGGAAGCTCTGCGAAACTCATTACATGGCATTCGTGTACGTTTTAGAACAGACGGTCAACTTTTCAACCTGGCTAGACTTAAAGCTCGCACCAAGTGTTCATTTGACACCATCAGAGAGATCATGTATGCCGATGACCTCTGCTTTGTGGCAGAAAGTCCGGATGGTCTGAAAGATCTTATGCAAAGCCTTGATGGTGCATGTCAGAAATTTGGTTTGAAAATCAATGCCACTAAGACCGAAGTCATGGCAATGGACCGCACAACTTTGAGTGTACCACTCGGAACTCACGTCCTTAAGCAAGTAGACAAATTCAAATACCTTGGCAGCACACTGACGTCAAAAGGGGACCTGGATCCAGAAATAAACAGCAGGGTTGGTGCTGCTTCTGCTGTTTTTGGAAAGCTCCGGGAGAAAGTGTTTCGTTCTCACGACCTCTTGTTAAACACTAAAATCAAAGTCTACATGGCCGTTGTCTTGCCGAATTTGCTTTATTCATCTGAGACGTGGTGCTTATATCGCAAGCACATACGCGTATTGGATAGGTTTCACCTCAAGTATCTCCGTGACATCATGTGTATAACGTGGTCAGATCATGTCAGAAACACGGAGGTTTTGAGAAGAGCTAATGTTGTTGGGGTAGAGGCTTATCTGATGCGGCGTCAGTTGCGCTGGTGTGGTCATGTTGCAAGGATGCCCGATGAGAGGGTAGCAAAGCGCATCTTCTATTCTGAGCTCCTGGATGGTAAGCGGAAGAGCGGTGGCCAGTTCCTGAGATACAAGGATGTTCAGAAGCGGCATATGAAAAGATGCTATATTGAGCCTTCTCGTTGGGAAGCACTTGCTCAGAATCGTTCCGAGTGGAGGCGCTTGGTGCAGCAGAATGTTTACTCTTTTGAGGATGACAGAAGGCGTGGTCTTGACTCCAAACGTGACGATCTTAAGAACAGACCGCCTTCTAATATTGTCTATAATTATATAAACGGTACCCTAACGTGTAGCATATGCTCGCGCACTTTCAAAGCCAAGATAGGGTACTACAGTCATATGAAGGCACATGAACGAAGCCTTTCCTTGACTTAGTCAAGCAGAAATACTGGTCGCCGTGGCCGAAACCGGCTAGGAACCATATATAATACACCATAATCGTAATCACACAGTAATCTGATTACTAGACTGTGTGATGTCTCAGGATGACGTGCGCAGTGCAGTGTCACGCGAAACGTTATTATTTTAAAGTGCTAAATGATACTGCAACTATTATGGGCGGCCGTATTGCTTAGCATCAGGTGAACGACTAGCTCGTCACGTCATTTATTCTCATAAAAAAAAGTATAGGAATGTTTAAATAACTTCTAAAGCACGCAATGGTGGTGATGATGGTTTATTCCTAACCTAACCTATGATGATGAATGCGTAGAAGATATTTCATAATACACTAGATCTAGCCCACAATGAAGTATCTACATAACAAATTAGATCAATATCCTTTCGAAAGGAAAATTCCATACAATTTCTATTTGCGGTAAGTGTACATGTACATACACAAAACATCTAGCAAAGCAACTGGATAAAAGAGTAACACAATAATTCATAAGAAGTAATCAAGTTTATAATAAGTTGGCGATGATGATGAACCCTAAGACAAAGACAATAATGCAATTTTTAGATATAATTGGATTGTTTTCTTTGTCTCTTTGTTTCCTGGTTTTTGCTGTTGGATAATATTTACTTTTTGTTTTTTGTTTTTCCTATAAATTGGTTGTTTTATTGTGTAATTTTTTGTTATAGGTACTTTATTTTTTTAAATTATGTAAGGTGTTAAGTTTGTCTTTGTCTCAGGGGTTCGTGATGTCATGAAGTAGGTTCCGACTGAAAATCAGTTATTAGGGTCATAATCTGGCCTTAATTGCATGCTGAGTCGGAACCTGGTCATGACATCACACGATATTGCATCATCATACCAATAGGTGTAAATATTGTATGTTAATTTTTCTATGTACTTATGTTATTTTTATTGTGTATTGTAATGTAGTGTTGTGTGATGTCCTGAATAAATGTATTTTCTTTCTTTCTTCTTAATTCATATATCCATCGATAGGCTATCTGGGAGACCACCCATTGCTACGTTTGTGCCCTTTGCTCCGTATTTGTTATGTATCTTTTTTTGTATTTAGTGTGCAATAAAGTGTTCTCTTCTTTATTCTACACATTACTTAATTATTTCCCCTATTCCAATAGCATAATCATTGTCATCTATCTGTGATGAATGTGACTGAGATTTTTTGGATCTTACCTACAATTTCAATAGTCCATCTCCACAATATTCCCCCAAGTGCTACCTATAAGAAGCACGAGATCGCGGACCGTCTCTACATTAATGATACATAGAGAATTAAAATGTTTCCGATTTTCAGAATTACCTTCTTCGCTTACATTTATTTTTTTCATTAAAATTGCAGGGTCTTTAAATTCTACATTTATTGCAACAAAGGCTGAACGGAGGTATGCAAACGGGATTTGTAGCTTACCTTTCTTGATCTTGTTATTGGGATTTGCATTGTTTCTAATGCGTTATTCTTTCCTGTGGGTAATTTTCATGCTATTGAGATTTGGTTTTAGGCTACTGTACTGTAGGTATTATATTATCTGTTGTTTTAGGTGGACGCGGAACACGCCTGCCTATCCTTTGCTGCGTGAAATGAAGACCAACAAAAATACACACCATACACATTTAAAGCCAAAGTCAAGGTCAAACCAAGCGACAAAGTCAAAGCTCAACAGTATAAATAGATAGGGATGGTGGACATTGTTCACCAAAACCAGCATGAAAACAAAAGAAGGCAGTAATCGCACTTCGTTTTTTAAACCAGCATCTTCCGGGCCATAAACAGAGCCTACATTCGCTCCACGTATTTCGAAAGCCATCAACAGATGGTCCTGAGTGCTTGCCATCCATTTTACAGGTCATTCCGCCACTCTATGCTGAATATTTAATGGTAAACCTTTGGCAGGTTGTTGAAGAGTTTGTTATGGATAATACGCTCAGCTGCGAATGGCTATTGAAAGGGTATTTAACAACCTCATTCATGGCATTCGCTTACTTTTAGATACGATATCAGTTGAACGGCAAAGTCCTTTTTAACAGAAATAATAAATTAAAAACAAACTGCCGTAATTGGGGAAATAAACTTCAGTGTTCTCAAAGCGGTTCGACTCGACATATTTTATCATCCGAGCAGCGAAGGAATGGAACACAACCAGCGTGTTTGTTTCCCGATAATACAATCTGGAGCTGTCACTAGTAAATTTATACTGAATATCTTCTAGGCAAGCCTGTAGGTAACATCGTAGCCACGTCGTTATTTCCTTAAGGTGAGATTGCGGTCAAAAGCAAGCCTATTCAGTTATAAAAAAATCGGTTCTGGATCTTTTTCGCTCGACAATGTTCTAAGCCAAAGTAGCACCCAAATGGATGCCTTTAACCTTGCCTTCGGGTTTTGACCGCTGGTGCAGTTGACGCTATAACGATTCATACAGATCAACTGCAAAAAAATGGCGGGCAAAACAACGGCATAAATTATTGGCTAGGGATATGGGGTTCTTGTGAATACACAGTGGTCACCTAACACGATAAAAAATCACTTGAAAAGTAAACCAAGAGTAAAAAAAACCTAATGCTTTTCCATTTTTCCAGTAACGATATAAATAGATTGCGTCTTCCTCCGTCGAGAGGAAATTACATTATGGATGGGCTTGTTGATGATATTTACCTATGGAAGGCATCTTCCGACCCGGTATTGTTATTTACTTCCATTATTTTTTGTTTATTGGTTTCGACGTTTCGACAAATGAAGCTGGTACTTTTAATAAAGAAATAAGTGAAGCGTTTTTTTGCGCTTTTGGTTATGGCTATCCCTAGTAAACTAATGTTTAAATGTGAATCGTCTGCTTGGTGATTTTTTTGTCTGTTTATGTGTGTGGGTGAAGATTTGTGGATATTATGGAGCTTTGCGCCAAAACGGCTGGATGAATCGGATGACATTTTACTGGGGCGCGATTATTAACACTGACATAATTATGTTACCCGCTTAAACAACTCCACTCCTAAACCTGGCCTTAGGTTTCTATTCTAGTAATTTATCATCAGCATCAGCCTGAAGACGTCCACTGCTGAACATAGGCCTCCCCCAAAGAGCGTCAATTTGAGCGGCTGCATGCCTCTTGCATCGGCCCCCCACGGTTCTGACCAGGCCGTTCGGTCCACCTAGTGTGGGTCTACATATTAAGGCGCTGAATGCTCCCAAATTGACTATTTAGGACGTAATTTTCTAAATATGTATACCATTTAAAAGATTGAAAAAAAATGCTTGTCAATACTGATCATATGCTCTTTCCATTGTCCGAAATTAAAACGCGTTTACGAAAAGTTTTCTCGATAGAAAAAAATCGTGAAGTGACGTCTAAAAAATCATTCAAACACCCTAAAATACTATATTGACACCCCATTGAAATAAATCATAGTGATAAGCTATGTTTCAACGCATCCATCTGTTAGCGATTTTTCTTATAACAATAAGCGTTTCTTTTGTAACTAATTATTTGTACCGAAAAATGGAAATATCGAAGTGCAACGCAACGTAATCGCCATATTTTTGCTACGCATAAAGCAACCCTATACAATACAGTATAGGTTTCATATTCGACTGCTGTAATAAACGTGCTCGCATTGGGTCCTGTCAGCGTCTTAATCACATTCTAATCTCATATCAATCACATTAAAGTTTCTACTCGCAGGTTCTATGTCATTTTACCAGAATATCATTTCTGTGTTACATCAATGGTACTTATTAAAAAATTACGTAAGTCTTTTGAACCTTTCAAATTACACGAATGGAGCTCCAAAGTAAAGATTAATAGCACAAATTAAATTACATAAATTCATAGTCCCTTCACACCTTTCCGAAATAATCCCTAATTAAAATCACTAAACCTTTGTTAAAATCGCTGGAATCAAACGCGGGTACGGGTGAAAAGTGGGCTCCCCTGCCCCCTTGTTGCCGGTGTTTGCGGATTCCATCCGGATAACAATGGCGCCAATACCCGAGCTTTGTTTTCACTTATCCGGGCTTGGAATAACTTGACCAGGATGAAACGGACTGCAGTCAATGCGCTTTTTTTGTCTCATTTTGTTCGCGTGATCATTTGGTCAAGTGAAATTACACAACTTTAGTTCGACTTTGTTATTAGGGTGTTACATAGTATCATAATTTATCTGTGTGAGACACATTGCCATTAAGAAAGATAGGACTATAACGACTATGGTATATGACTTTCTCGACTTTCTTCTAAAGCCCGCTAGTACATAATGATTTATCGGTGCAAACTTATAACTTTTAACGTTGTATGGGACGAGTTGCGGCACTGCTTGAGACAAAGTCAATGGCTTGAGAGCTAGCGGTGTGGTCCTCTGAAGATTCTGGGGCCCTTTCATAGGCACTGAAGCATGAAATTGAGTGTTTTGGTGGGTAAACATTAACCATGTGTACCCCAAACCATCCAGCTCCATTTTAAAGATTTCCTCCTTGAAAAAAGCTCAGTATAGAAAGAAAGAAAGAAAATACCATTTATTCAGGACATCACATAACATTACATTGTAGGAAACATACACTAAAATTTACACTAGAGAAACAAAAGATAAAAATGTAAGGTTGTGTGATGTCATGACGCAGGTCCCGACTCAGCATATGATTAAGGTCAGCTCGTGACCTTAAGCGACTGATTTTCAGGCGGAACCCTTAGTCATGACATCACGAACTCCAGAGTTGGCATAAACACATAGCAAATACGTACAACACAATAAAGATGTAGTACAATCAACACAAAAAATAAATAAATCACTAATTAATAAAACATAAAAATAACTATATTATACTCATTTTAATAAACCAGAACACGGATCAAGTAGAATTACAGACCTTTTATACTTGGGTCTGTGCCGTGGGCTAAACTCTACACTAAGGTATCATACCTTTACCCAGGCAAAAACTGCAATGTACAATGTACATAGTCATAGTCATAGTCATTTATTGGTACTAGGTTAGTTACCTATGTTATGTATATCTACGTGGAAAACAATGCTAGTAACTCAACTAAACTCACGATGTCAACTCAGCGTGATCCCACTGTATCGGCGAGCACGAGTGCCCGGGATGCTCGTTACTCAAATAGCCTGCGCGTTTAGTTTTACCATTGTTTTGCCCAAGAAATGGGCAAACGTTGCGTTCTGCGGTGTAGAACTGTAGCTAAATAATGAATACTTCGATATATTAGTGTTTCAAGGACCACAGGGCTTTACCGTCACTCCTTCATCATCATATCGCCTGAAGATGTCCACTGTTGAATATGGGCATCCCTGTTTTAGTGGTTTAATTTCGGAAGGACCTATGCCCATTGCTCAGCCGTGGTCATAATAATCTATACAGGGGGTCTAGCAAATATCCCTTTCCTTTAGCGTTAACGTAACGCCAAACGATAACTCAAAGTATGGTTATGACTTTGGCTATGACATTACCTGCGGAAAAGTTTTCCACGGGTAATGTTATTTCAATACATTTTGAGTTATCATTTGGAACGGGATCTTTGCTAGACCCGCAGGCCCATTTATCCCCGATAGAATACAAAGTTTTCTAACCAGTCATCTAGTGGGAAGGCCGAGGAAGGCGATAAAGAAATTACATTATTTCATACAGAGTTTTTTTGAAAGTGAGGGATGCTGATGACTTTGTCTCTTTAGCTCATTACATCAGAGCTAAACAAATTCTCTCCATTCCTTTGACAGCATCCCTAGAAATCACCCCATTACTAGCATCCCTTGTAATTAAAGGCAAATGATGTCGTCCCTTCAGACGCCATATCGGAATGATACGGGACAAAGCCTGCACTCTGCCTTATTGCTGAATACAGGGGGTGGGAAAAACTGTTCTTTTTTTCATAATTATCACGGCATTAAAATGTCATAATTTGGTTAAAATAAATATCAAATAAAACAAATATTATGGGCATGGAAGTTGGTAGTGAAAGTAAGGTAGCCCGCCTATTTTACAACGCCATTCTTAGAATGCTTATTCTATGACGCTATTACAGATTGCTATGGTTGATTACTTGCTAGAAAGAAACAACTGCTTGTGAACTATTTTATATTAGCAGGAGAAATATATATCTGTATTAGTACAAGCATTGGCGCGGGGGACACACATTTGAGGTTTGATTTTCTTAGAGACTGTGTAGTTCGGATCTGTTGAATTGGGAACCTGTAATAAAAATCTGGAGAATTGGGAATACACCTAGATATCTATAGTATATTTAATTTAAGTTGTTAACAGTGTAATCCGTCTTCTACAAAAAGTTTAGATATAAATGATATTTTTAGTAAATACACCTTTTTCGATAGCAAAAAAAAACACCATGTACCTAGGCGCCCTGTCTATCAGGCTGTATGGAACATGATACATGCCTTGTGGCTTTGTTGTACTTAAAAAAAAGGCACGGCGAGAACAATGGTCGATGTTCAGGCTGGCTGCAGGTAGGTAGGTACGCCTGAAGCCGGGATATGTTTGTATACTGGGTTTCAGGATGGAAACGCATGGGAGGACTTGGCGAGCATTAATTGGTGTTATGGGGACTGTTCAAACACTTTGACTACCCTACTTCAAACAATAGGGTATCTTAACAAATTCAAAAGTTTTGACAGGCGTTTGGTGTGGTTTTTTTGCAGGTCGGCCCATAACCCGGAGGCGACGGACAAGTATTTGAAAAAAGCACGAATATAAACTTGTACTGGGTCTGGGTCTTGTGGGACTATGGCCCTCGTAGTTCCTGGGTCCCTAGATACATGGAATCCTAGTTAGGGTCCAGATTTCGCGAGATCCGGGAAAAGTGTTGCTAACACAAGTTTTACTTTAATAAACTTCAACACAAATGGGAATAAGACATTTGCCACATTTCTTAATTCAGCATAAGAAAACTAAACGGTTTTCCAAAGATTTCAATACTAGAATCATTTTCACTAATCATAAAACAAATATAACGACATTAGCTCAATATTTCATAAGAATGCTTTTACCAAAAGAGTAGAATGATCCCTCGGTCGGTTTCTGATTGACAAGTTACAGGTCTTAGCACTTTCGGTATTGTAATAAAAACTAAATAAATAATACAAAGTTATTGCTAAAATACTTTTAATGGAACTGTAGATACTTTAATGGAACAACTAACGTACTATACGTCGTAGAGGCATAAGTGCAAACTTAGAAGGTGTCAAAGCTTAGTGCAGACGAGCACAAGGCTTACGTTACGAGAGGTGACGGTAAAAGCTCACTAAGATTTAAATAATGTTTGGCTGAATGCACGAACCGTATGAAGCCATAAAATAAAAATATATATATCGCTTTATTTTTAATGTTGGATTTGATCCAAATGTTATGACTTTATTTATTTGTGTTCCGAAAATTGTCGCGAGGCTTATCAGTTTTGTTTAGAAATTTACGCTACTACCTTGTTATCTCTTCCTTTATAACGTCACGCAGGAAGTTACTGAAAACTTATTTCTTTCACGTATTTCACGAAATAAAAGGAAACGTCAAAAATAAACTCCGGACTCCGGACCTAATTTAAGCAGTAACTAATTCTAAGCTTAACAAAAGTTTAGGCGTAAATCTTTTGTTTCACTCACTTGTTTGGTGACAGCCAAAGTTGGGATTTGTTTAAAATTTATTCCCGCGTACTAGGTGGCCATTTTGTTTCTCTTACATCCGTTGTTGGAATCCTAAATGGGATGAAAAGTTTGTTGCCTTTTTTGGACGGAAATTCGTATTATGGTTTCGAAATTTAATTTAGGAAACGTTAAGATGTCCATGCAGCAGCTTTTTTTTATGAGAATGAATGACGTGACGAGCTAGTCGTTCACCTGATGTTAAGCAACACCCAGTTGCAGTGTCACTAGGAACTTTAAAATAATAAAGTTTCACTTGACGCACTGCGCGCGTCATCCTGAGACATTACACAGTCTAGTAATCAGATTACCACACTGTGTAATCAGGTCATAAAGTCTCATTTGCCCAGTAATTTCACTAGCTACAATGCCCTTCAAACCGAAACACAGTAGTGCTTGCACACTACTGCTTGGCGGCAGAATAACTGGCAAAGCGGTGGTACCTACCTAGACGAACTTCGCAGAAAAGTCCTACCACCTAGTAAAAATCTCTGCACTGCATATTATTATGATATTATTACGCAACAACTAAATTAGGACACAAGGGGTTATTGTAAATTCGTCACGAAGTATATTCGCCACAAAGTAAATTAGCCACAAAGTAAATTCGTCACAAAAATAAAGTACCTACTAAGTACCTAACGAGCCGTGGGTAGTCCAAATGCTTCCATGTGCCTTTTTAATGTAGCTATCGTGGGTATTTGGATTATTTGTCGAGGACCTATACCTACCTAGGAAGGTATAGTTCTGGTCTAGACCAGAACTATCCAAATTTTTGTAGGTAGTATAGCTATTCAGTTACTTTTAGCGGTAGTCAGAACAAATATCTATTTTAACATTATGCTCCTGTTGCCTGCCCTGTGGCTCTGCTCCAAAAAAATAACAAGCCGTCATAATAATGCGTACTTTCAAAGGCAAATTACCTCGACCATTATTAAATTAGGTAATTTACTAGAATTACCGGTAAATATTGACAATTTACCGAAGAAAATTACGGACATCCGACCGACGATGTCGCCAGTGTCGTCATTCCGCATTTTATAGTAATTTCTCCGAGAGAGTAGATAATTTTATTGTAATAAGGCGTTATGGAAACGGTGCTCTTTTATTAGATTTATTATTTTTATTTTAACTTTGGAAAATTGTTTAATTATTGTGAATTTACATTCGCTTTTTCAATGGTGAAAGAATACATCGTGAGGAAACCAGCTTTTCCAAGAATAACAAACAATCGAGCAAGCCTGATAGCCTGATGTGATAGAATGACCGTGGAGCTGACGGGCATCAGTTTCGTATTAACCAAATGAAACTAAATCATCGTGTAAACTGAAGCCATTATTTAATCAAGAGATTCACAGGAAGGCAAAAGTCACTGATATATCTTAGAATGGGCAAGTATTAGAAATGGCAATGGGCAGACCACATCACTTGCAGAACCGACAATTGATGGGAAGGAAAGGTTCTCGAATTATGATATTGCCTTTCGTGGAAAGTGTACGTGATGTCACTTGCCGGTGCCAACGAAACCAGCGCTGGTTGCTTGCAGCTATCATTTTGCTGAGTTGGAGCCGGCTTGTGGCAAACACTATAATATTAAGTTGTTTTGTAAAAGAGGTTGTAAGTTAATTAGATATATTGGTGTTTGGTAAAAATAAATATCTTTCTATTTTTCTTTTTTTTTTGGTTGGCTGGTCGCCATTCGAAAAGACCAACCGCGATCCGGAAAACGCAGTGTAGGTAGGCCAGTCACCCACTAAGTAGACCAACGACGTGGAATAAATGACGGAGTTAGCCGTTGAATGCAATAAGCAGCCGCTCAAAGTGGCGCTCAATGGGCTCTCCCATAGAGTGCCTTTGAGCGGCTGCTTCTTGCCTTATGTTCAACACGTGGACGTCTTCAAACTCATGATGATTTAAGTGGCAATGTTATGCCACTTCATGATTCATGACAATCTATCTAAAGTACCTACTTAGGTACGAAACAACCTAACAGAATAATACATTAAAAGGAGGTAATGAGGTATATTCTAAAAGACACCGATGTAAATTATAGGGCAGCCAAGCGGCACCAGAGAATAAATAAAGTACAACTGGCACTGCATTATTCAGTTAGTTTGGCGCAAAATACCTCCAATGTGCTGACAACCCCGACACTTATGAAATGATATTATTATGTTGGTATTGATCGACTAATAGGTAATTTGAAATATTGATTTCAATTCTACCTGGTGGCTGATTATTAGGTGCAACTGATTTAATTGATAGAATATTGTTTTTTTATTATTGTGTGGATAAAAAAGGGGTGGGGAAGAAAGGTGCTCGAGTGGCGACCATGAACCGGACGGTGCAGCGTAGGCAGACCCCCCACTAGGTGGACCGACGACCTGGTGAAAACCGCGGGGAGCCGATGGATGCAGGAGGCGAGCAGCCGCGCAAAGTGGGGGAGGCCTAAGTTCAGCAGTAGACGTCTACAGGGTGGTGATAATGATGATGATTAGTTCGAGAGGCGACCATAATAGACAATCTAACACATCTACTCTAACGAAGTAATGAAAAGATTAATTCAGACTTACAAAACGAAAGACCTAAAAACGAATAAAAAGAAAGTAAGTGCTTATTCGATATGTATCTCTCTAAATCAATTTTTCGATGTCGCGAAAAAAAACCATTTTTGAGAGGCTTGGGCAGACAAAAGAACGCTATGGATGCTTTTGTAAAGAATCCAAATAAGTAAAGTAATTTAAAGAGACGTATTTTGTCATGGCTTCTAAGGCAGTGAATTTATTGGCTACTTAAAAGGCACTATTTTGACTTTGACTTCACTTAGACAGGACTAGACTTAACGTGATTTTGACTCTACTTTGATGATTACAGAATTAGGTGTAGTTGAACGAAAGGTGACAAACTAAATATTTAGATTTTTAGATCCTTTGCGTATGACAAGATTACCTGTCAGAATAATAAAGCGAATTCTAAAAATACGAAATACACGTAACTTTTTGTACCTAAAAATGTGCCTATTTATTTCCTGATCGTTCATAACATGAACACAAATCACAATGGGAAATAAATAAGTACCAACTTATTGTTTAAAATTCGTCGCCGACTGTGCCTAAATAAGAAAACGTCCGGTCTGCTGGAATGTTTCCTTTAATAGAAGGTAGGAGCTGCATCATATGATTTGATCGATACCTGTACTTATACCTTACCTACCCACCCCCTGTCTGTCTGTAGAGATGATATTACAACGCGTGACGAAAATCGCGCGATTTTAGTTAAAAAATAGGACCAAAAACAGTTATACATTGAAGAATGTTGTGGTGTTTCAATAAAGAGTTTTTATCTTATCTTATCTTATCTTATCTTAATGTTTTATATATACATACAGCGTAAGATATTTACGCAATAGTGACGTACTGACTCATTATGTTATACAAGTCATGCGTACAAGGCCAGTGTGAGTGTCGAGTGTTTGGCGCCAATGTTACTACTTTTGGTTACTTTGGCGCCCAAACTGGGCCATTAAACTTAATGAGATTACATAAAAAGATGAGCATATTTAAATGTTTGGTCATTTGTAACAATGATTTTTTGGCTTTTCCAGTTTCTCAAAGCATTGATTATTGATTATTTATTTAAATACCCCAAAGAAACAAATTTAATCCCATCATTTGACATTTTTTTTGCAAAATACTTTATATAAAGCATTTGACAAATCAACGAAAAATAAACTTTCTTTTTATCAAAGATACGGGCTAACATTTGACCATAGCCTAACCTGATGGTAAGTGACAACGCGGTCGACATCCCACCAAATAATAAAGGCCACCTACGAAAGAGGTGTATAATATGTTAATCATAACTTAAAAAATACCTAGGCTAAAAAAAGGTGTACCTTGCTTCCATTTTTTATATTACCTAAAAGTAATTTAACAGCTGCGATTTTGACTGCTCATCTAAACTCCTCTTAACCTAGACAAACACCACGAGATGGCTAAATAAGATTCAACGAAGGAAAGGAAATTACAGTCTGGTCCGATTTATACAAATAAATTAGGTTCAATTTATTGAATTTAGAAAATGCGTACTTAAGTCACCTTTTCTTCGTCAACGCCAATTATTCAACAAGTTTAACACACTGTTTATTTTCTAATTGCGTTTCTAATAAACCTGCTGACAATTAATTTGGCGTGATGTTTTATTTTAACGTACTTCACGTATTGAGGCCGCAATTGAGCGGAACCAAGGCTCTAAGGTGTTCGCAAAAGATTCGTCTATTGGGCAAAGCCAAATGACAAAACTGAAGACCGAGAATGGTAGTGTCATTTCATCCAAGCCTGAGATCCTGAGAGAGATTGAGAACTTCTATGGACAGTTATACACATCGACACGTGAGCCCGCTACTAACACAGCTAAGGACACCAGAGCCAAGTTAGTCCGACACTATACCGAAGATATCCCGGACGTCAGCCTGTACGAGATTAGAATGGCCCTCAAACAGCTTAAAAACAACAAGGCGCCAGGTGAGGATGGAATTACGACCGAACTTCTGAGAGCGGGTGGTAGACCGGTACTTATAGTCCTCCAGAAGTTATTCAATTCTGTCATCCTTGAAGGTACAACGCCGGAGGCATGGCACAAGAGCGTGGTGGTGCTCTTCTTCAAAAAAGGTGATAACACCTTATTGAAGAACTATAGGCCCATCTCGCTCTTGAGTCATGTGTATAAGCTGTTTTCGAGGGTCATTACGAATCGTCTCGCACGCAGGTTTGATGAATTCCAGCCTCCCGAACAAGCCGGTTTCCGAAAAGGCTTTAGCACCATAGACCACATCCATACGCTACGCCAGATTATACAGAAGACCGAAGAGTATAATCGGCCGCTATGCCTAGCGTTTGTGGACTATGAGAAAGCCTTCGATTCAATCGAGACTTGGGCGGTGCTGCAGTCCTTACAGCGATGCCAAATTGACTATAGGTATATCGAAGTGTTGAAGTGTTTGTACAGTAAGGCCACTATGTCAGTCCGACTACAAGACCAGAGTACGGAACAGATCCCATTGCAGAGAGGCGGGAGACGTTATTTCTCCGAAACTGTTCACAAACGCATTGGAGGATGTTTTCAAGCTCTTGGAGTGGAAAAGATGTGGCATCAACATAAATGGCGAGTATATCACTAACCTTCGTTTTGCCGATGATATAGTCATAATGGCGGAGTCGCTCGATGATCTCAGCACCATGCTCAACGACCTCAGTAGAGTCTCCCGACAGGTTGGTCTTAAGATGAACATGGACAAGACGAAAATCATGTCAAATGCCCATGTTCCACCTATACCGGTAATTGTCGGGAACGATACTCTCGAAGTTGTCGACAAATACGTCTATCTAGGGCAGACTGTCCAATTGGGTAGGTCCAACTTCGACAAAGAGGTCGCCCGAAGAATCCAACTCGGCTGGGCAGCGTTCGGGAAGCTTCGACCTATCTTTTCGTCCAAAATACCACAAAGCCTGAAAACAAAAGTTTTCAATCAATGTGTGTTGCCAGTGATGACTTATGGAACTGAGACGTGGTCTCTAACTGTTGGCCTCATTACTAAGCTCAAAGTCGCAACGAGCTATGGAGAGAGCAATGCTCGGTGTTTCCCTGCGAGATAGGATCCGAAATGAGGAGATCCGCAGGAGAACTAAAGTGACCGATGTAGCTCTTAGGATTGGCAAGTTGAAATGGCAATGGGCAGGCCACATCGCTCGTAGAACTGACAACCGATGGGGAAGAAAGGTTCTCGAGTGGCGACCACGAACTGGAAGACGCAGCGTAGGCCGGCCCCCCACTAGGTGGACCGACGACCTGGTGAAAGCCACGGGGAGCCGATGGATGCAGGAGGCGAGCAGCCGCTCTAAGTGGCGCTCCCTGGGGGAGGCCTATGTTCAGCAGTGGACGTCTTCAGGCTGTTAATGATGATGATGATGATGATGATGTTTTATAGGTGGAACAGCCGGGAGACGTCAACTCCTGAACAAGTGAACACTGACCTTTATTTTATTTTATTAGGAACAGCAAACAGCTGTATTACAAAAAATATAGAGTTAAAATAATACATGAACTTAGCAGTAATGCAGCCCACGACACTATTCACAAATTAACATCCAAAGTTATATAAACCTTTCGCCATTAAACGCCACTCATCACCAACAGCCTGAAGACGTTCACTGCTGAACATAGGCCTCCCCCAGAGAGCGCCATTTTGAGCAGCTGCATCGCCTCTTGCATCCATCAGTCACTGGTACTCTATAAAATCTGATAACCGAAATTAGGTATACTCACTCACCTGTAGATATTTGGCACGTGGGTTTAGTATGAAGAATATTACGTATCAGCTACCAACCCGCACTTTGCCAACGTTGGTGGATTATGGCCTATACTCTCTCGATATCCGCTTAGGCGCTTCAACCACATGTGCAGCCGGCATCGCGCAACGTAGACCGCTCCCCACCACAATTGTGGCTTACAGCTGATTGCGCTACTAGGGATGGCAATCAATTTTTAGAGGTGTCACTCGTTATAAATCGACTAAAATTGAAACTAGTTGAACATCACTATCGAATAAAGTAAAAGTCTCTATGGTTCAGGAAAAAAAAAACGCCTCAGTCTAAATTGCATCTCGTGCCGAGCCGGCGCGCGCCGGCGACGGAGTAGTTTCCTTTAGGTACGGCGAAGCGTCAATTATTATGCGTAGTATTGTTGTGTGTGTTTTTATACTGCAATACACGTAAAAATGCATTTGTTTAGATAGCCAAGTAATGCTACTTATCAAAACTAGTTTTAAAATTTTAAAACACTGCTTAGTTTATTCGTATAAACCGTAAATATGCAAAACCATACCGCGCTATTTGAGGAGCGCTTTGGGACCTACCTACGCCCGCCGCACTGCGCCTGGGTGGTTAGGAAAGAAGGCCCGCAGTAGTGGGTACGTAATTGGCTAATAACGAAGTAAACAAATCGCTTAATTGGAACAATCCATCCACTTATGTTCTTACATCACTATCTTATCTTTGTACGTCAAAAAGGTCCTAATTACCCAAATTTCTTAAGAATCCCACCTAATTCTACTAATTAATGATTCAACGCTCGTTTCTTCCTAATTATCGTCGGAAAAACTTCTCAATTGTCTGTCAAAATCACTCAGATTGTTACCTTAAGTAGTCGGAAATATTCCTCAAAATATTCGTCACATTTAGCAAATGCTCTCTAAGCGTATATTTTCTTAGAATTCTCGTTTACAATACGTTGTCGAATCTTTTAGGAGCTTTAAGGCTATTGTTTAGGGTTCCTAGTAGTAATTAATTAGGCATGCTCTGACCTGTATCCGAGGTAGAGACGCGACTTTTGAATTCTCCGGATTTTGTGATCCGACAATTTTCGCCTATAATGTATTTTGATAGGTTTGTAAAATTATTTGTATATAACTTATAACTTAACAACATACACAAAATAAATGCTGATTGTTAGTATAATGCTCCCAAATTTTACTTACTGTAATTTGCCCGACTACACAAAATAAAAATAGTTCTAAGTAGGTAGTGTAATAAAGGAAAAAGAAAGCAAATATTTTAAGGGCTTCTTATTCTGGTTACCTATGTACGTACATAATGTATCAGAAAATTAAGCCGGCTTAGATTATTTTAGCCGCATTGCGATCTCCAAATGACCTGGCATGTCTCATCTCTAATACAGCTCTACTATTATCGTTGTTTTGGCTACTATCATAATCGAATGCATTTAATTTCGCTAAATGGATGGGAGATTATATAGAAGGCAATACGCATAAAAGATAATCTCGGTCTGAACCAAAAATATTGATTAATAATTATACTGAATAATTAACTTGGCTTTGGACCTAACGTGTCTATAAATAATAGGTTTTTCATCATCTTCTAGGGCAGGCAAGTGGTCAGCCGCAGCCATGGTATCAGAATTTTTAGGCCGCCTAAAAACTTCTGATTTGGCTTAACGACTATAAATTAATCTAGCACTCATTTTTTTTTAAATTGTTCTATTGGTAGTACGTATTAGATTTTTTTCTTATTATTTGTGTTGTTAGAACAACTGAGAATAATTTTTCTACTGGTTCTATTGATAAAACAAATAATAGAACAGAAGGTAATTCGTTTTGTAGCGGTCACCCATCACGATCAGTTAGGAACGCACGTTAGGTAGAGGTATTCGTGCTTCGCTCTGAGCGCAACAGTCAAAGATTAAAGTCAATGGCTACAATAGTTTTCTATAAAAGGAAACTCTAGAGTTAATAAATGTACTTAGTTAGATAAGTCCAACGCTCTTAACGCATCTGAAAAAATGGAAAAATGGTTTGCCACATAAGGTACAACTGCCAATTATTCTCAAGTTTCTAGAAGCTACCTTCTTTACCTGTCATTTTCACTTAGACGCAGGTCCTTTCTATCCACCTAGACATGAATAGACAGTTCCATTTTTTGCTGGCCTCAGCAGAATAAATATGGACAGATTGACAGAGTGATCGATTCGGATGGACTATCTAGCTGGAACATGAGCTAACGATGCAGAGATGTCTCCATTGAGGAGCAAAAACTTAGCTTGTTAAGAGACAGGACGGAGAACGTAACCGTACCGCGGCTTAGGATTGTATTTTCATTTATTTTGATCTTGTGTTTGTGATATTTGTGACCATAGTTTATTTGGCAGAGCGCCTAATCTGGTGAGTTGGAAGCCACTGGTTCAAATGCCGCTGGTTGCTAAGTTTATATTAGCATCTTTGTGAATGATAATGACAGTACAAGTTACGTTCTCAATCCGTAGTCGTTAATCGCCGCCGCGGCGCTGTGTGTGGAGGTTTTTGCACGTCACACCGCGGTTTCAGAATAACTGTACTGTAGGTAGATGTGCATGCTGAATGCATACTCTATATGCATATTATGCATACTCCTAGATCCCGCGACTGGCAAAGCATAGGATTGTTAATTAACCGTTTGTTAACATAGTCTCGGTATGCTCTTCCTTGTTGAGAGAGGATGGAATTATGCAAATATCTATTGGAAAGAAAACTTAGAGACGGCATTCGAGAAAAGCAATATTCATCCTCATCAACAGCCTGAAGATGTCTACTAGCTGAAGATAGGCCTCCCCCATAGTGCCGCATTGAGCGGTTGCTTGCCTTATGCGTCTATCAGCTCCCCGCTAACTAATAAACCGCTATCGATCATGAATTGGAAGACGCAGCGTAGGCTGACCACCCACTAGATTGACTGACGATCTGGTGAAAGCTGCGGGGAGCCGAAGGTTACAGGAGGCGAGCAGCCACTCATTATGGCGTTCTCTGGGGGAGGCTTATGTTCAGCAGTGGACGACTTCAGGCTGTTGTTGATGATGATGATAAGTCAAATATTGTATTATACATTTTTAACGTAGAATATGAGGTGGAGCTGGCAGGCTTATACTTGGCGGTGTTTAGCGAGCTGAACTGCACAGCATTAATTATTGGTGTTTTAGCAAGTACTATTTGACTCAGCGGAGTGAAACTTTTTTTCACCGTTTTGAGGTTGTTTGTCATTACCAACGCGGACTTTCTTTACGGCTACGACCTTTCTTTAGGCTCAACAAAAATAATGCATATATCACGGGAATAAAAACATTTGCAATAAAACTAGACATAACCCTGTTATGTGGTGGTTATTATGCAGATCCCGTCGTTAAGATTTTATAGGAAAAAAAGATATAACTTTGCCAGTCGGCGGCCGCGGGTTGTTCCATATTTATGAGTTTTATATGACTCTAAGCACACCACCGGCGCGGTGCTACTTACTGCCTGAACAACTGAGCAAAAGTAATGTTCGCAGGTTAAAATGGAACTTAAGTTTAAAGAACATAAGGTACAATTATGCAAAGCTGCAGTTAATTATTATGAAGTGCAAGATATTGGAATGAAGTTTATTGACTTCCAAGGTCTAGTAATCGTTAGTCAGCAGTCTAGTAAAAATGTTAAAATTACATAGAAAAATAAAAAGTGCATATAATAACATCCATAAAAATCATGCATTTAAAATTTAACCTGTGACCTTTGCTGCCGCTTGGCTTCAGCGAACCATCTGCGGAGACGCGCCACACCCTGACTTGTTTATGGTACACCAAAGCAAATTTTATTTAATCCCATTTCGAATACATGCTTATAATTCTCGATCCCATACATCATTCTATATTGCTAAGTTATTTATTATGTATATTGTACGTACAGTAATAATACAGCTTAATACAGTTACTAAGGTTCCTACAAGTTGTCGTGTGGTAGGTATGTACTTAAGTACCGGCCAGTGTAAGAAATACCACCACAATATCTCGTCCCGCGAGTGTCGAAAGAGCCGGCTAAACTTATTATTGAGATCTTTTTGTTTCCTAATTTTTCCTAACAGTTGACAGCAGTTTCGTCAGTGGTTGCGAATTCGCGATTTTTTCTAAATGGCGGACAGTCAAGCAGACCAAAGCGATTAGTTATTGCTCACAAGAAGGGATTGTCCTTATATTTTCTCATTTATTATTGGTTTACCTAGGTACTTATTACTGTCGTAGGCGCTGCATTGACCTCCTCAGCTTCCTGGAAAATATTATGTCCTGCAGTTAGTTTTTTTTTTTTTTTTCAGTTGTCTAGGTACGTATGTTGGAGTTTAGGTACCGCGTTGACAGTACCTAAACGATGTATTTCATACAGTACGATATTACAATTTATGCCTGATCGTGGCAAATCGCGGCCGGCGGCGCGGGCGCAGATGTACCGGCTTCCTTGAAGCGCTCGACCGAGGAATTGGAGAATGGATGAGGTACTTTAAGTATGAGTCTCGACTTTATTGTAACCGATTTTGTCTTTTAAGTTTTTAAGTCATTCGCAGGAATCTATAATATGTAGATACGGCGGAACGTTGCCGTGATCACCACGCTTGGCGGGCGTCTTGGTGATAACAGTAGATCTTAAGGTAGACTGAGGAGGATAATGCAGATGCCCATTTCCTGGATATTTCCTTAACCCCACCCCACGCGGGACCAGAGGAGTCGGAGTGGTCTAACTCTTACTAGACCATATCGCATATATTACTTGATTAATGGAAAATTTTTTGTATGGTTAAAAAGGGAATGAATAGGTTTGTGTCCTGCTATTAAAAATTAACAAGTTAATATTATTTTAATAAAGTAGGTTAAAGATTAATGCAATAATTGTAAGAAATAATGAAATCGGTAAATAAATCACGGAGTAATGAGCTTTTAAAGTTTCTGGGGAGGGCATCGCCTGTCCCTTTCTCGCAGAACAGAGCATCCCCACAGCTACTATGTAACTTTGGGATATGATGTCATATGCCAAAGAGATTGCATGTTAATCTACCACAGTTTAGTAATAAGGTACTATGAAGGTGGAAGAAGTGACGTCACTGCGCGTTTGAACTGTCTCTTTTTATTCTAACTTTGACATTTTTTGACGAATATTATCAATAATATGCAATAAAAAATAGCAGAACACAAGCCTATTGAATACTTACTAGTAGGCTCTTTCTTTGTTCGCTAGAACTTGCTTCGTGCCTCCATGGAGACCACACATTACCGATCGGTTACGCGGCGGCGACGTCGGCGGCCGCGTAATTGTACCTCTCTAATTACGCTAATTTTGCTTTTTACAATATATTATGGTAATATCATGCACATTAATATATCTATTAAACTTACAAAGCACATAACTGCCTTGCGGGATAGTAACGAAATGTTAATAGTTTTTGCAAGGCGGAGACGCTATGACAGACGTAGAAAATGCGGCGTGATGAGCTGGAACGTTTTTTACAAGGACAGAAAGCCATTGGAGCAGCCGGAAAACGTTGGAACCATTTGCAACTACTACGTTAAAAAAATATAGTCTAAATAATTGCAGGATAATCTAAAAAGATCGAAGAAAAGCTATCACAAGCAGACCTTGCTTGTGAAAGATTAAGGGCCGGTACAGACGCGCCACTGGGACAATAATGTCAAGGCAGCTAAGTCCAAATAGTGGCGCTGCATTGACTATGACCGTCACAACATCGCGTGGTTGCGTTTCTGCAATAATAAGCATATTTGCACTTTTCAGCTCGTATAAGCTTTATTTCATAAGGAAACAAGACGCCGCCGTAAGAATATAAAAATTCAAGGATACGCGTCGTCCACCATCTTGCACTTGGCCAGTCTGTTGGGGTAGTTAAGGCCTACATTTTTCCGGTGAGAGAACACCCATATCCCGGCTGAAGATGTAAAACTTCATTTCAGTAAAAGTTTCGTGTTTGAACTTTGAAGCTGCGATAACGTGTTTTATGTATAGCGTTAGCATTAGCATTAGCATTAGCATTAGCAACTGTATCCTAACAGTCAGGTGTCAAACTGATCTTTGAAACGATATGTTATGATAGGTATGTATAAAGAAAAGCTGTTTTGGTACGTATGAATGGTTAGTATTAATAAGCGTGGAGTAGCTTTGGACTAGTTAAACCAGGGCGCAGCTTTTGTCTTTTTCTATCAAGCAAGTCAGATATTCGAATGACAAAAAAGACAAAAGTCAGAGTACTTAACTAATAATAATAATAATAATAATTATTATTATTATTTATTTTAATCCAAAGCTGCTCTAGGTTTATTAATAAGGCCGTACACGTTTAATCATGAAATCAATTATGATTTCGTGACCGGTCACATAATTTTTTCGCCACGAAGGTACTTTCACAGTAAATAACTAACGATTTTCACTTCACTAAATTTATATCGATTAAAGATATCAAATGATAAATAAATAAGTAATTTGGTTTCGGAGCTCTGAAAATAATATGGAATTCAAACTTTATTGAAGCAAAATAGCCTCCAGCGAAAGCTATCAGTTAAAGACACGGTACGGCAATAAAATATCTTGCAAAGATAATAAAGATCTATACATTATTTAGTCATAAAAATCTTAATATCAATTAAATTCGTACAAAATAAGTACAACTTCAGTTAATTAAGAGAAAAGATGTACAGTGGGTCACACAAGTTTTTCATTTCACGACACTACGTGCAGAATTACCTACCACGTCACAATATACCTAATACTCATTATAATCATCAGCCTGAAGACGTCTACTAGCAACATACACCTCCCCCCCTCCCCACAAAGCGAAACTTAGAGTGGCTGCTTGCCCCCTGCATTCATCGGCTCCCCGCGATTCTGACTTCTCATTTCCTCATCTCATTTCACCTATGTATCGTTTATGCTAAAAATGCGACCGCATATATTGGGTCTCGTATCGGCTAAGCCATGAATAGAGATGCATTCTTGTATCACGTAAAAAAAGAATAGGTACTGTACTTTTATGTATTGTATAAATTGTATTAAATATGTGGTATTGCCAAAAACGCATAGATTAACATAAAAATAAAAGAGACCTTTGCCCGGTGTGAAAGAAAGCCGGGTTATACCAAATTCCTGACAGGCTTAGCTTCATTTAGATTCAGAGTCTTGTATGCAGGCGACATTACATGCAACAGGTTTTCCGTCTCCCGCTGAGATCGCCGATATCGGGTTCGACTCTCGCGTGCAGACTGCGGACCTCTCATTTAGAGATGGCAACTTATCGATATATAGATGTCGATATTTCACGTTTATTGATTGGTACTTAACCTATATCAATTATAAAGTATAGGTACTTCATATTAATAAATTATCTAAATACTTATTAAAATTGGCTTTTAAGCTAAAGCCCTACTAAGCTTATCTTAGTAGAGTATATATGGAGTACAATTGTTTTTGTTAAAAAAAAGATAAACTAAAACTCGGATGCCAATTTTTGGGTGTGTGTATTAATTTGAGTTCGTTTTATATTCTGATTATGTGTCATTCTGCATACTATTTAATAATAGTGTGATTGAATTCATCAACTCTCTGTATTTGAACGAGTTTGAAACACGAGAGTTTTAATATTATGTTGGCCTCACAAACGTTGGGTATATAGCTTCTATAACTAATATAGATAAGTATTAAACACAGCTTAGTGTAATTTATTGTAACAAACTATCAATTATTATTATATCATAAAAATAATTAATAACAAAATCGAAACGCTATACCTAAACTTTATCATATTTATCGATAAATTTTCCCATCTCTGCTCCAAATACAAATTAAATAAAATATAATTAGCTCCAGAACGTTATACACGACATGTGCCCGTGTCACACTGCCAGTTTTTATGTGGTATTGTCATGACGCCTCTACGTGGACTAATTTATTTTACTGGCAATTTGTAATTTATCGATTCCGTGTTTTGATTTAGTCACGTATTTTTTAAATGTGATAAGCAATTAATCGTAAAAATGCTTTGCATCTGATGCAATTTAATACTTTTATCAAAGCGTAATCTAAACTAAGCTCAGAAAGTAGACAAACTGCCATAATAATCCAAAACCGCCATAAATTTCCCTAAACTCATTACTGTAATAACTTAATTCGTGCCATATTTCTCTGCAGCACATACCAGAGTGCCATAAAATTTCCATACGGTATAAAATTGGGCGGGATGACTGTTTGTATCGTAAGTATTTTAAAAAATAAAAAGTAGGTAATACGTATGTTTAACCATACCACTTTTTATCACAATGAGAGAATTTTTTGTAGTAAAATCCTTCTTTTTTAAGAACTTTTTAATACTCTATTTTAACACAATTAAACCTCTATTTTAATTAAAAATTAGTTTATTGATTATCGGCCGACGCGTCGAAGCAAAACGTAATGATTTACGTGTGCTGTGTGAGTTAGTTTTAGCTCAGATAATATACAAGGTGACCATGAATTGATATGTTATCCCGAAACGGGGTAAATCTATACCCCAAGGCAGACAATGTTTCTTCAACGACTTTAACTAAATAAATAGATTTTCATGAATGAAATGCCATGTAAAGTTTACGTTTGAAAATAGCATAACAGCATAGCTGGGTGGTTGACCTTCGTCCTTGACCGAGTGCACATAAATGAGTTTAACGACCTGTGTTAAGAAATGAATTTATAGTATCTTGTTAACTCTCGTAGCGAGCGCACGTGCAATTTTGCGAGTGGATTTATTTTTTACCATGGAAGTTTGGAAACACCAGTTTCAAGTAAGACTCTCACAACTTGTAGGGTATCATGGTCCCAATCCCCCCCTTTTCGGGATAGCATATCAATACAAGGTCACCTTGTATATTTAATACCTATACCCATATAATACCTAGCGTAGTATTAGTATGAAAAACACAATAAGACCAAAGCAGAATTCAGCGGACGGAACCACATGCTAAAGCTAGTAAACTTTGCCTGTCGACTCGACATCGTTCTTGGAATAGTTTAACAAATTAGTACATTTTGAAACGGATAACTTTTAATGTACGACACGGGTTCCGTACGTTCGATCACTCGCGGTCGAGGTGATGCATTTACTAAATAAAGGGTTAGGGTATAAGTCTGTTGACAAGTGGGTTTGGGAAAGTTTACAAAAATACATGTGTACTTTTATCGATATCTGTATGGAAACTGGGGAGGACTTATTACTGTTGCTGGTACCTATCTAAAATTTTCCTTAATTTCTAGGTTCACTTCTTTGCTATGTAAACGCACGATTTTTTAGTCTCTACTTTCAGTAGACAGTCTGTCTAATACTTATTAGATCTGGCATTACTTTATCTACTTTATAGTTTTTCTCACTTCCCTTCTGCTTATGCCAGTCTGCAATAAAGTACAAGTTACTTAAGCAACACATTCGCCTTTCTCACACGTTTGTTAAATTCTTGTCTACTTGGCACACCAAATTCTGAACGCTCATTGGTTGCTGATCATTGGCATGTCTTTAACTAATAAGCGTACATTATTTGGTGTGATAACACAACTTTGACAAACGTACGAGAAATCGGAAGCTAGATAAATAAGTACGAACGTAGAAGCTGTCAAATTTTAGCGCAGGTAGTAAAAAATATAATCCACTGCCAAAAATATAACCGACGCCTCAAAAACATCGCAATCCAAGCCCGCCAATATTCCCAAAACAACATTAAATGTAAAAGGAAACATAAAACGGTCGTATACGTCGGAACGGCGTATTACGAGTTAATAGTAAGCAGAAGAATTACCTAAATCACTTTTGGTTGCGAGCGTACCTCGCGTGCTAACCGTACATAAGGTAGCGGTCACGCGACCGCGGTTTTACAGGAGTCGGCGTAAAAAAATAAAAAAAAACACGTCCCAATTGATATTTTGTACGAGTTACACGTGTTTATATAGGGGTTAGATAGAGAAATTCCGATTTATTAGGTTTTTGGGTACTTTCGGGACTCAAAAGGGTGATGAGTGTTACCACAAAGCAGGACAAAATAATGCTATCCATCTCCAAAGTCTAATTTTTTCATGCTCTGTGAGTGTTACGGATGTCGTGCATTTTTTTATTCATTCAGCAACAGCCTGTAGTCTTCCACTGCCGAATAGCCCACAAAGAGCCGCTATGAGCATCTGCGGCTGTTCTATTCATTAGTTGGCAATATTTAATATAATGGTGGTGTGTAGGTCCGAGAGGGATTTGAACCTGGATACTTACGTCGGTTTCCATGTCGCACTAGTTACCACAGAGAGGCGGATGTTCAGCTGTGGGCGTCTCCCGATTGATGATGTGAGACTTATGTGCATAAATAAATAAGTTGTTATTTAGTTGCTATATTTTTAAATATTCTTTACGTGGAATATTTTGACAACTGCGCTTGAAAATAAACTGTAATAGGCATGATGACTACTATTAAAAATGAACAAGTGAATATTACTTTCATAAAGAAAATTAAAATTGAATGCAATAATTGAAAAAAATAAGCAAAATGGTAAATAAATCACGGAGTAATAAGCTTTTAAAGTTTCTACAGGAAGCATCTCCTGTCCCTTTCTCGCAAAACAGAGCGCCCCCACATTTACAAAGAAAAATCTACTCGTGACATCACATGCCAAAGAGATTGTATGAAAGCTACCACAGCTTATTAATGAGGTACTATAACGACCTTCCTCCGACGTCACTGGCCGTTTGAGCTATCTCTTTCTATTCCGGTTTTTATAATGCTTGTAACTTTGTCGGTTTTTTGAGATATTTAATTTTTGTTTAATTTGTGTTTATTTTTTGAGGTATATAATTAATTAATCCAAAAAAAGTTTTAGTTATCATGCCTATTGTAATGTACTTAACACGAATTAAAGGGAGCAAACAAGCACTCGGCCTATATCAGCCTCGACCTGATTGGGAGAGGTCATATGATATGGCCGCCACCACCGGACAACACCGGAGGCGTCACCAATGCGTTGCTTACCATGTAGGACTCTTTTACTTGCATCATAATATAAACTAAACAATCAGCATAAACTAACTACGAACGCATATTACTTACAACATCCAGAGAATCGATTCTCGCTTGTTTACACTGGATTACTCGAGTAAACGGAATCTATAGATCAGAGCGGTTTAATTACAACTATAAAACAATCACAAGGTTCTCGGGGCAGCGTCTTAAACACTCATTAAGCGCCATTACGGCGAGCAATGGCGGTGAAGTAGCGATAAATGGCGAAAAGTGGCAATAAATGGCGGACGCCGCAGCAGAGAAACCCGCGTCTGCATTGACGTTCTATCGACGGTTTTCGATTCGATTTCACGATTGGAGTTAGATAAATTTGAACCTAAACCATCTAGATATCTAGTACCTACCTACTCTAAAATATCTAGTCTGTGTGATTTAGGGTCCATGCAGACATGTCAGTGACGGCACCGGTAAGCATGGAATCTAAAACGACATTATTTGTCAATACTGTACCTTTAGTGTGGTGTGAGAACACAAGGAACGTTAAGCATATGACAGGCTTTTTAATTGTTAATCTTTTCATCTATTGTTTTGCAAATTCAAGCACCCAACGGTCTAAGCCAATGGAGCTAAATCTAGAGCTGGATCTGGAGCAATTTTTGGGGTGCAAATGAGGTATGTGTGGCAATGACTTACTTTAACAACAGTCATTGCCACACATATCCAAAATATAATGAATGTTGCTAGAGTGTCCAACTAATGCTAGAGTGTCTAACTAAAGTTTAGTTAGACACTCTATCAACATTAATTATATTTTGTACCTACTTAGCTAATGCAGGTACCTCTTTTTTTATGAGAATGAATGACGTGACGAGCTGGTCGTCCACCTGATGTTAAGTGAGAAGGTCGCCCGTAACAGTTGTAACTTTATTATTTAAAGTTCCGAGTGACACTGCACTGCTCACGTCAACCTGAGACATCATACAGTCTAGTAATCAGATTACTACACTGTTTAATCAGATCATAAAGTCTCATTTGCCCAGTAATTTCACTAGCTACAATGCCCTTCAAACCGAAACACAGTAGTGCTTGCACACTACTGCTTGGCGGCAGAATAACTGGCAAAGCGGTGTACCTACCTAGACGAACTTTGCAGAAAAGTCCTACCACCTACTCCTTTGTATAGGATTCGCTACACGATCTTAATCACACATCTCTGCAGTATCCAAAATTTCATTACATTTTAATATATTCGATCCACAATATGTAAATCAACTACAAATCGTTCTCAAATGCAAATGACCGAACGAAAGAGTGAACGTTATCTTGCATTAAAAACGAAATCTCTCGACTGTGTTTTGTTTCTGTTATTTTACAATGTCTTGTAAGCAATCATTTATTCACTTTATTGTGGCTACTTGTTGTAAATTGTAATTTTGTTGTCTTGTAATGAATTTCTAGTAGTAAACGTTGGGCAAGATATGTTCGAACCTTTTGAGAGCCCGTGGGTAGTGATAGCTTGATACAGTTAACTTTACCACAGATTAAATACTAGATGCATCCGCTGAGAAGATAAACATTGTTTTTGTAAGGAAAGCAACTTTGAATTTGTATAATGTCGGTGTTTTCTTTTATCTTTGATCTAAAGAATTGAGAAACATTGTAGAAGTCGGAAGTGCGTATGTTGGTATAGTTTCTGGATAGGGATCTACTACTAGAATATTCTTGCCATTCGAGATTTCAAGCATGCGAGCTATGAATGAAGCTCCGAAAAATATTTGAATTTAGAATAGAAACATCATGGTCTTTTATATCTAGCTATAAGTATATTCTGGGAATTTTGGCGGGAACGCGGAAAAGTTCACGTCGCTGCATTGTATTACTTTTCATAACTTGTGCTTTGTCCAGTGTTAATATTTAAAATTGGTGGCGTTTTACGCATTAAGTGCTGAATTACGAGCATGAGTGAGGGCAAGTGATATAATGTGGTGTACCGTGATTTTTCGTGTTGCTTCCAAAACTCCATAGAAGCTTCTAGTAAAGTTGCCACCACTTTGCTGGAACATGACTTAGACTGAACTATGACTTCCTGACTTAGACTGAACTATGACTATGACTAGGACATGACTTTGCGTTAAATAATTTATAACACGATGAAATTATAATACTTGACACTGGCTAAAGACACTGTGTGGAGCCAAAACATAAAAAAAGTATATTCTGTCATCTAGCGATCTAGCTTCGTTCGCACAACAAAATGCGTAACTCTGAAATTAGAATAAAAGCTACAAGTACTTCAAGGAACTTATACGTATTTGAGGTACTTAGTCAATTCTTTTTACTCTAATCTGTGTTAAAAGCCCAGACATGGAATGAAATTTTATCGAATTTATTATTGACTACCTACTGGCATATATGGCTATTACGCTAATTATTATCCTTGATATTCCTGGACCAATTTTGATGAAATCTCCACTCATGGCTACTTAACTATAGAAAAGTTTTCGATGATATTTCGATAAGTATCATCGAACTCATGATTAATTAAAACCTATATTATATTAAAATCTAGGCTTTCAAAGCAATTTTACAATAGGGCAAAGTCTGGGGGTCTAGCAAAGATACCAACCGCTAACGCTAACGCCAAACGCTAACTCCAAACGCTAACTCCAAAATGTACTGAAATGACGTTTCGGAAATCGCTAACTTTTCCGTAGCAAATGTCATTTCGATACATTTTTGGAGTTAGCGTGAGGCGTTAGCGTTAGTGATTGTGATCTAGACCCCCAGGGCATTTTACATAACATGTTTCGTACACAGATTAGAGAAAAAATCTACTTCGTATCATTCCAAAGAGTATTATTATACTTCTGTATCATTCAAAGAGTATTTAATTTATACGTAACGTAAGAGTATCATTGGCCCACTGCATTAGCCTATGGTGGTAATAGTATGCATTGGCCCTCAGACCTGTGGGCCAAACATAAACGTCATGTATTGCCAAAATTAGGCGTAGCAAGGGTCAAGATTATACTCCCAAGGGTAAAGCTCTAACTATCACGGTTCATGAGATACAGCCTGGTGACAGACGGACAGACAGCCTGACAGACGTCGTCAGTCCGTTTTGGGTACGGAACCCTATTACTAAGGCTTTGCTGTCCGTCTGTCCGTCTGTCACCATCAGGCTGTATCTCATGAACCGTGATAGTTAGACAGCTGAAATCTTCACAGATGATAAATATATTTTTGTTGCCGCTATTACAAAAAATACAGAATAAAATAAGTATTTAACCCCTTAAATACTTATTTTATTCTGTATTTTAGTATTTTTTCTCTCTCATACATCAATATTAATATATTAATTATTTTTTTTTTTTTTTTTTTTATAAATATGTGTGGACATTTCACACAGCGCCATCTAGCCCCAAACTAAGCATAGCTTGTACTATGGGAACCAGATAACTGATACAATACTTAGATACGTTTTTGTTTGTAAATACATACATAGAATACAATAAACAAACGTTTTTTTGCTAGTTTTTATAGATAATGATACGGAACCCTTCGTGCGCGAGCCCAACTCGCACTTGGCCGGTTATTTCTCTAATCTGCGGGCACTAAGTATAATTAACATGTTTGTATCTTGAATGCAATCGATTCATACTACTTACATATTATTTGATGGTATATCTATTTTACTCCAAAAACCCCAAACAACCTGCAAGGGCTTAAATAAAAAAAAACTAATAATGGTTAATCAAATCTAATAAATTGTAAAATTTCATTCCACTGTTTAATGCATATTTACTACTGAAATTAACTCCTATTACTCTTTGTTCATGGCCTTACACACGTTTTTTTTCCTTTAATCTGTGCCTCCAGATGGACTTTACGTGAAACATGTGAAATATTCAATAACAACACGACGAAAAATTACTATACTTAACACTGGCTAAATACACTATGTGTGGAGCTATAATACAACATAAAAATAATTACTGTGACACAAACTAACCGTCAGTAGCCAAAAAAAATTCACCATGAAGCGGCCATGTTGTATAAAATTCCGTCCGGTTTCGTAATGATATTTAATAATTTTGACCAAAAATTTTTAATGATATTTGTATTTTAATATATCCTATGTTGTGCACTGGTTATTTCTAAGCATGTTAGTGCAACCCGCATGAAAATCAGTTCAGTATCTAGGGTTTTGTTTAATATAACAAACAAACAAACAAACAGCTACAAATTATTGTCCCTAGATGGCGATAGATACGATAAATTAGAAAATGTATGGAGAAGGGTAAAAAGCCTTGTAGTCCTGCATCGCGGTTACGATATTTTTTGAACAATAGAACCTATGGGTTAAATTAGATTTGACATCATTATGTGTGTGTTCCCTAGCGCATCAGAATTACACATTTATTATATGTAGGGAGGGATAGGGATACGTAGGGATAGGGATTCAAATAACGCATACTAAGCAATTTATAAGGAATTTAGGTTAAGGAATTCAAATTATGTGGATTTTTCAATGAATGATTAATTTCTTACACTCGAACACTGAAGTGTCCACTCGAAGTGACCGACACTCATCTAAAAAGAGTGAAGTGAATAATTTATTATCTGTTGAAAATTTTAGTTTTGCCTTTAGTTTCTAAATACAAAGAAAATCAAATCCGCGAAATAAAAACCGGAAAAAAATAAAAAGTGCTTTAACAAAATATCTCTGTAAAACCTTTGCAGAAACATCATAAACATTAAATGAAAAATAATATTAACGATTGAATAAGTGGTCAGTGTGGCAATTTTATTTTGCCGTCTAACAAATTTAGTGCCCTCTGTGGCTGTGGCTAATTTAATGGGCGACTAATGACCGGACGGATCGCGGGACGAATCGAGCGAACGGTCGTGAGGAAAGCAGTTGCGAAGCTTTTATTTAAACAGGAACGTTTATTAGAATTCTCCGGTTGGTAAACTTAGAGGTCAGCACAACCTCCAGCTAGGTGGAGCGAAAGCTACTTTCACTTAAATCCTTTGCCTAGTCCCCCAGGGAACTTTTCAGTGGTCACTATTCCATTCCGATCCCCTATGTTAGGGCCTCTGCAATATCGGCACCAACAAAGTCTATTCCACTATAATCCCCTAGACTTTCTGCGTGCTACACCTTCGGCTACATCGTCGCTTTCCATCAGGTGAGATGTAGTCAAACGCAGGCTTATTCTACATAAAAAAAAAACTTGGGGGTTATTTCCTTTTGGATCCTTTTTTTGAAGCAAACTTAATATACGTTTTGAGGTGATGTTTCAATAATGAGTTTTATGGCCGGGCTAGCGTTGTTTCAGGGTCCTTGTTGAGTTTTGAATGAAAAAGTTTGTACGTTTTACTGAATGTATTTTATAGCGACACAAAGTACACAGTTTACAGACAAGGGTTATTATTATGATATCAAACAGAAACTGGTTAAATAGATAGAAAAAACAGACTTGTTGATAGCGGTGCGCGCGCGAATAATTATTGACAGCCCCACTGACCACAGACTAACTAGTGTGGGACGGAGAGTAGAGGCGCGCGGGCAATCGAGATACACGTCTCGGTCGGCCGCTACTAGGATGCGCTGCCTGGGTTGCCATATCCTCCCCCTCAAGTCCAGGTGGAGGTCCAGTAGACGGGGCATGAGCCTGGGCTTGCGGACAGACATCTCGGACAGGTTTCCTTCTAGGACGTCCCCGGTTCCTCTTAGGGTAAACCGGAGCAGGTGAAACCTCATCAGCATGATGGAACCGTGTGAGGTCTCTCACATGGTACTTCCCAAAAGACTCTTGAGGGTGGTCCACTGGAGCAATATTATAAGTGGTAGGACTCACCTTTTTACAGATGACGTAGGGTCCATCTCTCTTAGGTACGAATTTGGATGTTATTCCTTTGGCACCTTGACTTAGGATGTGGGTGTTCAAGAGAACCTTATCTCCAACATCGAAATACTCGGCTGGTCGTCGAGACTGATCAGCATACTCGGTTCTGCGGTCCTGCTGCACTTCGACACGCTCTCGTATGGTGACCAGGGAGTCCGCGAATTTCTTAAGGTATGGTGTTATCTGAGGAACAAAGTTTTCCTTCTCGAGGACGGCTCGTAGATCATGGCGGACTTCAGTCGGCGATCTCATTTCACGGGCAAACGTTAGGTAAGCCGGGGTAACACCAGTTGAGCGACACACGGCGTTGTTCATGGCATATCTGACTACAGGTAGCTTCTTCGGCCAAGAGGGATGGTCATTGCCAACTAGTTGGGAGAGTTGCACCTTGAGGTCGCGGTTCTTCCTTTCGGCGGGATTGGCTTCGGCGTGATACAACGGAATAAGATTTTGTTCAATTCCTAATACATACATCACCTGTTGCATCACAGCCGATATAAATTGCTGGCCGTTATCCGACACGACGCGTCGCGGAAGGCCGTAGCGTAGAAAGTATTCCTCAATTAGAGTGCGAGCAGTGGCCTCAGCGGTGGCGTCGCGGAGGGCGAACAATTCGACAAATCGCGTCGCTGTGTCCTCTACTAGTAGGACCCATCTCTCTCCATTTTCACCTTCAGGCAACGGGCCAAAGAAATCAATGGCAATGACTTCATTACGCTGATTCATTATGGGCGTTTGTAGGAGTCCAGCAGGCTTGGTGTTGGCCGATTTGTATCGCTGACAATCAATGCAGTTCTTCACGTAGTCTGCTATCACTCTCCGCATTCCTGGGAAATAATATAACATAGACATTTTGTGATACATACGGTCAATCCCGGGGTGTCCTGCTAGTTCAGAGTCATGACACTCCTTCAAGATCTCCTCCTTCAAGTTGTGGGGTACGACTAGTTGTGCAGTTTCACCTTCTGAGTCAGGGTTATGTCGATACAGCACTCCTTGGTTTAAAATATAACCTCTTTCAGTCCACTTGCGTGAGGTTAATTCATCTAGATTTTCTAGGTCATCAATAACCTTTTTGACATCTGGGTCAGCAATTTGGTGGTTGCGTAGCTCCTCAGGGCTCCTTCTTGGCAGATCCACTATCACCGAGCACACGCCACAGCTCTCCTGGCTTTCTTCAGTACAAACAGGCCTGCTGAGTGTATCGGCGACTACATTTGCTTTCCCTGGTGTATATTCATAATGTATGTTAAAAGATTGCAGTTTTAAGGCCCATCTAACCAAGCGACCTGTTGGGGACTTCAATGTCAACAACCAACGCAGAGGCTGGTGATCTGTACCTACAATAATAGGCTGGCCTTCTATATAGGGTCTGAATTTTTCCACAGCCCAGACAACGCCCAATGCCTCGCGTTCAGTGGTCGTATAGTTCTTTTCTGCGGGTAAAAGAAGGCGGCTTGCATATTCAATGGGCCGTTCTTGGTTTCCTTCTCCTTGCAGAAGCACAGCGCCCAACGCATAGTTGCTGGCATCAGTGCGAACTATGAATGGCTTGGTGTAGTCTGGTTGTGTCAGCACAGGAGCAGTGGTCAAACATTCCTTCAGCCTCTTGAAGGCGTTCTTCTGGGGATCACCCCAGGTCCACGGCTCATTTTTCCTTGTCAGCTTGGTGAGAGGCTGGGCGATCTGCGAAAAGTTAGAAATAAATTTTCGAAACCAGCTGCATGTTTGCAAAAAGGTACGCAGATGTTTAAGGTTTCTAGGCTCTTCCATTGCTACTACGGCTTTAACCTTGCTCTCATCAGGCTTGATACCTTCAGGTGTAATCAAGTGGCCTAAGTACTTCACTTCCTTGCAAGCAAAGACACACTTGTCCCGGTTAGCATGAAGCTTGAATAGTCTTAACCGGTCAAACACGGCTTGCAGGTCTTGCAGGTGTTTTTGGTATGTATTCGAAATTATCAGGAGATCGTCCAAGTAGGATAATATGGTGACATCTTTCAGGCTGGCCCCTGAGCGAAATCTATCCATAAGCCTTTGGAAAGTGGCAGGGGCATTACGGAGACCAAAGGGCATTCTCAAAAATCGAAATACACCAGACATAGAGATGAATGCTGTCTTGTCTCTGTCTTCGGGGTCCACTGATACGAGCCAGTAGCTTGATTTCAAATCAATTGTACTAATGAAGCATCCCCTTTGAGCACTATGCAATAAATCTTCAATGACGGGGAGAGGATATCTGTCTGGTTTTGTTATTGCATTGAGGCGTCTGTAATCCACACAGAAGCGGTGTGTACCATCTTTCTTGGGGATAAGCACTACAGGAGACGCCCATGCAGATTCACATTCCTCTATCACACCGTCTTCTAACATCTTACTGATCTCCGCTTCCATTATAGCCTTTTTAGCAGGAGTAAGTCTATATGGAGGTACAGCAATCGGAACATGGTCACCTGTGTCAATCCGGTGGGTGGCGAAAGGCGTAGGCTCTCCCCCTGGCTTGAAGACATCTTCATTATTATGAAGCAGCTGGGAAAGAGTCTCCCGGTCTTCATGAGCCAGATCCAGGCCTTCATCATCTCTCAGCAGCTGAAGCGCAGCGCAGGAAGTTGCTTGTGGTAACCGGGATGGTTCAAGCTGGAGCTTATGTGAGCTTTCAGGACTTCCTGAAAAATGCCAAGTCTTTTCTGTAAAATCAATTACGATTTTTGCTGCACTTAAAAAATCTATTCCCAGCAATGTTTCATTGCTTACTGAGTCTGGGAAGATAATAAATGGCACCACAAAAGACTTTCCTTTAAGGCTCACCTCCACTGTTGTTTCCAATAGGCACATCGTTTGGGCATGTCCATCCGCAAGTTTAACATTCATTGAAACTGGCTGAAATAGATGATTTTTGGACTTAAGAAGGGCATACAGCGTATCCCCAGCAACACATCGCTTAGCAGCAGTGTCTATTAATGCTGTGCCACACGCACCTAAAATTTCAATAGGGAGGATGGGACGTAGTGACTCACCGCTAACCACAAGGCTACTTTCCTCTAACAGATTATACACATTATTATTATAATTACCGGAACAAATATCATTTGTCATGACATTGGTGACATTGCTGTAAATACAATCATTTTTATAATTTTTATTTTTCTTAATATTATTAATGTCTCTAACTGTATCTAGAGTTAGGCTGTTAAAAGCTACACTACACTTTGGGCACTTGTCACGCATTGTGTTTAATTGACCACACTGATAGCATGAAAGTATGTATTGTGAAGACTCACCTCCAGACGAAGGGTGTAACTTACGGCATGTATCTCTCGCATGGCCATATCTCTTACAATATACACAGAAGGGGCGCGGCTGTGAAGAACGTTGCTCGACGACGGCACCACCAGTGTCAGCACGCGAGGGAGGCGACGGCAGCGTCACGGCGGCAGACGTGGCGCGCGCATTGGCAGGCCCATGCGCAGCACCGGCAGCAGGCACCTGGCGAGGTGCTGGTGCACGCTGTGATTGAGGCGCGCTGACTGTGAGAGGCGCGGTAGGCGCCGGCGGCTTTAGTGAGCCAGCCAGCTGTCTGCGGGCAGCATTGGCAGGAAGCACCATGGATCCGCAGCAGGTCGATGCGTCTTCTCCCTCGGCGAGCGAGTCTTCCACGACTCGAGCACGCCGGATCAGCTCGTCAAAAGAGATAATGTCATCACGCGGTACGCGTTTTCGAATGCGCTTATTTAGCAATCCGTATGTTATATCCAACTCAGCCTTCAATGAAATATCATTTTGTGGCAATTTGGCTAGAAGTGCTCTGATTCGAGCTACAAATATATCTGTATTTTCTTCTTCTTGCTCTCTTTGGAATATTAATCGATATATACGATGAGGCGGTTTTCTATCTCCGAAGGCGCAGCGCAGGGCATCTGTGGCATCACGCCACGACGTTATGCTCGCGCGGACACCCTGCCACCACGTAGCGGCATGATTAGTGAGGAGCATCGCCATACCTTTCAGTGCGTTATCCTCGGAGATTGCCGAACAGTCTTTATATGCCTCCACGGCGTCAAGAAAAGCATCAACATCGTCGCCTACAGCTCCGGAGTATCTCGATGTACATCGCGCGAAATTACCCGAAGGGCCGGCTGTAGGAGCGGAGCTCACCACGGCTGACTCTACTGGAGAGTGGCGGGTCAGCAGTCGTTCGAACATCTGTTCACACGTTTGTGCTTGAGTCTGCTGCATTGCTGTAATTAATTGTGTCAGTGACTCCATCGTCATGGTCGCCGGGGCGCCGGCGCCGGTCACACCGTGGTTGCTCTCAGCTGAATCGTCAAGATCATGAAGAGTACCCGCCGGTTTACGAGGCATTTTCAATAAAGAAAGTCACAAAAACACAAAAACACGCGCACACACTGTTTTTTTTTTATAGATTGTTCTTGTAATTTTCTGTTTGATTGGTGAATTCGGGGCTCACACTTGGGACGCCATTATGGCCGGGCTAGCGTTGTTTCAGGGTCCTTGTTGAGTTTTGAATGAAAAAGTTTGTACGTTTTACTGAATGTATTTTATAGCGACACAAAGTACACAGTTTACAGACAAGGGTTATTATTATGATATCAAACAGAAACTGGTTAAATAGATAGAAAAAACAGACTTGTTGATAGCGGTGCGCGCGCGAATAATTATTGACAGCCCCACTGACCACAGACTAACTAGTGTGGGACGGAGAGTAGAGGCGCGCGGGCAATCGAGATACACGTCTCGGTCGGCCGCTACTAGGATGCGCTGCCTGGGTTGCCATAGTTTATTGATTTTGATTTTATTGATCTTTTATATCAACGTTCCATAGAAAGCTGTTATTATTTTTTCAACACATTTGCTCAAAAAATGCATTTATGAAGCCGGTATACATTGTTCAAAAGTTAATTATGACGCACCATACAACAGCTCTCACCTAAGTACCTATTTTACCGGCTCCTCCGTTCTATAGCGCCGTGCGAATTCCATTACGGTCACAGATTAAAGAGAAAAAATCTGTACGGTTTTTTTTCTAATTTACATAAAAAATTATATAAGAATTCCACCAAGGAGTTTCACATTACGAGAATAAATAAGCTGAATGAACGAAACTCCTTGGGAGCGCGTTTTCTGAATACATTTGTCTCACTTTAATTCTAAAGAGAACATGAAATTAATTCTAATTAGTTACAATTTTCACCACACGCAGGTGGCACCATTTTCATATTTGCGTTATAAATATATGCGCGCCATTTTAAACCATTTTTTCTTCTTGTCTCCCACACATTAGTGTATTTAGCCAGTGTCAAGTATCGCAATAAATTTTTTCATCGTGTTATAGAATTATACACGTAGTCAAGTCTTAGTCATAGTCCAGTCTAAGTCATGCTCTAGTAGAGTGGTGGCAACTGTACTAGATTTTCACATTAGACTAGCAACGTCAAAGATTGTTTGTGGCTACTTTCCCACTAATAAACAAAGTTTTTTCAGTACCTATGGTACTGTTATCTAGCAAATGTGTTGAAAAACGTTGTATGATATACGTGCGGATATTGGTTTTTACAAACTCGTGACTATGGTAAGCCTTAACTACGTCTCGGGCTCACATTTGTCTACTCGTTAGTAAAAACCAACTTACCGCCCTAATATCATCAATAACTATTCTATTGCCTCCTAGTTACTTAATAAATTCGAAAGCTTCGCTACTGCATCCTTGTTCCGTCGACTTTTCACCGCGTGTAGTGCTGACTGAAACATCAATTAACAGTTTACATGTGGTCGGTATGCGAACCACTTCGCCCGGACATCACTCATTAAGTTTTGAACCATTTTTGTAAAAATTTGGTTAAGGTGCTGACAGGACCCAATGCGAGCAGACGAACTTGAAACTTATTTTGTACCTAATAGGGTCGCTTTATGCATAGCAAAAATATGGCGATTACGTTGCGTTGCACTTCGACTTTTTCATTTTTCGGTAGAAATAATTAGTTATAAAAGAAATGCTTATTGTTATAAAAAAAACAAACTTATAGACGGATGCATTGAAACATAACTTATCACTATGATTTATTTCAATGGGGTGTCTGATTATAATGTAACATTTTAGGACGTTTGAATGATTTTTTAGAGGTCACTTCACGATTTTTTTCTATCGAGAAAACCTTTTGTAAACGTGTTTTGGTTTCAGCAGATGGAAAGAAAATATGACCAGTATTAACGTGAATTTTTTTCAATCCTGTAAATGGTATACGTTTTGAGATAATCACGTTCAAAATAGTCGATTTGGGAGCATTCAGGGCCTTAAGTAAGTATCACAGAGCAAAAAAAAAAAATACGAAGTGTCATTTGTTTCATAGCTCTGTGGTAGGTATAGATATTTTGATCTTAGCGTTTTGGCTCACTTCCAATAAGTAATTAGAGTTGGCCCCTAACTTAATGGCGGCTGTGAAGTCTCCGCGAAAAAAACAGTAGCAAAATTTACATATGAGGTCAGCGTAGGGGGGCCTTGCAGCGCACTTCCCAGCCACCATTGAGTTTGGCGCGGACTCTACCTACTATATTATTTTCCATCGCTCGGCCTTCTCTATCAAAGAGAAAGAGTGTAGGCCATAATTCACCACACTGGCACCGTGAGGGTTGATAGACAACATAATATTCTTCACGCACTTCATCCTTATCCCCTACCTTTTCCCTTTCGCTTCTCTCTTACCCATAGACAGAGTTAGGATGTAAAACTAATAACCCATGCGACGCCAGGGCGGGTCAACTAGTAGAAAATAAATCATTATTATTAATTTAATGACAAGAGTCGGAACTAAAATTGCGGCATACATCGTGGGCGGTACAACACAACGCTAAGTGATTTAAGCAATAATTGGCCGGCTCCTGCAGAGCAGCTGCATGCATGAATGAAAGAACTTAGTAGTGAGTAAGAGATATTATAATAGCTATTAGTAGATTATATCTCTAATATATATGTCTTATGAGTTTGCCCCAATCTTAGTGGCGGCTGTAAAGTCGGCGCAGTAGCAAAAATGAGATTGCGCGGGAAGAGGCAAGCGGTGTGTGCAACGTGGCTTGCAGTGCACTTGAGTTTGACGCAGACAGTATTGTTTTAGATAAAAGACGGGCTTTATAATAAAATATTTTGGAATAATTAGACTTAACATTTCCATGTGGTCCCGGTGTGTGAATAGGACCCTGCTCTCTTCCCGTGGGTGCCGTATATACAGGCATTGGGGAGCAGCATTTCGGTCTGCATTAAGTAGGTATAGTCTACTGCGATCACCAAAATATCTGCTAGGATATGGTGATTATGACAAATCCCCCTATGATAAGCATCCTCACATGGGGCGATGATAATGAAGATGAGGAATGGGAAGAAATTATAAACAGGAAATTTCAATTTCCGTAGAAATTCATTGTGATACGACCACAGAGCTAGAATTCGTTACGATACGGCTCGTAATTATTATCGTTCATAATTGAAAACACGAATGGATAGTAGGCATGGATATTTCACAAGGAGCAGGTGAAAAATCATATGATTTTATATACCATAAATCACTCTGCTACTTTTTAGAACATAGTCTGCTACTAATCACAGTGTAATTAATCACAATTGATGAATCGTGGCTTCGGATTTCATAATACGAGAGTAGCATCAACGGTCAATATCAAAACATATAATTTTTTTTATGCTTCAGAAAACAAACTGAGACCAGTAATGTATAATTTTATAAAATCTGCGTTAGATTTCTTAGTAACCATTAGTAGCAGGTCGCAACTTCGCTGGGTTGCTTCTAAATCGCGTCTTTGTTCCTTTTCATAAAGCGCCGCCAATCACCATCACCATGGATCATAAATTCATTAGACATATGAAAAATCACAGCCGTCGCAACTTCGCTGGGTTGCTCCTAAATCACGTCTGTGTTCCTTTTCATAAAGCACCGCCAATCGCCATGGATCATAAATTCATTAACCATAAAATAAGAAAAATCATAGTCTGTGAAAAATCACAACCTGTGAAAAGTAGCAGGTGAAATCACAGTGTCTAAAATAATTCATATGATGAAATGATTATGATTTTAAAGTAGCAATCATTTCCATGCCTAATGGATAGGCAAGGACTATTAAGGATCTCCATAAAATCTAAAAATTAAAAACAAGTAAGTAAGTAGCCTTGTAAATTAAGTTCTCGGCGTCAAAAATAGTAACTGCAATGTCGATATCTAAGTATAGTATATTTTGTAGTTATTCAAAAAAACTGTATATAAAATGAATGCAAATGTATCAATATTCAATGTAGCCAATATGTTCCTGCAATACGTATTTTTAACATCGGAATCAGAAAACAATATTAAAAGCTTTTTGATATTTCATTTCCCATTTCATAAAAGAACCACTATTAATTTAAATATCGGATGAATGGAATTCGTATATAATATTGTAGCGTATATAATATTGTACAGTATTCTGCGAAACCATTATTTCCCTACAAAATAAGTAGATTATATTATGTTTCCTCTATTATTATTGGTCGTAAAAAATTAAATTGTCTGTCGTAAATAAAACTTCGCAAATTCGGCGTAAAAATAATTCAGTCATAGGAAAAGTTAGGCATTTCGGCACTAAACCACTTTAGCATAATACCACAGACTAGAAATGAATGAATACATAGATGGTAGAGTAAGATCATAACTAAAACGTGGAGTCAAAAATGAATACCATTTTGCATACTTCATGGTTTATTTTTCAGACTGCGGTGCTTGGGTGAAATTATTCAGAAGCGAAGGCAAATCTATTTAACTCTTAAACTCCCAGCGACCCGATATTGAACATGCATGCGTTATTATTTATTTGTCATCTCAATGCACCAGCATTCTGGAATATCAATTCCAGACGTTAATCGTGAACTTAAACATATTATGAACTAGCTGACCCGCTCCGGCTTTAGGTCCCGGCGTGATACGTCCTAACCCTATTCATGGGAAGCGAAAGAGTAAGACGGGGGAAAAGGGCTAATTATTTCTATTGCCGTTTCATCGAGTGTTGGTCTTTTCCCCCATCTTTTTCAATTTCCCTTCTCTCCCCGTTTAACAGGATGAGTATATTCATCTTCGTTGCCATGTTTTATCGCTCATGGATTACGCCACGTAACCTGTATACTTTACTAGATACTTAGATCAAGTATTTAGTACCCACCTACTTTTTTACATTCGTATTTCTTATTCGTTAGAATATGGATACTTAGTTTAAAATTAGAATTGAGATTCCAGTGGCGACCACGAAACGGAAGACGCGCGTCAGCGTGTGCCGGTACCCACTAGGTGGACCGACCATTATGGTGAAAACCGCGGGGAGCCGATGGATGCAGGAGGGGAGCAGCTGCTCAAGGTGGCGCTCTCCGGGGGAAACCTATCTCAGCAGCGGACATCGTCAGGCTGTCGTGATGATGATGATGATGATGATGATGATTATGAACTCACATCATCTATCAATATAGACTACTTATTCACTGTTCAAGCAGCCATATGCAGCAGTATGTTTCTCAGTCTAAGCATAATACGTACACTTTTCTGAGTGACTAGTTTTGACAATGAGCGAGTTAGATCGTAAATATCTTCCGGATTGTGGGCACAAGTTGTATGCCCAAGTTTTGAGGTTGTGGACCCAAGGTCAATCGAAAAGATTTTGGAGTTTGAATGGAGGTCAGACGTTCAGAACTATTTTGCCAATTTTGAAGTTTATTTGCGAGGAAATTGTGGTAACTTGTATTGGAAGCTTTTGATGTTAACAGTAGTTCAAATCTTATAAGTATAGTTAGCTTAAAACGTTTAGATTTTTATTACAAAAATATGAGGTTTTAAAAGAGTAGGTACCTAAAGTTATAATAAGTACCTACACAAAGAAAACCAGTGATAAGAATACTTATGGTATTAATTTATTTATTAATTACGGTACCAATCTAACACATTCTATAAAAAAATCTATAACAAACAAACAAAATAGCCAGTTATTAAAATAAATCAGAAGTATTAGGTACGCACCGCAGATTAGATACTAGTTAGTTACGTCAAAAATATTACTTAATAATATAATAGGTAATTCATCATCATCATCACCATCAACTAGTGATGGATTAATTAGTATTCGCATTCATTTTTAGCATGCGAAAACTCAATTAGCATTTCGCAAATGAAATGTAGTTGCGAAACTTTGTGAAATATGAAATTTCATTTCAATTAATTTAGTTAATAAAATAAATAAATAAATATGTGTGGACATTTCACACAGCGCCATCTAGTCCCAAACTAAGCATAGCTTGTACTATGGGAACCAAATAACTGATATAATACTTATATACTTTTTTGTTTGTAAATACATACATAGAATACAATACAATAAAATAGAATACAATTGTTCAATTTGAATTTAATTTTTAATATAAAGTTTCATTTCATGTTTCATTTCCTTTTTCATTTCTTTATCATTTCATTTTTCATATAACTTTTCACTTCATTTTTCATTTCCATTTCATTTCATTTTAGCAAATAGCATAGCAATAGCAATTAGCATGCTAAGACTCGTGAATTAGCATGTTTATGAAATTTACGCAAAATCGCATTAATGGTCATGGCTACCATCAACAGCCTGAAGACGCCCACTGCTGAACATATGCCTCCCCCAGAAAGCGACACTGAGCGGCTGCTCAATATACAGGGTGTAATTTAATTCATTAGCATAAATTGAGCCCATGATAGTACATCATTTATAGATGATTATTAAATAGTAAAGAGTGTAAATGAAAATACTTTTATTGAAAACTATGAAGATTGCCGCGGCGCCTAACGCAGTTGGCACGGATGATTTTGATACATTTAAACGTTTTTATACCTTGTATGTACTAATTAAAAACAGTACTTCATTATTTTAACTAAATTTTGTATTGTAGCATTTGATTAAGTAAGTTATTCCATTTTTTGGAGTTATTATTATTACCAAACTAATGTGTTAGAAATCAAAAATTTTGGTCCACACGTGACCGGTATCAGGAGTAGATACCTAGTTTCAAAGGATGCCAATGAATTCAATTACACCCTGTATATAACAAATAAATTGAGACTGTAATTATAATTGGTTCATCCGAATTCAAAGTCATCCTATCAAATGCATAACAGTTATAAAACCGCTACCCACGCTGAAATACCTCTGAACTCACAATACAATACCAATATAGTGTAGTAACTTGTAAAACGAATAAAAATTATGCTAATGTTAAACAAACAAGCAGCTGGCGACGTTTTTTGGTAAACAATTGCCATAAAAAAATACTGGCGACGTTTTATCGGATGTCATCCCATACCTTTCACGGAATTTCTTGATAGTACGGGAGCCGGCGGCATGAACACTTACGTTACGTAATAATAAGATGTTCTCTATGTCACATGTTCAAATAATTATTTTATTACCATTTTAATAAAAAAAAAAGGAAAATAAATCGACTTTCATTGCCTCAATTTTATACTAACAAAGTACTTGAATGATATTATCGTATCATAAATGTTTTGCTATTTATGTGTATTTTTATTGAAAAACCAAACTATGGAAGTTGGAACCTATTTTAGGAATCCTCTGTGGGATCATTTTGAAAGTAAGAATAAGACAAAGAATAAGAATAATTTTTATTGCCAGAAAAAAATAATAGTGTTAATCATCATTACAAATAATACAAAATCAGACTTTATTAATTATAGTACAGGTAAAAAGTATCCCACGGGCCCCAAACTAGGCAACAGCCTGTATCTTGGGTGCCCTAGTTAATGTATTCCCTGAACTATTGATGCGTACATATATAATAATAATAATTCAACCCACCGTACATAATTCACGCTTCGGTACATTGGTGCATCATATATATATTATTACATTAAATATATATATTACATTAAATAATCCAACGGTATAACTTTAGGAATGTATATATTCAAGCTAGATAAATACTGAATAATGATTTTAATTTAACTTGTAATTAGAAATTTATATATTATTTGCTAACATTCAGTTAACTTACTTAAGGCCCGTTTGATACAGTACAGGACCTAAGTATATCGATTCAATAAACGAAAAATAATCCGGATCAGTTAATAAATGACGGAGAAAAAAAACAGAATCGAGACCCTCTCCGTTATTTAAGTCGGTTGAAAAACGGTGTTTAATTTTTTTATTAACCACAACCAAACCTAAATATTGACGATCCGAGTGTCGAGTATCAATGCTGCGTTCGAAATTATAAAAAGTTGGCACACCGCCCCGATGCGTTCCAAAATTGAACTACATATTGTTTTTAAAGTTATAGTTGGTTTGGATTTACGAACATTGTAAAACCGCGGTTTTCTTTTATTATAGATTTATAAAAGTACCCTATTTTCATTATTCTTATTTCTTCCATAAGTAATTAATGGCGATCATGACCGTAAATTGAAAGCCATCATTATTATAGGTAGGTTCGTATCATTATTATAACAACACTTAACAATACTTGAAGTACACGCCACTCCTCCCATGTTTGCTTGGGATTGACTAAGTATTACCAGTATAAGGTAGGTACTATTAAAATTCTGTGTATTACAATGAAAGTGAAATCTTGTCTTCAGTGGTCGGCAAAAAGGCCATAAACAATAGGGAACACAAATTAAATACCTACTTCATTGAAGAGCGCGCAACATTTTTAATAAGCGTTTCGTAACAGCACTTGTTAAACGAAACGTAATATTTTTGACAGGAGTGTACTTAATGTCATGTAACCTCCTTATATTCTAACTGTGCACAATACTTATGTACTTATATTAAACTTTAGAGTACTAAAAATAAGGTTCTTAATATTTTATTACCAATTTTTGACAGAACTAATAAGATTGTAAATTAAAAAATGTTAGACAAACAAAATGGAAAGTCTACATCAACCGGCCATGTTGATTGTTCATTCAATATTATGATTTGTATAGCATGACATATTTATTAATATTAAAATATTCTGAGATTTATTGCCATAAGACAAGCTTTATTATCGTGTGATATAGAGTTCTTCTTAAAAGATTAATGATTAATGATCGTCAATCAAATAGTTACAGTTGTATTAAATCTTAGGCATTATGACTAAATTTTTTTTTGCATAAATTAAAAATATTCCTCAAAAGATAAATGTATAAAATATCTCAAAAAACCGACAAAGTTACAAGCATTATAAAAACCGGAATAGAAAGGGATAGCTCAAACGGTCGGTGACGTCAGAGCAATGTCGTCATAGTACCTCATTACTAAGCTGTGGTAGCTTTTCATACAATCTCTTTGGCATGTGACGTCACGAGTGGATTTTTCATAGTAACTGTGGAGGCGCTCTGTTTCGCGAGAAAGGGACAGGAGATGCCTCCTGTAGAAACTTTAAAAGCTTATTACTCCGTGATTTATTTACCGATTTTACATATTTTTTCAATCATTGCATTCATTTTTAATCTTCTTTATGAAAGTTATATTTAATTGTTCATTTTTAATAATAGTCATCATGCCTATCCCGCGTTATTCAAATATGAAGCTATTAGCAGGTACCTACTTACTTATAATTAACTCAATTATTTATTTTACTTTTCACATACCTACACTGCTACAGAAGTAATAGACCTAAGTACCTACTCCACACTGTACACCACAAGCACCTACCTATATATTTAGGTAATCTGCGATGCTACCAATGCGCCCAGAAATGCGGCTTAAGATGGGTGTAATTTTACCACAGATTCGTTACTCTCCTAAATGTATACGGGTGTAACATAATAGGCATGATGACTACTATTAAAAATGAACGAGTAAATATTAATTTCATAAATAGGATTAAAAATGAATGCAATAATTGAAACAGTAAATAAAATCGGTAAATAAATCAAGGAGTAATAAGCGTTTCAAGTTTCTGGAGCATCCTGTTCCTTTCTCGCGAAACAGAGCGCGTCCACATTTACTATGAAAAATCCACTTATGACGTCACATGCTAAAGAGATTGTATGTAAAGCTACCACAGCTTAGTAATGAGGTACTATGAACGACCTTGTTCTGACGTCACTGGCCGTTTGAGCTATCTCTTTCTATTCCAGTTTTTTAAATGCTTTTAACTTTGTAATTTTTTGAGTTTTTTTTTTTTTGACGAAAGTTTATATTTAGTTGGTTTGACAAGCTTGCGGAAAAGAGAGCGAAGGTCTTTGAAGAAAATCCTACAATGGCAATTGTGAATTTTGAATTTATTTTTTAAAACTAGTGTATCTTGAACTTTAATGTGTAATAAGGGTGGATTATTATCCGTTGAGTGTTCGTGAACGTGCACGAGTGTTGGCAAATGGTTTCAAGATCATAAAACCATGCATTGTCGTTTTTGCTTCAAAGGCCTTTTTAGAGCCTTCAGTAAAATATCCTCCATTTTACTGTTGGCGTTTTGACTGACAAAATATGACTTTGACTTGACATAACCGTACAAATTTTACCCACTTGACATTGGCAGAATTATTGCAAACAAGCGATAGAAAGCCATAAAGAAGAAGAAGAATAAGAAGAGAGCTAAACGGCATGACAGTGACATTACTTCATCTGTCGCAACACGCCTGCGCAAGGTGTGGACGCATGTGCCTCTCTCGTATTGGCTTATACAGCCACCAAAAGAGGTGTCTTTCAACACACTGCTTAAATAGTCTGTAATAGACTTAAAGGCCAATGATGATTATAAATTTATGGCAAAAAAAAAATTTTAGTCATCATGCCTACTGTACCAAACCGTGCATGCATACCTATGAATAACGCATTCCTTCTTCAAAGACCTTACTAATGAAATCTTCAGGAAGAGTGTTTATTTGTCCAAGATGAGTGTCAAACTTAAGACAATTTAAATTAAGTAAGTCATCATCATTTTTTAATTTCAAGTTCTCCATTGGTGACCGGAGGACGCAGTATAAGCCGGCCCCCACCAGGTTGATCGTCGATCTGATGAAAACCGCGGGCAGCCGCTCAAAGTGGCACTCTTTGAGGGAGGCCTATGTACAGCAGTGGACGTCTTCAGGCTATTTATGACGATTTAAATATTTTTTTTTTATGCCGTAAACCTAAAACCTGCTATGTCTCGGTGTCATCGTGAGTCATATCAACTTCCCATTTAGGTCACGTCGGAGCATCAACCTTCATCTGATCTCCAAAGCTGATATGTAAAACGGCCACCGGACTGGTCACCGGTTTTGTTCCACTAATTGGCGAGGACCACATTCCAGGGACCGGGCACCCGGCCGTGCCTGGGAAAATAGGTGCCAGCTAGGAAAAATAGGTGCCAGACAGGCTTAATAGGTGTCCGACGAGCTAACTAGATGTCGGACGGGCTAACTAAGTGTCGGATGGGCTAACTAGGTGTCGGACGGGCTAACTAGGTGTCGGACGGGCGTAATAGGTGGCCAACGGGTAAACTATAATAGGTGTCAGATGGGCTAAATAGTTGTCCGACGGGCTAAATAGGTCTCGGATGGGTTAATTAGGTGTCGGATGGGCTAAATAGGTGTCGGGTGGACTAAATAGGTGTTGGATGTGCTATCTAGGTGTCGGATGGGCTAAATAGGTGTCAGATGGGCTTAATAGGTGTCGAACGGGCTAACTAGGTGTCGGACTGGCTAACTGGCTAACTGGGCGGGTTCAAACGTGCCGGATAGGATGTTCATCGCACAATGTTTCTGCCGGGTGGGAATCGAACCCACAACCTATAGTACAAAAGCAAAGGTACTACCAACTGAACTATCAGGCCAGTCAAAATAATAGTAGGTACTACCGTTCAGGTACACACACAGAGCACGAAAAAAGCTACGCTTTAATTGAACTCCCCGCTGTAATTTTTTTCACTGCTCTTTTTGACACAGATTGTAAAAAAGTATGTGACTTATTTTTGTTTAATCCGTGATCCAAGGTCTGACCTTTTGTCTTAACCATGTCTTAACATTACATACTAATATATATACCGACATAATAAAAGGACTACATTAGAGTTGCGTGTTCTACAGCAATCAAAATGTGTTTAGGAGCCAAAGGCCTCCATTAACGAGCTGCGAATATCTCAGAAGCACTGGCGTACTTTCAACAAATACGCAGGTTTTCCTGTGCCTTTTGCACGCACGATCCCTATTTTAACCAGCCTTTTAAACGTAATGAAATTCATCTAAAATATTATTCTTCACCTATCACCACCATTTCTTGTTTCATTTGAAAAAAGCTGGTTTTCAAAAAGATATGGCAATTGGCAGATCACAACTCTCGCAGAACCACTCATGTGATTGAAAGGTTCTCGAGGACCACGAACAGGAAGACGCAGCGTAGGCCGGCCCCCACTAGATGGACCGACGATCTGGTGAAAACCGCGGGGAGCTGATGGATGCAGGAGCCAAACAGGCGCTCAAAGTGGCGCTTTTGGAGGAGAACTTTCAGCAATGAATGTCTTCAGGCTGTCAGTGTAATACTTTCGGCTGAAAGTTGACACATGCAAATCAGCAAGTCCTAAATATGTAGGTATTAGGTATGTCGTGTATATACTTACAAAACTTTTACTGTTGTGTTTATTTATTTTGAGTAATAAATTGCAACGGAATGGTTTACTTTTATGTTGATTGCACTTAAAGTCATGATTCGTCTTTTACTCGAGATAGCGCTTACTTGACTGGCTTCTGAATTATAATGAATATAGGTTGACCATGAATTAATAAACTGAAAACAAAAACAAAACAGTTTATTTTTAAACACTACTGTTGGCAAATTCAAATTACATTACAAATACAATATTGTAGTGAGGATATCTTGAAAACCTAAAATAGAAGATGACGCCAGTAAGCCTAGCAAGAATATTTACGCGCGCGTAAGTGTAACGTTAACGTAAGGCCCCCCTATTACGAATGCGTCTGCCGCTCAACTGCTGTCAAAGTTCATACAATTTGGGCAGCAGTTGAGCAGCGCTGCTAACTCAATCGTAATAGGGGATCAGATCATATGCCATACAACTGCCTTAAGTACGTTAACGTTACACTTACGCACGGGTAAATATTCGTGCTAGGCCTACAAGATCTTGGTTTCGGCTTCGAGTCAGGCCAGACGGGAATCTTGGAGCAAAATGATACCTACTTACAGGATCATTGTAGGAAAGGTTTGTCTGTCTGTCTGTAGAGTAAATATTTGTGCATGTGTCCTTCACACATGCACAAATATTTACCAGCATGACATTAATAACATCTTGTACCAAAACTTGATGATTTAATTTAAATATAGAGGTCAAAACAAAAGCTTACCTTGGAGAATGCATTGCGAAATTTGCGAACCACGCGTTGTATCATAAGGTAGGTACTAAAGGTGCCTACATAGCAGATATAAAATCTACAAAATGGCAAGTAGAGAAAGGTTTTGGTGAATCTATGCCAATTTACACAAATAAGTACCAATGTTTTGTTTATAAAAAGCGCAGCAAATAAATTGAAAAATCAAAGTGTCAACACAAGTAAACTGGAGAGCCGCGGAGAACCATTTAACGATAAATCCCCTTCAAGACAAATCTTTAACGACTTAAAGTGAACTTAAAACTTAAATCGTCTTAAAATTGAAAATGCAAACTAGTTTTCCGAGTTCCCGCTCCTTGGATATCTAGGCACCTTTTGTTTCTTTGCAGAGCTTTTGGACTGCATCGCATGAGATTTATGTTTTTTTTAAAGGAAATACGAGAAAGTTATATTAGAAAACCAAATCAGTCATAGGTAACACAGAATACAATACAATATTAGGACGTACGGCTGAACATAGGCCTCCCCCACAGAGCACATTGAGTGGCTCCATCGGCCCATTTTGTATAGTTAGGTATTTGTTATTTGTCTAAAGTGAAGGAACTCCTTCAAACAAATAATTCCGTTATTAAAGTTCCGATATTAGAATTGAGATTAACACACTTTCTGAAATTGAAACAATAGATATGGTCACCTCATGCTCACATGCCATATAAAATGTCACCACACCGTCGAGCTCTCGACGTTAAGCCTACCATAATAAGCCTTAAAATAAATTTAAATTACAATTGATGCAAACTTCTGATTAGCCAACTGTACTTTTGGGTATTAAAATTCGCGATTTTACTCACTTTTTTACATTTTTTAATGAAGCTTACAGTTTTATAAAAAAGGTCTAGGTTATAACTTCTTTTTTTTTAATAATAATAAACGAGAAATCAACATAGTTAAATAAAAGTACAGGATAGCAATAAGATGAATAAATTATTGTAATGCGCATTTTTTTGTATGAACAGAGACATTACGTAAGTAGGTCACTGACCTTCACCTGGGGCACCTGAAAAATATGAAAAACTACTTATTGTTTTTAGTTTTGTGTAGGTATTATACCGATTATACCTATGCTGAATGAAACACTTGAAAATCCGTCCTAACTAATAAGGTTACAGTCTGACATAACTACATAACTTCACACGAAAAATAACTTCATAAAAAAGTTAACAGAAAAATAACTGGCTGGAAGAAAGCGTCCCCATGTGCCTCGAGTTTGTAAAAAAAGTAAAAAATACTGGCAAGCGAGAAGTGTGATTTGTATACTTTTTCGCGCTCTCCGATAATGCAGGGATGTCGAATTGTCGATGAATGATTCATCGAACGAGATATCGATTACATTTTAAATGTGAATAACCTAACGTGTAGGCGTTTCTGTATTTATTAGTTATGTAAATAGCATCTGTATGCATATATAAATAATCGGAACTGTTTCTGAACGTCTTAATCACAAGAAAGTTACGAGTTTGAAATAGTTAACTTATGAAAATGTTTCTATGTAAATTAAAAATTTTAAGTAATATTTTTAAAAAGATAACCTACCTGCTTAATATACTTACGCCCTAAATTTTATATTTTCAGATGTAGGTAATCAATAGTCATAGATTTTCAGTATTATCTACTAATGACCACTCTACTTAGGTACCTATGCCTGTGATGAAAGTTCTCAAATGTCAAAACCACAGTATAATAACCAAACAATTTTGAAAAGAATTATTTAATTATATACCTACATTATACAAAAAAAAACGAAAAACAATGTTATAACAAACCTCTATAATGTCACAGAATACATAATATTACTACGTAATAATGCTACAATCTTGATATTTTAAATATCGTATTACATGATAATAATCGAAAGAATTAATACGAGTCGCAAAACAAGCAAAACTAACCACACCTCTTCTCTGTTGTCAATAAATTACGCGCCAGCCAATGCGTTTCGAAAATGGAATCGTCCGTCCTACTCTTGCCAATACTTTTTGAAAAGAGATCGTTTATTTTTCACTGCGTTCCAATTTATGAAATATAATAAATGTTTAACAACAGTTTATTGGAACGTTCCGGTCGCCACATTTAATAATTTGAATTATTATTTATACGTTTGTAAATCATCTCTTCGATGTTAAGATCTTTCCGCCTACAGCAGTTATAACTGATCTGTATTTTTGTGTAAACTTTTGTATGGTTATTAAATTAATGAATTTTAATGATAACAATTTATATTCTATACCTACCTACTAGGTAGTAGGTACCTACTATAGGTACTTAGGTTACTTAAATCATTTTACCTAATTTTTATGGGATTTTATTATCCTAAATTCCTAACCAAGATTTAAAATATTATTATAATCTTCTTTTTTATTCTTCTTTCTTTAATGTATTACTTAGGTAGTTACATAGAAGGTAGTTAGGTACTAAGTAAAAAAATTTTTAATGACATTTTATAATGAGATCAAAAACGCTCTCTTTACTGCTTTAACCTGCATGGAGTTTGGGCGAAAGCTGGCGAAAGTCTCAGGCTGGTTATAAACACAAAAAAGGAAACATACTTAACTTTTTTCTTTTTTTCTTGGCTTAGCACTATTAATTCTGCCGCTAGGTCATAGGGTCACATAATTTGGTTCTCACTTCCTACACCCATATCTGTCCGCCATCACAGCGCGCGCGCACTTTATGTGTGAATCTGTAATATAATTCGGCTCCCAACAGTGTAACTATGACTTTGGTTACACAACATTATTATTTGTGTCGGTATTTTAAATAATTTGTACATGCGGTTGAACATTAAAATAAATTAGCTCATATTTTGAGTGTCAAACATTTTTTTTACTTAGTCTTAGGTTTGTGGTTTACTTTTACATCGGGCAAATCTAATAAACACCCGTCACAATGAGGGGGAGGGACTATGCTTTATCTAAGAAAATCTGAAAATGTTTACGTAAAATAAATTAAATATAAAGGGACTACTTAGGTACTAAAGGTAGTAGGTACGTAAGGTACGTACTTAATTTTATAAAATGTAATATAATTTCAACGCCCGGTAAAAAAGCTTTGAAATGAAACAAATGCAATAAGTATATTATTATGTATTATGTCTATGTAGGATATTTTATATAATTATGTATATATTTAAGGTATATTTATTTATGTATATATGACTATACATAGCGTTCTTTTTTGTATGAATACCACCGTCCATGTATTGCTATGTCATTCCTTTCCATACAAGGTTGTCTGGAAGAGATCACTCTGAGCGATAAGACCACCAATTGATACACTTTTGTTAATTTTGTTGGTTGTTAGCTTTTAACTATTTGTGATATGGTGTTTCAATAAAGAGTTTATCTATCTATCTATCTATCTATCTAAGTATAGGTACATTCGTGAGCTTTTCTGCATAACGCGATCCATTTATAAATCATAAATCCACAGTAGCTTTAACCTCAGGCGCTCATAGTAAGCATAAATATAAAATTTGATTCAATAATATACGACCGTTCGCGGCCATATTTGATTTATCACACGAAAAACGCTAACTCTCTGATTTATATCATTGTGTTTCGTGTCTTTTAACGAAAGTGGTTATAGAAGATTAATGATAAATTATAAGCAGAAATTCTATGGTAGGTACCTATTTAATGTTCTACCACGTTTGCGCAAAGTCGAAAGTCACATAAATTATCACAAAAGGGCTATTTTAGCACTTTTACTCTTTTAGATAATTTACTGAAGTAAACAATGGAGCGGGAATAATATTTAAGTATACTTAGACCTTGTCTAGATCCGTAATGAGGAGATCCGCAAGAGAACTAAAGTAACCGATATAGCTTTCAGAATCAGCAAGTTGAAGTGGCAGTGGTGGCCACATCGCTCGTAGAACTGACAACCGATGGGGAAGAAAGGTTCGCGAGTGGCGACCAAGAACTGGAAGACGCAGCGTAGGCCGGCCCCCCACTAGGTGGACCGACGAGCTGGTCAGAACCGTGGGGAGCCGATGGACGCAAGAGGGAAGCAGCCGCGCAAAGTGGCGCTCTTTGGGGGAAGCCTATGTTCAGCAGTGGACGTCTTCTAGCTGATGATGATGATGATGATGATACTTAGACTATCGCTATTATATGCGACTCAAAGCATCTAAAATTCCCCACCCCCACCTGGGCGGTTATTCTCTATGGAAACACAGATTCCACACGATATGAAACCACGTCGTTATCGTGTCTTGTTCAAATCGTGTCACAGCGTCAGACATACCTTCACTTTACATTAAAGTTATCTTTATTTTGAATAAAATATATTGATATAATTGATCATATCTTTTGATATGTTGATGTTTCGGAACGCGTCTCGGTAAAACATACGATTTTTGACAGTTCAAATCGCGACAAATCCAAATTCATTTCGCGCGGTTTTGTTTATGTTTCATAGAGAATACAGTTTTGCAGATTTCTTATGTAAGACAAGCTATACAGAGAATAACCGCTCTGGGCGGTTATTCTCTATGGAAACACTCAGGTCATATCTTTTGATGTGTTGACGTTTCGGAACGCGTCTCGGTAAAATATACGATTTTTGACAGTTCAAATCGTGCCAATTCCAAATTCATTTCGCGCGGTTTTGTTTTCGTTTCATAGAGAATACAGTTTCGCAGATTTCTTATGTAAGACAAGGAATTCACGTGGTTTCGAAGTAAGGAATCGATACGGAATAATGGCCCTGCGCGTCTTTGAAGCGGATTCGGTATGCATCGCTACTCGCGGGGATAGCGGCACGACCAACACGAGCAGCGATGTACCGAACGGCTGATGCCATGATAAAGTTTAAAAAAAAACACCAAAGCTATCATAAAATCTGTGGCCAAAGTATACACGAGCGTCATCTCTTGATGATAAGAGAACTTACAATTTAACGTCACCATTCAAAAAACCAAAAAAAAAATTAATAAAGGTTTAAAAAAAAACTGTTTGATGTGGTTAATAATCCGTGTTCTGTTGCAACGATCATTTTATTAAACCAACAACTACCATGTCCATTAAAAAAATTAAGCTGTGCCAATGGCTGGATTTATACGCATACCTAACGGAATCTAGGTTTTATGAAGATTTTATGGCAAATACTCGTAGAGATTAAACGAAACATATCATAAAATAAAGCCATAATCTTATAGCGAGGTAAAGCATTACCGTGTCAGCACCATAGAATAAATATTACGTTAGTAAATGCAGCCCTCTGTGGGACGTGTCAGAGATTATTTAGAGGAGAAAAGTCAAAAAAGTAGATGTATTTCGGTTGATATTGCCATTCTGCAAGACATTTTATTTACTCAGGCGTTTCGCTCACATAGGTACTCATTCTGCAATACAGACTTTGAGCAACTACGATGCTTTGTATTAGTCATTTTGCAACTAAGACTTTTTACAACACAGGTGATTATGACCCTCATCATCATCATCATCATCATTAGCAGCCCGAAGACGTACACTGCTGGACATAGGCCTCCCCCAAAGAGCGCCACCTTGAGCGGCCACTCGCCTCCTGCATCCATCGGTTCGCCGCGGTTTTCACCAGATCGTCGGTCAGTTCTATGAGCGATTTGGCCTGCCCATTGCCATTTCAACTTGCTAATTCTAAGAGCTATATCGGTCACTTTAGTACATAGTCGTTATAACACCATACGGCCTAACAAAACGATTCCCAACAACGATCGGAAGCGACTTTAATACAGATGAAATATGCGTGTATTGTAAAAAATATCACAACACTCAATAAATCCAGCCATAAGAGATATCGACTCGATCGCGTTTCCTTTTCACCCGGGTATTCATTTCAGTATCTTATATCAACGCTTGGGTGTGATGTATGGCTGTTTGTAATGTCAATTTATGTGTCTGCATTGCGGTGACGTCACCGAAATACCATTCAATGATTATTGACACAGGATAATATGTGACTAAAGTGACCGATGTAGCTCTTAGGATTAGCAAGTTGAAATGGCAATGGGCAGGCCACATCGCTCGTAGAACTGACAACCGATGGGGAAGAAAGGTTCTCGAGTGGCGACCACGAACTGGAAGACGCAGCGTAGACCGGCCCCCCACTAGGTGGACCGACGACCTGGTGAAAGCCGCGGGGAGCCGATGAATGCAGGAGGCGAGCAGCCGCTCTGAGTGGCGCTCCCGGGGGGAGGCCTATGTTCAGCAGTGGACGTTACCAGGCTGTTGATGATGATGATGATGATGATGAAGATGTGACAAAATTTATTATTACAAGATTAGTTACAACTTACAGAGAAATTGTAGCACGATCGGGATTTGAACCCGCATCCATCCGTTCCTAAAGCAAGAAGCTTTTCTTTATGCTATCGTGAAAACTGATCTTATTTCGAAAATCCTTCACGCTTTACAATCAACTTTCGGTGTTGGTAGCGCCATCTATTGAGAGATTCTTGAGAATTACGTCACCCAACCAGCAGCGTTGTTCAGTACTTCTCACAGAATACTATTACTTCCACCGAGAAGAATAACGACTCCATAGTAAAAAAATGAGATCAAAAAGGAGAGCGTCATCTCTGTGTGGCCCCCCGCCTGGACAGTTTTAATATGGCGGGAACTTCAAATGTACCTATATTATAGGTGCCTATCGTACCTACCTATTTTATTCATAAGAAAAACAAACAAATAAATTATCATAGGATATTTATTTTCAAATGAACTTAATTATTGTAAATCGAATCAACTAACAACACAAATAAACGGCCGGTGAACTCCTCATTTTAGGCACTTTCTTCCATGATGAAAAACAAATTCAGCGTCACTATCTCGTTTTATCACTATTTCACAAACTTTTGTTCACCACTAACCACTAATACGATGCTCAACTCGAACTACATAATTAAGCATCAGAATATATCCAAAAATCCAAAATTTAGTCACAATTAGCAATAAAACTTTGGTACAAGATGAAATGCGTGAGCAAAAACCACGGCAGACATTTTTCTTGTGTTAACATATCACAAAATTTCAATCAACGTCACACAAACACGAGTTTTCTTGTTGAACCGTTATGTCATAAACTAAATTAATATTAATTCTATATTCAGACAAAATATTTACTCAATTAACATATACTTTAACTTAAAATATATAAAAAAGTATTTCACATTATTTTTTTATCGTATCAATATTCTCTACTACGGATATGACCGATACAGAAGACATTTCTATCTCATACAGCTGTGGCCCCTGTGTCATTCTCAACTCCAACCTTAATAGTGGACCGCGCCTGGTACTTCTCATGCAGTCGTTCTCGTCAGAGCGGTTGCGGTCGTCACGAAGAGTGGTGGGCTGATGTGGCTTGCCTCACGATATCTCGCCATCTTTCCCTGCTGTTGTTCAGTTACATCAACACAAATGTCTGTAAAGTGTAAAGATAAAGCGGGAATCACAAAAACACCACGAGTCTTTGTTTTTTCAGGATGCACGGGGACTTTAAGGGCCGGTAGTGCATCGTATTATAATTTAAGTTTATCAATACGCCTGGTGGAGGCGACGCGACCAATATTATGCTAGATGCTGGCAGTTATTGAGTACAACGAACCAGCCAGCATGCGAACTGCGACAAAGTTTTCTCGACACTTTCCCACGTATTCTAAAACATTTCACCAAAAATCCTTCACTTAACTTCCACTTAACTTTGAGGGAAACTCAAGGTACATCAATCAATCAATCAATCAATCAATCAATCATTTATTTGCGAGAACACAAGCACAATTCACAAGGAAGGTCTTAAAACAATATATATAGACATATTGCGTTCAACTTGCATGCAAGTGTGCAAATATTAAAAAGTATTTTTGTTACAGTACATTTGAAATTCCTTAACACTATAAAATGTGTGTTGTAATAACCAGTCATACAAAGATTTCTTGAATAAATTGCCTGTTAACATTTTTAAATCATTAGGTATACAGTTATATATTGAAATGCACATATTGTAGACATTTTTCTTATATATATCTTTACGACAAGGAGGTTGATCATCGCGACGTACCTTGAGTTGAGTTGCTTCGCTTCCCTCGTTTGAGAAAAATTTACGCAGAAATGTCAAGTTAATTATTATTGTCATTTAAAAATACCAAAACACAAAAATGAGGTTGATGCGAGGTTGAGTCGAGTGGAGTAATCTCGTGGTAACGACTTAGAATATGGAGTTTATCTCGTGATAGACCGTGACAAGAAAGTGTGTCTCACACCTCACTCACTCAGTTTTCTCACGGTGCGCATGCGCGCGCGCGCGTAAGTGTAACGTTAACGTAAGGCAGTTGTATAGCATTTGATTTCCCACCCTATTACGATTGAGCTAGCAGCGTTGCTGATGCGCGTCTGCCGCTCAACTGCTGTCAAAATTGTATGAACTTTGACAGCAGTTTGTAGCGGCAGACGCAATCGTAATAGGGTGATTTTACGTTAACGTTACACTTACGCGCGCGTAAATATTCGTGCTAGGCCTACAGGATTCAATGGGACAATGCTGCCAGCATGCTGGACACGACAATAATCACTGATGAAACAATTACACGTATAAAAAGCACCTACTATTTGTTTCTCTGCATCTGCTCTTGCAAAATATCATTAATATAACCTCTTAAACTTATCTCACAGCATTATCTAATAGTAGGCAATAAAACAAAACTACAATATTCTTAATCACCGTTATATTGGCGATATCTTGGTTCTCTTCTGTAAGCACTCTGTAACCTACGTCCCTCGGAGAATGGCCGACTGCTCCCGCGGGCCGCTTTATCGCTGCTATTCACGGACGAACTTGTTAGTTGACTTTTGTTTAGTAATTTTAGCCTACTGTGAGTATGCACGCTTTGGGAATCTTGGGATATAGAAAGAAAGATAGATAAAACTCTTTATTGAAACATCACATTACTGGAACTGTCGTTATTCACAAACTACTGATACATGCAGGATATATTGAAAAATGGCGCAATTATTTTCCCGGGTACAGTGCATTAGACATTCCTATGTGATAAGAATTTACGAATATCGTTTCAAGCATCATCTGTACTAAAACCAAGTAGGAACCTATTGATTACATATTATTTATCTTTCTAGGGCTGGTGAAAATTTAACATTAACTAAATTGGTTCAAGAAACTTTATTTTCTCAAAACAAATTTACAATTCACTGCATAAGAAATTTCACTTAAATTACATTAATTAGTTACATTTTACATCATATGAATACAATGAGGAATCAAAGCTTTTTAAAAAGATTTGGTTTATAAACAGAAACATGACAGCATCTTTCTGTTCGGTACATTAAATCTTTTACAATCAGCAAGCCACCTGCCAAGCGTGCTGATTATAGCAAACCCCTTGTGTGATAAGCGTCAAAAGTGGCTTTTTATGGGGGAGGCTTGTGTTTAGTAGTGGAAACGAGCGTGGTTCTGGCTGCTGATGTATTAACAAAAAAACGATTTTTTACCCCAAAAAACACAATATTTATTACTACTTACAACAAAATTAAAATGTAATTATGTACCACAAGACGATCTATCTAAAGCTATAAGTACTACTAACTTATTTTATACATTTCCCGTTTCACCTCAGTCAGACTTCTATTATATGAAAATATGATCCTCAACAAGCTACCTCACCTACGTAACTTAGCTTGCCCGCCCTAGCTGCACTTGTCGCCCAATAAGTAGGGTCGTGCACAGCCCGCTTTTAGCCAAGCAATATTGTCCGGCAGATAGCGTCCCGCGTTTGATTTGTACGCTACATTAGCGTTAAATCTAATGCCGTTACAGCTAAGTTATTTGCAGATGGTGTAATTGGGCCTCGATTGTCTTTATACCTACTTGTATGTTGGTTCACAAATAGAACAACCGGGAATTATATTTCCTAGAGGTTCTATTGGTAGAACAGATTCAATTTTTTTATCACTTGTTGTGTTGGTTGAACATTTGAGAATTAACTTTCCTACTTGTTCAATTGGTAGAATAAATAGTAGAACAGATGGGAACGACCCCATTTATTACAATCAAAGGTTAAAAAAAACACTTTAACAACCTATCATACTTTCTTTTGATTTCTTTTTGTTTTTTTATTTTGAAGCAAAATTGCGCAGAGAACTTCATATTCATATTCATTTATTGTAATCACATATAATACAGACTATAGATATTTAACAGTAGCTTGTCTTAAGGATCAATATATGTGCCCTGTTAATATTTACTATCTACAGTTCACATCCTATTCCTTCATGCGCAGGATCACACTCCACATTATATTATAACACCTAGTACCTATCATACCTATCCATATACCAGTTAAAATATATCTATGTATTAAAACGTTGACAGGACCCGATTGACAGGATGGCGATGGCCCGGACATCACTCATTAAGTTTTGAACCATTTTTGTAAAAATTTGGTTAAGGTGCTGACAGGACCCAATGCGAGCAGACGAACTTGAAACTTATTTTGTACCTAATAGGGTCGCTTTATGCATAGCAAAAATATGGCGATTAGTTATAAAAGAAACGCTTAATGTTATTAAAATAATAAGCTTACAGACGGATGCATTGAAACATAACTTATCACTATGATTTATTTCAATGGGGTGTCATATTCTAATGTAACATTTTAGGGCGTTTGAATGATTTTTTAAAGGTCACTTCACGATTTTTTTCTATGGAGAAAACTTTTCGTAATCGTGTTTCGGTTTCTGCATTGGAAAGAAGATATGACCAGTATTAACATGTATTTTTTTCAATCATGCAAATGGTGTACATTTTGAGACAATCATGTTCAAAATAGTTGATTTAGGAGCATTCAGCGCCTTAACTATTAAATAAATTATGCGAATTAAGTACATCTATTCGTAGTTAAGTACATATTTTTTGGCTACAAAGAGTAATGACTAAGCGGAACGAAACACTAGTCCCCTTTTCAGTCCTAATAAATAAACACAGTACCCAAGTTATGACCTAACTAAACTTCGACTCTTGTGCTGCATAAATTAACAGAATTGAAAGCTATGCCGCTTAATACCGCTTTCCATAATAACGGTGAAATAAATCAACTTGCCGGCATTAATTGTGCAGAACAATAACTTAATTATAACGTTTTCTATCTAGTATGTACCAACGGCTTAGGACCAAAGTAAGAGTGGGACATTGCAATTCCAGTAGTGTACACCTTGGACCATAGTTAATGACCTAACGTACTTATAGAAATCGCACTACGTACAAAACGGCACAACAGTAAACGGTACGTACTTTCGGCAAGTGACCGTACCGCTGATTAATGAATAGACCTGCCGGGCTAGCATGCGCCAGTGATGCCGTTTTAGCGACTTTGTCGCTATATCTAGCGGATTTTTAAAGTCTTCAGCGACTTTTTTTTCATATTGGACCCCAGAAAAATAATCTAGCGATTTTTTTTATCTATGATATCCAAAATTTTACAATGAACCAAATAATATTTTCAAATTATGACAGGTTTAGTCAGTCAAAATCAAATATTGTTGCTGGCTACATTATAAATATGTACTATTGGCGGCATTCTATTCACGGGAAATCCCCTATCATAATAACTTGTGGTCTCGAGGTTCGATGTTTCTCACTCTTTCGTACGATAATCAGGTATTGCTAGCTTTTTCTTTCGTTATCACCGTGAAAAATAACATATTATTCATTTATTTTACGTAATCCTTGAGAAGCACGTAGTTCTATGTGATTATTTAAAATGCTTAAGCGGATTTCTTAAACCATGATTATTGTTAAAATGATGGATAATCCCACTTAAAATGTTCAACTTACTATAATTGAATAATGTGACCAGGCAACCCCAAGCTACCAGTAGTGCCAACTTATTGCCACCAACGAACGAACAACATTCAAACGATAATGTTGGCTGCACTAATTGTAGCAGCCAACCACATACGAGGCAGTCGATCTCGCCCCTTTGCGCGCCGCGGCGTTTCTCAAAACGCAATAAAAAGGCAAAAGTCTTATTGAACTTGTCATCAATTACCTACCCAGTATCTTTTGTTTATACGGACTTGTGTGGAACCTGAATAAATTACAGTTTACAGTGAATTCCAGTTCTTCGTTTTTTTTTATTCCATCTGCCAGCCAACGTCCGGAGGCCTGAACCTAAAGCCCGAGGGCTAAAATAACTATTATTAATTATCACAGCCTAGAAATCTTCAATGATAATCTAGCGGATTTTTTGATGTTTTTGTAAAATCTGGCGACTTTTTCATATCTGTCTGGGGACTTTTATATTTATAACGGCAACACTGGCATGCGCACCACGACTACATTTTCTCGACACTATCTCGTGAGAGACCGTTTAAGTATAAGTGTATCTTTCTCTTACAGTGGTTAGCGTATAATAGTCTGTGGTGATGACAGTGTCGTGCGTATGCATGGCCTCGCATGCGCACCGCGAGAAAAATTGGTTTCACTGTAGAGTGACAAACACTTTAGTGATCCCATATTAGTCTTGTAACGGTATCTCACGAGAAAAAGTGTCGAGAAAATTTGATCGATATTCTCGTGTGTATTTATATACTAACCTAAAGTTGTCTTTGTCGTCATAACGGAACACTAAACAGACCTTCAGGTATATTAATTCTAAATTCATCTACTAAGATAAAACACTTTGTTTTATTAAAGCAGACGAAATTGTCTATTCATTTTAAACGAAATTGTATTTATTCAGTTAGAACTGTGCCGAAATCAAAGTAGTATAAAATTCCATTACCTAGACTGCCTAGACCCTCCCGGGAACTAATAAATTGAGGTCTGAATTTTCTTTATCTGCCAACCTTTTCTATTTTTAGACCATTAATATTATCTTTATCTGTATTAATGTAATTGTTAGAAAAGACGTTATTTTGTCCGTCATTGTACGTGTAACTTGAAATGTGCGTTGACATTTTGATATTATCCGCCTTGCGAAATAATAAGCTTGCCATCTCGTTTCTTCTTTTAAGGTTAGAGGAAGAAGGATGTAGTGTTAGTAACCTTCGGGGGTATTGTGATGCAAAACGCGTCGTTAGGTAAATGTGATAAAGTTTAAATTATTGATGGACATATGTCCACCGCCGGTTTGCCTCAGAAGAAAGGTGTAAACCCACTGAGCTTTCTCGTGCAATCCAAATGATGCATGTTATAAAACATTTTCAAAAAGGTTAAATAAGTACTACAAGGTAAGCAACGCATTGGTGAAGCCTCCGGTGTTACTTTTGTACCCTTTAATAAAAAATCCCTCATCACCAATCACCAGTATAAAACTAAGACGATTGACCATAGAATTACGTAAATTAAGGTAAGTTTCCAAACAACGTTTCTCAAAACGCACGTCACTTTTTCATATTGTAGTTTCTAGACGACTTGAGCAAAACAACATTTTTTTGGAAGCTCTTCACATAAAGCACTGACCCGCGCGTACTTTGTCATAGGTAGGTATATGGCACCCGAATGAATTAAGTACTGGGGTTCCATAGGTTCTTATTCTAAGCGACCAAGCACCCTTTTTATAAAATTACGAAAATTGGTCCTATGTTGTTTTATTAACTGTAGGTATGTAGTTCTAGCTGACAGTCCAGTGGGTATTAACTCAAGATGACTGGATACCTTACATTGTAACCAAATTACATCGATTCTCGCATCCTACGTCCTAATGAGGCATTTACACACGTAATGTAGAGATCCGAGCTAGATTTCAGTACAATGGTGCGAAAAACAAACACGTTATGATCTATTCATGAAGTGGGTACCCGCAGGTGTGGTGCAAACAAGTCGCGAGACCACGTGACCTGTGCATGTGCAGTGGACAATTTAAAAATGCTATTTGTACAAAAACATAGTGGCGTTCGTAGTTCGTACTTTACATTCTATATTGGGCCATATTCTACTACGTCCATTATTCGTACTTATCTTCCTTGGTGACGAGATCAGTCTTCCTGGGCCATTATTCCGTATCGATTCCTTGCTTCGAAACCACGTGAATTCCTTGTCTTAACATAAGAAATCTGCGAAACTGTATTCTCTATGAAACGAAAACAAAACCGCGCGAAATCAATTTGACTTTGGCGCGATTTGAACTGTCAAAAATCGTATGTTTTACGCGTTCCGAAACATCAACACATCAAAAGAAATGACCATTTATATCAATATATTTTATTCAAAATAAAGATAACTTTAATGTTAAGTGAAGGTATATCTGACGCTGTGACACGATTTGAACACGACACGATAACGACGTGGTTTTGTATCGTGTGGAATCTGTGTTTCCATACAGAATAACCGCCCTGCTCTTCCTCGGCTTCAGTCTATTTCAGACGTCGCCTTCTGCTAGAAGCACTCCTTAATGTTCTTCTGTACTAGGTACATCTTCCTTCTATCTTGTCTTGAGTCTGTTACATACGGAATCTTCGACATGTGTGCCTACTGTATGTTCAACCAGGGACAGAAAGCTGCAGAGCCAGGTTCTTGGACCCAATGCGATGAGTAACCACTTGGAAGACGCCCACTGCTGAACATAGGCCTGTCCACTTTGAGCAGCTGCTTGCCTATTGCTGATCGTGTAGAAGGGAGTTGCCATAATTATTCACATACCTGCTTGGCAGGTGTCTTGGTGATCGTATCAGTAGATTATGATGCGACCAGAATGCAGCTGCCTCCCTGGATATTCCCTTAGCTGGTTCTTGTTGTACCTACGGGAAGAGATGAGATGGCAACGACTACACGGCTACTACACGGAAATTCGTTCTTTTTTTTTTCTAGAGCACCCATAAAAATAAGCACTCTACCAATATTAGGATCTAGCCATCTTTTGGCTAATAAGTAATTTAAGTTTAAACTAAACTTCTAGAAATTCATTAACTTAGAATTATACAAAAATATCCCAATTTCCATCCAATTTCATTTACAAAACCCACAAAATTTTTTTTTTGTTATATTTTGGCTCCACACATAGTGTATTTAGCCAGTGTCTCTACAAAACCACAGACCAAATTATTTTAGTTACAAAATCAAAAAATGTTCTAAACTCGGTACTCACGATTACAACTACAAACACTATTAAAGGAATATCAGTACTCCAAACATCCTGTGTAACAAAACTATAAGCGTTTTCGAAAATTGCTTAGGCAAATTTAAGGCTTTGACGGTATCTAAGTACACACGGCTACTTTCACATCGTCCTTCAATATAGGTAGCCCATAAATTGCTGGGTTTGAGAATAATAAAAACACATAATCACATTGTTTTATATTATTACTTGACAGAAAAATTACTCGTAGAACTGACAACCGGTGGGGAAGCGAGGGTCTCGAGTGGCGACCACGAACCGGGAGACAAAGCGTGGGTTGGCTCCACTAGGTGGACCGACGAGCAGGCAGAAAAACCCTGTCTGCTTTGCCTATATGGATTCACAACTCATCTGACACCTACTATACTATAGGTGCATACATAATATCGTATATGATGGATGAAATAAAAAAAAGAATGATTGAGAGTTTTGATTGACATCGAACTTCCAAAATGGCGGACATATTACATATGTGTGTCAGATGAAAGTAGGGCGACCGGCTTCATATGATGTGAGTGTGTGCGTGCCCCGCTCGTAGTTACGTACGAAGCGTTCCGGCTTCCTAAGGGTGCTTCAGTTTCGGATAAGACGGGATTCCCTCCTTATAATAGCTTATATAATACCTCTCCTTTCCAACGTTGGGTAACCAGCCGCAGATCTGTTTATCTCGAAATATCTCGGCAGTGCCCACGTTTAATGATACAGCCTGACACCCTGACCTGTGGCACAGATAATATAATACTATTCTAGTAGGCACCTCTAGTGTAAATGTTGGCACACAACTGTACCTACGTAGTTATGTATGCATGCTGGCAGCTAGGTGTAGTCTATGGAAAAGGTTGCATAAGCTTTAAGATGCAAAGTACATAGCTAAACAAAGGAGAACCAAAGTGACCTATATAGCTCTTAGGACTAGCAAGTTGAAATGGCAATTGGCAGGCCACATGCTCGTGGAACTGACAACCGATAGGGGAAGAAAGGTTCTCGAGTGGCGACCACGAACCGCAAGCTGCAGCGTAGGCTAGCCCGCCAACGATCTGGTCAAAGCCGCCGGTGGATGCACAAAAAGCAAGCCACCGCTCAAAGTGACGCTCTGTGAGGGGAGGCCCACGTTCACCAGTGGATGTTAAATGTACTTACTAGGTAATCGTTAATTAAAATAGGTACGTCGACAAGACAGTGCATTTTAAACGCTGATTACTTACATTCAAAATTCGCTAGAATGTTTAACCATTGATTACCTTCACTACGGACCAAAAACCACCCTAAGTAGGGTCAGTGACAGCCTTAGAGCATTTCTAAATGCTCTAAGGTGGCACCATGTTTTTTCTTTGTTCCAATGTTTCTTTTATTTACGTATCTCGACCCAAAGTTCACAAATAAGTTATTTCCACTATCTAAACATAAACCATTAGAATAATCTTAACACGAAACAATCGGTTTTAAATAAAGCTACCGGCCTCCTAACCGAGCTCTCTCCTTGGATCTAATCTGACGTTCTCCATAAACATTCTCTAGTACGGTGCGCATGCGCATCGCAAATGGAAATCTGCAGATCTAAGATGGCGACTGGCTGAGATGATTTTGATGTTGTTTTAAGTAGCTGATAGTGGGATAGAGGCTGGATATGGGCAATAATTGTACTAACTTTGAGGCTGATTAGTTTATTGGAATAACGGTTTTTGAAGTACCTAGCTAGTGTTATGTATGAACTAGGTGTTAATGGTCGGATTTTTCTTGGAGGAGTTGGTCTAGCTAGATATGCACCACCGATTTGCCAGAATGCCAGATATACTTCCGCTAAGCAGTACCCAGTGTGCACGCACTAAGCGTTCCCGTACTGTAGAGTGAATTTACTGGGCAAAGGCGATTTTATGGCCTGATCTCGCGGTATTTTACTACTAGACTGTAATGTAACTGATGTCTCAGGATGCACGCCTGACGGAACGATTGGAACTCATGGTTTCCAAATCCATAATAGTTTTCATATATTTCTAAAGTTATTTCTTTCCGTGGGTTTGCGCGATAAATCCACCCATTAATTTTTACACTTTTGCTAGTTTATTGTCAGTTTTTGGTGTAGTGGTTGAGCAGGTCGCCTCATAACCCAGAGGCGGTGGGTCCGATTCCCGCGACAGGACAAGTATTTGTGTACAAGAAATCATCATCTCATGAACAAACGTGCTCCACTTTAGCCAACATCATCACTTACCATCAGGTAAGATGTTGTCAAAAGCCTGTTAAAACTTGTTCGTCTTGGTGTTGTGGGACCACGATGATCCTCGTAGTTTCGGGATCCATAGATGTAATCTTTCAGAGTTATTTATTTATTTTAGGTTTTAATGATGATGTGGTGTTAAAATAAAAAGTTTAACATTCTATCCTCAGCAGAACACATAATTCCCGAGGCATTACCCACGTCTTGTCCTAAAGGTGCGGTCACACTGAGATGAACACTAACGCGGCCCGAAATATGTGAATCTCGGTCGCATATAGTTAAGGACGCCAGGCGCAACGCAGATTTATCACCATGAACCCGTTACGGCTTGGAATCCAAAATACGGCGGGTTAAACAACCCGTCGGTTAGCGAAACAGTACTAAGTAGGAACCTAGCATTCATCCAGTCACAGAATAGATAATACGTTGAGCTCATAGACTGGGAAAACAGCTTAACAATTATACCAGATATTTGATGCGTTATGCGTGATCCTTTCAAATAATAGAACTTTTTCTTTCACATTTTCATTTGTATGTTAGAATCCGTGATTTTCACTACAAGAACGATCTATCTGTACACATTCTACATCTTTCTTCTCACCAGATCAATAAACCTTCATCAAATAGCCAGTATATCGGTGCCGCGATGTACCTAAATGGGCAACGCTTGTCTGCCTCCGATTGTACTCTATCTGCCGCCGCGATACGCGCCGTGTCGGCCGTATGGTGTGCGAGGAGCCTTATCTGTCGGGTAAGGTATTAGGTAATAGGTAACTGTACCTACCTTTAGAACCTATAGAGATTGGATTCTGTTTTACGGTTTTATTGCGATTAATTTATATTATCTTAAGTTGAAGTTAGGCACCTCCGTGGTTCCCCACGGTGGTTCGTGGAATCCCGCGGGAATTCTAAGTTTACCGGAATAAAAAGTAACTTTTTTTTACCTCGGTAGTGTTAGAAACCTGTGCGCAACATTTAATTCAATTCGTATTTTTGTTTCTTTTTTCGTCTTTATTGAATGTTTACAGAATAATTGGGGTGCTCTAACTGGCTGTAAGTATTGTATTAACACGCTAAAACATTTAATTTAGGTTCAAAGATCTTTATTAATTATCACAAGAAACATAGTGTCTCGCTTACGTGATAACTTAAATATTAACACTTAAGTATACATTATTTCATACCAGTGGGTAGACTTAACAATTTTGTATGCACTCACTAAAAATATTTTTCACATAGATAATTTTTAAGTTTTTTCTTATAACTAGTTATAGATGCCTCGTCTTTGATATTGTTCGGAAGCTTATTATAGTATTGTGCTCCTTCATGCAAGATGTTTTTTTACCATAGTTGGTTCTTGAAAATGGCAAACGCAGATTGTTACTGTTTCTTAGTTTCATTTTTTGGTGTTCACTATTTCTGGAAAAGGTTGTTTGTGTATCAAGAGCTTCTTTCTCATTATAAAAATAATTACCTATGTAGATCTGCAACGGTTAATAAAATGCAATACAATAAAAGCAAACTCAATATCAATTTATTACGCACTTAAGATACCATACGTTTGATAGCTTTATTCTATAACTAGCTTTTGCCCGCGGCTTCGCACGCTTGTGTTATGTTATTTTTACGTTATAGTCTAATAATAGATAATGCATTTCGTACCAAACAAAAAATCCACTAAATCTTTTCGAAGCTGCGCACAGTAACCTGTATTAGCATAGGTATAGGTATAACGCAAGCATAGCCGTGAGTGGAAGCTATTTAAGCCATTCCTAACTTTAAATGTTTTGAGTCTAATATAGATTAATAACAATAAAAGAAGTTTCAAACAAAAAACTACAATTTTATAAGTACCTCTTCATATTACAACAAAAAGAAATCATCATCACTTCACTCAGGTCTTTAACAGAAGTTTCAGTAAATTTTGTTTAGGTAGTAGTTACCTAAGCAGTCAGGTACGGTTTAGAAAAATATGGAAGAATCACACACGATGATTTTTAAGTTTCTTTTAATAAGTACCTACTTAGTTTAGATTTAATTTAGTTTTTAGTAATTGTATTTTGTATTTAGTTATTAAATTTATAACGTCTCAGTTTAGCTCCATACGAATTGAGTACCTACACTTAGCCAGTGTCCATTATAAGTTTATAAATTGCTGGAGATATGCATTTACCTGTACGATGCGTACATAATTAATTTTCTTAATACTAATCAGGAATTACTAATACTAAACCACCACTCCTTAAAGAATCGACAGTTATAATTATTATTATGTCCACTATTTTCCACGCTGTCTCATTCCCACTGCACTTTCAACGTACCTACCTAGTGATGAAAGTGAGGAAGTAGGTAAAGTCGTCATATAACTATAACCTTCTTGAAGTAACTGAGTAATCAATCATTTTTTGGTCCCGTGGTGTTAAAAGTCCACAGATCTAAAATATTTTAACTATTAAAAACTTATTTCAACATGCAAGAAGAAGAAGAAGAACAAATAAAAAACAGTCAAAAACGAAAGTTACGCGCCATGTTGTTGTTAATTCGAGGATACAATTGCCATAATGAATACCTACATATTATTATATCTAAGTACCTACCCATAAACATTTTTCATAAAATATTTCGTATCATTGGCTAAATACAAATATCACACTCCGGCTTACTTTAATGCCAAAATAAAAAAAGTTTTAAAATGCGTAGCAATGGTAAGGGTCTATAACTTAAGTAACTATAAGTACTACAGGGGGTCTAGCTAAGATACCAACCACTAACGCTAACGCCTAACGCTAACTCCAAAACTATATTGAAATGACATTAGCTGTGGAAAAGTAAGCGATTTCCGAAATGTCATCGCAGTACATTTTGGAGTTAGCGTTTGGCGTTAACGTTAGTGGTTGGTATCTTTGCTAGACCCCTGGTACCTTAAAACTTCCTTGGGGTCGATCAAGAATATAGCAGTAGCGCAATAATAATTTTATCTACCTAATTAGAATGGTAACGTGTAGTAAGTTTATGTAAATAATACATTTGACCAGATCGCCAATAAAGAACATTGCTCCCGCCAAAACCTTATAAATCGAAAACTTGAATAAAAATGTTAATTAAGTAAGCTTCAATATTGGCTAAGTATGATAATCGCGTGAAGCCTTATGAATGATTATAAAAAGTCTAAGAACCTACCCTTTTAAACAGTTTTCATAAAATAATTCTTATCATTGGCTAAATACAAATTTTGTCTAATGCCAAAATAAAAAAGGTTTTACAATGCGTAGCAAAAGCTAGGGTCAATAAATGAAGAACCTATAGGCACAGATTACTGAATATGTTACTACTATAGGTTAAGCTATAGGTACTATACAATACAATTTTAAATACTTATTTCGAATGGTAACGCGTAGTAGATTTTTGAAAACTAATACATAATACCAGATCGCCAATAAAGAATTTTGCCCTCGCCAGAACCCATTAAATCGAAAACATGAATAATAATTTTAGTTATGTTTCAATATTGGCTAAATATGATATCGCGTGAAGCCTTATAACTTATAATAAAAAGTCTAAGAAGTTTTTAGTCTTCGAAATTCCTTGTTCTCTGTATCGTGCTCATATTTAAGGAGGTTCTCATACCTATCCTCTTTTATAGTTTGGACCACAGCTTAACGAAAAAACTTATCTATATGCAATACATATGACTTCCTTGGGTATAGGTACTTACAAGACATAATGAACACATTGTTTTTCTCTAATCTGCATTGCATCGAGCGCAGACGAAGTTATCGCGCGATGTATTTTGCCGTAGCCCGAAAAGTGTGATGCACTCATGATACACTGCCGGTAATGCAGGCGCGCCAATTGTTATTTACGGTTTTTTGTTTTTTATGTTATAAATACAAACATGCATTACATTACGTCCTTATTGCTTAGTGCAGTGGGGATTGTTCAGAATGAAATAAAAATGATTGGGGTTCCGTACTCAATCCTTATTACTAAACCTCCGCTGTCCGTCTGTCTGTCTGTCCATCAGACACCAGGATGTACTCATGAATCGTGATAGTTAGACAGTTGAATTTTTCATAGATGATATATTTCTGTTGCCACTATAATAACCGTGGTCCGTATTCAAAGGGACAGATAAACAGAAAAATAAAAAAATATTGGTTTTACTTCATATTGATAAGGAATTATAAATTAAAACTATTAAAATTTATTTTTGTAATCGCAAATAATATTCTCACAGTTAATAAAACATATTTATTCGCCGACATGCAATATAACGCTACTGCTTCCTCCATTTTATTTAGCCTACGTCGGTCGCGCAGCAGGCAAATAAATTGACTGTGTGTCCGGGTTGGGGCGATAGAAAAATATCGAAGATATTCAACAGAGATGTTTTTGCGCGCCAACTCAACAGCAAAGGTTCGGGCGTATATGAAGCCGCGCCATAATAGTAACGGAGTTTTTTTCTTTAATCTGTGCATCCGGATAAACCCGAGATAAAATTACCGTCAGTAGCACAGAGCACTTTTTTTTCTCTCATCTATGATTAGTAGCTAAAATAAAACTTACCTTTTGACACTGGCTAAATACCTACACTATGTGTGGACCAAAATATAAGAAAAAAAAACTTACCTTGAAGCCTTGAAGCGGCCATCTTGTTAAAATCCCGTTCCGTTTCATAATGAAATCTTAATCATTTTCACCAAAAAAAATTTACATTATTTAAAATTTAATATATCCTATGTTGTGCGCCGGGTTTTTCTAAGCTTATTAGTGAAAACCGCATGAAAATCCGTTCAGTATTTTCGGACTTGTGCCGTAACAAACAAACAAACAAACAAACAAACAAACAAACAAACAAACAAACAGACAAAATGTCTAAAAAGTAGCTTAACGTGATCAGCGAAAAATTTCAAGCCAACCTGTGTAATTTTTTTTTCGATATCTTGCATTTACAGATTTTTTTATCTCTACAGTTTTATTATATGTATAGATTTACAACTTAAATTGAGATCCTTCATTAAAGACCTTAATATACTCTTTATCATCACTTTATTGTTTTAATTAAAACGATTCTAAAATGACTTTTATTGACAGCTCATTAAGGATCGATGATAAAATGCATGATTAACTTATGATTACCTATAAGGCTTAGGCCTTCGTTCTCTATATCCGAGTAAAGTTCCGAGTTTGCTGGCCAGTGAGTAATACTGATCGGGACGTAAAGGCGTCGAGTAGTTCTTTTCAGTTTCACGAACGAAAACAGAGTTTTCGTTCGTGAAACGAGTTTTACTCAGTGAGTAAAAATTTAGGATGATCTGTAGCAACGTCAATTGTTCATTATGTTCATTCAATAGTCACTCCAACTGCTGTCAGTGACGTCATTTTAGGTTCGTTTTTTATTTATTTTTTTACATTTCTACGTGCCATGGCTCAGTTGGTAGTAACCCCGCCTTCTGAACTGAGGGCTGTGGGTTCGATTCCTGCCCAGGACAAACATTTGTGTGAGGAACATAGATGTTTGTTTTGCGTCTGGGTGTTATATTGTATTCTATGTATGTATTTACAAACAAAAAAGTATATAAGTATTATATCCGTTATCTGGTTCCCATAGTACAAGCTATGCTTAGTTTGGCGCTAGATGGCGCTGTGAAATGTCCGGACATATTTATTTATTATTATTTTAAAAAAATTTGGTTAAATTATTCAATGCTTAAAATGTCTTGTCTCTTCTTCACAGGAACACTTTAAAGCTAAATAAAACCGCGGTTGGCTAATTTGTAGTATTATTTTTATTATTATATATTATTCACTCACATAATTTTAGTAAGTTACAAAACCTAAGCACAAAATAAAATCTAATACAAGACAGAAAATCCTTTCTAGTATCTCGTTGCGTCTAAATTCAGCCCCAATCTAGCAGCTAGATGGTTATCGCATCTATTGAGGTAGGTAGCGGTACTAAGCATTATTATCTGTAGAAGGACAGATCTTCTCAAACTGTGAGACGCATGGACACCACTTGAGTTGAGGACAGCAGTATTTTGGAATTCTGTAGCAACTTTTTTGTTTTAACCGTCCCGTTTCAAAGGATAACCAGGCGTGATGTAGGTTTAAATGATGAATGACTCTTGTACACACGCTTCCGATCACTGCTTCAGAATAAGGAGCATGAAATAAAATGCTATGATTATGCCATTTCCTATTCATTTCTCTGCTTTTCTGACCAGTTCTGAGCGCGCCATCGACCTTCAAGATTTGGACAAACCATTAACTGCGAGCTCATAATTTAATGCAATCGTTTTTGGGAGCATAGCATCCAAAAGATTACATAAAATAATTATTAGCTTGAGAACTTTAAGCTTTATTTTCAGTCTGCAAACCACTGTTCCACTAATATCCAGTCCCATATCCCATAAGACGCACACACACAGTACAGACAGTAGGTACGTATTATGGCATTACGCGCTTTAAATTGTGCCGCGAAAATTACCCCAAAGTTGCCTAAACGCACCCGAAAGACAAACAAAAAACTCAAAATTGATTATTTTACAACTAGTTAAATAATTAATTGCCCAACGCCTAAACAGAAAAATGACTAACTTAGTTGTGTGAATTTTAAACGCAGTTGATGGCTATGTTTTGTTTATGAGAATGAATGTAATAATTTTTTTTTTATTAAATTTTTTTTTTATAAAAATAAATTCTTTATTTCATAAAAGATACAGTGCTCCGCTTAATGCTTATACTATATAATAAATGTGTGTTCTTTGGCACTTTTTACTTAAAACTGCATTGAGTCTGTAATATAAAAAAACGTTTGATTGATTGAGATAACAGTAAAATATTTTTCATTCGGTCCATAAAAAGGTACAATAAAAATGGGGTCATATGCCTAAAAGTTTGGGAATCATCGCTCAAGTATAGAGGCTCAGGAGATCGTGTCTATTTATTTCAATACGTGGTCGTACGCTTCCGCAGTTCTGCTTCGGAGTTCAGAGTCATATGAAATTAATTGACAGCTACAAAAGACCAAGTAAACCCAGGTATTTTGAGACCGTGGTCCTCGTAATCCTTGGATAGGTAACTACTTGTTCCTATAAATACCTACAGGGAATCGTACACATATGAGATTTAGTCTCAAATTGCATTTTTATAAAAATGAAGTGAAAATTATTGCCGAATAAACTTTGTCTTACCTATTATAGGTCTATCGTGGAATGCTAAATATTTAACACCTATCATAAATATATAAAGTCCTACAATATCAATCTTTTGAGACTGGTTTAAAAACTCGACTGTGTTGCCATTAACTACTTTAGCCATGGCGACCATGATTAAAAGGTCCTTTGGGAGCTCACAAAAAATAATGAATAAAATGCCCGTATCTCCCACACATATTATAATAGTATTTTACTACCCAAACTATAATAAATTACCTAATTAGTGTTATGAAGTCGTTTTACCTATTTATTAACCAATTTAAACAAAAAGTATATAGGTATATCAGTCTTTCGAAAATAATAAAAAGTTATTTGACTAAGTATTAGGAAGTCGGAGAAAATAAAGTGGTCATATAATAAAGGGTTCCTTTTTTTAAATGAGTGCATAACCTTAATAATAAATTGTACTTATAGAATGTAAAATTCTTTCCATAAACAACTAAATTACAGTTAATTACATTTTACAACCTTTAACACTACAATGCTTAATCGAGCTAAAATCTTCGCATCGCCTCCGGCCGGCGATTTGTGGCCGCCTTGCCGCCGACAGTTGCCGGCGATTTATTGTCGCTCGCTCGAGAAACATTCGCTCGTTTGGATAAAGCTTATAATGGTTGTCGAGAAAGTATAGCCAGAGACTTGGTTGGTAGGCATTGTCTGATTTATGTAGGGCACCTAAATTATTTAGATGTCATAATATAACCATAATTATAATGAGAATAATACAGACAGAGCGTAAGTAATTGGCAAGTATAAAATGTTATCCGATTTTTATAGTTTGGGAGTTTCATGATATATGCTCCTCCTATTGATTGCGATTTGTGAAATGTGGTCAAACGCTACCCTATATCTTAAAACTAAAACGCCATAGGCAATTTGAAAGTTAGAAATCGTTATTAGGCATTTTGCTTTACAGGCAGGCTGATGATTAAGGAAAATCTATAATATACATACAAGGTGACCTTGAATTAGTATGTTATCCCGAAATGGGGAGACTGGGACCATGATACCCTACATGTTGTGAGAGCCTTACTTGAAACTGGGTGTATCCAAACCGCCATGGTAAAAAATAAATCCACTCGGAAAATTGCACGTGCGATCGCTACGAGAGTTAATAAGATACCATAAATTCATTTCTAAACACAGGTCATTAAACTTATTTATGTGCACTCGGTCAAGGACGAAGTTCAACCACCCAGCTGCGTCAAGGCTATTTTCGAACGTAAACTTTACATGGCATTTCTTCAATGAAAAACTATTAATTTAGTAAAGTCGTGGAAGAAACATTGTCTACCTTGGGGTGTAGATTCACCCCCTTTCGGGATAACAAACTAATTCAAGGTCATCCTGTATAATAAAACTGTAACAAGTCCAATTCTGTACATTAAAGAGCTCTCTATAATCGATACTGAAGACATGACTGTATTTTTTTAAATTTTTCTCTGTCTATCTGTCTGTATCTTGGCGCAGCATCACGCCGAAACTACTGAGTGGATTCAAGTGACATTTGGCTCTAGTTTATAATTATTACGTAGGCTATAGAATACTATGATCTTGAAATTTAGCACGGTTCTCTTGGGAGAGGGGATGAAAGTAAAAATATGCATTTAGCTGTAATTCAGTAACGCGCCGACCGATTTTAGTCATTCTTTTTTTTTAGAAAGTAGGTACCCCACGTGCTTCCAATATTGTCTACAGAGCATTTAAACTAGGTACTTCGTCTTAAGTGCTTGTATTTGGCAAAGACCTTTAAGTATTGTCCCATTACCGCCCACGTGGGTAAATTATTGCTAATGTTTAGATAAGTTATGATTAATGAAATGCGGCATGCGGTCATGGCTCTTAAGATTTGTGACTGTTGAACCTAGGTTACCTAAGTGTCTTGTTTTAGGTCTTGCCAATATTGATAGAATCATCTGGAATTAACTGTTTTATGATAATAAAGGTCGTAAATTAATGGAGTGGTGATTGTAACACAACGTTGTAAGTGTTCCCGTTTACCGACTAATAAAGGACCGGCGTTACCTAGTGGGTAACCTATTATCAGAGATTCGTGATATTAAGAAACCAATGAAAATAAAATATAACCGGTCAAGTGCGAGTCGAACTCGCGCACGAAGAGTTCCGTACCATTATCAATAAAAACGATCAAAAATATCGCGTTTTTTGTATAGGAGCCACCTTAAATATTTATTTTATTCTGTTTTTAAATGTTGTTGTTGTAGAAGCAACAGAAATACATCATCTGTGAAAATTTCAACTGTCTAACTATCACGGCTCATGAGATACAGCCCGGTAACAGACGGACAGCGGAGCCTTAGTAATAAGGTTCGCTTTAACCTTTGGGTACGGAACCCTGAAAAATTAACTACTCATGAAGTAAAAATATAAATTGGCCTAGTTAATCCGCCCCAGCTTCGCACAGGTCAATTAATTTGACACCAAAAGTGCGCAATAAAAGCCATGAGAAAAAGTGAAGATAACTCTTGCTTTCGTTGTTTATTTGCTTACACAGGACCTAATCACGCCAAAAACGAATTAATAAATCCTTTTTTTATTGGTACTGTTGTGGGAACGTACCTCTCCCTCATTTGATCAGAAAATACAGACCTTTAAAGGCACTTATCGTAGGCCTGCGTTAATAAAGATTGCCACATTATTCAGGCATACCAGTCACTTGAGTAGCCTACCTGCTAAAGGGCATACGGATTCCTTAGAATTAACTCCACAAACTGTACGATAGGACAGTTACAAAGCTTACATATTCATATTCATATTCATTTATTGTGCTCACATATAATACAGACTATATATTAAACAGTAGCTTGTCTTAAGGATCAATATATGTGCCCTGCAAGGGCGCTGCACATTTTAGTACATTTTGAGTGGTTTCTAAAATAAAAGTTATGTTGTTACATGTCAATAATCCTATTCCTATTTAATTCTAATTGTATTATTTACGTCAAATCTAATTACTATTGTTATTATTATTATTATTATCATTATCATTAAATTAATAATAGTCAGGAGCGTACAACATTTAAAAAGATTATTATTAATATATACTATCTACACTTCACATCCTATTCCTTCATGCGCAGGATCACACCCCACATTATAGCACCTAGTACCTATCATACCTATCCATATACCACAAGTTTAAATATATCTACGTATTAACTATCAAATAAATTATCCGAATTAAGTACATCTATGCGTCTATTTTATCAGTTTTAAACTCTTGTACAGAGTAATACGCTTTATTTACTAGGAATAACTTTAACTTGTTAGAAAATATATGATTGTTATTCGCTAACTTTATTGATTCCGGGAGCTTATTATAAATTATTATAAGTCTATGGTAAGGACTATTCCCCACAGCCTTCAATGTAGTTACAGGTAATACTAGCTTATCTTTATTTCGTCGGTTATATTGCGGGTTGATTTCTATATTAGATTTGAAAAGGTTTCTATATTTTCGGACAAACAGGGCCATTTGTAAGATATATATACATGGCAGGGTAAGGATATTTCGTTTCATAAAATGTGGCTTACAACTTTCCCGCTGCTGGATGTTTACTAGAATTCTGAGACACTTTTTTTGCAGAATGAACAAGTCATTGAAATCTGTACTTTCACCCCACAAAATGATACCATAGTTGAGCCAGGCATACGCGTAAGCATAGTAGACATTTCTACGACCTACGTAGTTAAAATTCTCCAGCGCTAGCACCAACACCTACGAACCTAAAACCTGTTTGAATTGAATGTTTGTATGTTCCATACGAGCACGCGGTTTCTTAAGCCTTTACAAAAGAAAAAGTCGCTAATAAACGCTACCCAAAGTGGTTTTTACTATACCGATGATACCTTGCTTGCCAAGGCACAGTTGTTGAATCCTAAGTCTTATTAACAGTAGTTAAGCCATGACAGAAGCCAGCTTAAAAAATATTAAGTTGTGTACATAAGGCTACTAAGTAACATAGGTGTTAAGTACATAAAATAGTTGATTTCATCGAAAAGTGCTTAGCGATTGAAATTTTAAATACCTTACCTTATACCTTTTGTGGATAATGTAACGTCACACACACACACGACACACAGAGTGCCTTAATGATTTCTAATATAGCAGCTCATGTACTGCTTAGCTCATATACATTGCGCTTCGTTAGCTGCAATGGGATTGACAACATAATGAAACTACCGGTGGCGGTCGCCAAAGTAGGCGATAATTTATTTTGATTAACTAGGATTTTAATGATGAAAATTTCTACGATTTCTCCCGATTCTAAATCTGCAAAGACGGAATGCCAGTACCAGTTGAATTTCACTGCAATTTTATATGGACTCTACGTGGTATTAGACACGGTTATTCAAGTAGGTATTTAAATACCTAAAATAATTGCAAATTAATTGTAATGATGGTTCTATTACATAAAACTACCTACCTAATACCTACTTAATTGAAATGATGGTTCTTGTTATTTTCTTCACAAATCCACACTGAGGGAAATTCGTTGCTTTAAAGTACTTAGTAGATTATTTGAATATCTTGGTACCTAAGCCTTATATATTTCAAATATTGAGTGTAAATGGAAGAACAATAAAACATCTGGAAAGTGAAATTGGTGTTGTTGGACCCTATCGTACAAATTCAAAGGAAAATATCAAATTAAATTTATCCTTAAAAACTTACGCCCTACGGTACCCTACCCCATAAAAGAATAAACCTACCCATTTTAGACAGTAACTTACTTTCGGGCACATATTACCCCATCTTAAATTGTTCAACGTAATAAATAAATAAATAAATAAATATGTGTGGACATTTCACACAGCGCCATCTAGCCCCAAACTAAGCATAGCTTGTACTATGGGAACTAGATAACTGATACAATACTTATATACTTTTTGTTTGTAAATACATACATAGAATACAATACAACACCCAGACATAGAACAAACAAGTATGTTCATCACACAAATGTTTGTCCTGGGGTAGGAATTGAACCCACAGCCCTCAGTTCAGAAGACAGGGATACTACCAACTGAGCTATCGGGCCCGTCAAAATAATGGACTATGTATGTAGGTATTAATCTAGGCTCAATTATTATTTATCATTCAGTCTACAAATCATGAGACCACACCTCATAAAGGCATATTGCACAAACATCTGAGATATTGGAGTCGACTCATTGTGAACTTAGCATTTAGCTCGACATCGACGCAGGATTATCGACCAAACATCTGGCTTTAGAGATGTGATTTGTCGATGTTTTTAAAATTATGAAAACAATTCGGTGTTGGCTGTAGAATAATTAACAACTAACGCTTATTTTAATTTATTTTGGTCATTGTAGTGTACCTACCCATATTATAAGTACTTAGGTACCTACCTACAAAATAACACTGTTTAATGACTTACTATAATTACTGTTTAATCTTGGGCAAAGCAGCGTACTGCAACTATTTCGTATTTGATTCTAAACAAGTTCTAAATAATGGATATTCATCCAGGTACCGCGGTTTTGACTCTTAAAGAAGGAAAGTGGCGCCATAGCGGAAAAGCATTGAACTACATAAATTTTTTATTAAGTGCATGGTTGTTTTTGCTAAATGCGGCATTATTTTGCCACTAACTGAAAAGGGATACTCACTCAACTACATCATTAAATTATCAATGTTGTAAAGTCACTAGTAACCCAGATAATATAATACCCACAGTACAGATGCCTCATCCCATACAACGGAATAACGCGGGCTATTTTACAAATTATTTTATTTCTGCATAACGCAAGATTATCAAGCGACATTTATGGCGTGTTGGCGAAGTATTGGGCTTAATGAATACACTGGACACTAACTAGTAACTCTAGACACGATTACTACATTTTTTTCAAGTTCGGGCTATTTTTCTTTTGTACCTAGTAATAATAGTTGGGGTTGAACATGCACTCCCTAATATTTAAAACGATGTGATGAAAAGAGATAGTACTTACGTAATAATGTTTCTTATCACAATGCAAACCTTAAACATACTTTGCTATATCGTTAAATACGCCGTTTGTTTTATTTTTTACCACAAAATATCGATGTTCCGCTTATAAACATCTAACGTTGCTTATCCCTTTTCAACGTAGAATAGGAGTGGTGAGGTGGGTCGCGATGTCAATCTGCAAATCAGGCAGATATCTAGGCATCGTGCGAATGCCTAGGCAGCTACCTAGGCACGGTAACTGCGTGACAGGTGGGCTTAGAGTTAGGTAATACCGTCGATGTTAAACCTAGATGGAGTTTCTGCTACGCGATCACGTAACTTAATTCCAATCAAATGAAAGTAATATAATGCTCGGCGGCAATAAAGCCTATAAGTAGTTAAAATAAAACTTAGCTAAGCAACAATTTTCCCCACTGGTTCTCTTAAACTTAACGTACGTATATGGATTCGATGTGACAGTTCGGTATATAGGTAGTTTTTCACATCAAAGTTCACATTGAACGAGCTAATGAAGACATTAGACTTATAACAAAGGTTTAAGTAATCGGCTTTTACGAATTCAGTTCGCAGAACGTTGTACCTAAGTACTTAGTAGGTAATAGGTAACAAGCAGCTAACTTTACATGGATTAAGTTTCACTGACACTGATTAATTTGTGTCCGTATCGAAAGTCCGAATAGCAATATGTCAAATCGTAATATTTCCATTAGTTGGGCTGACCACAGATAAATACAGATAAATAAATAAAATACATGTCCAGGGTCAAGGCTGTGGCATACCTATATTGTATAGGCACCTATATGTGTGTAACACCGTAACTAGAGTTGCCGCGAATACTCGCTATTATTCGGTATTCGGCATTACTCGTCATTTTTTTATATTCGTCGAATACCGAATAATAGCTAGTATTATTCGGCATTCGGCGAATAGTCGTCGAAAATAAACTTTTAACGAACAAAAGAACTAATGAGTTAAAAATAATAATTTTTTTAATTATTTTCCTTAATAAAATAATACACAATATCAATTATTATCTGTAATATGTGCCTGTGCCTATCATATTCATAAAATTAAATTAGTAAGGCTGTTTAATTAATATTTAAAATCCAGCAATTAAATTTACTACATATATTATGTAGGTATGTATAACATGAAACAGATTACTTTAACTTTATTGTTTTCTTTTCTCACAACCTTAGAAGAAATTAGAAATATTTTTAATGTGTTTAATGTTTTTTTTTATGTCGAATAGTAATGTCGAGTTATTCGACTATTCGCCAAAGTGAATGGCGATTAATCGGTATTCGACTATTCGCTATGAACACTATTCGCGGCAACTCTAACCGTAACACAAAACAATATGAGACAAAACGGCAACTTTTCAAACTGAAAAGCAAATGTTACGACAATGTACTTATGAAAGTTCTAAGAGGTAAGATGGAATGGAAATCTGTATCGGCCGGCGTTATGTGCACGAAGTAAGTAGCGAGTGGAGTACCAATGAGTGTTCTCGAGGTTTGAGGTTTGAGGTAACTATGAACTATTGTGCGAACTCCGAGTGCTATGGGTGAGGTTCGAGCATTTCGACTGACCTTGCGAATGTTTGTCGTAGGCACAGACATTACGCCGGTGATCCCCCCTGGGAGCTCGAAGCGGAAACCCTCGCCGAAGTTTACCACTTTGTGGCGGCGGGGAGGTCCCGTGGAGAGCCCCCAGCGTGGGAGGAGGTCAGGCGCCTGCGGAGGCCGGCGCGGGCCGCCCTGTTGCGGCGGTGGACAGAGGACCTGGCTCCGCCGGTGCCTGGGCAGAGGACGGTGGAGGCCATCCGCCCGGTCCTCCGGGAGTGAGTGCGGCGGCCATTCGGGTCGCTGACCTTCCGATTGGTGCAGGTGCTTTCCGGACACGGATGTTTCGGAAAGTACCTGCACCAGATCGCGAGACGGGAGGCGACCCCGGCCTGCCACGAATGTGGGGCGCCGGAAGATACGGCGCCCCACACGCTGGAGGTGTGCCCTGCTTGGGAGTCTGAGCGGCGCACACTTTCAGCGGTCGTTGGCCGGGATCTCTCGTTGCCGAGCGTGGTGAACGCCATGCTCGACAGCGAGAGAGCGTGGCAGGCAACGGTCTCCTTTTGCGAGGTGGTGATGTCGCAAAAGGAGGCTGCGGAGCGGGTCAGGGAGGACGATGCCAACTCTGACCCCCTCCGACGCAGACGGAGAGGGGGACGGAGGAGGCGCTTCGGGCGCCTTCTTCGTCCTCCGTAGTGGGGCCGGCGGCGGAGGGTCGGGGGACTCTCCGCTGCGCTCACACGGCCCCACACGTCTGGTGGGTAACTGAGGTGGAAGGTTACCCACCCACTGGCGCAGAGGCCCGGAAGGGCCTACCGCTGGGGCGAGATAGTGAATGCCAGCGCGACCCTATCTCGTCCCGTCCCGGCGGCGGACGGATCACGGGGGGTTTTTAGTGAGTCCCACATACCCCCTGCCATCACCCCCGTGGTTGCAGGGAAGTGCGAGGGCATTCCCCCCTCAAAAAAAAAAGGCACAGACATTATTGTATAGTACATGGAGGTATAGTGTAGTACTTATTAGATGTCTGTGGTCGTAGGACTCGTAAGAGGTAATAGGTAAATACAAGCGATGTAAGTATACAGATTTTACAGATAAAAAGACTAAAAGACGCGTAAAAGACGGAGAAAAAAAGCTTTCTAAGTGCAAAGCGTCATTTGTTTCATAGCTCTGTGAATTGAATCTTAGTGACTTCTATGCGGCAATTTCGCCACAATTTCGCCAAGTTATTATTATTGTTTCATTTTCAATGTTAAGTAAATATGAACTGTGGCCACTACTTATGGGGATCAATCAAAGATTATAAAGCCCGCTGATAGCTCGTGAACATAATTTCACGTACAAACACGAATCACCTACGGGGCCAGGTAGCAAAACGAGGCAAAGTCATACGAAATTAAAAATGACAGAGCGGGATGGAACAAAAGACACATTGGGTGTCAGAAACTACTAATTTTCGTACGAGGAGAAGTTGTGTCGTTGGTCAACTAGATTTATAGTCAATGGGATCAATAAACAAATTAAATCACACACTCGAAATCACAATGGCGATTTGTGATTGGTGGGGCAAATCCCCTCTTATGGTAAGCGCCCAAACTGGCGTGATATGGGGGAGGCATGTTCAGCAGTGGACGTTTTCCAGCTGATGACGTGTGGTGTGAATTTTCGTATCATGATTCAGGTGGCACTAAAAATAGCGTGTTTTTTGGTGACAAAAATGTAACTGCGTTAGCAGTCTGTGAGTTGACTAGTCTTCGCATAATAAGTATAGGAGTGAGGTCTCGGGACGGCGTTAAACAGTTGGAAGTTGGTCGCGTTCAAATCGTCCATTTCGTATGTAACTAGTTCGACTCGCGTGGAGTAGAGCCATGATTTAAGAGAATTAGGGACAACTCCAATGTCAAAAATGCTAACAAGCGTAATAGTGATCACTGTCACACTGAGACGTGGTCTCTTACTGTTGGCCTCATTAGTAAGCTCAAAGTCGCGCAACGAGCTACGGAGATGGTCGGTAATTCCATGCGGCCCGGCCTAGGTGGACCGGGAAGCCAATGGATGCAGGAGGCGAGCAGCCGCTCTTAGTGCCGCTCTGTGAGTGAGGCCCATGTTCATCAGGACGTCTTCAGGCTGCCGTTGATGATCATGAACAGACCACTTATGGGTAACTTTTTAAAACTTCTGTTTACACTACTGGTTGTGACAGACAGTCTCCTGATGCTTGGGGGCAGAGGAAACTGCGCTGCGCATTTGCTGATGACAAGGTGCAGTAACGGGACCTTGCAGCGAGAGGCGTTCCTTGGAGCGCTTGAAACCGTAGGTATACTTAGTTCTGAAAAAATTAGCCTGCCCTCCAAGAAAGTTAAGTCTTCTAGAGGCTTCATAACAAACAGTCAAAGACTATTCTGAGAACCGTTAAAATATAAACACAGAATTTTTACTGATTAAAACTACCTACCGCGTGATTTTTTTTATATTTGTAAGTAATCAACAAAATAGCTACAAATGATGAACTATCTTTGTTTTGCCTAACCCAAAAACCAAAAATTGTTATTTACCGTGGACGTTTTATTTTACAAGACTTATTTTTCTAATCCTGGGAAAAACAGAACCATGGACCTTCTTTCAACAGTAACAAAAGCTATTACCTCAGTCGCGACTCGCCAACTTTAGGTATTAACTTATACAGTATGAGGCGGAGGATTATCCGTGCGAACCCAGAAATATGCGCGTACGAGTTTACTGAACACATTTTGAATTTAATATGGCTGCGTGAATGTATCTGTTTAAGTTTTGATGGTTATTTGCTTTAAATTGGAAGACTTTTGCCCTGCACTCCTGCAATAAAATTTCACAGCTCCTACAGTCAGAAAAGATGACACTTCGTATTAAACATTTATTTATAACCACGCATTTTGATAAATCGACTTTATTCATCATCATTATAAAAACCGACGATTTATCCAAATCATCGTTTATGATGCAATTGCCATATCCATTCATTATTGACTCTACACTAAATTGGACCTTATACTGAGTGTGATTGAATTCATTAGCATCCTTTGAAACTAGGTATCTACTCCTGGTACCGGTCACGTGTGGACCAAAATTTTTGAATTCTAACACTTTGGTTTGGTAATAATAATAACTCCAAAAGATGGAATAACAAACTTAATCAAATGCTACAATACAAAATTTAACTAAAATAATAAAGTACTGTTTTTAATTAGTACATACAAGGTATAAAAACGTTTAAATGTATTAAAGTCACCCATGCCAACTGCGTTAGGCGCTGCGGCAATTTCATAATGTTCAATAAAAATATTTTCATTTACACTCTTTACTCTTTAATAATCATCTATAAATGATGTACTATCATGGGCTCAATTTATGCTAATGAATTAAATTACATCCTGTATTGATAGGTGCCGTAGGGTATCATGGGTAGTAAGTACCTACTAGGTAGTGACAAAAACCGAAAACGTACCTACTCTTTTAATTCACAATAGTTTTGGTAGCTTTACTAGGTGGTAGGACTTTTCTGCAAAGTTCGTCTAGGTAGGTACCACCGCTTTGCCAGTTATTCTGCCGCCAAGCAGTAGTGTGCAATCACTACTGTGTTCCGGTTTGAAGGGCATTGTAGCTAGTGAAATTACTGGGCAAATGAGACTTTATGACCTGATTACACAGTGTAGTAATCTGATTACTAGACAGTGTGATGTCTCAGGATGACGTGCGCAGTGCAGTGTCACGCAAAACTTTATTATTTTAAAGTTCCGAGTGACACTGCAACTGTTATGGGCGGCCGTATTGCTTAACATCAGGTGAACAACCAGCTCGTCACGTCATTCATTCTCATAAAAAAAAAAGCTTTTATTCAGAATTGCCTACGTACTAATTATAAAATAAGGTGTAAGTGTGCTAATAAACGCAATCACCCAATGCGAACATTTCAAAGGTACCTACTATAAACAAATTTCAGTGAAAGCACATACCTATTGTGGTACCTTCGGCCACAGATCCCGGGATGGGTACATTATCTGCAAATCCGCGTTGTTGGTAAATTGTATAAATCATACGAGCACCGCGTTGTAATCTTTCACGACGGTAATCCGTACTGGATGGGGTGGTATTCTGGAAGTGATCGAGAAAATTACGAGCGGGTTGATAGAGTTTGAAATGGTAATGTCGATAGATGTTGAGATTTCAACAAATAAAAAAACAATATTAAAAACAAAAGTATACTGATTTCTTGGCTATTTCTTTATTTTTATTTTCCTAGCTTAAAACGTATATATATAAAATTCGTTGCTTCTGTCTGTCCAACTTAACAATTGAATGTCTTGAAACGCAGTAATCAGCTAAATTTTTTACAGAATATGCGTTATTACAGTGGATTACCTAACAAATAATAAACATTTAAAAAAATATTGAGTATACAGGCTACCAGTACCAACATTATTAAAGCTGTGTGAGTGAAGGAAGTCTCAACTTGAGCGTGAACTGTACGGGCTTTATTTTACGATTTAATGTGTCATCAGTAGGCCTAGCACGAACATTTACGCGCGCGTAAGTGTAACGTTAACGTAAGGCAGTTGTATGAGGCGCTGATCAAATGCCATACAACAGACGTACGCTAACGTTACACTGACGCGTGCGTAAATATTCGTGCTAGGCCTACTGATCAAATGCCATACAACAGACGTACGCTAACGTTACACTTACGCGTGCGTAAATATTCGTGCTAGGCCTACTGATCAAATGTAATACAACAGACGTACGCTAACGTTACACTTACGCGTGCGTAAATATTCGTGCTAGGCCTACTGATCAAATGTCATACAACAGACGTACGCTAACGTTACACTTACGCGTGCGTAAATATTCGTGCTAGGCCTACTGATCAAATGCCATACAACAGACGTACGCTAACGTTACACTTACGCGTGCGTAAATATTCGTGCTAGGCCTACTGATCAAATGCCATACAACAGACGTACGCTAACGTTACACTTACGCGTCCGTAAATATTCGTGCTAGGCCTACTGATCAAATGCCATACAACAGACGTACGCTAACGTTACACATACGCGTGCGTAAATATTCGTGCTAGGCCTACTGATCAAATGCCATACAACAGACGTACGCTAACGTTACACTTACGCGTGCGTAAATATTCGTGCTAGGCCTACTGATCAAATGCCATACAACAGACGTACGCTAACGTTACACTTACGCGTGCGTAAATATTCGTGCTAGGCCTACTGATCAAATGCCATACAACAGACGTATGCTAACGTTACACTTACGCGTGCGTAAATATTCGTGTTAGGCCTACAGCACGTACGTGTATGCTCTAGCTAGGTATAGGTACCCTGGATAGTGAATATTTTCATGGTACAAATTACGAAGTGCGCTATCAAATTTTAATGAGGATCAATGGTCACCGTATAGAACAAATACGTGGTATTAATAGTTTTTTTGATTTGACCCCGATTGGCCCAATGGAGTCGTCACCAATGTCGCATGGTTTTGATAATAGGGTGCTCTACCGACGCGGACGTCCGCATGCTATCGATCACGGCGGATTTTCCGCGAACGCTAAGTATTGTTTTATGCTAAACTGCTGTATATTTCATATTTCTGAATTTAATTTTGGCAAATATTATAAATTAAATTGAAATGGCTTCTGTCTGTTAAATTATAAAGATGTCATTTAAATGTATGAGTTACAGATTAATTTGAGTGATAAATAGCATTCTGCATCCATTTTAAATATTTTGGGTAAATATTTTTCAGTCATCGATATAATAATACGAGTTTATAATAAAAGAAGTGTACAATTTATACTTTTATAAACTAAGTTGACCTACGTTAGGTACCTACCTATCATTTGACGGCCTAATTGGTGTCAAGTCATTAATTAATTAATTAATGTGGCAATGGCGTCAGTGATATTGTTTTGTGGTTGAAGAAGGGTTGTAGAGGGTAGGTTTTTGATTCATCGTTAAGTAAGATAACCAATGGCCAAAATCCCTAACAAATTTTGACCATTGGTTTCCTAACTGCGGAACCAAAAACCCGCGTGTAGTCTAACTAAAACATAAAATAGACTGTGTTACAGACATAAATCTATTCTGTGGTAGGTACAAACTTAAAATTATTAGTTATACCCATGGAGCTATTAAAAAAAGAAGGAGGGAATCCCGTCTGATTCGAAACTGAAGCACCCTTGGGAAGCCAGAACGCTTCGTACGTACGAGCGGGGCACGCACACATTCACATCATACGCAGCCGGTCGCCCTACTTTCATCTGACACAAATATGTAATATGTCCGCCATTTTGGACTTCAGTTCGATGTCATTCAAAACTCAATCCTTCTTTTTTTATTTCATCCATGGTTATACCTACCTACTTAGTTTCAATATAAAAGACATCAACACGAGTCGCTATAACAGTCATGGTCTAAGCCTCTATTTAAATACTAAAAACACCGTGAATCAAAAAATTAAATAGGTATACCTATATTTAAATTTTCACATGCACAACCATCATAGTCGTAGTTATAGCTTGTGGTTAATTCGTCTAAGCTTGATAGTTACAACATTTTTAAACACACTTAGGGTGTGTTTTTTCATCAATTGTTAAAGGGTTAAAAACTCAACAAATTCTAACCAATGGTCAAAATTTGTTAGCTTTTAAAAATTGGTTAGGTACCTTAACCTATGGTTAAAAACTCGAACAAATTCTACCGAATGGTCAAAATTGTGTGGTGAGAAACCCACCCTTGCTTTGAAAGTTATTTTACTTATTATGTGTAAATCAAATTAAAAACTGGATCCTTATTTCACACTAAACTTATTATAAACTCTCAACTCCAAATGCAAGATAACTCAGACGTTCATAAACCGTCGTTTAAACCTTCGATCTCGGACGGAGCTTACTTGCGATTAGTTACGATAACCTGCAATTTTAGTAAACGAACTTTAGCTAATGTAGTCTTGAGAACGCTCGATCATGATTTCCAGAAGTTTACGTAATAATTTCTAGGTACCAATAGATACCTGTTATTACCTAAGTATCTGAGTAAGAGGTGTTCTGGGTTAGGTATAATGTATAATACCTATGACCTTTTCGACTTTAACGTTTAGTTTAAGTAAGTAGGTAGGTAACTTATGCGATAACGAAAAGACCTAAGTCACCTTTCTATAGACGCATTTTTTACGGTTTTTACCAATTTCTGATACTTTGCTCTAGGTGTTTGATCTTGGCACTAAATAATTGTAGAACTAGAGATCTAATCCTGGGTTATGTACCTAGTTATTTATTTAGTTGATCCGGACTTTGAACGGAACGGGCAAGTGGGCCTTATATTTTTATTATTTCTAAAAAACCTACCTATACCTACTTATTTATCTTGTTCAGTTCATATCTAGGTATTATTATAGTAACACCACCGACGATCGTTATTTTTATTTTATTTTACTTTGCAAAGGTGCAGACTACCAGCAACCCTGTTTACGGAACATTTTAAGACGTTTTGCACTCTTTGCAGTGCTAAATTATGGCGCGGGTTTAGCCGTGAACTGTGAATTAATTATACTCGCGAATTACGGGCTTTCCGTAGACGTGGTAATAATGAATGTTTATGTATGACGTCACGGGTATTTTGGGCTTTTAGCCGGTGTTTCTATACCGGAGTTAATGTTCCTAGGGAGTGTTTAGTGTCATGTAGGCGTGCGTAATTAGCTGTTACGTGACGGTTAATTGCTACTCAGGCGTAACAGGTTTATACCTAGTTAATGCTATTACTTGTATGCTAGGTACCAGCGAGTAGCAAAAATTTCGTCGCACAGTACCTACCTGCCAACATTTGCCAGATATCGTTTAACAGTGTGAACGACCGGGAATACTTGAAGCTAATTTAATTAATTACTGCTGCAGATGCGTCTCCCTAGTAGTGATGGTTTAATTAGCATTCGCATTAATTTTTAGCATGCGAAAAATCAATTAGCATTTCGCAAATAGAAACTAGTTGCGAAATTCTGAAACATATGAAATTTCATATCAATTCATTTGGTAGATTTTGATTTTTTTTTTAATATAAAGTTTCATTTCATTTTCCATTTTATTTCATTTTAGCAAATAGCATAGCAATAGCAATTAGCATGCTAAGACTCGGTTAGTACCTACTTACCTATTGGGGTGGTAATCGAACCCACAGCCTACAGTTCAGAAGGCAGGGCTACTATCAACTGAGCTATCAGGCCAGTGTTATAACTAAAGATAATTAGGACCTAGCTCTTTTTAAGTTGAGACTACAGTCTATCACAGATGTTAGGAATGATACAAATAAAACAGCAACTCTTATTTAAATGTAGGGAAGTGTATTAGCAACATTGGTACACGAATTATACTGATTAATACTGTTTCCGAATAGTTTATATTACCGCGATGCCACAAACACCCACCTTTTACGTTAACAATACGTATAGTTACGTGTTATTATTAAATACAATAAGTAAAAAATGAAGGTCTCATAAATCACCAATAAAAAACGTGCGCGCACCTAATTATGCAACAAGTCTCGGTGTATTCGGAAATTGATATCGTAATTATAGATTGTTGATCAGTAGGTTAGTTAAGCAATGGTTAGCGATCAGCCAAACCAAAAACAAATGAAAAGATAAGAGTTGTAGAGAGTGCATGCAGCAAAAGCTGCGATCTACAACATAGTAGGTAGATAGTGTAGATACCAAATAAAATACCTACCTTTATTACATACCTTTTTCAAATATACTTTCCAAAACTAAAACCTAATTTTCGTTAAAAAATTATTAACCCCCAAAATTGCAGTGAAACCAGCCTAGATTTTAAGGAATATTGAAAACCAGTGACGTCAAGAATGACGTTTCTATAATATTAGCTCAATGGTTTATAAAGGTAGATAATTAATTTAAGGCCCGTATTCACGCAGTGGCGAACCGGTGCTTATAAATTGATCTTTTTATGAATGTACCTAATCTCAACCTAAGCACCGATACACGGCTGCTCGTTGTTCTGTAATACGACACATGTTACTGCTAATACCCACAGAGCTATGAAACAAATGCCGCTTCGCCAGAAAGGAAGCGTTTTTTTTTGCTCTGTGGCTGTCATCACATCAAACTCTATTGTAGGCAAAAACGAAGAAAAGAGAGTGGAAAATACGGAATAACCAATTCAAGAAACTACGTTTTCTCCTATTGGGAATCTTTTTTTAGTCTCTAGGGAGAAAGGAAACCAGAAAAGGAGAAAGAGAGAAACGATCATCTGAAATCAATTGGAAAACTTAATTGTTCAAGTTTTTCTAATCTGTGGAAAAACTTAATCCATACTTACGACATCAATTTCATAATACCGCCGAGACATAATATCAATACAACATTTCTCATTAAATTTACGCATCTATTACTCCTATAAATTCAATAACTGATTATTTAATATTCCACTACTGATAAATATAAAACAGTGAGCACTCATACAAATACATGGAGAATTTACATTTATTTACTGTTTATGCCAAAAATGTATATCGAAAACGATTACTTCGTTAGTTGTTTTACTATACAACAAAATTATTCTATAATGATTTTATATTGAATTTTAATTCGACGATACTAAATTATTTTTGTCGGTAAAAAATTTACTAAGATCGACTAGAACATTGCAGCTACTGTGTAAAACGGAACGTTTTTGGAAGCCAGGTTGAAGCACGGTATAAATGTATCAAAAATTCCAAATTCCGTTAAGTCTCTCCTATGACATACATACACAAATCCGTTTTTGTTTACATATTGGACAAAAATTGTTTGGATAGTTTGGTAGTAGACTAAGACTTTACATTAAAACTACCATTGCCATTCAAATAAAAAAAAAACAACATGAAATCAAACAATCTGAACACAGAGAATACTTATCTTGTTTTTGTTCTAACCACTTTTCCAAAAGCCTAAATAAAAACAAAATGACCCCTTTAAAACAATGAAACAAAAGGAAAAAAAATAAAAAACATAAATTAAAAAAATCATTGTTTTTAATATTCTGTGATAATAATATTATATTTCTTTAATATTATAGCTATCTTGTAAAAGAGTTACTATACTCAAAATACAACTTGAATAAGAAACCTATTTATTATTACTACTGTCGTATCGACTAACGAAGACCTTTTACAGTTAAATATACTTTCAAATATAAAATTTTAAATAAAATATAAATAATCGAGTATTACACTGTTACAACAACTCTATAGTCTATGGTTGACCATAGACAACAATATTATATTTTTTTTTATATTGTGTAACTAAGTAGATCTCATTCAACATGGTGTGCTTGGCAGGAAATATGGCACGTCAAGTAGTCGGTCCTTATTTTTTATTATAATGATTGTTTGTGATTTAAACAGATAGCCCAGCTAAAATAAAAATAATTTCATAGATTGGGCAATATAATACTTTTGTATAACACGATTGCCTGTTAAGACAAATCTAATTGGTAACTTCCATATACATATTTTATTACAATGGCTTGTAATGCGTCACCGAAACTCAGGCGCGCCATATTTTCTTCAACGCAGTATAACTACTCTATATTGTAAAAAATAAAGATTTGGAAAATTATTAGAGATCCTCTTTCTGTGAAGTTGAAGAATTAAAATTATAAAAACCATTTAAAACACACCCGTTTATCTACAGGGTGTAATTTAATTCATTAACATAAATTGAGCTCATGATAGTACATCATTTATAGATGATTATTAAAGAGTAAAGAGTAAAATGAAAATATTTCTTATTGAAAACTTTGAAGATTGCCGCGGCGCCTAACGCAGTTGGCACGGATGATTTAGATACATCTAAACGTTTTTATACCTTGTATGTACTAATTAAAAACAGTACTTCATTATTTTAATTAAATCTTGTATTGTACCATTTAATTAAGTAAGTCATTCCATTTTTTGAAGATATTCTTATTACCAAACTAATGTGTTAGAATTAAAAAATTTTGGTCCACACATGGCCGGTATCAGAAGTAGGTACCTAGTTTCAAAGGATGCTAATGAATTCAATTACACCCTGTATACAAGGCTTAGATGCATTTATATTTACTATAAATCAAAAATATCTATAAAACATCTACAATTTCTCTAATGTCCTTAGACCGATTTCACAAAGACTGCTGCATATAACAGAATATACCCTTCATAGAAGCGGCATTGCTCTGGCAAGTTATTGAAATAATGTTGTACACTCGCTTAAACTGGTTATAATTATAAATATACAAAACTAACATTATGGATATTTAAAACGCATTGGATGAGGGTAGTTTTGTACCGGGTTTTTATTTATCAGTCACCTCTATCCTACCATATCAAATGCTATCTTGTGCATAAAAGTAATAATAAAAATCTCATAATAAACCCTTATATTAAAACTACGACTAAAATAGCTTAATTCATATGATTATATTAAAATAAATAGTTGTTACTAACTAAAATCGAACGGAGGGACCAAAATCAACCAAAAAATAATGTTAAAACTGCCTTAATTATTAATTGATGATAGAAAGTCATGGCATATTTGTTAGGATAAATGTTTTTATCGATAATTACAATATGCATATTATAAAGTTCACTTTTCACATTTGAATATGCTAATGAAATAAATTATAATCAAATTAATCGATTTAAGTATAATAAATTATTTGGATGTCTTGAAAGAACTGTACGAGTTTTTTCATAAAATATATCGAAACTCTACATCAATACTACAAAATTAAAATAAATACCGAGATCTGGACTGTTTTATATTAGTTGCACTAGTTCTTACTCGCCACTCCCAGTGTAGTTGACTGGCAACTGTGTTTTTATGTCATCGACATACTGCAGCTAGTTCTCAGACTTGGTTTGTCCAATCATAATTAATAGGCTTGTGTCCTGCCATTAAAAATAAACAAGTGAATATTATTTAAATAAAGTAGGTTAAAGATTCGTCATTGAAAGAATTAATAAAATTGGTATATAAATCACGGAGTAATAAAGCTTTTAAAGTTTCTGGGGGCGAGCATCGCCTGTCCCTTTCTCGCAGAACAGAGCATCCCCACAGCTACTATAGAACTTTGGGATATGACACAGAGCTATGAAACAAATGACGCTTCGCCTCTATATAGAGACGAAATTAATCATATTATTGCTGCCGAACTTCGGTACGGGGTACTCTTGTGTCAGTTTGATATTATAGGGTAATTTCGCTAGTTTCCGACCACTTAGTGGAGTTGTCAAGTTTAGGATGCATAATAAAATGTACCAGTATCATTTTTTGACTTGATGCTACTAAGCTACGTTTCAAATATTATACTCTATATTTTTATCAGATTATCAATCATTTTTTAAAATAACCCACCCTTTTATAATATCTAAACCAAAGGCTAATAGTGACTATTTTGCTAGTTTTCGATCAGTAAATTATATTTACGACCACTTTTTCGCTAGTTTCCTACCACTATAAATTGAAAGACGTAGGTGCCTGACTGCCTGTGGTAAATAAATGATAGAAACAATGATCAGAAAGGCTTCTTTAGATCCTCTGTCTTGTATTTTCATGATTTCTCCAGCTTTGAGGCACTTACTCATATAAAAAAGCATGATCTTTTTTCTTACTGAGACCGCCAAAACTTATTTAAGGATATGGCTGAAAAATTCAGCTATAACAAAAAAAATATTGGCTAACGTAGTTTATAAACATAGTAATGTTTACAAACTAAATACGCTACTTTTTTTTTGTAATAAAGCCAGCCCACATTAGACCCTGGGCGAGAAATATTCAATGATGGTTCGATCAGTTGGTCACGCCTATTTTGCGACCACCAGCATTAATCGTTTTTTTTAATCGTGTCTGGTCTAATTAGTTAACCTTACAAAGTAATCGACTATTTATGTACTTTTATATGTAAATAAATACGTATTTATAATGTTTTTGATATAGTTTGCTTTTGCGGTCGAATAGCATTTTTCTGCAGCTGGATCAGTTTTCGACCACGAGCGATTTTGGGTATCTGAAGTTTTTATGCCAGATGGTGGATAAACGTGGTCGAAAACTGGCAGTTAAAATGTATGTGCTTTTAAGCTTCAAAGCTTTAAAATAGAATTGGGGATTTCTCGTATATTTGTTACAAAACTGAACCTATTTGGACATAATTGTGTAGGCATAATATATTTTAGAGATGTGTTCACCGCAAGCTTTTTATTTTTTATATTTTTTCATCAAATGTACATTAAATGGTCGGATATAGGAAGTGGTCGCAAAACCGGCGAACTTACCGGCAGTAACAGAAGTACCGATAGTGATGTAATGCGTTGGTTAACCTTATAATTATCGATACATCGATAGTTTCTATTATGCCATCCGGAAATTTGTTACAATAAGTTTTAAATGTTTTCAATTTATTTTGTGGTTAAATTGACTTCTACTAATTAAACTTTTAATATCTTTTATGTTTATTAGGTTTCCTACAGATCCTAATATAAAAGATAAATAGATATTCGCAACTGGACAGTGCAATTAGTTTCCTCAAAAACATGATACGGTTTGCTCTCAGCATTTTGAAGCTGAATGTTTTATGAAAATGTCTAACCATATACGTTTATATTTTGACGCTATTCCCACATTGAAACTCTATCCTATTTTTAACGAGGTACTATAATTTCCCCCCACTAGGTGGACCGATGACCTGGTGAAAACCGCGGGGAGCCGATGGATGCAGGAGGCGAGCAGCCGTTCAAAATGGCGCTTTCTGGGGGAGGCTTATGTTCAGCTGTGGACATCTACGGGCTGATGATGATGACTATAATTTCTCTTATCCGCATTTATTATTTGATGAGGACATTATAATGATGTGGCGTGCTCGCCCATGAAAGAGTTTTCATGTAGCCTCCATGGAGCTATTAAAAAAAGAAGGAGGGAATCCCGTCTGATCCGAAACTGAAGCTCCCTTAGGAAGCCGGAACGCTTCGTACGTACGAGCGGAACACGCACACGCTCACATCATATGCAGCCGGTCGCCCTACTTTCAGCTGACACACATATGTAATATGTCCGCCATTTTGGGCTTCAGTTCGATGTCAATCAAAACTCAATCCTTCTTTTTTTTATTTCATCCATGGTAGCCTCATAGAAAATCATTGCTCTTGGTTGCTAAGGACAACTGATCTCATTAATTCTACGTAAGAATCTACGTCTTAGTCGATATTGAATGAAAAAATTCACTTGCTTTTTATTTTGTAAATAGCTGTAAATTAAAATATACATCGCATGGTGAGCTGAAAAATTACCTTTATTTACTGCCAAACTAAGGACCTACCTTCTATTAAATAAGTGTTTACCTACAACACCTCAATGATACTCAATATTATTATTATTTTTCCTAAAAATTCATCTGAAAATTATATTTTCAGATGAATTTTATCAAAAAGAAACATGACGCAACAATACTGATGAATCATCAGCAAAACGTGTTACCTATGTGAAAGGAGATGTGATACAGATTAGGAAGTGCAGAATGGGTACCTGGTGGTTTTAGAAAAATAGTCCTTCGATGTGGAGTAATCCATTCAGATCGGCACTGGTTTGTTGCACATATCACAATCTCTAACAATAGTTTTAGCGTTAAAAGTCCAGTCACTCGCGGCCGCGGATATTTCAATGATTTTTTTGATATTTTGGTATGCGTTTGCGATGCGTAGCGTTTTATGCGTCTTGCGACGACCACAGGTGAATGCAGACTTGGGTAGGGTAGGATAGACATGGAAATCCGTGTGAATGAGTGAGTGTGAGGGTAGTTTCAAAATATAAATGAAATATAACTAAATAAGCGGCGCATACAACTCCCCCGGCCTAGAGGATTTCCTCTAGAAATAACTAGACAGGGCGGATAAATTTTTATAAAAAATTAAGAGCTATAAATTATGCGAGAGCGTTAAAAAAACTAAAACTAAATTAAATTATTACCTAAATTTTACTGCAGAGGAAGAGGACACACTCTGACGACTGGACGTATGTAAGTGCCAGAAGCAGTGCGGACCTTTAAAGTGCGAATGATATCGTCTTTACCGCGATATACCTCTTCCACGATTCCCAATGGCCAACAGAGAGGGTGCGCATTGTTATCTTTGATAACCACTACTGAACCTAGCTGAACTGGGTTAGTTGGCGAATTCCATCTTTCGCGTTGCTGGAGTGAAGTTAAATATTCTAGACTCCAACGACGCCAAAAACCTTGGACTAATTTGTTTACAAATTGGTAGCGAGATAAGCGGCAGTCAGATACGTTTGACACATCCTCAGTTGGTAGGTATTTTAAAGGCGTTATATTTAAGAAGTGATTAGGCGTTAGCGCGGCTAAGTCAGACGGGTCTGAGCTTAGTACACACAGCGGTCGACTATTTAATAAGCCTTCAATTTGAACCAAGAGAGTATTAAACTCTTCGTAGGTTAAAACTTGAAGATTTATTAGTTTAAGCAGATGAGTTTTAACACAGCGCACGTTGATCTCGCAGAGACCATTAAAATGCGGACCATACGGCGGGCTATGTAGAAATTTAATGCGCTGATCAGCTAATTGTTGACCAATGTAATTTTTATGTGCGTCAGATTCGAGTAGCGTGTAAATATCATCGAGTTTGCGTTGAGCGCCCAAAAAATTAGTACCTCCGTCAGAATATAATATTGAAACTGGGCCTCTTCTGCAGATAAAGCGGTTAAAAGCTGCAAGGAAGAGATCCGAGCTTAGGTCTGACACTAACTCGAGGTGAAGAGCTTTTGTGGTGAGACAGCAGAATAGGCAAATGTACGCCTTTTGGCTTTTAACACCGCGACGGCGTATATGCGTGATGAAGAATGGACCGGCATAGTCCACGGCTGTATAAACAAATGCCTTTGCTTCGGACACTCGAAAGTATGGGAGATCACCCATTAAGGGGTTAGGCGATTTAGGGTTAAGTCTAAAACATGTGTTACACTGGTGTACTCTTTGCCGAACTAGGTTTCTAGCGGCGAGAATCCAGAACTTCTGTCGAAGCAGGGAAAGTAATAGGGAAGGACCAGTATGTAGATTACATACGTGAAAATAGTCAACAATAAGCTGCGTTAGGCGATGTTTCGATGGCAGAACAATAGGGTGTTTCTGTCCATAGTCGAGCTGAGAATGAGTCAGGCGACCACCGACGCGAAGTATGTTTTCGTCGTCAATGAAAGGGTTGAGTTTGATAAGCGATTTACTGATGCGTTTATTATTTTTAATAGCGTGAATGTCATGTGTAAAGTTTTGACTTTGTACGTGGCGTACGAGAAAGAGTTCAGCGGTATCTAAATCCGAAGGCGTAATTAAACCGGTTGTGCGTAGAGTTTTTGCGAAGCGTAGGACGTATACTGTGGCGCGTAATAATTTTTTATATGATGAGATGCGTTCAATTAGTTTGTCAATTGAATGAGGTTCAGGTGCGTCGTCAGTTCCGGTAACGAGAGATACAGTTTTCTCCTCTAGTTTATCGTCAGTGTTGGGTGAGACAAGAAATGGCTTGATGGGCCACTCTTCGATAGGGCGAGAAACCCAATGCGGTCCATGAAACCACGTTGAATTGTCCAATACGTGTTTCGGCGTTATTGGTCGCGATATTATATCTGCAGGGTTCTCATCACCGTTGATGTGATACCAGTGAGCAGCGGGAAGTTTAGAGTTTATTTCGGTTATTCTGTTTGCAACGAACGTATGAAATTTAAATGCGGGTGAATGTATCCAAGTTAATGCGACAGTTGAGTCAGAAAATGCGTATATTATATTTATAGGGCAGCGTTCACTAATAACATCGCGTACAGCGGATATGAGATTAGCAAGAAGCAATGCGGCGCAGAGCTCCAAGCGAGCGAGCGAAACTTTCTTCAGCGGTGCGACTCGCGATTTAGAAGTGAGAAGGTTGACAACACCTGGCGATTGCGCGTTACTACCGACACGAACATGCACAACAGCTCCGTAGCATTTTTCGCTGGCGTCAGCGAAGCCTACGAGGGTCACGTGAGACCCGGCGGTTATACCTACATGTCGCGGTATACTTAATTTCGACAAATCTGTAAGTTCACTTTTGAACTGAGTCCATTTTTGTCGTAATGAGTCCGGGACAGGTTGGTCCCAGTCTAACTCGCGTTGCCAACATTCCTGTACCAACAACTTCATAAAGGCGGTTACACATCCTAAAATTCCCAAAGGGTCAAAAAGGCGAGCGGTAGCGGAAAGAATGGTGCGCTTTGTGCAACTACTATCGGCATCATCATCGGTAATTTTATAGCGGAAAACATCATCATTCGGTTGCCATTGCATTCCGATAATTTTTGTGCTAACTTCAGTATCCGTGTCAAAATTAATTAATTCGGGATTTTTATGCGAGTGCGGAATTATATTCATTAATTCAGAGCTATTTGAAATCCACTTGACTAATTTGAAACCCCCGGCCATGAACATGTTCACCATCTGCTGATAGGTAAGTTCGGCTTCAGCCAATCCGTCCATGGACGAAACGTAGTCATCCACGAACATCCGGTTCTTGGCTTCTACCGCTGCAAGCGGGAACAAGTCGCGTTCGTCAGCGGCGAGCTGCCGCACGACTCGCATGGCGAGATAAGGCGAGCTGGATATACCAAATGATACCCGATTAAACTGATAGGTTTCAATCGCAGACTCCGAATCAAATCGGAATAAAATGCGTTGAAATTGTTGATGACACGGAGCGAGTTTTACACAAAAATACATTTTCTCAATGTCTGCGGTTACTGCGATAGCGAATATGCGTAGATTAATTAACAAATCAAAGATATTGCGTTGTAAACTAGGTCCGGTGTATAACAATGAGTTGAGCGATTTTCCGGAAGTAGTTTTGCACGATGCGTCGAGAATAATGCGAGTTTTTGATGTGGTTTTGTCCGGTCGATAGACAGCCCTATGCGGTATGTAATAAGCGTTATTATCAGAGCGGGAACAATCCATCTCGACTTTAGATAAAAATCCACGATCAATATAATCCTGCACTGTGGTGTTGTAATCATTGCGTAATTCAGGGGTAGCGTCTAATTTTTTCTCTAAATTAATCAAACGGCGTTTAGCGGTTGAATAAGAATCACCAAGTTCTGAAGCGTCATATTTAAATGGGAGACAAACAGTGTAGGTACCGTTGTCGTCTCGCGTATAAGTAGACTGGAAAATATTTTCGCAAGTCTCGTCATCAGGGCTAAAATGCTTTTTGTTGGGTACGCTTTCAAGCTCCCAAAAACGTTGCGTTAAAGTTTCTAAAGAAGGCGTGTCCACGTTACAAAAAAATGACTTATCATTTTCGCGCGAGCTAGACTGGTCGCAGTCTGCCCGTCCCATAGCAATATACCCGAGCGTGGTCTCCACACCGATAACAGGTGATCGAGCAGAAGTTACCTTTTTTCCGCATAACAACAATGCAAAGAGCTCATTACCTATCAGGCAGTCGACTTCCGCGGGCATGTGGAAGTTATCGTCTGCCATGGGTATGTCACGCAGATGATATAGCTGGGATAAATCTACGGGTGCGTTTGGCAAGTGATCGGTGATAGAATCAATAACACGAGCGTTTATTGTGTATTTACACCGTTCGTCAAAGCGCGAATGTATCACGAAAGTAGCAGTACCTAACGAGGTACTTTCCGATTTGCCTATACCTTTTATGGTAGTTGATGCGGTTTTAATATTTAAATTAAGTCTTTCACAACAATTTTTAGTGATAAAGTGGCTCATAGAACCCGTATCAAGGAATACGCGTAGCTTATGGCATTTATTATTATCGTCGTAAGCATACACAGATGCAGTAGGTAGCAATACAACGGTGTTTTTATTATTATCGGGCGCAGGAGTTACAGCTGATAATGACAAGTTACTTTGTTGCAACTGGGATTGTCTACATTGAGCTGCGGCGGCCGGTTCCGCTTCGGTGGCTACGCTGGAGTGCTCGCGAACTGCTGCGTAATCTATAACACGCGGTGCAGGCGCCAAAGGCGGCTGCTGCGGGCAGCTCCCGTTGTATGCTCGATTAAATGGCAGTTGCGATGATGAGTGCGGTGATGAATGAGTGGATGAGTTTTGGAATGATTTATTATTGTATGAGTTGTTTTGATTGTTGTTGTTGTGAAAGTTATCGATATGAATGAGCGTATGATGTTTTTTCTGACATATCGAGCAGCGGTTTTGTGATTTACAATTATTTATGTTATGAAATCCCAAACAGTTATAGCAAAAACCGTGTTTAGCGACTAATGAATTGCGTGTGTGTGCGTTCTGAGATAAGAAAGAGCTGCATTTAAATAGTGCATGTTCTGGTTGCGTTTTACAAATATTACAATTGCGGGGTGACTGCGATGGATGCGTGAGTGCGTGGTGCGTTTGTTGCGGATGCGGGTTCGATTCGTTGTTGCCGACAGCGGAGTTGTTGTTGACAACAAATGCGTGCGTAGTTTTAGTATATTTTGTTTGTTGCGTGTTATTGTTTTTATTAGTGTAGGTAGGTTTATTGCATGTAGCTAAAGATGAGCGTAATGAATGAATCTTATTCTGTTCTTTTATAAATTGTTTGAGCTGATTAAATGTAGGTATTTTAACGCTACGGTGCGCTTGTTCGAAAAGGGTTAGAGTGTTTTTATCTAATTTACTGAGCGCGATGTGTGTGATTAGAAAATCAGAGATGTCATCGATTTGTAATAAGCGTAAGGCTGCTTCAGCAGTACAGAACTGTTCCAAAAAAGCATCTGTGGTTTGCGTTTTAAAATGTAACATTTGCTCAACATACATCGATGCTTGCACGCGAACATCGTGATACTTTTCGACAAGATTATTCCACAGAATGTAATAATTTTCACCGGTATTTGGAACACCACTGCATGTAGTCAAAGCGCTTTTAGACAGCTTACTTAATAAATACTGAGCCTTCTCGGTGGGTGAAAGAGTGGGATTATAATGGATAAGACTTTTGAAATTCTGATAAAAGACTGGCCACTTATCAGGACTACCATCAAAGCCTATCAACTCAATTGGAGCTAATTTTTTAGTAAATTCATATTTGCGACGATCTGAGTTGACCTTGAGTTCCATGATCGATTTTTCTACCGCAATAATATTACAGTACAAATCATCAAACGAGTTAAGCTCACTGAATGACGGTGTAGCCTCTTCGTCATCTTGTAAAGACAATAGATTCAATGAGTCGAGAGTATCGAAAAAATCTGTTCTAGTTTTTTCCAACGACTGGATGCGAGATATAAATATTTTCTCATTTAATGGATCAGAAACCTTAAGGCTGAGGTCGTATAATTGTTGTACTCTTGAGAACAAAGCTTCTTTTTTAGCTTGTAATAATGTAATTTTACGTTTTAATTCTTTCGCCGCCATGATATACGGAATTTATGTACGGGAAATTTATAACTATGAATACGCGTATTAAGCGCGAGAGTTGTATGACAGCTTAAGCGATTGGCCACAAAATGTCGCGAGCGAACTTCACTTTGAATGACGAACAATAATTGATAATTTTTCAATTAAATTAGCGATGCGTTGAGTTATGCATTGTGTATGCAATAAATAAGCGGTAATATATACAGGGTTACAGGAAAAATTGTGCTAGATCCGTTAAGGGCGTGGAGTACCCATCATTTCTGACTTATTTCACTATGAAACACCCTAGGCTAAACTAATAATATTTTTGTAGATATCCCTTAGAAAACAATACAGTTTCTAATATTTTTTTTATATCTTAACTTTCACTTGTCTACTACGGTCTATTCAATTAACTTATGTACTATTTTAATGATTGACGTCCTAAAGCATCTTATTACACATGTAAAAATGCAATAATAATAATAATAAGAAGACACAAAATATTTCAATAAAAAAATTAAAAATTGAATATCTCGAAAAGGGTAAAGTTTAGCCTAGGGTGTTTCATAGTGAAATAAGTCAGAAGTGATGGGTACTCCACGCTCTTAACGGATCTAGCACGATTTTTCCTGTAACCCTGTATAAGTGCGTGATGTTTGTATGAGCGAGAGATAAATAAATACCTATAGCGAAGTTTACAATAAATATGCGTTTTCTACGTTGTAGAATGAATGCGTTTATAATGGCGGACGAGTGCAAGTTCGTAATTAATTATGCGAATATAATGTGCGTGTGCGTGTTTTTTGAGGGAATGACAAGATAATGGGTTGAAGGATAAGGATGTCGGGTCGAAGGAACATGAAAGGAGATGTGATACAGATTAGGAAGTGCAGAATGGGTACCTGGTGGTTTTAGAAAAATAGTCCTTCGATGTGGAGTAATCCATTCAGATCGGCACTGGTTTGTTGCACATATCACAATCTCTAACAATAGTTTTAGCGTTAAAAGTCCAGTCACTCGCGGCCGCGGATATTTCAATGATTTTTTTGATATTTTGGTATGCGTTTGCGATGCGTAGCGTTTTATGCGTCTTGCGACGACCACAGGTGAATGCAGACTTGGGTAGGGTAGGATAGACATGGAAATGCGTGTGAATGAGTGAGTGTGAGGGTAGTTTCAAAATATAAATGAAATATAACTAAATAAGCGGCGCATACACTATGTATTTGGAGTTTTAATATATTTTTTCGTTTTATAACTTGTTATGTTTCTTCTATTTCGGCATAGTTCGGCATACTATCACATATCAGCCGGCAGACGTCCACTGCTAAACACTGCCTCCCCCATAAATCCTCACTTTGGACGCCTATCGGATTTGCTTATAAACTTAATCTTTATAACCATAAACTGACGATAAACTACCTCTATACTTACACACATTACATTTGCCATAAAATAGTTGAGAGGTGGACTGTATAGCCGTGACGCGAACATGACGTATCTACCAATACCAATACATTCAATTTTATTTATTTTAGATCTATACCGGTATGTTTATCGGCTGGCCATTGTCGACCCAGAATAGAGTATAATAGAATAAAATAACACTATTACACATAGAAATACGCACAAAAGGCACAAAAGATATAGGTAGGTACTAAAGTGTACCTAATGATACAATCCGGTAAGAGGTACCTTACCGCGTACTTAACTCATATCAAACTATCGATAAAAATATATCGCCTCAACCCACAGCACGTTTTGCTGACAGCAGTGGCACTAATGACAAGACAATTGCTATATATGTCATCTGCGCAGGTAAACCATAGAGGTTTCATTGTAATACCTGACACGCTTGAATTGTATGAGAAGTGTCGAAAAGGCGCCTCTATGTAGAGGGGAAGCGTTTTTTTTTTGCTCTGTGGGATATGAGGTCACATGCCAAAGACATTGTATGTAAATCCACCACAGCTTAGTAATAAGGTACTATGAAGGTGGAAGAAGTGACGTCACTGCGCGTTTGAACTGTCTCTTTCTATCCCTGTATTTTAAAATGATTGTAACTTTGTCATTATTTGAGATATTTAATTTTTGATTTCACGATTGTTCAATTTTTGAGAAATATTATTTTTTATACAACAAAAAAATATAGCAGAACACAAGCCTTTTGTACCTTTAAAAATAACAGGTCGCCTTCAGTTAAATCATCCATTAGTTAAGGTTGTATCTTATAGCTATACATAAGACGGATATTAGGTCCTTATTTAAATACATTAGAGGACAATAGACACTTATAAATACAATTATCATAGTTCTTGGAATGGATACAAAATGTTACAAAATTGTTTGTTTTATAATGTGTAAAATGCTGTCCGTTCATATCACAACGCTTCGGTGCAAAAAGTACAACACGCAAAAGGAGTTTAAGAGGAGGAGGTTTTGCGTTTAGCGATGCTCATTTTGCGTATTGGTCATTCTGCGTATTGTACATTTTACGTAATGTTCATTTTGAGTGTAGTGCTCATTTTGCGTATTGACATTTTGCTCCGAAGCAGTTCATAAAACGTACTTACGTTAACTCTAATCAAAAAAAGTGTTTGTAAAATAAATATGTAATCAATCTGCAGTGCCACTGACGCCGGCACAGTGTGCTGGCAGACTTTAGTCTGAGCTTTAGGTAGGACCTATGTTTGGACCTCGTTTTATATTAAGAGAAAAAAGTGATGTTTTTACTTGTCAATGTTTTTCATGTCATGAGATTAATTATATACTTTTACTAAACCTTTATTTAAATGTTTTTATATTAAAAATCGAGAGAAACAAAGGGATTTGGGACCTGGGCTGAAGCCCGTCCATGGTCCTTCGAGCCGGATTCTTGATCTGTGATCTCATATCATACGCTTCGATAAACCTTCCTCTTGTTCTGAATTCACCCGTTCGGCCAGAATACACGTCGACCGATCAATTCAGCCGACTGGTCTGCAGACCAGCACGATGGATCGTGGATTCAGATTTTGGGGATAGGAAACTCAGTAATCCGATGAGCTTGGAAACTTGTTGCTGTGGTTAAAACTTACAAATTTTTAATTAATCAGGTAATAAATGTGAAGCCTTATGGAACTGAGACGTGGGCTCTTACTGTTGGCCTAAAAGCATATCAAGTTTTAAAAAATATCCGTAATTCTAATGACCCATCTTTCTTACAGACGGCATTATGGATTATCACGTCAAAAAGATTAGAAAGAATTTTTTTTAAATATTTCAGTAAGTACGTTTTCTTAGGGGTCAGTATCGGGCTATAAATTGCGTTCTGACATATTTAGGTGTATACTTAGTCGATATAAAATAATATTAATATAATGTAAATTGTTGTTATGTACGCCGTTTTCTTAATAAATGGTATATTACGATATATTAGTAGGTAGGTATGCATGTTGTTATTCGATTTCTATTGCATTGAGACAAAATATAGCTCTCCGGTAGTAGAAAAAAAATGACAGAGTGATCTCTAGTTGGAAAATTGAAACATAGATGGCGCTAAACACAACTTTATTTTTTTTTAACCCGGCGTGCCATATTTCTGTATGATACGTTAGTAAACCAGTAACTTCAATGTAATAGAAAATCTTATAACGTTTAAACTTTAAAAAAAGCGATGAACCTCAACTTTTTAAAGTTCAATACACACCTATCAAGAAAGTCCTTTATTTTTATATAATGGCACGACTATATACATGTGGAATTGACACGATTTTTACAAATTAAAATGGCTTAAATAATATCGAATAGTATTGAATAAATGATTTAGGCCTTCAGGCGAATTAATTGTGTACAGTCACCTTACTTACCATGAAAAAAATGTTTATTTATGATTATAAACCTTATGGGGTCCACTCACCAACATGAGTTAAATTGAATTATACTTAAAATTCCCCGTAGCATTTTCGTTCGACTTTAACATCACCGAAAAGTTGATGGGGCGTTATAAACATTGATTAAATTTAACTTACGTTTATAAGTAAGGCTGTCAACACATAGACTACCGAGGCTATGTTTATTCATATTCGGTATAAATTATTACTGAAAGGAAATTAACACGCAGTTCTTTTATAATAAGTTATTGATGACTGTACCTAATGGAATCTTAAACGCGATTACAAATACTGTACTACAATTTTAACGAACGCTTGTGCACGTAACTTCAATCACCTATTTATTTATTTTACGAATAAATTTATTTATTCAATGAAATGGGATGGCTCCGTGAGAAATAGTTCATGGACCCGACGAGCCTCTAACATGCAATAAATTAATACACAAAAACATTATATAATAATATGTCGCAAATATAGTCCACTTTTAAATAAACTCTTATAAAAATGCAAAAACTACTTTAATGTGTTCTCACGAAGTCAAATTGCTCTAAGTACATGGTAGAGTGATAAAAAAAACAATCGACTACCTAAATGGTTCTCTAATGCGTCACAGTTACATTGGGGTAAGCTTGTGATTTGCACGCACCAATGTCAAAGATCTTAAACATATTTAAATTTTTATAAAATGTTTACAATGACTTAAAAATGTTCGTAAACTCTGATACTTTCTTTGAGCAAGCGAAGACAACGTAATTTGAAAACCAATTTAGTCTTACGCTGTATAAACAAAAATGCGGGTGCATACGCAGTCTTGCGTGCTCAAATGCGTGCAAATCCAATTTTATGGAGAGACTGTGTGTCTGTCTACTAAATGATTTTTATCCGCTATATTTCCAGCTCTATTTTCTCGTAATTGAGTCAATTATTGCATGCTATCCAACACTTATAGTTAATACGACTTTTGAAGTTGGAGATACAGGCCCGTATTTAGAGCATGACGCTTATTCGTTGATCAATGCTCAAGCTGAGATTTCATTCGATTAATCACCGACATGTCTACTTGAGCACGGTTCAAGATTAGAGTGTCTTCTATAATATGGGCCATAGTGTCGAACACATTAAAAGATGGTTCCAGTAGACAGAAAATCCGGTTGCACTTTACTAACAGAAACATATCCGAGTTTTATTTCAAACGGAAAGAAATATAGTAACTTCTGGTACACTTTTCTAACAGTTTGCAGCTAACATAGAATAAATGTCTCAAGTTTCCGAAGAACTTATCCACTTTAACAGCTGGAAACCAGCGGATGGTCTCGTGGGAGGCTCATACCGGTTAGCGACTGCTGGGCGGCGGCATCTGAGCCTGGACTCCTTGGAGGTTCATGGGCCGACCGTTGGGGTTCCCCATACCTAGGCCGTCCTGGTAGTTGTTGTCCATTGCTGGTATGTCATCGTTCTGCGGACATGGTGAATGAATATTGAAACACCAAACTATTATATAATACTAGAACTTGTACCGATCTTTACAGCGTCCTGTGCATAAGGCTTTAAAGTAGAATGCAACCACCTTAAGGCACCCCTGGGCAGCAAGCCTCGGGCCTTTCCCAGGTGAGGATCGAGAGAATTAGTCCATTAGAAGAATGGAGCCTATGGAATATCACGACCGTTCTGTCCTAAAAGACAGAAAGGTTCTAGCTAAACTTGGGGGTAGGTCATTGACTATAAATCCACTTTACCAACAATACAACTTTCCCTCGTACAAAAATTAGTAGTTTATTACAAATGCTAATCCTAAGAGAGGAAGCGGGAGACCCAATGTGTCTTTTGTTCCATCCCGCTCTGTCCTTTGCAATTTCGTATGACTTTGTCTCGTTTTGTTACTACGTCACCTGCTCCGTAGGTGAGTGTTTGTAGGAGAAATTATGTTCACGAGCTGTCAACGGGCTTTATAATCCTTGGGGTAGGTACATCACATAATAATAAATACATAAATAAATAATAAAATTAAATAAATAGTAAATAAATAAACAGTAATACTATCACAACACCAACGATATAATACATATATGTTTCTGAAAGTATTGCTTTTTCAAACCATATGAAAAATCTAATTGAGTCATTTTAATTTGTGATATTATACAGTGATAAGACAACATTTATCCTAAATACTCGAGCTATTGTGATGACCAGTTTCTATAACATTTTTACACCTAACAATCTAGTGCTTTTACGTGCGGTTTAGGTGCTTCTACACACAGGTTACACGATGTATCAACACGTATGTTACAATATAGAAGACAGACAAACGTTTAGTATTTCGGTGTGTATCAGGCATTTACAAACAAACATAAGCATATTTTGACTCGTATCGACATGACGGCAATGTATTAGGGCCTTTCCAGCTCTGAAGGTTCTTATATGGTATCTTGTTCAGTAATTGTAAATGGCTAAAGCTTTGTAACAACCAATTCCATAAGCATTTTTACTGAATATGTAAAAGCAAAGATAAAATCTCAAACACTGTTATTAAATGTGGAAGATGCTCGCTTTAGCTTGTTGGTTTGGTGCAAATGCTTGGTTTTTTTTTCACGAATATTGGTACTTGCAACTTTAATAATAAGATTTTATACATCCATGGTCACTAACATCACTCGCATATTGTTTATTAACGGGACAACTGCAATTTTAGTCCACATCATCACATACCATCAGCTGTCCACTGTTTGGACGCACACTACATTGGACGCATATCGGACGGTTTGCCATTATTTATTTATTAATTTATTCATATATACATGTCCTTTGGTGAAAAATAAATAAATAAATAATAAATTATCACCACGATTGGCAGGCAGCAGCCTGATCGCAGATTTTAATATAGCTAGTTGGATACTGCTGCCCATCCTCTGGATATTCCTTTTGACAGCTATTACGGCCCCAAGAGATCATCTTCATCATCATTAGCCTGGAGACGTCACTGCTGAACCTAGGCCTCCCCCGAAGAGCACCACTTTAAGCGGCCGCTTGCCTCTTGCATCCTTCGGCTCCCCACGGTTCTGACCAGGTCATCGGTCCACCTAGTGTGGGGCCTTTCTTCCCCATCGGTTGTCAGTTCCCCAAGAGATGCTGTGCAAGTGGTGTTGGTCGACCTGTGTATATTTACCTCGCGATGCCTGCGTATGGTCCGGTCCTCGTACCGGGTTCCGCCAGTGGAGGCCATGGGCCGGCTGAGAGTGCTGTTAGCGTTGCTGGGAGAATGCGGAGCCCCGCTCGCGCCCTGCCCTGTGGCCGCGCGTTACAAGCGTGGTTACCTCACTTATGTACAATGTGCTATGGGAATCTTGCGCAGCCGTAGTAATGGTCAATGGTCAGTTGCAGCTATGACGAAACCCGATAGATCTAAATTGATTTTGTGGGATCGTATGTTAGTGTTTTGTGTTTGTGTTGGAAGTAGCTGTTTTATTATGGTGTCTATTCTCAAATTCACCTGAATATCTGGCTGTTTTAAAACCACTGATCTTTGTCATTTCAATCTAAATGAAAAAGACAGCAACATGTTTAGGAGCTGTTACATTATATTTAGTTCAGGATTTGGCAGTGTCTCTTTGGTGCAATATTTATAAAATCTAATTCTAAAATCTAGATCTTGCTACATTTTACAAATGTACACAAATGCTATCAATACTTTACCTATGTCACAAATGCGAATAAAAAAATCTATTGAACCCGTTTACAGATTTAACAATATTTAGGTACTATATTGCGCCCTTCTTTAATTCTATTTTAAAATTATTTTGAAGTCAACTTCTTTAGAGGATTTATTAACCAACAAAAGGTAACAAATTAGACCATTTCTACGGCTTTAAAATTGTGAAATGAACTGTGCGCAACCGTGAACTATGAAGTTAGACGGCACATTCGATCACTGTTAGTAACTTAGTTGAGGTACTAGTGGTAAATAATGTACATCAAGCAAGAAAGAGAGGTTTGATACACATCTGACAGAGCAGAACCATTGGCTACTTACGTAACTAGCACAAGTTTGCATCAGGCGTAAATTTCGATTCGATGAGATTGCTAAGTGTTTGCTGTCGCTTTGCTACTGGTTATGTAATTTTTACGTGATTCGTGGGCCGTATTATTTCATGCACTATCCTTTTCTATCGCTCAGGATCGCCACCTCCCAGAGCGAGAAAGACAGCGTAAGTGCTATCGCATTGCTAACGCTGCCGCGTGCGATACACTACCTTTTATTGCTCTTAGAAATAACGACGATACTGAACGCTAAAAAAGGATAGAGCATGAAAATATACGGTTACGTGTCGACACATGTGGTTCAAACCTCAATCGCTTTGTGTCGGCAAGCGCCGTCTCTGTCACACAGAGCGGAGCGACAGAGACGACGCTCTACAAAGCTTATTTCCTTCTCACTCAATGAGCATTATTTACAGCCGATACCGGTACATTGCATGTTAAGGCAGGCGGAAGATTCACATAGCGTTATGGAAATGACAATGATGCACAACAATTTAACATTACACAATATCAACATATAGACAAATATACAGACAGATATTTTTGTATGTACAATGACGGTTTTGCTTAATGATTTGCGACCCATTTCCTGTGATGTAAAGCTTCTCGTCTCAAACCTTTTAGCTTTATTATACAGCTGCTAGATCACATAATTATATGTTGATGTAAGTATAGATACATTTTGTATAATTTACCCTCTACACGATAAGGAATAAGGATTTAATGCTCTATATACGCCATAGTATGGCGTATCTCCTAAGAATAGATTTTTACTTGTGGTAAAAGGAGAGAATCGAGGTGCTGTTTTCGGGTTTGAGCTTACAAAAGTGACACGTTGATCGTTTTTTTTTTTGTTTTTTTTTTCTAATTTTCTATACAAAAGCTTGCAAAAAAGTTAAAAGTAAAACAAATAACGCACGCGCAAAGAAATTACAATAACAATGCCGACCAATAAGCGCCGAGCGCAATCACTAATACATTTTAAAATCTTACAGTAGGCAATCTTCTTTTATGAATGAAAAACAAAAAATGAATTAAATTCTCAAAACAAATATCTTTTGCTATTTCTTTCTGTCTTTCTACCTTTCTACACAAGGTTCGCTCTAAACTTCTTATGGTATCAACAATCAGGCTACCCACAGAGCACTAAAAAAAGGACGTTGCGCTCAGGCGTTTTTTTTTTCTTGTTCTGTGAGGCCACCCATCTAGGCCATTTCTTCCCACCATCCTACATTCTCACCCCTGTTTCTACTTACCACTGCTATTAGAAGAAGCCCTCGGCTGCGCAGCCCGCGCCGGCGTCAAGAAGTCAGCTTCACGCCACCCATGCTTGCGGTACACCTCTCGGAGTTCCGCGTGTGACCACATCGTCATTAGGACTTGACCTGAAAGGTTATGACGGTTTTTTATTCTCATTTAATTTGGGCAAACATCTTACTATCAGGCGAGTTGTTGGCCCATTTTAGCATATAAAAAAATGGCGATATCATCATTGACAGCCTGAAGACGTCTACTGCTGAACATGCCTCCCCCAGAGAGCGCCACTATGAGCGGCTGCTTGCCTCCTGCGTCCATCGGTTCTCCGCGGTTTTCACCAGGTCGTTGGTCCACCTACGCTGCGTTTTCCAGTTCGTGGTCGCCACTCGAGACCCTTTCTTCCCCATCGGTTGTCAGTTCTACGAGCGATGTGGCCTGCCCACTGCCACCTTCAACTTGCTGATTCTGAAAGCTATATCGGTAACTTTAGTTCTATTGCGGATTTTCTCATTTCGGATCTTGTCTCGCAAGGAAACACCGAGCATTGCCTCTCTCCATAGCTCGCTGCGCGATTTTGAGCTTACTCTGATTTTTACAAACAAATTATCATTACTACGGAGATCAACATACGATATTTTTAATCCAGGAAAATTAAGAACATCCTTAAAAAAACGAGAAAATACCGAAAAAATGAAGCTCCTCCAGTTATGATGATAATACCAACCTGCAAACTTGAGTACCCTCGCAGTATGACGATGGCGCTGCTTCGTCAGGTTTAGAAGCCGTTCGACGCCGCCTGCCTCGAGCAGCGACCGCGAAAACTCGCCGCTTTTCTTTATAACCTCGTTCAATGTCGCCAGTACGGCTGCTATCGTGTCATCTGACGTGCCCTGGGACAAAATTTAACAAGATGTTTTGAAAAAACATTAAAAATAAAACTGGTTGAAGCAGGCCCCGAAAGAGATGGCGTGATGACCTCGACGCCTTTCAAGAAAAGTGGTCTGAGGTTGCGGGGGACCAGGATATCTAGGAGGATACTTAGGGAACTTGATCCAGCAGTGGGACGGTAAAGGTTAAGAAATAAATAATTGGCCACGTGCGAGTCGGACTCGAACACAAAGGGTTCCGTAGCAAAAAAAATCACGTTTGTTGTATGGGAGCCCAGAATGAAATAGATATGTAAGGACATATCTATTTCATTCTGATTTTTTAGTATCGTTTGTTATAGCAGCAACAGATATACATCATTTTTGAAAATTTCATCTGTCTATCGCTGTTCATGAGATAGAACCTGACAGACAGTCGACACAGACAGATGGACAGCGGAGCCTTCGTAATAGCGTTCGCTTTACTTTTTGGGTATGGAACCCTAAAAAGTGGCTAGATGTTCATCAACATCCCTTATCCCTTCCTTTGCTCATCTTTTCCCTTACCTGATCCATAGCTGCGGTAGGTGCAGGTAGTTTCTGCACGAGGTCTCTCATGGCATACTTCCCGATGAGTTCCTTGTTGCGGGTGTCTATCGCAAGGTTCCGCAATGCTGTCGCCACCGCGCACACCACTCGGTCTACCTCCATTCGGAGAAGTTCCACCAAAATAGGTAAACCTGGAGAATTCAATAAAATAAATATATAACTTCGACCATCATATACATAGATATTGGACCCTAACTAGGATTTCCTGTATTTACAGACCCAGAAAACACGAGGATCATGGTCCCACAACACCGAGATACAGAACAAGTATTTGGGGTTTTTATTTCCTGTTCAGAAACACTTGTCCTGTCGTGGGTATCCAAAACCCAACACCCAAGGGCGGATCAAGGGGGGTTGGATCATGGGGTCATTAATGGTATTTGAAAATCTTTTCCTTTACCAATATTCATAGTATTATATATCTGCGGCCATGGTATTATTGTTCTATCAGAAAGATCCAAGATAGAATAGAATAGAATAGAATAGAATAGAATAGAATAACACTTTATTGCACACCAAATATACACAAGATAAAATTAAAACACGAAAAATATAACAAAATGGTAGTACAATGGGCGGTCTTATCGCTTAGAGCGATCTCTTCCAGACAACCTTTGGATGGAGAGATACAGATTAATACTTAGGGAGGTTGGCGGTGTACAGTAAATGAAAATAAGTAAAAAAAAATAAAATTAATACTATAAATACTAAAACTACAAAATACATATTATACGACATACCTAACATACATAAACATACACACTACATTAATAATATAATAAACATATTTACTATTACATATATTACATACTAGTACAAATATACTTATCTATATATATTATAAAAACAAAATCAATAAACATACATAAATATTATAATTAGAATATATAATACTAGCTAAGATTGGATAAGTAATGCGTCTTCACCATAGTCTTGAAAATTGCCAAGGACTTTGCCTGCCTGACAGGTACCGGAAGCTCATTCCAGAGCATGACGGCTTGCACGGAAAAAGATTTGTGGTAGAATTGGGACGTGTGGACAGGAGGTTTCAAAAGGAGGTTTTCGGAACTACGTAAGGAGCGAGAATGGGACTGGTGAAAAAATATGAAGCGTTCTTTCAGGTAGGGAGGGGTGGAGGGGAGAAATAGGATGCTGTAGAGAAGGGAAAGGATGTGAGTATTTCGGCGAAGGCGGATTGGTAACCATTTGAGCTTGTTACGGAATTCAGTGATGTGGTCATACTTTCGTAAACCAAATATGAAACGAATGCAAAAGTTCTGCAGACGTTCAAATTTGTTGAGTTGCTCTTCGGTTAAGTCCAAGTAGCACGCATCGGCGTAATCCAATATCGGAAGGAGAAGAGATTGAGCGAGAGCAGTTTTGGTGGTAATCGGGAGAAAATTACGTAATCTGCGCAGAGAACCAGCAGACGCAAAGATTTTTCGGCTAACTTCAGTCAGCTGAGGTTGCCAGGAAAGCTGCCTGTCCATGATAATGCCTAAATTTTTTACAGTTTTACTAATTTCAATGGGTATGCCATCGAACACCACTTGAGGGAGGCGGAACCAGTCAATCTTCGAAATCATTCGTGAGCTGCCTATGACAATGGTTTGTGTTTTTGACGGATTGACTGATATTCCGAAGGATCTACTCCATTGCAAAATTCGTTGTAAATCACAGTTAGTGGCTTCGATGGATGTATCCAACTGATCCAATGGAGCCTGCGTATAAATCTGTAAGTCGTCTGCATAGAGATGGTAGGAAGAAGTAAGATGCTGGGAGATTGAATTTATAAAAATTGCAAAAAGAAGAGGAGATAGCACGCCGCCCTGAGGAACACCAGCAGATATATCACACCAAGTGGAGTATGAATCATCAATGCGTATACGTTGCCGGCGTCCCTGCAGGTAATTACGAAACCAGTCAATTACCGTTGGAGATATGTTAAGAGTGCGAAAGAGTCCCAGCAGGATGTCAAAAGATAATGATACTGCAGAATGGAAGGGCTTTGCTAAAAAGTATGGTTTTTCAATGAAGTATATGGCCAAATTAGATAGATTGTCTGAGATTGTGGTAGGTATAAAAAACAGACGGATAATAAAAATGTATGTAAGCATTGATAACTAGGCGCATCTTGCTTCATCAGCTGTCCCGGAGGTCCCCCCAAAGCTTCTTCCCGGTAGCTCAGAGAGGGGAGGAACACTCCCGGGAACACGTAGGTACTAGTGGGATATCCGGAACTATTGAAATGAAACTGAAGATCTCGGTGAACTGGGTTTATTGTAGCGTATAACAATAATTTAAGGTGGTTATGGTCCAAAATAAATAATAAAATAAATAATAAATATGTGTGGACATTTCACACAGCGCCATCTAGCCCCAAACTAAGCATAGCTTGTACTATGGAAACCAGATAACTGATATAATACTTAGATTCTTTTTTGTTTGTAAATACATACATAGAATACAATATAACACCCAGACGCAGAACAAACATCTATGTTCATCACACAAATGTTTGTCCTGGGTAGGAATCAAACCCACAGCCCTCAGTTCAGAAGGCAGGGATACTACCAACTGAGCTATCGGGCCCGCTGAAATGCTGAAAATAAGATCACAACTTGTTCCCGATTGAACTTTTACGGAACAACTAGTAGTAACAATATAACTTGAGGTGCAAATAGCACTTTAAACTGTTAGTAACAGATATCTTATGAAAATTGGTTAAGCACAAACGAGGACTGTCCGCCTCGGCGGTTGAATGAAGAATGACCAAAATGTATGGAAAATGAAAAGAATGCGACTAATGTTCTAATTTAAAATTTAAATCTAGATTATGTGAGGCCAATATTTGATGCGAAAACTAAGAAAGCAGGTGAATAGCTGAAATGATGATGAAGGAGGATGACATCGTCACACAGCAGCCCGCAGGTAACACTATAAAGACAGGTAGAGACCAAAAAGCCATTAATAGTCACAACTCACCCTTTTCTTTCCTGACAGCCGCTCGGATATCGATGGAGGGTTGCCAGTAGCAAGCGGCGAGGTTCTGTAACGCGCCCGCCGCCGCTTCTAACGTTTCCGGGTTCGAACAGGTTTGTAGTAACGCCATGTATAGCGGTACTACCTAGAGACATTAGGATTTATAATTACATAAAGGCACTATTCATTATTGGGAGTGTATAGAAGATACCTGAAAATAATAGATAAAAGCTAAAAAAATGTGACAATAACACGTAATATTCCTGGTCTTATTAAACATAGTATTTGCAATACTGTGCGGATATTATGCATCTTCAAGAAGGTTAACATTCTAAAATACGTAAAAAAACTACATATGTTTTTAGACTGAATTAGAACCCGGTGTCCTAACAGTGAGAACGTATTACGTTGACTCTTTAGTGATAATGAAGTTCACCAGCAGCCTGAAGGCGTCTACTGAACATAGGTCTGCTCCAAAGAGCGACACTTCAAGCGGCTGCTTGCCTTCTGCATCCTTAGCTCCCCGCGGTTGTGACCAGATCGTCGGTCCAGCTAGTGGGGGGTCTACTCTGCGTCATCAGGGTCGCCACTTGAGTACCTTTCTTCCCCAACGATTGACAGTTATTGCTATGTGGCCTGCGATAAAGATGTTGACTTGATTGTCTCTTACCTCTGGAGACCACAGCATCTCTGTGCCTTTAGGAACGGAGTACCCCAGTTGAGTGTTATTGGTGTCCATCGGCGGTGGTTCCTGATCGCTCTTGCCGAGTGGACTGGTGGAATTTGAGGAGGTGGAACCTTCTTTCTTCTTTTTACTGCCACCAAAGCAGCCAAGGTTTTCACCTAGGATGTTTTGTATACAGTGTTAAGTATACAGTGTGAATATTTGAACTGGATCTAGACGGTGAAATACAAATGTATGGGAACTAGCGAAATATGCTCAGTCTTGGGAACGATTTTGATCGAAACATAAACTGTACTAACAATACAAAAACTAAATACTTTTACCAGAGTATCAAACCCGATTATGAAAGCTAAATACACCTTAGTTTTGTTACACCAAGTGTCGTTTAGGTATAACCTTACACGAGTTCAGGATAAAATTTTGTTTTTTCAGAGTTTACTATAAATGGCCCTAAAGGTAAAGTCTTGTCTCGTTTTCAATTATATTCTATTTTTAGAAAAAACTTTATCAGCGGTATATCATAATTCTTTAGATGGTACTGTGTTAGTAAAGTGCCGCTTACCTTTCGATGCGCTCGCCTGTATTCGCGCCTGTCCCGATGACTGTGTGGGCGGCGCTCTTGTGTCGTATAACGGATCTTCTATTTCTTGGCATCTGTGGAAACAAATGATACGTAAAACTGTTGGTAATTTTTCAGAGATCCGAAATGAAGAGATGAACTAAAGTGACCGATATCGCTCTTAGGATTAGCAAGTTGAAATGGCAATGGGCAGGCCACATCGCTCGTAGAACTGACAACCGGTAGGGAAGGAAGGTTCTCGAGTGGCGACCACGAACCGGAAGACGCAGCGTAGGCCCCCCACTAGGTAACCGACGATCTAGTGAAAGCCGCGGGGGGCTGATGGATGCAGTAGGCGAGCAGCCGCTCCAAGTGGCACTCTCTTGGCGTTCGGCAGTGGAAGTTTTCAAGCTATTGATGATGAGCTGTGTAGGACAGGTTCCTCCACGACACACTGTTGTTGTTCTTCAACAACTCATTATCTCCACAACTCACCTGTAGGAAAGGTTCCGGAGCACACAGACGCAGTTCTCCACAATCTTGGTGCCGATAGCGTTAGCTTGTACAGCGGCGCGGACAGCGTGGAGTAAAGCTTCAGCTAACCCAGGCAATGATCTCAGTCGGCGACGAGCGTATTCGCCCGCTGATGATGCGTTACGGAGTACACCGCTGGAGTTGCGGAATACTAGAAGCAAATATAATGTCGACTGTGAGTGGTAGTCCGCAGGAGAACTAAAGTGACCGATGCAGCTCTTAGGATTAGCAAGTTGAAATGGCAATGGGCAGGCAGAAAACGCAGCGTAGGCCGGCCCCCCACTAGGTGAACCGACGACCTGGTGAAAACCGCGGGGAGCCGATGGATGCAGGAGGCGAGCAGCCGCTCTAAGTGGCGCTCCCGGGGGGAGGCCTATGTTCAGCAGTGGACGTCTTCAGGCTGTTAATGATGATGATGATGATGATGATGAGTGGTAGTTGCATCGAATTTAAGTGCTTACTTTTGGTAATTGACGAAATACCACCCATTTGTACCAAACGATTTGACTCTACATTTATAAAAAGAAGAGCTAAGGGGTGGGTAACCAGTTTTAACTTTTATGTTTGTTCCCTTCCTTTTATTGGGAACTCAAATCACAGCAAAGACCCCGTAATTTCTACACAATACTTTTGTACATATTTATATCATAGGTAGGATAACATTTGACCACGTCTCTTTAGTAATTTACGTGACAACGTGGTCGACGTTGGAACATGTTTGGCTAGACGATAACTGTTCACTCAGCCTTAAAAAGTGGCCGTTGAAAGTGGCCGTGGTTAAAAGGTGTTCCGTATACAGTTAACAGGTTTAAAAGTTTACAAATTATAAATACAAGTAACAAATCTAAAATAGTTTATTGACATAAATATTATAATTCTCACCAGTGGACCAGTATGTGTCTCCAGGATTGGTAGGATGCCAGCCAGAGTGCGGTATTAGTACTTTGTTGACGATAACTTGCGCTGCATCGTCTATGATGGACTGCTTGAGGTCTTCGCAGGATGACATGTTCCATATTACACCGGTGACGAGCTCTTTTACCTACGGAATAATAACCCACATTACAACTGGACGAGAAGGTAAATCAACCGAATGATCAGAAAAAACTATCAGTCGCTTACCCCATTAAAATAGTTACTTGATAGTAAATCTTATTACCTCACTTATTATTGTAAATACTTAAGTACCTAGCTTAATTACCATTAAGTTACTGTTCGCCTTATAAATAAATAATTTATTGCAACCCTCTTGTCAGAGGACATATATTATATATCAAATATATTATATTTGATTACTCTAAGTTGTTTACTTAAGTACTAAGTTTTTATGTAAGCAAATAAATAAATAAATACTAAAATTAAACTAAGTTAGCATAAGTTTGACAAACGTACCAGAAGTCTTTGGCTTGCTAGTAAAAATCTACAATGTAAGTAAATAGTACAATGAAGAATAAACAGATGTTGAAAAGTTGCTTCTGCCTTAGTTCACAATATTTCTGTCCTTTGAAATAAATCTAGGCAAGCATGCTCCATCAGTTACCTTACCATCAGGTAAGACAAAAAACAACAAGATTAAAGCGGAAAATGCAGCCTACCTATGATAATAAACTAACCTCCATATCAGTAGCTCGGCACAGCAGCGCCATAAGCGCGGGAATCCCGCCCGCGTCTCGTATCGCCCGTTTATTCTCGTCGTTCTGTCTCCCGTACGAAAGGTTCCGAAGCGCTCCGCACGCGTTCCGACATACTTCGGGGTTCTCGTGGGATACTAGCCGGACTAAAGGTGGTATACCGCCTGTTAACAACGTTACAATAATGTTTTGAAGTCCCAGGAATGCTAATAAACCTTCATCGTTCCAACACCCACTACCAGCAGCCTAGAGCCACACTTCGTCAACAAATGGGACTTTTCAACAGATTACCAGCGTCTTTGTTCCCCGATAAGTACAATCTGGAGCTCTTCTAGTCGCGAGTGAATACGTATCTTCTAGGCAAGCATGTACCACCCAATATACCAAATGCGGCGACGTCATCAGGCAGGCACCATCACCCCCATAGAAATATTGACGTTCTATATAATAGTAATCACCAAGCCGCCTGCCGATCGTAGTGATGGCAACCCCTAAACTAGAAGCGTCCATAAAGGCGTTATGAAGGACTAATTGCGTTGCAGGTTGACCTTAGAATATTAGAAGGCTGTTCAGAATCCAGACATAATAATTATACCTATTTGGTGTAGAAACTTGTAACTGGTCTCCGAATAATTTTGCGCAGTCTCAATATCGCTGTAACCAAGGTCCTGCTCTTGCCCGATCTCGTCATGGCTTAACAGGACCTTTGACTTAGCCACCCTTAAGTCACTTATCACCGATTCTAGCGAAGTTACCCTGGATTCTATACCGATAGCAAAAGATTCGAACTCATGAATCTTTTCAGTGATTGTTTTGGAAGGCGATTGAAGTTCAGCGATTTCGGCCCTCATTTTCTTTACGTCATCAATAAGGGTAGGCAGAAATTCAAGCTTTAGGTTGGTATAGTTAAGTTTCATTGTTGAAACGGGAGAAACCTCCAACATAGGTCGCTCTTCTTCTTTGATTAGTGGCTTTTTTGATAATTTTTTAAGACATGTTTCACATTTCCATGCATCGTCTCCTTCGAAACGTAACCGACGATAACTGATTTCGGTTATTCCACCACAGGCAAAATCGAAGTGCCTTTTGCAGGATCCACACTGAGCTCCTTTGGTAAGTTTCCCACCACACGTTGCGCAGATCATTTTTTTATGTTGACTGTCTCTGTACTTTGAACGGTTTATTTCAATGGATAATTGTCAATCTTTGAACGTTGCACTGCTTATTTCAGTAATAGTTATCTGTTTAGTTCGTAGTTCATTCCAATTAAAGCTTGGCTATAATTGTTATGAAGTTTTCACTGTTTATTTCTATCAAATGTTGCCTAGCTCTGAACTTGCACAGTTTGTTTCAACCGAAAGCTATCTAATCCTAATTTCGCAATATTCACTTCACTCGAAGGTTGACTATCCCTGAAGTTCTTGAGCATTTGAAACGTGTTAATTGCGCTGATGTTTTTAATGAACTGATCATTGTATGTTGCAATTATCTGTAACTAACCTTTTCTTATCTGAAGATTTAATTTGTTGACAACACTAACGTTAGATTTGAGGTTAAAGGTTGGATTATTGCAGTTGATATAATCATTTAAATTCTAATCTGAGAGTGTTACTTCGCTTTGCAGTAGCTTCTCTCTTGCATCTAAGAAAACAAATCTCAAAATGAGACACGAACTAAAATCAACCATTTAGCTACAAGGTTAGGGTTTAGTTCACCTAAACTCCCGAGTATCTTACACTTGTTTTTAAGATTTGTCCAGTCCACTTAGGTGAGATGGTAGATATAGATATCACTGTCGCATTATTCGCTTCGAATACTTCTTGAATCTAACTTCATTGCAAAAATAATAAGGTGCATTTTACCTTAAACTCCTCGTCTTCAACATTGTGTTTAAACACCCAAAGCTGTATGTAGTAGATATGCCACCACACTCGTTATAGCGACATCTTGTCTTCCAAAACCTACAAACATATACTGAACCTTGCTATTATAATGATAAGGTGCATTTTACCTAAACTCCTCGTCTTCTGTTTGTTAGGGTCGTCCATGTAGGTAAGGTGCTGTAGGTACGCCGCCGCATTAGCTTTAACGACATCTGACGGCGAGTTGAGGAATCCAATCACTTCTGGAAGGTTCGGGTCGCGCCATTGGAGGCCACCGCCATCTTCTCTGCCAACACCGCCGTGGACTGAAAATGAAAAGGTAATTTAGACTTTATGCCATTAGTATAAAGTTCAGTCGACATCGATACAATTTCGAAAAAAAAAACGGTTTAATGAATTAGGAATCACAATAATAAGGCCGACTTGCGCGTTCACTCTAACCTCGTGTTACCTGAATAAATGCCTAACTCGGATTATTTCTGTATTTTATCTTGCACGTTAGAAAATTGACCACTTATCCCGTTATATATTTAACCCAGGGGTAATTTGACATGTTGATCCTTAAGCGGCTTTCACATACTTGGCAAACAGCGAACATCAAATAGCAAACACGAACTTGAGGATGGGTGTGTGTATTTTTATTTTGGTGTTTGCCTGTTTGCAAATACACATGTATCACTGGCAAACACCATTGATCGGTATCAGTGTCGGAATTGTGCATAGTTCTAAGGATTTGACAAATACGTTTGTCGAACGACAAAGTTGTTTGTGATGTATTCAAACGTTTGACAGTAGTACGCGCGTAGGGTTGCTAACCATACATTAATATATAGAACTGCACTATATTTCAAGGCTGTGTGCTAAACGCTGTGCGCAACTAGTAGGTTCTATATATCTCTTCGAATACTGCCCGCGAATAATTGAGATTATTCGCTGCGGCTTAAATAAAAGAGGTAATCAGTATCCTATGTGTTCCAGTATCCAGCATAAAATATAAGCTATAGCTAGCATGCTACTCCTTCGATCGCATCGTCACTTTCAAGTTGCCTGTTGCCAAGTTTCAACGTGCGGTCAGTAGCTATGCCAATATAACCTTCATTTAGGGCCTCACTTATAAACGCCGCTTAAAGTTAGCCATTGCTTAAAACCTTCTGTCAACTTTTGACTGATTTGAAATGTCACGCGGGAAAACACTGGCTAACTTTAAGCGGCATTTATAAGTAAGACCCTTAAAGTAATGTCGTTCCTGCTTTCTATTCCCGCCATATTCACACGAAGGAAATTCCGATATGAATTTAAAATCGCGGAGAACAAAGAAACAGATAGTAATAAATATCCCTTTTGATTTTACTTAATGCATATTTTATGATACTTTTAATTTAAAAAAAGACATTAGATAGTGTTTATAAAAATGAATATTTGATAAATAATATATTTGTTTATCTTTTGTTTTTATTATATTAAAAAGATGCTATATAATTCTCCGAAAAAAAATGTTGGCAGCCCTAACACGCTCGTCGCCTGCCATTTTTGCCCATCCATACCTAGCACTTTTGACTATCCTGTGGATGCAGTGTATGTGTTGAGTAATTTGTGGTCGGTGTTTGGGGTACTAGGTGTTTGTGGCAAACATCAAGCATGTAGAGGCGGCTTTAGGTATGTATACGTTTTATAAGTTTTAAATTGACACTGGCTGAAAATGTTCTATTGATACCTCTCCAAGAAGTTCTATAATAGTACTTATATTCCATACTAACTGGAACAAGCACTTCGAACAGAAACGATAAGTTTTTCGAGAAGTTTTTTTTTGTGTCTCGAGTTGTGAATGAGTTTAAAATAAAGTAGTAGGCCCGCAGTTTCATCTCTTCAATCACATAAGAACCGTGTGTAGCATAGGATGCTTAAACAGCATGTGCTATGAATACAAACAACAAAGGTACATTACATACATAGACTGCTAAAGGCATGCCTAGCTCTTCCTCCGGTAGGTGGTATATTCCCAGTTGCCCCCACATGGATCGCCCCCAGTTTAGTACATGCATGCTACAGCTTCTAATTTTACTAAATCTGATAAAATTTAGTTGATTAATTTACGAAGTAACGGTATTATGCTATCCCATAGAAAGTATGATTTCTGTGCGATTGACTACTGTATTGTTTTTTAGTACAGTTTTAGTAAAAGTAAGTAGGTAAGTCCTAGGTAAGGTAGGTTTTACCTAATTTCATTATTTTACATTCATCGAGAATTTACGAAGTTGAGTTTATTATGCATGTAGAATCTGGTTGGTGCTCGTGAAAATGAAACGATGGGGGGCTTGAGGCAGCAAAGTCTTCTATATTTTCCGACAAAACTATTTTTAACTATTAACACCGCAGAAAAAAACTCTCACGTCTTCCATTCACATCTTGCATGTCTCTCTTTCTTCCTTCGTTCATAAACTCTCACACCTTTTTTACATTTAGATTGTCCGATCATAAACTTTATCAGATTTTTAATCCTACATGTATTCCCATGAAAACAGGTTAACTACCTCCGATAATAAGGCATAAGAAAAAGACAGACTACTCCATGGGTACACAACGTACTATCTTCCTCAGACCACGTTTCTCTCCAAACACGATAGTCTTATGTAAATTTTACGGCATTAAAATTAAAGTTTATTTTTGCACTAGCTACTGCCCGCGGCGTTGCCACGCGTGGACTACATTACTTTTCAGGTTTCGGTTTGGGTAAGGGCTTTATTTTTAAAAACTGATTTTCTATCAGCCGCACTGAGTTTTCTGCTCGTATAATCACTTCCACGAAGAAAAAATGACATGTCTTAATCATGGATGAAATAATTAATTATAATATTTCCCAAAACAGCGTAGGTACGCTAATTATTATCCTTGATATTCCTGGACCAATTTTGATGAAATCTCCACTCATGGCTACTTAACTATACCTAGAAAAATTTTCGATGATATTTCGATAAGTATCATCGAACTCATGATTAATTAAAACCTATATTATATTAAAATCTAAGCTTTCAAAACATGTTTACAATAGGGTAAAGTCTGGGGGTCTAGCAAAGATACCAACCGCTAACGCTAACGCCAAACGCTAACTCCAAAATGTACTGAAATGACGTTTCGGAAATCGCTAACTTTTCCGTAGCGAATGTCATTTCGATACATTTTTGGAGTTAGCGTTAGCGTTAGTGATTGTGACCTTTGCTAGACCCCCAGGGCATTTTACATAACATGTTTCGTACACAGATTAGAGAAAAAAATCTACTTCCATCATTCCAAAGAGTATTATTATACTTCTGTATCATTCAAAGAGTATTTAATTACGTAACGTAAGAGTATCATTGGCCCACTGCATTAGCCTATGGTGGTAATAGTATGCATTGGCCCTCAGACCTGTGGGCCAAACATAAACGTCATGTAATGCCAAAAATAGGCGTAGCAAGGGTCAAGATTATACTCCCAAGGGTAAAGCTCTAACTATCACGGTTCATGAGATACAGCCTGGTGACAGACGGACAGACAGCCTGACAGACGTCGTCAGTCCGTTTTGGGTACGGAAGCCTATTACTAAGGCTTCGCTGTCCGTTTATCCGTCTGTCACCATCAGGCTGTATCTCATGAACCGTGATAGTTACACAGCTGAAATCTTCACAGATTATAAATATATTTTTGTTGCCGCTATTACTAAAAATACAGAATAAAATAAGTATTTAACCCCTTAAATACTTATTTTATTCTGTATTTTAGTATTTTTTCTCTCTCATAAATCAAACGTTTTTTTGCTAGTTTTCATAGATAATGATACGGAACCCTTCGTGCGCGAGCCCAACTCGCACTTGGCCGGTTATTTCTCTAATCTGCAGGCACTTAAGTATAATTAACATGTTTGTATCTTGAATGCAATCTATTCATACTACTTACATATTATTTGATGGTATATCTATTTTACTCCAAAAATCCCAAACAACCTGCAAGGGCTTAAATAGAAAAACTAATAATGGTTAATCAAATCTAATAAATTGTAAAATTTCATTCCACTGTTTAATGCATATTTACTACCGAAATTAACTCCTATTATTCTTTGTTCATGGCCTTGCACACGTTTTTTTTCTTTAATCTGTGCCTCCAGATGGACTTTACGTGAAACATGTGAAATATTCAATAACAACACGACGAAAAATTACTATACTTAACACTGGCTAAATACACTATGTGTGGAGCCATAATACTACATAAAAAAAATTACTGTGACACAAACTAACCGTCAGTAGCCAAAAAAAATTCACCATGAAGCGGCCATGTTGTATAAAATTCCGTCCGGTTTCGTAATGATATTTAATAATTTTGACCAAATTTTTTTAATGATATTTGTATTTTAATATATCCTATGTTGTGCGCTGGTTATTTCTAAGCGTATTAGTGCAACCCGCATGAAAATCTGTTCAGTATCTAGGGATTTGTTCAATAACAAACAAACAAACAAACAAACAGCTACAAATTATTGTCCCTAGATGGCGTTAGATACGATAAATTAGAAAATGTATGGAGAAGGGTAAAAAGCCTTGAAGTCCTGCATCGCGGTTACGATATTTTTTTAACCATAGAACCTATGGGATCAATTAGATTTGACATCATTATGTGTGTGTTCCGTAGCGCATCAGAATTACACATTTATTATATTTTATTTTTGTATAATTTACGATGCTATGAACTTATTCCAGTTAGTATAGAATATGTATACCTTGTACCTTTCAACTTCAAATACATAAGTCAGGTGTAATTTTGTTTTACTCTGTGCATTGAGCCGGAGGTTTACCAACTTAAAGCCCGTCACACACGTAGCTATAATATATATTAATATATTTATAGCTAGACATATTACCTTATGTTTTCTATACAAATTCTCGAGGGACCGCACACGCAGCTATAATATATATTTCTGTGACCAACCTATACCGTAATATATATTATGGTATATTTTTATATTATTGTATATTAATATATATTATGGTATAGCGAGACATATTTTGAATGTACAGCATGTTTCAACATATCCGACGCGCTCCTCGGACGCTTCTCCCCTCTTACCATTCCTGCCGCTTTGCCTGGGGGTCTAGCAAAGATCCCAAATGCTAACGCTATCTCCAAAAATGTATTGAAATGACATTAATCGCTTACTTTTCCACAAAAGTAAGCGATTTCCGAAACGTCATTCCAGTACATTTTGGAGTTAGCCCGAAGCTTTTGGGATCCCGAACGATCCCAAAAGCAAAATTTGGCGATAGCGTTAGCGTTTGGAATCTTAGCTAGACCCCCTGGGCCGCCTCCGCCCGACCAGTGTGGTCAATTTAGGCGATATATCGCCATTTAGTCTACTCGGGACTAGGCATCGGCGATGTAAAAATCTGATTGGCGACTGGTCACTTTTTATACTACCTCAGGTACAAGTCATTTAAATTAGCCAAATTATAAATAAACTACTTTTCATAAAAACTATATCCACCTTATTAGGAGTGTGTGATATTAATCGGAATGGTCGTCTGAAGAACTATCAAATAAATCCAATAACAATGCACTTCTTGTTGAATTCATAATTACCTACTGTGTTTTGAAATCAACCTTTATTACAAAACACGTGTAAACGCTAGGCCGACCATCAATGAAATGAAGGAAAATATATATATTATAGCATCGTCTCCGTGTGTGGTAGCTTGCTATAATATATATTATAGTACGGTATATTAATATATATTATTGCTACGTGTGTGACGGGCTTAACCCCTGTCAATATTCCGAACGTGCAAGAGAAAATGTCTGGATATTTCTGTTTACCAACTTAACTCGAATTACTAGCTCTGGGTTAGGTATTCAGTTATAATTTTAAACCGAGAACGTGCAAGAGGGCCTAAGTATCAGTTTGCATATCCATTTACAGTTTTAGACTTGAAAACAATTGATGAGATCTAGACTTTGTAGTCTGCAACATAAGGCTTAAATTCAATAATTGGTGATTTGCTTTCACTACTTTTGCTTACCTAAAGCCATATTCGCCATTTGCTTCTGTAACTCCTCTTCATCGCCATACATAGACTGACCACCCGCACTGCCCAAGCTAAGACCATTCTGTGGATCCTAGAAAAAAATATTAAAATGCAATAAAACAAATTATTAATAACTGAATAGATTAACGACACGATGTATGTTATATAATTTTAAAACCTATTTAGTGCTGAGGAATTTTCAAGAGCTCGCCTAGCAAAAGATACGTGTTCCGATTCCAATGGCTTTTCTTGAGAGCCAGTTTCTACTCCAGATGGGACTGCATTGTCACTTTCATGCTACATGTTATCAATGCCTCTGATGCTAAAATAAAAGCTGACGATTACAATGGTGATATATGAAGATAATGATGCAGATGATGATGATGATGATGATGATGATGATTGGTGTTTTTACATAAAAACACTACCTGCTCTGATATAAAATAAATGCTGATGAGCATGATGATGATGATAATTTGATAATATAATGATGATGAGATGATGATGATTAATGTGTTTCTACCTGGAACTGCGGCGGCTGGTGTTGCGGTGGGTCCATAGCTGTTGGGTAGTGCTGGTAGCCATACGTATCGGCCGCGTATTCCCCGCGCGGTGACGTCACGCAATAGTGCCGACCGAGCTGCTCCAGAGATGCAGAGTCGTACCTGAGAAATAACGGACCACTAATAAGACCACGAAGCCGTTGGAGGCAAGAGACAGGCGCTTAAAGTGGCGCTCTGTTGGGGAGGCCTATGTTCAGCAGTGGGGCATCTTCAGGCTGTTGATGATGATGAAGAATAAAAACTGAAATGGAGAACATAATATTTTCTCTTTACCAGAATGATTGATAGTAGATAGATAGATAGATGAACTCTTTATTGAAACACCACATATACAAAAACACTCAATGTACACGCACAAGCTTAAAACTAAGTGTCACAACGGGCGGTCTTATCGCTTAAAGCGGTCTCTTCCAGACAACCCAGAAAACAGTGAAAAGAAACGAAAATAATGAGGACGGTGGTTTTTAGTACAGGAATAATTATAAAACTTTAGATGAAGTGGGTACTTAACTTCATAAAAAGGTGGGCAACTAGTCATAAACAATAGTTCAGTAAGTAAGTACAATAATAATAAAATAAATAAAATGCATGAATAATAGTGTAGGTTACTTACATAGTGTAGGTAAGAGAAAGAATACAAGAGAAAAACGATATCAAAACCTACCATTGGAACTCCTCAATTCACCAAGTTTAAGCTCAACAACTTATAAGTAAGCTTGGAGTTTCCTTTTGTGATAAAATCCGTATTTGGGAGATCCGCAGGAACTTAAACTACCGAGTACTCAAAATTTGTAAGTTGCAATAGCAATGCTCAGAACACATCGCTTGCAGACCTGGCAACCGATAGAGAAGAAACGTTCTCGAGTGCAGACCACGAACGGAAAGATGTAGTATCAGGCCTCCCACAGGGTGAATCGATGACCTGGTCAGAACACGGACCTCTGTTGCAGATGCAAGTTGTGTTGTGGTAGGGCTCCAGGAGACGCACTGCGGGGCGAAGCGCTGCCACCACCTTCGACATATTCCTGAAAACAGTACCGTAGCTTTAATGATGTCTTATTCACTAACAGAAACAATTAAACAAAACAAGGAACAATCGAATGATTCAATATTCAGTTTCATTCATTTTGGTGTCTTAATTAGTCGATCTTTCTGCGGGCCACACATCCCAAATTCCAATATGCTATTCCAATATCCCAAACAGAAGAATTGCACCGCAATGCTTTAAGAGCCGGCAAAGGGAATATCTGCGGGAGAATGGGCAGCAGCTTCTTTCTCGGTACATTGAAATAATCTGTGATTACCATGGCCTGTATTCAGCAGTGAACGTCTTCCATTGATGGTCTGTTTAATTTAACCAGACGGCAAAGAAATTAAACCCTGGCGAAGCATAACCTTACTTGCGTACTGAGTACACATAATAGACTGCAAGTGTCTAAAGGTAGACTTTCAGCTTTAGACATTTGGAATAATGACTAAAATTCACAGAACGAGAAGACGTACAATGACCACGATGCGAAATTAATCACTACGGATACAAGGTTTTTAGATATGCCATAGATTGAACATTTAGCGTGTAAATCCTGAAACACTCACATTCACATTTGCATTAACTATGGTCTGGAGGATAGGTGCTGTTGTAACCTTTACCTGTCCCAAATAAGCTGGCATCTGATTAGTGTCGACCATGTACGCCGGTTGCGCTTGGTACGCCGTGGCGCCGTAGTGGCCGTACGTGCCGTAATGGCCAACACCGTCCGCACCACCGTAGCTGCCCACACCAGACACTGCTACCACCTGGTTCATCTGGAGGACGTTGGAAAATATTTCATATTACAGCCCCAAGCTCAAATCCAAAAGAAGTTAGATGTAGTTGCAAGTGAAGAAGTTAGAATGGTCTATAATGAAAACTCATTGAAAATACTGTAGAACAAAATGTGAGGATATGAAAAACAATCAGACGGGTCGAATAACACAGAACAAACATCAATGTTCATCACACAAACGTTTGTCTTGGATGCGAATAGAACCCACAACATAGAGTCAAGAAGACAGAGCTACTACCAACTAAAATGTGAGGCCAGCAGGTCTGCATCTTGCGTAATAGTAAAGAAAGATAATCACTTACATGGGGGTATTTCTGCGACGGCGCCATCGTCAGCTGATGTCCCATATGGTTGTAGTGGGCGGCGGGCGAAGAGACGTACTGTCCATAGTCGGGGTCAACTGCGCTTCCCACCACTGGGTAGTCGCCCGCCTAGAAAGCCAATACGATGGGAACTTAACTATAGCAGGAAGTTTTATTGCTATTGATAGTAATGATGATAAACAGTCTCCTTTCTGTACAATAAGACTATGTTTCTTCTTTTCCGTGCATCGCTGTTGTGCCTTTTTCTTCTGTACATGTTACTCTAAGCTTACTGACCTGCATAGCTAGATGGTGCTGGTGCGCAAGCGCCGCGGACAGCTCGGCGTCCTCAGTGGAGGCGTCCGAGCGCGACACAGGGCTGTGTTGCGGCCCGTACGCGCCGTCCACTGGCCCGTTACTGTAACAATCACACGCAACATCTTAGATTCACCGCACAAAAATTTCATAATAACAATCGAAACATAACAAAAGGCATCGGATTAATCTTATGTCACGTGCCGCTCAAAAACTCTTAAAAGTAATTTCCCCTTGGTTTTTTCCGACTTTTAATTATGTTTCAAGTCCTCAGATAACCCTTTCTAATTTTTAAACACGTGTGTTAAATGGCATGTTAACGTTCCTAATGTTTTATAAAGCAAAAGTCTTTAAGGATTCTAAATTCCATCCTAAAATAACACAGCTTATTCGAGCTTAACAGGGTAAATGCCGCATATTTGTACACTTAACAACAGTCAGCTAAAACTGAACATCACATAGGATAATGATATCAACTTTAAGACACATATTGAAGACACAATATTTCCTCTATGAGAAAAAACACGTCCATTACTCTTATTTACATAAATAATAATTATACATCGTCAAAACTCCCTGAAAACGTTCACTGCTGAACATAGACCTCCCATAGATGCGGCTGCTCAACATCACATAAACACAACACAAATTAAACAACATAAGTACATTATTAGATACTGACAAATGCTTCAATATAGGCCATCAAGCATCGGGAATTGCATGGTATCTGATTATTTGTCACCATATTCCTTTTAAGCTATGATCACTTAGCTATAATAACCACCATTATCTCAAAGGGAAACACTCAGATATCATCTGACATACACTCGCTCAGATCAAAAGCGAAAATGGGTGGGTGTCAGTTTATGTCCTTGGTTGTAATGGAACTGTTGTAAGTATGAAAACCGAGAAGGCACTTGCCTTTGGCAAATTAGCGAAAACAAAAGGAACGTTTGACGTCCGGTTCAACTGAATATTTAATATGAGTTATTAATATTTTGATGGAATATTCGTTTAGATTGTTTTCATAAAATATTGTTTTAATATGTTAGAAAAGCGGAGCGTGGGACGGCCCGTAGTAAGGCTCGAGAAGGCGACCTTTATCCGGGCAGTAGTTATAGTCAGATTAATCAATCGAATGCTAACTGCTGAGCCGTTGGATGCAAGAAACTAGCAGCCAGTCAAAGTAGCGATCTTTGGGAGAGGCCATGTTCAGCAATGGACAGCTTCCGGCTGATGATGTTGATGATGGTGATAAACCATTGGAAGAAAATTTCGTTTAGTTTTTCTGGATCTGTAAGAATATAAATCAAACTATAGAGTGAGTCTTTTTGAAGTTTGAAGCTTGTTATAAATGCAAGTCCCATCTTTACCATCCGCGGATAGTGGATAGGTACCGCGTTCAAACGAACCAAAATCAATACGCTCGCGGCAACTCTTTCGAATTTCCTTTAATTATAAATGAGTAGCTTCTGATTGGGGAGAGATGGTTAATTTTATTTGGCAACTTGAAATCGGATCACTGGATTAACTGATGATAAGGAAAAAGTTTAAAAGTTTTTCTGACATTTTTGCGAGTTTTCAGACTTGTCGCTGACCCTGGCACCCCAGGGTCAGCGACTTTTAATCCGGAGATAAAGTAACTTTAGGTACACGATGTGTATAATTTTAACCAAGGGTGGATTTTTAAACGTTTGCAGCCATAGTTTGATTAGCGATTTATAAATAATAGCAATTAAGAGTATTATTGTAGAAGTTAGTGTAAGATATGATAAGATAATTTTTATTGCCAAAATGAAATATTACAATTTTGTTTCATAATATACAATGTAAGAATATACATTTCCTTCAGATCAAACTTGACTATGAGCTCTATACTCAGCACCGAGGCCTGTATCTTGGGACTCTGACAAAGTACAAAAATAAGCAAAGGCACAATAATAACTGTCACTAGTAGGTAACTACTATTTTAACATATGTGCTGTCACACACATGATGTTCAAATCAATTCACTTTTAACTAATGAATGACCATTCAAGAACAATTCGTGCATTCTCATTTTTAAATATTCCAAAATTCTTCAAGATGAATCTTGACGATTCTTCCAAAACCTATAAAACATAAGCTTCTTCTACTTAAGAGTGCTAAAAAGCTCAATAGACGGATTAACTATATAACGATTTCTACCAACCAACGCAATTGTGCACTTAAACTTCATCTAAGCGGCAGTAAAAAATAAAAAAGCGCTTTCACACAACCGCGATAAAACCGCGGTTAAGCTGATTAAGATAATGTTGACCCGCAACTGACCGCGCCGCGAAATTCAGTTATTTTTTAAAGGAAATCGTGTTACGAAAATTTGTGCACATTAATATGAGTGTTTTAGAATAAACGGGACAGTGGAACAGACGCTTTTTTATGTAAAAGAATTACATGACCCAAGAGTTTTTAATTTAGAGAGTAGAGTCATGACGAGCTAGTCTCTCGACTGGTGTTAAGAGTCACGGCTGCCCATAACAGATTTCAATATCACTGGGGACTCTTAAGCGTTACACTGTACTGCGCACGTCATCCTGAGACATCGCAGACTGTGAGATCCGCTCATATTGTTTCATTTTCCCAGTAATTTCACTAGCTCTACAACGCCGTTTAAACTGGGGGGTCTAGCAAAGATTCCAAACGCTAACGCTATAGCCAAATGCTAACTACAAATGTACTGTAATGACATTTCGGAAATCGCTAACTTTTCGCAGATTATGTCATTTCAATACATTTTTGTAGTTAGCGTTTGGCGTTAGATTGGGATCTTTGCTAGACCCCCTGGAAGTCAATAGTGCTTGCACACAGCTGCTTGGCGGCAGAATAACTGGCAAAGCGGTGATGCCTGCCTAGACGAACTTTGCAGAAAAGTCCTACGTACCTAGTGGAACCTACTGAATTGGCCCCACTTGTGGACGTTGGAAAGATGGGTAGATGTCCCCCCGACGCCGTATTGTCCTTAAGCCGTATCAGACTGTCAGATTGTCAGCAATATTGAAGGGAACCCTTGTTCCTTGAATGAACACTCTTCTGGTTGGTAACCTACACAGCAACAGCATGCTGTGGTGTCATTATCATAGACCACATTATTACCTCTGTATTCTTTTTAGCTTATTTCACTACCATTCTTCCTTAATTCACTGACACTCGACCAGTACCTTTAAATACTCCAGCTATATAGAAGGTATTCTAAGAGCAGCTTAACTGTCAGAGGCTTTTTTCTACCAGACCATTACCGAAAATAAATTAGCCAGACAGAAATAGTCCACTCATTATAAGCCGCCCACAAAGATGTACCTACGTATGAAATAATGAATTAAATATCACGTCTCAAGATAGAACGTTACGTTACCATAATAGTGGGATGAAAATTTGGGTTTACAAGAACAATATGTGCTGCGTACAAAACGGTGGATTTCATAACATTTACGATGAATTCTAAATGGTACGTAAAACTTGAACAACGGAATAGCTGGAGAACTTTCGCTTAGGGTGTTTCAGAACGTTACGGTACGCTTCTCAGTCTATTCTTGCCCTATGTTTAAGCAGTTTAAGATTTTTTATTTACTTTGATGCTGGCAATACCAATGTTCTTTATCCTTAGGCCATGAAACGCAGTTCCCATCTCTTCCTGTATGTAGAATCCCGAAGCAATGTGAACATATATAAAATTTATTTTAAAAAAACAAGGTAAAACCTATCCCACAAAAACATTTAAACGCACAATATGAAAAATATTACCAAAGTTTCACGTTATCCAACTAAATTGTCCACCATTACCGTGTCACTCACCGCCCTCGCTTGCTATCACACTAATGTGACAAGGCACTTAAATGTGCATTCAATATTACACGACATATAGCACATGCAGGGCAGTTCCATTAAATAGAAGATGCTATGATGAGCAGTGTAAGAAGATATTATGGATTACGTTCGAGTTTTTGAGTGACATCATAACCACCGAAGACTGGGTAGTGGGTAGTCCTCGCTGCCAGATACACTCAACTGAGCAGTTTAGTATTTGTTAGTTGGACTATTAACGAGAATTACAGATTTGTAGAGTAGAGTATCCGTCATCATCACCGACATTATTTATCTTTACTAGATAACTAACCAAATAATTTGCGCACAGTCCCTCTTATTCTCCAACGCGTCATGCGATAACACCGAGAAAATTACAAAACGAAAGAAAATACACGAGACAAAGAAAATAGAACGCTTTTTGGCGTAAGTTGATTAAAACCGTTCGGAACTCTCCGAGTATCTTGTTTGCTGTAATAATAAATCCCAACTAAAACCTTTTAATTAAATCCAAAACGGCTTGCGTAAGCTCTTGGCATATTCTCAACTGCCAAGGAAAATCGTTATGCCATAAAGACTGGAGGTATCCTAAAACTGCCGAAATTATTCGGCGCACCAACTTTGAGGAAACAAGCTAAGCTAACATCCTCGGTCATAAATATAGTGTATTTTATAGAGGGTATGCCAAACTAAGGCACTTTGTGATGCAAAGCTGTATTATTTAGATGCACTCTGCTGTGTGACGGTAGACTACAGATGGGGACCGGGTTGGCTCGGGATAATCCTATATTTGGAAAGATCCTTCGCGAATCCAGTGGTAAATCCTTTTATTGTCGAACCATATTTACTCCACTCCAAGACTTTCGACCGTCTATTTTTAGTAATACAGTTGTCTGGTTGGGTTGTCTTCTAAATATAACTGTCGATTCACAGACGAGAGATACTGCAAATTATATTGTATGTAAGCATGCCACATATTTCAAATATTTAATACCAACCAGCCCCATTACCACGTGTCACAACCGCTAGACCGCCTAAGGAAATTGCATCAGCGGTCTCGCGTAGCACTCATTGCTCTCTGACTACTTACTACAACTAGACATGCATGAGGGTATCCGTATGTCATGCATCTTCGCTCTTAAAATCTAAGGACATCTATTCAACAACATGTAAATACAACCTAGGTATTACAAGCCCGCAAATATTCAGTTCAGGTTCAGACCCAGCTCATTAACTATTGTCACACGTTCAGAATTAGAATGAAAATTAGGCAACGCATCCATTACTAATGGCATTGTATACCAAAAGAGTCCACCAATTAGGTAGTTGAATAAACTTGTTAAACAATCACGTTGTAATCAACAGAGCAGCACCGACACTGGCGCACTAGCTGACTAGGCAAGCTGTAGAAGTTGTTATGAAACCTGTGATGGCGTTTAAATATAGACGCTAGGGGTAACTTAAGTATGATCTTTCCAGGAAAGCAAGGCACCGGAAGCTCCAAAACTGCTACATTAGTTAGCTACTATACATGTAGACTAAAATCCGAAATAATAAGCGTTTGCGTGAAATGATTTGGAAGCTACAAAAGATGGATCCGGTGAATGAGAATTGAATAGAGTAGAAAAGAAAGCCAAAACGGTCATAGACTGCCACAGCCAGCTAGTACCTAGCCATACTGATAGAACTACAGGCAAAGAAAATTGTCTGTGATACTAGAACTACGGGGAGCCGATGGATGCAGGAGGCGAGCAGCCGCTCTAAGTGGCGCTCCCGGGGGGAGGCCTATGTTCAGCAGTGGACGTCTTCAGGCTGCTAATGATGATGATGATGATGACTAGAACTACGCAGTAGGACTGCGGGAAGAGAACCCTAATTACACGCTAATGAAACCGATTACAAAAATATATTACATATCAGCATTTTTAGGGTTTATAATCCATTTCTCGATTTGAATACCGGGGGCTTTCTTTCTCCTTCGTTTTATTCATTCTCTTTCTTAATATTATGGTAGTAAGTAGCCCTGATGTTGCGTATAAACTTTAACGTTTCCTAAGGAATAACTGACACGTTTCTAACCTCTACAATATCAGAACTCCGAAGTTTGGTCCGGGTAAGTTTCATTGTTGCATTGCAGCTATTGTGAGTTAGAAATGTTTGTACTGAATTTCTGTCACTTGACGGCAAGCGGCAGCAGCTTTGCGGCCAGATTGTCGGGAAGCCGGAACTGATTCGGCTAGATTCCTATTAAATTTAGGAATTTTGGTAGTAATATCAAGACCTATTGAGCTTAGAACCTTCTGTATACGTGAGAGTTTGATTGGATAGTTAAAGATCATGTTTACTTGCTAGATTTAGAGTAACAATATAGAACTCCTTACACACATTTCTTGCCAATCTCTAACTCTCAACTTGCTCGGTTTAATGGCATAATATTTCAGTGACATCAAGCCTATGCGTCAGTATTATTGACCGTGTGAACCGTCGCTAAAACGAGCAGCGCAGCACACACGCAATCATGGTAATGCATTGTCGCAAACTACGCTGATTCAGTTTGCAAGTTGTATGAGCGTTGCAAACTGAATCACTCTAACTAGGTGTTATTAAATTGAAACCAGGACAGGATGCTTGTTGTGAGGGTTTAAAACACTTTGCTGTTAATGATCGCCTCGTCTAGAAAAGGAGTAGCTTAGTCTAAGCTTGTTGCATGTCTTAGTGAAGAAGACAAAGTATAAGCCCCGTTCGAAGGGAAGAGAAATTGGTGCTGCATATTTTGGCATTCCACTGCGAATAGATTACTTTTAATTAATCATCCACACTACTTAACTACACATTTTGGGCTGCATCATTATCATTTTCATTAACAGCCTGAACACGTCCATTACTGAACATAGGCCTCTCACAGGAAGCGCCACTTTGAGTGGCGGACTCACCTCCTGTATCCATCGGCTCCCCGCGGCTTTCACTAGATCGCCGGTCCACCTAGCGGCACGCTGCGCTTTTAGGTGGAGCAAAGTCGATATTGGTCAAAAATATAACTGAATTCTTTAGAAACGTACAGACTTAGAGCAGCTCACAGAGTTAATCCATTACTGATCGGCAAGGTCTAAAATTAGATTTAATAGGGGAAAACACGTTCATTAGCAATGGCAAATCAAAACAAAAAATAACTTCTGCAACAGCTTGAATTGGACGTTTTATGCTCCCACTAACCCTAGCTAGAAACGTCACTTGATTGCTCTAACTATAAGCCATTACAGGGTCCGGGAAATGGTCAGCATAGCTCTGTGTGACTCAAGTTGGCATAACGTTTTTCCGCTAATATGAAAGGGAGCCGCCTACATTTTTAATTAAACGGTTCTCGGACGTTTTAAGTGTTTATTTCTTCTAGAAAGAAAAGTCCTTTTATGAAGATCTATATATATACCGCTGTAGGCACAGCGGTATATATATGTATCCTATAAAAAATCTTTAGTATCTGTGGCTGGAGGTATAATATTTTAACTGTGACATGATTGAAGATTTATCTGGCTTATAGGTAAATAGTCAAATACATAATTACAAGTTTCCACGAAAACCATGATAGGTAGAAAATTAGACCATAGAGCACTACAAGAAATGGTTATGCATAGCATAGTCAGCGGATAACGGGTCAACGACAACCAAAAAATTTTAAGTTATCTTACGACTTAGGAGTTTCTGTCTGTCTGTCCATCTTTTAAAAGGAAAAACGTGTTGCTGATTTGTAGCGAGGAGATTTAAAATAGATTTGCAACGCAATAGAGCAAAACTCCCAGGAAACGGAAATAGATTTTGTGGAAGTAAAATTGAGAAAAAGTGTCCCCTTTGAGAAATTGCACGTTGTGGACCAGATTGCATGAAGTTGGTCTGTGCAGTGTGCTGTCAGGCGCAATACACGAGCGAAAACAGTATAGGCGAATTGTATGCAATGTACTGTTTGGTAGAATGGTATATTATTTTTGCTGACTAGATACCGCTCACACTCACAGGGTATTGTAATTAGTTAATAATAGCACTGAAGACGCAACTTTACTCAACAAACTTTAAAAAAATCAGAATGAGACACTGATGAAATTTCCACACTGAGGGACGACGTAGTGCAAATCTACATTTAGCGGGAGAAACAGCAGGTAGGCAGTAGTTTAATATAAAAGGTAATTCCTTCAAGAATTGTACTAAACAGTGACGTTGTTCAGTAGTACCCTTACCGTATTGTTGTTATAGTGCGTCAGCGACACATAAGAAGCGAGACGAAAGGACCTTTGACGTCATGGCTTCCGCGAATTTTATACATCATGACTAAATAGGTCAACAGAATTTTTACCCAATATCTTTTTTTAAATTTGTGGTCTTAAAAAATTAGGACTATTGTCTTTATCTATCCCTACTAATAATATACATGCGAAATGTATACTGTAAGTTTAGTATAGTGTAGTTAAGTTTGTTTGGTTTTTCTTTTGCACAAGGCTGCTGAAATCAACAGCCTCAAGACCACCACTACTAAATTTATATTTAGCAGTGGTGTTTGTGCGGTTTATATCGGCTCCCTGTCGCGTTAGTCCAAATAGTGGGGGGCTACATTGCGTCATCTGTTTCGTGGCCACCACTCGAGAATCTTTCTTCCTAAGCAATTGTTGGTTCTGCAAGCGATGTCACCTGTTCATTGCATTGCTCATATTTGCGTCATAACAAGGGTTAATTTATTCCCAGAAAATAATACTCTCGCGAGAGACTATTGCTTTGTTTAAAAAGAAATAACAAAATTGAGCCCAATGTATTCATCGGTCAGCGTGGGTCAAGTTAGCAATCAAGTAACTGTCACACCACACGCCGACGGTAAGTACTAAGTAACTATTATTGTGCGTACCGTGTATAACGGTATTACGGTATACGGTCTAATGATAATCTAGGTACATAGAGCTATCAATCAGAGCATTGGTCATCGTTTAATCATACACAACCTTGCACTGTATTAAGTGTCTTTACACCTATTACTTGAGCTCTAGTATCTGTAGTATTAAGTCTTCTGTGGCTCAGCCGGAAAGAGTCCAATGCTGAACATAGGCTCCTCCATAAAACGCGACTTTGGGCGCTTAACATGTGGACGGGGATGTCGGGTGTCTTTATTAGACTACGAATATGAAATAATTATAATACATACAAAAATACAGGGGCTTACAACACAACCATTTTTACTTGAAGCTTTACTAATAACATATCATAGAGTTGCAATGTAATTGCCGGACTTTACCGTAAGCGCAACGCATGGGACGAGCACCAGCGCTAATTGTGGACTTGTGTGCGAATGTAATTCAGGCCTGTGGAATTGTGGATGCAGGGAACGTGACACGCCGCTACCACCCGCTATAGTTACCAGTACCGTCAGTAAGGGTGGCTCTACACTGACCATGAAACGAATTCGGAATATTTCCGATTCGGAAGGTAATTTCGAATTAGATGCGACGTGTTCTTTTTATGAGAGTCATGTCGATAGGACTGGGGATAATCGGACTCATAAAGGAAGGCTCCGTCATTATGAGTAAACGTTAATGACTGTAGGTTGTCATTGTCAACTTGTGATCCTACTAGCCTGTGTGGTAGCATTATATCCTGTGTTCTAAATAACAGGTGAAATTAGTCAGAGAATGGAATAAACAACTTAGGAGTGATGCCACAGGACGACGATCAGCGCGTATTTATTAAATATAACTGTCTCTACATTTGTTGAAATAGGGCGGAGAATTGGGGATTAACTAGCTTGATATTAGCCAGTCCCCTTCTTCTTGCAGAAGGATATCGACACAGATGTGTGACCGATTTTTAATGAAAGAGCAACCCACATCCGCCCTTAAGCCCAAACCCTTGCAGATTTTTGACATCATTCGAAGACTGACCGTCCGTCTTCTCGTTTCTAATTCTAGTTTGTAATTCGTATTTGGATCAAGCGCGGTATTCAGTGTACAACCGCCTTTGCAGTCACAACCCGCTACTGCGAGTGTGGCTTCCGTCGCAATCACGTAGGAAACGTGAAAATATTGTTAAGGAAGTAAACTTTAAGTTCATGGAGTTAAAGCTGAAGCTGAAGACTCGTTCATGTTGCGCAATGTTTTTCCACAAATAATAACAAGTTGGGAAACATTAAGAATGTTCTTTATAAATGTAATGTATAGTTATAATACAAAGCAACGGAAAAAAGGGAAATAAAATTATCCAATCTACTTGGTGATACTTGAACAAATGTAGAACATTTTATATTAAGGTATGCGCTTTATTTGTTCAACCAGTCGGATAATACTGTATGTCATATAACCTTATCTAATTAATTAACTTTGGTTCTGCTATGTTTATTTTCTTCGTCAATATTTTTCTTTTATCCACAAATAAATAAATAAATATATATGTGTGTGGACATTTCACACAGCGCCATCTAGCCCCAAACTAAGCATAGCTTGTACTATGGGAAGCAGATAACTGATACAATACTTATATAATTTTTTGTTTGTAAATACATACATAGAATACAATATAACACCCAGACGCAGAACAAACATCTATGTTCATCACACAAATGTTTGTCCCGGGTAGGAATCTAACCCAAAGCCCTCAGTTCAGAAGGCAGGGATACTACCAACTGTGCTATCGGACCCGTCAATATATATACTTTTTGAGTGACATTCGTATAATTGTGTCATATTAATAAGGGCAGTAATTGTTACGTAATTTATGACCATAACAGCCCAGATACACTTGGCATTTTCCAAATACGAATTGAAAGCAAAAGCTACCGTTTTACAAACTCGTAAAACTCAAAGTGTACTATAAGATCGACCTCAAGAGCCAATCACCTGAATCCTCTCGCTCGGATATAGCCCATCACAATCCGCGAGATGCATTCCTCATACCCTGACGTCATCAAGGATCCAAGCCATCCTGAGCCGTAATCCGTTTTAACCTTTTTTCCTCGGCCTTATATGATATTAAAAAGAACAAATACAAAAAGGTCAGGTGCAGTTCAAGTTATTCTGAGAGGCCATTTGTCACTGGTGGTAAATACCGACGCAACACCTTGATAATTCAATGATTGAAAAATAATAAAGGAACTAAAATATTAGCAGTACCTACCCTATTAGCGGTATAACTTAAAATAACTTATAGCGTTCGCAATGACGTCATAAAGATTATATTTTATCGGCAACAGATAAACCCGTTCGGTATTTATTTTTATTTTATTTTATAGGTGCATATAACAGATAATGGAACATAAAATTACAAAACAACATGATTTAAACAGTAAATAAAATCAATCCCATAATCCAATAACACATGCACTCTGCCTGGTACAAACAGTGATAATTACATACCTATCATAAAATCGAAAAATAAATATTAAAAATGAAAGCAAACGAGTATAACTTAATTCGACCTTAACGAGACAAGAGAAAATACTTATACAACTAACACTGTGTGAAATTTATACCTATTAAAATATATACAAAACAAAATATATAGTTTTATAAATACATAATAAATATATCTAGGTAAAATAATCACTTCTAAAGTTACATTAAATAAATAGCTTCAATACACCCGAAAAAGGAAAGGAGACAAAAAAAAAATGTTGTGGTAACGTACATAACAAATTATATTCAAGCATCGCATCGCATCTATTTATGTATTTTATTTATTCATTTATCGCCCCTTTAGCCTGTTTCAAGTGCATTAAAAATCAAAAGCACACAGATGGCCCCGGGATTCAAAAACGACAATAATTAATGCTTATTCGCACCCGAGTACCACCCGACTACGGTAAATACTTATAAACATTGTTTCTAAATTGGTTGAGACTAAGTCTGAATATATCTAGTTCGTCATTTTCATCATCATCCATATTGTCAAAGCGGCGACGAACGCTACCAATTAGATCATCATAGGAACGGCACATACGAGGCATAGGACCGTTGTAGGATACGTTATTTCTATAAGTGGACACCCTAAAAACTCGATATTATGATAAGAAGCATCTAGTACTTTTTATGCTGCAAAAACATGCATTATCAATAGCATATTATTCAAATCTAGGCCAAACAAACTGGTTCACAGCCTTACTAACTCTTACTAAAGAATTTTTCTACCTGGCTTATTTCCTTATGTGATCAAATACCTGACCCACGAATCATCGTGTGCTCTATAAAATTAAGGTACCGCAAAAAAGGATTATTCATAATCAGGATTAATCATTAGACCTTTCAGAGTCATTTTTTAAGGACTCATCAGAATTGGGAGAAAAAATTACTAACATGGTTCTAACCTTACTACCAAGTATCGCTAACCAAAACTTCAAAAACTTTATACCAAGAACCCAATTTTTCCCCTAACCTGTCCATCAACCCATTCAGACAACCTAAACTCGGCGTTATAACCACAGACGCAAAGATAAAGTTCAGTAAACTTTTTCAAAAAAAATCAATAATTTAATCCACGTCGCATCTTCTCCAAATCAGCCTTGCGGAGAAAACTTCCAAACTCCTCATTCAAAGCATAGAATGAAAGGCTTTATATAGGAGCATGTACATTATTACATTCTTATGTAAAATAACATAAATAAACTAAACAGCATCAGTAACCGAGATGATTGGAGCAAAATCACTTATTCTTAATAAACTGATCTCTTTATCGCAAAGGCAAGAGGCGAGCGAAGTCAAACCTCCATTAAAATTGAGATTTTCACACGAGGTAGATCGGCAGCAAACAATCTCAAGGCGTGCATCCAAGCTCGGCTGATCGTAGGTACATCTGACATATCGGAACTTTCGTAAAAGTAATCTGTGTACGTATATCGAATTCACATATAGTTGTTAGACTTCAGATAGTCGTCTTCTTCCTTTCATATAAGACTGTGCAATCTAATTTCTGAACCTACACTCCAACACAGTTTTAAAACACCCTCGACTCCAATATTCCCTCATTTTCACTTAATATTATATGAGATACGTACATGTTTGTTCTTGGTTAAACAATGCTCTTTGTTTGTGATCAAGGCGTGTATCAGTACTTGTTTGGATTTTTATTGTTTGTTTGGATCGTATGTTATAGTGTAGTTTAGGAACATAAAGGATGGGTAGTTTACTCACTGTGGTATGGAAAACTCTCCGTCATTTCTAGCATGTAAGAAATAAATGAAATGAAATTCCGATACCCATAAGTAAGTACATAAGTTTGTCAAATCGTGAAAGTCTTGCGACATCGGCGTCAAGTATTTATGGCATCATTCAAACCAGAACACGGTGGTGCTAGCAATAATAACAAACGCATCCACTCACAAGTGGTGTAAGCCAATGGTCCGAAGGTTTGAAAAGGACTATAGTCATCTACTCCAGTAACCGATATAGCTCTTAGAATTAACATGATGATAATGGCAATGAGCAGACCACATCGCTCGTAGAACTGACCACCCATGGGGAAGAAAGTTTCTCGAGTAGCGACCACGAACCAGAAGACGCCGCTCAATGTAGCGCTCTTTGGAGGTCCTTTGTTCAGCTGTGGACGTCTTCGGACTTTTGATGATCATGGTCATGCAAGTTGATTCTATCAGCCAGTATCGGCCGCCTGATGGATAAACAATTCTCGAAATCGGAGGCACGATTCAACGTAATCTGGTGTTACCATCTCGGCTATCCGTAGAGGCACCGGTGCAGCATTTCATTCTGATATGCGCCATAGCAGTAAATATGCAATAACTCCGCAAAGAGCTGTCAGCGGCCGGAGTCCATGCAAACTTAATAAGCGTAGTATTAATAGCACACACCGTGTTGCTCCTGCTACGTGTGCATGAATGGATTGGCGGCGGAATTAGTCATGGATGTCCACAAGCTCCGCCTGCAGAGGGCACATTTGTAGCAGTGCAGAACAAAAAACTGTACCGGTACCAGTAAAGTGAGTAAACTCTTTGTTAGACCTTTCATCTGATGTAAAATGACAATACGCCGGAAGATAGCGCGACGCTACGCCTGGTTATGAAACTGGCCCTCAGTTTCTGAGGCAGCCGGAACAATCTAACAGTGCTTGAAGAAAGATCCTTGATTAGAAGGCGGTGCTAGCCAGACGGGGACAAGAAAATGCCCTACCATCAGACTGTTTGCATTACGATAGTTCCTTCACCGGAAACACAATTCAGGACTCGAACCCACGACCCACGGATCGCAAGTCGACTTCACTACCAACCAACAAAGCTATCATCGCCTTTTAAAACTTATTAGATATAGCAGAATATTTGGAGGGACGTCCAAAGGGAAAATATTCCAGCCAGGTGAACTGGGCAGGTGAACCACGGGTAATGCCCGTGATTGACATACAATTACCAACAGTACCTTCTGAAAGTAGGGAGATGGTACTATCCCTGAATGACATTACGAGGGGGAAAACAATTCTGAAAAATCTACCTAGAAAAAATCTCAAATTTCTTGTACTTTTAAACCAGATTTTTCACAAATAAAAGCTAGCATACCTTTTTGAACCTCCTAAGTTGTTTTAGGAACAAGGGTTCATTTGCGTACCTTTGTTGATTTTCGTTAGAATTTTACATAGGTTTTGATTGAACATTGTTATTCCTTGGAAAGAAAATCGCAAAGCCCTCTAGGTATTTTCTGAAGCCGTAAATTATACACAATAGAGACGGTATTCGTCGGAACCTCTAAATCCGCGAGATTTTGACGTCATGCCCCTGATCGAATATCTGATAATGGATGTCTTCAGTTGACAAATAAGATTATTGGTTTGTTGTTATTCTGTTCCATTATTGCATAATAGTACAATACAGTACTCTAGATAGACGATACAAGGTTGTTATTGTTAGTATTACCACGGGGTCCCATCAGGTACAAATGAAAAATGGCCCGAAAACGTGATAAAAAGTGTAGTGATCGTGTCGTGAGCGTTACTAATTAGTGTCCAATGTATTCACTAGACCCAATACTTCGCCAACACGCAATAATGGTCGCTTGATAATCTTGCGTTATGCAGAAATAAAATAATTCGCAAATAGCCCGAGTTATTCCGTTGTATGGGATGAGGCATCTGTACTGTAGGTATTTTATTACCTGGGGTATCACGTAGTGAGGTGTTCAACTTCGAACCATCCTTACCAGATTAAGTAACAATTTCAAGCGGTTCCATAATTACACCATAAATTGAGAAGCAAAAAAAGTCAACGTCAGAGACATCAAGGGTTCCTCGATAGTAACAAAATAGAGATGTCCTGTCTAGTATCCTACGCTACATTTCTAGACCATCTAGAGCTCTGTTGTTTGTTTATCCCACAGAGCAAAAAAAACGCATCCTCTCTACACGAAGCGTCATTTGTTTCATAGCTCTGTGGTTTGCCCATTTATCCTTATTAACCAATCCAAAACTAGCCAATCGCAAAGCCCCTCATAAGTACTAAATTACAATGAACTTGTTTCGATTAACTCACGCGTGACCTCGCGAGTTCATATTACCCAATTTACAGGTAATCTACTTATGCCCGTCTACATTAGACTAAAGTTTGATAGCTCATAAGTTCACACTTATACTATGATTACTGCAATACATATAGTAACGTCCTACAGATAGTGGAAACTATACAGTAGATATTTTGCATTTTAAACTTCTATTGTGTCGTCATCATCAGCTGACTCTCTCGTGAAGAGAGCAAAAATATATTATTCATCATCATCATCATCATCATCATCAAGCCGAAGAAGTCCACTGCTAAACATAGCCCTCCCCTACAGAGCACCACTCCATTGTGTAAATATAAAGTAATCAATCAATACCTAAGTATCAAGTAACTTCTTCGTAACAATACGATAAACATTTTACGTTATCAAGACTGATATTTCAAAATGCTTTAGCTTTTATCCATTTATGTGCTAATAACGACAAAGGTCCTAAAACCACGCCATAAAAGGCCCCCTGAAGCTACGAACCAATAGAGAAGAAATGTGACAAGCTATAATCGTTCATAACGCTTGTAGACTAAAGTGCAGACCAGACATCCACCGCCCCATGTCCCAAGCTACCAATAAAGTATTGAATCTGTGATCCCAAGATAGAAAATTAACCGAGATTTTAGGGAGGATAGGGGTTAACTTGTGCAAGAGGCTTTTATAATGTCATCGAATTTTAGAAATTTAATTAGCATTTCAACAAAACATACCTTTTCTAATTAACTTATTATCCTTAAAATTAAAACACTGAGGTATAAATGGAGGTACACCTACAGTTCTATAGATGTTCGCAGTCACTGAGCATACGAGTTGAGATCTATGTTCAGCAGTGGACATCTCCTGGCTGATGATGATGATAGAAGGATATATCTAACAAAGCTAAGCTTTGCACAGCTATGCTAACTCTTAACCAAGAAGCTAGTTATGAAGCCAGTTCCTATTATCAGGTATTGATTATCACTTAGTCTAGTCAATAAGGAGTTGTAGAGTGATAAGAGGGGACCTAAGCGATTTCTTCTGAAACGTGTTAAGGGAGCTTAGGAGATAAACATACTAAAAGTCCTGACTTCCCGGGGGTAATTGAACAATGTTTACGTCCATACAAAATGATGTTTTAGTAAAATAAGCCGGTATACCGTCGGCAAACGGTATGGTGTATTGATTGCATTGCCAGCCAGGCACCAGCTACTTGCCATGCTGTTCTCGTATCGAGGACTACTCGCAGGATGTGCTCATGCAATATTCAACACGCAGCTCCGATTCGGTCATAGTAACATAACACCCGATTTTGGGCACTTATAGGAATGCATTTTTAAAGATGTCTATTAACAGTACGTATAGACTATAGAAAATAATAAAAGAATAAGAATAGAATTCTACCGTTGGGGCAGAAAGGTTCTCGAGTGGCGACCACAAACTGGAAGACGCAGCGTAGGCCAGGGTCCTACTAGGTGGACCGACGACCCTGGTCAGAACCGTGGGGAGTCGATAAATGCAGGAGGCGAGCAGCCGCTCAAAGTGACGCTCTTTGGGGGAGGACTATGTTCAGCAGTAGAACGTCTTCGAACTGATGATGATGATGATGATAGACTATAGAAAGACTTGGGGCATATAAGTCAGTGAGCTTTTTTGTACATTGAGTACTGACGCTATCAAGCTTAGTATGATTTTCAGAATCAAAATTTCCCTTTGGCCTTCCACGAAACCGGAGTTTAAACTTGCTCCAAGAAAGGAATTTATTTTACGTTACAAATTGTCTTAGTCTGGCCCAACTTCTTTATTTTCATAGATTATGACCACTGTCTATCTGATAGTAACAGATGACGCGGTCGACGATGGAGCATGCTTGCCTAAAAGATACCGGTAGCCTGAAAACTCCTAGATTATATTTGTCAGGAAACAATGACGCTGATAAGGTGTCCCATTCCTTTGCTGTCCGAATTATAAATGAGGCGTCAAAACGCTTTGCACGTATTCGCGGAATTTCATAAAGGTTGACGTTCAGCTGAACTCACATATTAACCCCTAGTTTCCAAACTGCAAAATTTTGTTAATGTTTATTTTCAGTAGAAGTATTTGGCTAATAAAGCCATAGAGCTGCTAATTGCAGCTACGAAAGCCAATAAAAGTTCTTAAAAAATAAATGAACAGCAAGCAGAAATATCTCTAGGGGCTGTTGCAATTTTCACCACTGCTAGCGTCTGCGATATGTTTGTTTTCCTAGACAGTAAATCCAATTTAGCAAGCCAATATCACACCCAGACTGTTTACGTGTAGGGGTGAAGTTTACTAACACAGAAAACCAACAGTGGACAAATGTAGGCGCGGTTTGATTCACAAGAGTATTACGCGTGCGTGTTTCGTAGTAATCGTGTACTACCAGTCGACATTGTTTTGATTGCCGTAACTCATGTCCAAAACGTTGGTGTTGTTATTAAAATCAGCTTAATATATGTAATTATCTATTATGTGTGCGATCTAATGCGAGATTAAAGTCTGGGCTTTCAGACAGAAGTCATTGATTATGATTACAAAAAGACGATACAACTAGCGATAGAGCTAAACTGTTGCAGGCAGATAGAGAAGGCGAAAGCTGTTCACGGAGACCACAAGTACGAAAGATATTCCAGTTGGCAATTCGATTACCGAAGAGAAAGAATCTCCAGGAAGCACAATGTTTGTACATCACGTTACTGCATTTTAAAATAGACTGTGTGGAACCGTAAAGCGGATTCATGTACATCAGTCAGGCGTAAATTCGTAAACAACGACCAAATCCGACAATGCCGACCACCCTTTACACCTGGCTGAATTAGAAATAAAACTTCGCCATCGACCTTTAGAATGTTAACCGTGCGTAAACAGCACAAGCACAGTTCTACAACTGTTTATAACCGTTTGGGGTTATATTAGCTTGAGTTACAACAAACATTTTGACTGAAATATCTGTCTAATAGGTCCGGGAAATTTAATATTTCTAGTAGGTATTTCCGCCAAAAGGACAACGCGTAGCGAAATCCTCGTATACTTAGTTCTGTAGTTGATGCAGTACAGATAGAATGACAGACTCAATTTAGTTTCGTTTGTAATATTGCAAAGATATTAATGAGTTAGGTAACTTAAATGTTTAGTGTTCTATTCATTAAAAATCACGGTGCAGGGAGATGCTTTTAGATTTGAAAATTTATTGTATGTTGCAAACGAGAGTAAATTCCACACAACGTAAAAAAGAAAAGATTGTATTGTATCAGCCAAGGTATCAGTGTAATGTACCTTCTATAGAGCCTTGGAGTCGATTTATCGCCAGTTGATAACGTACTTCTGAAATTGTAAGGATTCAGTTCAATTTGTTCGTAAAACGTCTATAGAAAAGTATCTATATATCCAGTTAGGATTTAACACGTAAATGATCAAATTCTATTCAGTACACCAACTCGAAGCCATGGGAAGTAGTAGCATTTGAGATAAAGGTTTCAAATAGACAAAGTATTATGTGCGGTAATTAACAAAGTTTGTTCATTACCTTACATAATACGCAATACATTGTTCTACAAAGGATATAAAACAGGTAACTCAGATCTTACTATTGTATGGAATTTACGGTAAAATGATGACCCTAATATTTACGTACACGGCACGGCTCCCTACAAGATGTTCTAATTTAATTAAATTTAGCACATTATCAGAGTACTTAACGTAAGGGGAGCACCCGCATTGAATTAATTTATTTTAATTAACAAGGTTTGAGCAATTATGGCAATCAAAGAAACTCTTTATTACTTTCTCTCACATCACTCGTAATAATGAGAAACGTTGTTAATTGTTGAATGAGGTACAGTTTTACAAATCGGGATAGATTCGATACTGTTGTGAAATGTAGAGAAGCTATAGGTAGCATTATTAGAATTCAGTCGTAGAGTGGAGAATTCATGTCTCCGAAAAGCTGTATGCAAAATTCGTGTCTGCTTGCGTAGAGTGGACTCTTTCAGTGGCCATCTGAATCTTATTGGATGTGTTTCAGGAACAATTTGGTTTTGTTCCTGCTGTGCGGCGTTTCTTGTGCTTACTTTTCATTTGATCGCACGTTGTTACAAAATACAGGATATAATTTAATTCATTAGCATAAACTGAGCCCATGATACTACATCATTTATAGATGATTATTAAAGAGTAAAGAGTGAAAATGAAAATATTTTTATTGAAAATTGTGAAGATTGCCGCGGCGCCTAACGCAGTTGGCGCGGATGATTTTGATACATCTAAACGTTTTTATACCTTGTATGTACTAATTAAAAACAATACTTCATTATTTTAATTAAATCTTGTATTTTAGTATTTAATTAAGTAAGTTATTCAATTTTTTGAAGTTATTAACATTAACCAAACCAATGTGTTAGAATTCAAAAATTTTGGTCCACACGTGACCGGTATCAGGAGTAGGTACCTAGTTTTAAAGGATGCTAATGAATTCAATTACACCCAGTATATGTTTTACTTACGTTATGGAATTGAAAAATGAATAAGAAATTCACCGAAAGACACCGTTTGGCAAATAAAAGTCTAATAAAAATAGCAAAATAAATGTTAGATAAAGGTTTTTCTTTTCTATTCTAGTAAAATCGAACACATTCGCTGTTTTATTAAAGCGTAGTAACATATTTCGGACATAACGATTTTCCAGGAATACCCAATTTTCTTAAAAAGGAAATATGTCGATGATTTAATTAATATGGCCATGGTTCCTCTTTGTTTTTAGTTTTATCATAAAATGTATTTTTTAAATACAGTAAGTAGTAAGGTTTGTCGTAATTATGTCAACAATGTCACAGGAATGCTCTACACTTAGTTTTGTCTACAAAAAACAAACAAAAAGGGAGTTAAGTACCCATACTGTTTTAAGACACTTCTATGGAAAATGGAAGCAAACCGGACTATTTTTAATCTCCATTCTTCCTACCAGCTACTTTTATTTACCCGATCCATCCATACCTTACACGTCTGTGAAGGAAATTTTAGCTTACAAAAGATATTCGCTTGAACAATCTTCGGCTGAATAAAAATAAAGGGATGAGGAAGGAGTTCGAAACCTGAAGGATTCTATTTAAGCAAGGCTTTTCTATTATGCCTTGATATGATAACGAGAAGATGTTTGTAGTGTTCTTTCCAGATAAATGTTGAATTAAGGTGACTTTTCTTTTCAGTATGTATACACTGATTTAGATAGTTATATTAACCAAAGAAAACCAGTTCTATTTTATTACATTTACCGTATCATCATCATCATCATTAACAGCCTGAAGACGTCCACTGCTGAACATAGGCCTCCCCCTGGGAGCGCCACTTAGAGCGGCTGCTCGCCTCCTGCATCCATCAGCTCCCCGCGGCTTTCACCAAGTCGTCGGTCCACCTAGTGGGGGGCCGGCCTACGCTGCGTCTTCCAGTTCGTGGTCGCCACTCGAGAACCTTTCTTCCCCATCGGTTGTCAGTTCTACGAGCGATGTGGCCTGCCCATTCCCATTTCAACCTGCTAATCCTAAGAGCTACATCGGTAACTTTAGTTCTCCTGCGGATCTCCTCATTTCGGATCTTATCTCGCAGGGAAACACCAAGCATTGCTCTCTCCATAGCTCGTTGCGCGACTCTGAGCTTAGTAATGAGGCCAACAGTTAGAGACCACGTTTCAGTTCCATAAGTCATCACTGGCAACACACATTGATTGAAAACTTTTATTTTCAGGCTTTGTGGTATTTTGGACGAAAAGATAGGTCGAATTTATTATTTTTTTTTTCTGAATACCCAAATAATTGTTATTGGCAGATCCATGATATCTAAGATTGACTGGTTCTGCCTCCCATAGGTTCTGTTCGACGGCACTACCATCAAAATCAGTGAAACAGTTAAAATTTGGGTGTGCTCTTTGACAGGCATTTATCGTGGGGACCCCAGCTAGGTGAAGTTAGCCGGAAAATATTCACGTCAGCAGCATCATCGTAGGCTTCGCAACATTCTTCCATTGACCACTAAAACTGCCCTCACGCAGTCTCTTCTTCTCCCTATTCTAGACTATGCAGACGCCTGCTATCTGGACTTAACCCAAGAACAGCTTAATAAGCTTGAGCGCATACAAAACTTTTGCATCCGGTTCATATTTGGCTTGCGCAAGTATGACCATATGGCAGAATTTCGTAATAAGCTCAATTGGTTACAAATCCGCCGTCGCCGGGATGCTCATGTCCTATCTCTTCTCTATAGTGTACTCTTTATCCCATCGACCCCACATTATCTCAAAAAACGTTTATATCTCCATCTTAGTCATGCTTGCTCTCTTCGTTCCACCAACACTCTTCAGTTACAAATGCCAGCCCATGCTTCAGGTTATTATGACCACTCCTTCACTGTACAAGCCGTCCGTTTATAGAATGCGCTACCTGTGGACATTAGCCATGCCAAGTCAATAACTTTGTCAGAACTATATAATTATTTTTTTCTGTTAATCTTTCTACACTTGTCTAGTTATTACTAATGCGTCACTGTCTCTTTGCTGTTCGTATAATTATTGTCTTGTTACTATTAATTTGTCACTATTTAATTAGGTATAAGTATTTATGTTTATATTTATTTATTTATATATGTATATTAAGTAGGTATATTATTATTTAGGTATATATTTAGATTGAATAGCACCAACCGCATTTCTAAGATTGTCTTATTCTTGTCCATACAAAAGTAGCCTGGAAGAAATTGCTTTATGCGATAAGGCCGCCCGTTGTTCTACCCTTATTTATGTTGTATAATTTGTATTGTTATGTATTTTTTGGTGTTCAATAAAGTATTTTTGTATTGTATTGTATAGTAGAAGTAGGTATTTATTTATGAAAGAAATACTGTAAGTCAAGCCAGCAGTAACATACTGTTAAAATGCAGTTTTCAGTCGCAAAATTAAAGACAACCTTTTTATCTTGTTACAAAAACATTTTTATAATAATTATGTGCCATTTATTAGACTTAACTAAATTTTAGTTACTTTAAATACCAACCCAATCTAAAGTAGTCAGTGTTGCATGAGTAACACAAACATAAAAGAATTGCGGTCAAAAACGATAATGGAATGTAAGAAAACAATGGAACAAAACCAATATCAAGTAGTAATTTACTTTGCGGTTTAAAGAAGCATGCCAATAAGCTGCTGTGCGGTAAATTAATAGGTTTTTCGTTTCGCGTGTTGCTCTTCGCTAGAGAAACGATAGGAAAAGAGAATGCAAATGAATTGCAATAAAGTAGTAACTTTATTTTGATAGAAGCAAGCTTGAAAAGAATAGGGAATGGCTTGGAGACATAAATAACGGTAGTTTATTTTTATATGCAGCTTTTAAGCTTAACCTGGCACAGATAGGACATAGCCGAATTAGATATTCCATACGGTCCATTTACTATTCCATTGGCCATGGTCTCGATCATCTTCTCCTGACAATGGCCTAAGTCTAGGCTGGTTCCTCAGGGGCGCCCTTAAGCTAGTTACCACCCACTTTTGACGGCTGGGTGCCTTATGTATGAGCCCGTCTCCCGCCCGGTACTGCTGATGTAAAGGTCAGTAGAGGCCAAAAGTATTAGCACGATAAAAAAAAACCAAAGTAACCTTAGGCCAGATTTTACCAAAGTAGAATAAAGATATTCCAAGCATAACGTTCCGAGAATAACCGTGTTACACGAATATAACTATTATTACCAATAATTTTGAAGCTCTTTCCTTGGATACAATCAGGATAGGGTCCTTTTAATCGTCATTTCATTTGTCAATCAGCTGTATCCGAGGGTAACAATTAGCGTTATACTTGGAATAAAACTTATTCTACTTTGGTAAAATCCAGCCTTAGTGCATGTATTCACGTCTGCAACTCGGCGAAGTCTAAAGATTTTTGGGGTTGTTAGAGCTAACAACCCCTGAGACGACCTCTCTCTACAAGGATGGCAGAAGAATATACCGCTTAAAGCCGATAAGGTCAAAGGTTCAATTCCTGCAGTGAACTGTGTCTGGAGGAGTACTGAAACCCCTGAAAGCGCTAGGTTCAGGAACCAGTTAATACTGCATATTAGCTGAGCTTCCTAGCTGTATAACAATGAAATAGCTACTCAGTGTTTTCTCTCGTTTATCTTACGATATTTCAAATTTGATAGAGAGCAACAAAACACAATATATTTCAAACAAACTATTCTTCTCCACAGTGTTTATAAGTAAGAAAGATACACTATACGAGTTAATTATTCCGAAGAAAAGATTCAAGATCATTAACTTTTTGTCGATCTTCTAAAGCAAAACAAAGACATTAGTCAGTTTAAACAGAGTTTTCCTTTTTCAAATAAATTATTAAGATTTATCCGGGAATCTATCTATGTGTCTACTGTCTAGCGTCGCAGCGAGCGTATCAAGGTCTCAAGAGAGCCAGTGTTGGGTTTCAGAGGATCCTCGGCAATATCTAAAACGTTCCGCTGACATAGGTATGTGTGGACATATTATGTGTGGACATTTCACACAGCGCCATCTAGCCCCAAACTAAGCATATCTTGTACTATGGGAACCAGATAACTGATACAATACTTATACTTTTTTGTTTGTAAATACATACAAAGAATACAATATAACACCCAGACGCAGAACAAACATCTATGTTCATCACACAAATGTTTGTCCTTGGTAGGAATCGAACCCACAGCCCTCAGTTCAGAAGGCAGGGATACTGCCAACTGAGCTATCGGGCCCGTCTACATATAAACATAATAATAAGACTATAAACTAGTCGTTTAATCACAGAGCAAAAAAAAACGCTTAGGCTAAGCGTCATTTGTTTCATAGCTCTGTGAGTTTAATATACTCGCACGTAGCTTAGCGTCTGCCACGTGGGGTCAGGTCAGAAGTTTTGGCTCAAATAACTTTGCCATTAGTCGTTATAGCTTATTAAATATCTGTCAACTGTTACTCTGTGCCAAACTGTCGCAAACAGTAAAAGACTAACGAGGTTAATAGTGTAGAGGACTTCCCGTCTTCGCCATTCGTGAAGTAACGCAATGCAGTGAGAAGAAAATTGTGTCCAAAGACGATTATTTAATTTATGCGATGTACTTAGTATATCAAACTTCAGCCTGGTACGAGCATGCATCATAGGCGCGTTAAGTTCCCACAGGGACAGGGGTGTTCAGGGAAAGAGTGTACCTAGTGTTGGCGATGGCCTATCATGGGCCATGAGATATCACGCTGGCCAAGTAGATACTGGTACCCGATGAATGGATGTAACCAACGGATTCTGTATAACCATAAACTCTAGTAACCAATCATGATGTAAATATGTACTTATGTGTAATTTATGGGGGTATTTATGACTATCCGATTTATAATTCTAAACTTGCTAAATTCTGTACCTATTTACAAATGAAATGGGGTCCCATACGACTAATTAATGATGTACAGCTGAATTGTATTTGAAAATTGTAATGACCTAATACTATAATGACACATGAACGCATTTTTTGTCTCTGAGCACTTGCGTATCAATGTGTGTCGTCGTCATCATCATCATCACAGCCTGAAGACGTTCACTGCCTCCACCAAAGAGCGCCAAGTAAGTCAGTAAGTTAGAATGGAAATGAGCAGGCAACATCGCTCGTAGAACTGGCAACCGATGGGGAAGAAAGGTTCTCGAGCGTCAACGAACCGGAACACGCAGCGTAGGTGGACCGACGATCTGGTGAAAACCGCGAGGATCCGCTCAATGTGTTTAATCACAAGAAAATCACTGTACTTGAGGTGCTTCAAACATATGTAACGCGTGATTTATCCGGGGATTTTTCAACATTTTTGACTGGTACACAAAAACCTTATCTCATGAACTGCGCAAATCGCCGCACTGGGTTCATTTTGCTACACATGTACGCCTCGATATATTTCTATACCTTGTACCTATGCTGTATAGTAGAGATGACAATACCGTCGAGGTACCGAACCATTGCCCCGAACGCACCCAACTCCATTTACCTATCAAGGCTCACGTCGACCGGTGTACTCGTAAATGGGATAGCCTATCAGCCCAGTTATTGTTTTTACCCATTTACATGCACAATACGTGTGTTTGTGCACAACAGCACAATAGACTATTGTAGGTTGTGTCTTAGGTATCGATGTGAGACTATTTTTAATACTGACGCAATGTTAGTAAGAATTTCGGTTGTTAAGGTTTTATCAGTTTGAGCGAAATGTCTACGAATTATAGTAGTTTTTTTTTGGTATCATACAATTGTGTTGTCTGGTTCAATCACAACTACTGGATAAACATGAATGCTCGTCTGCATTAAAGTTTAACGGGTCTTAAGTTCGGACTTATCTCTCTAGGGCGTTGCAGTAGATACGTCCTAAAGGGGTAAGTACGAACTTAGGAGGTGTGAATGTTTAGTACCGACCGGCATAACACTTCTTACTTCCAAAGAAAATTAGTAGAGGACTACAAAATAGTAATTACATAAGACATAACTAATGGATGTCTCAGTAAGAATGCACTTTTTCATTTTAAAATAAAAACACGTATGTTATGGGATAGTTGTGCGTTTTTTTATGGGATGGTAAAGAAGACATGGTATGATTAAGTACGCCTGTCATCAGAGCCGTGGGGGCCATTTGACGGATATTTTATTTCATACTTAATCGGAACATTTATGTTCTTTACAATCCAATAAAAAAATCACCACTAACTCAAAAAATACGTATTTTACTTGTAAAATAAACATGTAGTATTTTCTATTTATTTCCAGCTCGGTATAATCCCAAAACTGTCTCCTGTTCAACGCTCACGGAATGTTGAGTCCTATCTACGGAGGACGGAAGTATCCTAAATTAGGACAAAGTTTCTGAAAAGCTAGCTAAACCACACACGAGCCGACACCTAATTAAAACTATCCTAGAGCTAACATGCTCAGTAACCGGCTCGCACTGTCAACACCTCGGTATGGACAGGACTGGACACTCCGAAATATAACGTACGAATCGCAAAAAAGTGTCAAAGTAACCCGACCAAAATACAAATATTCATAAAATAGACAACTCATAGAACGGAAAGCATGATATCGTAATATGCTGGCTAAGGAATCTTTAATTCATCAGTAGCGGTTATTATTATTACAGGCACGGAGTTTTTTTTTTAGATTTCTGAGGAGAGTGATACCTATTTGTGAGATTCGAAATAGTATGTTGAGTCACCGGCCAATTCCGTAAGGCGAAACAGATCGCGTCTAATTAAGGTTAGCAGTTATAATTGAGCCGGAAATACACTGACTCCAAAATTCAAAGAAGTCAGTGCTGACCCAGTGCTGACCCGATACTGACCTAGTGAAGATCAGTTTACACTATACTGTCAGCACTGAATTTCTCGAATTTTGGAGTCAACCAGTTACTTAACCTGTGTAATTTCGGCTTTATGTCAAATGTCATCAGACAGTACACCAAACTGACCTAAACCCACAAAGACAAAAATCTTTTAAACTCGGCTCGATTCCACTCCGTAAAAAATCAATCAGCCCCAGTAAAGTCTGCACATGATTCGTATATCTTTAATTAGATCTCTGCAGATCGTTGAAGAGAATCTCTTGGGACTTTTACTCGAGCATTGTTCAATTACTTTTCGGTACAAAAACTTGACGACTCAACTTTCGTTGGCATAACAATGCTTTTGTAAAAAAGAAAATTTCTAAGCACTCAACATTGTAGTTTGAACAATTAAAATGCTTAAGTGTCTTGCGATTATCATAATGTAACAAAGGCGAGATACGAAATTTTAATTAAAATCAGGACAGCAGTAACGAATAACAATTAAACTAAATTGTTGGTTAACTTTGTTTTAAATAGAAGTTCGTTTGCGAAAATGAGTACCTAACGGACGGAACAAAAACCACTGAACAAGTGTAGTGTGTGATCTTATGAACTAGCCGTGGTTTTGAACCTTTGACTATTCAATTAATTATTAGATGTCAAAGCTTTCATACTTTCAACCAACCAATTTAGGATTTAATACGAAAATATGCCAGGCGCATTACCATTTCAATTCGATAACCAGTAAGTGCATAAGGATACATTATTATCTTATTATTCAGACTGCCGGTCACCTGACACATTATTAGGATATTGTAATTATTGGAACACTAATTTTAATATTCTAGGCGATTTTTTTAACTTTTGCATTTTTGCAACACTCAATGATTGCGAAAACAGTAATCGCAACCTTTACTGCTAATTAATTCGTTGCATCACCAGCTACTATATCAGTTTTTTTTTGCCAACAGTAGCAATAACTCAGACCGAGATAGTGGCGGAGGCCGGAGTAGACCTAACTTCGGAGCGACATGCATTGAATACTGACGTCTATTGAATTGAAATGTTGATACTGCAACATTGTATGAAATTCTATAGATATGACGCCAGTGAGACGAAATGTCATAGGTAGAGGTAGGCTCTCCCTTACATAATCAAACCAAAGTACATAGCTAAGCCAAGCCTCTCCCAATGCCGTCCTTATAAAAATAAGTCAGCGTACGGCCGCGTCTCCCCTGACGAAAAAATATTATTGGATCCAGGATTAGGCGTAGTAATATAGCTTCAATCTCGACTCATACCGAAATCGGAAAATTTAGTATGTTACCACAGGCACAGACTAAGAATATGTTCACAGATTATTTTAATAAGAAAGAAAGAAAGAAAAATCATTTATTTGTTACAAAAAACAAAAACGAGTAAGTACAAAATATGATTGACAACAGACCATTTGCCACAAATCGGTCCCAACTCAGCATAATGCTGGTCGTAAAACCAGCGCTGGTCTTCCGTTGGGGCCGGTTCAGTGTCGTCACGGTGCGGTTACATTACAGCTACGCTAATAACAGATATTTATAAGTCAAGCTTCTTCAGATAGGTAGAAAGAGAGGAAGAGGCAGACGAAAGGCATACCGATCAGATAATAAAGAATAAAAATGCCATGCCCTATACTCCTAACAGGGTAGCCCAAGCATTGGCTGGCGATTACTCCATCGACAATAGTTGAAACCTTAAATAGGAAGAGGCTTCTTCAGATAGGTAGAAAGAGAGGAAGAGGCAGACGAAAGGCATACAGATCAGATTATAAAGAATAAAAATGCCATGGCCTATACTCCTAACAGGGTAGCCCAAACATTGGCTGGCGATTACTCCATCGACAATAGTTGAAACCTTAAATAGGAAGAGGCTTCTTCAGATAGGTAGAAAGAGAGGAAGAGGCAGACGAAAGGCATACCGATCAGATTATAAAGAATAAAAATGCCATGGCCTATACTCCTAACAGGGTAGCCCAAACATTGGCTGGCGATTACTCCATCGACAATAGTTGAAACCTTAAATAGGAAGAGGCTTCTTCAAGTCTGTTTTCATCTTCAGTGCTCGATGGTTATGTGGAGTAAACACCAAGCAATATAGGTTTTAAGGTGTAATATGCATTTTCTCATAGTTATACCAGAGACACCATTTCTTCTTCTAGTAACAAAGTCAGCATTTACTATTCGTAACAATAATTTATTATGAATAGTTGTATCAAGATATTCGACAATCATGAAACTTCTTGAGAAGCCTAGTAGATAACAGATTAAATCCATGATCCTACTACCATTAAATCAAGCTCTACTATCGCCATTTTTTGACAAATGCTCTAAACGATAGAATAATTATGTCAAAAATCGACGATTCCAAGCGACGCAAGAGAGATTACAGGGTAAGGGGTAAAGGCGTCTGGCTTAATTTCATCTGTTGACTAATTTGAGTGCAATGGCGAGTGACGCTGCAACTGTTATGGGCAGCCGTGTCGCTTAAAATCAGGTGAGCGACTAGCTCGTGACGTCATTCTCTCTCATAAAAAAATGGGCTCCTATTAAACATACGTTCTAATACTCAGTATTTACGATTGTTTAAATGTACCTGGTAATTAATAAGTCTATACTCACCGATACAGCGTGCCCGAATGTATTTTCTTCACTCCGTCCATGACTGCACTGGTATTATCATCTCTAGACGTCGACCAGATAGCCTAATGGCACGGTAATGTATTAAAAGTTAATGCCATTATGAATCGCGATAACTGGATCACCTAAAACAAATAGAAATAATGTTTATTAGCCGGTAAAAGTAGTCTTTCATAACTCCCTCCATATTTCTTGTCTCCTGGTACTTTATTCTTTAGAAAACCATAAAGTAAAAAGTTCAGTGAGCACCTATGCCGATGACGTAGTATCCGATGGGACTATCATTAATTATAGACATTTGGGATTAGATGGCAATTTTTAAAAAATGGGATCCGTCTTGTGGTACCTATATACGTTGGGAACTCTACCCGTAGAACCATAACCTAGAGATTTTTGAAATACCGATGTAGCTACAAGTTTGGACTTGGAGGGTCGACTACCTAAACGCATGTTCTATTTAACGACAACAAGATAATTAAAATCAAGAAATTAATGTGTAATAAAATATGCCCAAAGATAATGTCTATATGTCTAAGTTATATTTTATATCCCATTTCAATCATGTCAAAAGTGCAGTAGGAGTGAGACATCAATAGAAATATCTGTACTTTCTTTTGAATATCTTACCATTCCCTAAAACTCGAGTGCCCGCAATTCACGCTAGGGTCACCATCGCCTTATAAATATTAAGAATCGGCTCCGCAGCGACTGCTCAGCTAATTGCTGAAGCAATTAGCCGCGTTAAAGCAGGCGGTACGAATGCACTGTACATCCACGGCGTTACTCCTTGAGATTAACAATGGACAATTATGTGCTTTCTTTTATTACGCGACCACTTACATAAATGAGTAAATGAGCGAATTAAAAACAGATGTTCAGGAACAGAGCGGAGATGTATTTTTTTTGCATGTAGACAAGATCATCATCATCAACAGCCTGGCGTCCACTGCTGAAAATAGGCCTTCCATAGAGGGCTCCACTTTGAGCGGCTGCTCACCCCCTGCATCCATCGGCTCCCGTGACTTACACCAGATCGTTGGTCAACCTACCCTGATAGTGATGGATTAATTAGCATTCGCATTAATTTTTAGCATGTGAATACTCAATTAACATTTCGTAAATGCGAAACCCATGAAATGTGAAATTTCAATTTTAATTTAATTATTTTTTCTTTTTTAATTTAGTTTCATTTTTTTTTTAGATAATAACACATTCCGTTTGGCCGTATCCTTACGTTTAGGAGCTGATTGCCAGGTCCCCCACCTATGCCATTGTGGTGATATGGTCGATTGCCTTGGCCACCACGGTTTACCGTGTAGCAGAAGCGCTGGACGTATCCCGAGACACACCAGCTTGAACGACATCATTCGTCGGGCCTTTGTCAGTGCCGGCGTACCGTCCGTCCTCGAACCTAACGGACTTATGCGCGATGACGGCAAGAGGCCCGACGGAATGACTCTAATACCTTGGAAGATGGGACGGCCTTTGGTATGGGACGCAACTTGCGTTGATACCATGGCGCCGTCTCATCTTCCTGAAACAAAAAACGACGCTGGCAGCGCTGCTACTAAGGCTGAAAACCTCAAACGGCGCAAATATGGACACCTCGACAGAGGTTATATGTTTGTGCCGTTTGGGGTTGAAACAATGGGACCGTGGGGGCCAGGTGCACTCGAAATTTATAGGGACTTGGCAAAGCTTTTGGTGGAGGCGACTGGTGACCAGAGGGCTGGCTCTTTTTTTGCTGAGAAAGTAAGCATTGCTATGCAACGTGGCAATGCAGCCAGCATTCTGGGCACTCTCCCCTCCACCAAAGGTCTTTTTGATTACTCTTAGTTTTTAGTTGTAAATATCTTCTTTTTTTTTAATTATTTTTAATTTAGTTCTAAGTTATGCATGATATACACCACATACCTAATAAATATTATATAACTTTAAAACTAGTTTCATTTTTTTGATTTAATTTTTGATTTCGTTTTTTATTTTATTTTCATTTCAGTTTTCATTTTGATTTGTCAATTATTATCGTCATTTTAGCAAATAGCATAGCAATAGAAATTAGCATGCTTACAGTCTTGAATTAGCATGTTTATGAAATTTAATGCAAAATCGTATTCATTGCCATCACTAGTAGATTATGAACTCTACTGTTCAAAGAAATGGTGCGAGAGCCCACTGCAAAAATACCCACTTCTAGGGGTACCCCAATAGGCTATCATTAGATTGTTAATCAGCACTTAAACATCTAAAAAATCAGGTTGAGATGAGTTCAACAATCTTGAAGGTTGGTCAGGGACCAACCTTTAAGATTTGATGCATGATAGATTTAAAAAATAATAATAATAAAAAATAATAAATATGTGTGGACATTTCACACAGCGCCATCTAGCCCCAAAGCATAGCTTGTACTATGGGAACCAGATAACTGATATAATACGTAGATACTATTTGTTTGTATACATGCATAGAATACAAATGGTCTTCAATGTCTTGACTTGAGTTTGAAAATAAGATTAAAGCAGCGATTGGCCTATTCCTAAAATCCTGCATGTTTTCAAGTATTCAATAATCGGTTTAAGTACCTCATGAGGAAGGCTGATTCACCAAATTGTGAGGTCTGTGGTAAAGTGGAGGATACTTATCACTTTTTGATGGAGCGTGCTCGTAGTGAACCTATTAGGCTAAAATTGAGAGACATAGGGCTGAATTTCGTAGATGTTGGTGCCATCCAAAGTGTCCTAGCAGAGTCCACATCGGTCACTGCTAGGATACTTTACGGCCTGTGTATTGCTGTCATTTCGGCATGGCCACGTAGGCTAAAAGTCCCAAAAAAATACAAGAAAAATAAAAGTATTCAATGAGGATCAGTACAGTTTAAATAGCAAATTCAATAGAACTAGTATCCACGTTATTATTTATTTCATAAGAATGATATAAATTATATTCTTTTGAATTATCCAAATCAGGCCGTTACTTACGAAAATATTAAGTAATAAACATTTGTTGCCGTTCTTGCCGGTAAAACCATGCGTGTGACGTCATTGTGCCGGTCGTAACAAAACACTGCGCACCTTATTTGCTACCGCCTACGGCTAACTGGCGTTGACCATTACTATGGCGTCACGGCCACTCAGTGAACTTCGCTAGTAATTTGGTCATAACTTCGTCAGTTTTTGTCATAGAACAAAAAATTTTGCACTGTATGTTAAGGATTTCTTAGCTCTATAAATTTGCATTCACAACTAAAACCGTTACGGGTCCTCATTGTGTTATTGACCTAAATCATGTAAAGTTGTTAAGAACAAAGTTGTCTTTTATATTATAAAAAATCACAAACACAAATCACAAATTGACTTTAATAATGTTGGTTTGGTACATTCATGCTTATTTGGTGTGCGTAAACACATACCTAACTAGTCATCCAATGACCTAACTCCATTCACAATTAAAGAATAGAGAAGCTATACTAAATGTCCAAATAGATTAGTAATACAGTAGGACAGTCCTACTGCATACTAATGGAGTCCGGATTGTAGTAGCACAGAGAATCTATTGAGTCATCATCATCATCATCATTAACAGCCTGAAGACGTCCACTGCTGAACATAGGCCTCCCCCAGAGATTGAGTATCTTTTATGAAATACTTAAAATAAATAGTATGGTCAATTTTATATGTAGCTTATTTATATAACCGTAACAGTTATTAAGCTTTTTAATGAGGTCAATATTTTTGTTTGTTGTGAGATATTTAATGACAAATCAAAGGTTTGTCTTTCAATTTGCGTAAAAGATTTTTTTCCAGGATAGGGTCAGCCTATTCAAGACATGGGGTGGGGCATACAGATTACAGAGCTGTTTGGATTTGTTGTGGTTCGGATTAAAGAGGTCCTGCTATACCTGGTAATGATTATATATGCATCATAAAGTTATAAGGGTGTTTTCTGTAAACTAGGCAACTCATTGTCCCAGGCCAATTTTACATAGAAAAGTGTTAATTATTGCATAATATATTTTATGGGTGATTCTACAAAAGTTGGGTAATTTTTCGGGATATTTTGTTTATGATAATTTTTTAATCTAATTCCTACAAATTCGCGTTATAAAATAGCTAACCTAATGAATATATTGCTCACGATAGGGCCAGTCACTTTTTAAAGTAGATGCGGAGATATTTTGATTTTTCCAAATTTGACTTCCAGTGGACTGACGAGGGTGACAAAGTACTGATAAAACACACAACTTCATGAGATATGTAAGAAATTTATGAAGGTTTAGAAGATTTCTCTTAGAAACTAATAATGGCACATATTTTGAGTCTCACTTTTAATATTAATTTACTTAAGTAACAGTAAAAAATATTATGTGATACTGTGAGGAACAAATTTCACCACCTTTAAAGAAGCTCCTTATGCACTTTATTATACTCAACTTAACTTCTTTTTTTAGTTTTTATGAGATAAAATGACGTGATGAACTGGTTGTTCACCTGATGTTAAGCGATACGGCCGCCCATAACAGTTGCAGTGTCACCCGGAACTTAAAAATAATAAAGTTTCGCGTGACACTGCACTGCGCACGTCATCCTGAGAAATCACACAGTCTGGTAATCAGATTACTAGACTGTGAGATTATGTCATAAAGTCTCATTTGCCCAGTAATTTCACTAGCTACAATGCCCTTCAAACCGGAACACAGTAGTGCTTGCACACTACTGCTTGGCGGCAGAATAACTGGCAAAGCGGTGGTACCTTCCTAGACTAATTATGCAAAAAAAAGTCCTACCACCTAGTAAAAACTACTTTGAGGTAGTTTAACTTAACAATATACATTTTCTAAGCAATCAGCAAACAATTTAAACAAAAACATAGCTATCTTTGCTTTAAAGATTAACGTAATAACAGTTAACAAGTATATTAATACTATCTCAGCTCTTAAAACAGCCTTCTGACACGTGTAATATCGTTATGTTCCTTACAATTCTAAAAATCGAACTAGACTATCCTTTAACATTGACGTTTTTTATCCTGTTTTTTAAGTGATTGCTTTGTTTGGTATTCTCAATAATTATTTCGTATTTATCTACCACATTTCCGGATATAGCTTGTTAGAACTTTCTTTTATCTTCATGACTCCTTATTTTAGTGTAGTTTTCCTCTAATTGAATTTTGACAACTTCTCCGAAAAGGGTCTTCTTCACTAATTCCTTCTTTTTAGTTATATCTTCGCTCACTTCTTCAAAAAGAAGAAGCTACATTTGCTCTTCTATCTTCATTCAGAATGGATCATCGTCAGTAGTTGTATTCTGGCGAACAAGATTATCAGTATTATTTTTCAAAAGTTGTTTTTGTTGCCTGTATTTTGATGATAATTTTTTCCATTCTTTTGTAGTTAATCGTTGCTCTCTTGGCGTCATGTCTTTAATATTTATTCTTTGTCCCTTTGATTTCTTTTTTAAGTATTGCAGCCTTTGCTTATCTTTGTATTCAGCTAATTTATTGGGGTCGTTTTTTATTCTAAAGCCTTTTCGGCTTCTTTTCAATACGCTCCTACCTACTAGATTATGATAATTTAAGTATAAGAAAGGAGTCAGTTGAAAACCAGCGCTGTGAAGCTTGTATTCACAGGATTATGCTGAACTTGCTCCTTTTGAGCATATTGATAACATCTACCTTTTTGTTAATTTTACTGTTACTTGCGTCTTAAATGTATTGATGTGCTCAATAAACTCATTTCTTTCTTTCTTTCAATATATCTTCTCTATCCTTAGGAATGTTTATTTTTAGAAGCCATGATGTTTAAACTGAAATAAGTAAAAATAAATGCTTAGACACGTTCAAAAAGTCAGTACCCTGGAAACACGTCAGTCCTTTGGCGCAATCTTAGACAACGGACTGACGCCAAAGGACTGACGAAACAAACATGAATTAGAAGTTATCTTTAGAACTAACGTTTATTTTGATGTTTGTGGATATTAAGAAGCTACATTTTAACAAATCAAAGTTAACTATGTATAAATTAAAATATAATACAGATTCACAAGAAAATAGCGACTCACCATAGGACTGAAATTTTGTCTGGATCGGCACCAGTTCACACGACAAACACAACTCTAGCACTGGCACTGTAATGTCGGCCAAACAATGGCGCGGTCTGCAGCTAACTTTAGTACCAACCTTGAAATTTAACGAGTATTTGAATTTCAGTCGCCGGTATTTAGCGAGAAATTCAAATTCGAACAACACACAACGGACTGACGAATAAAACTGAACACAAAGTTTCTTATTATTTCTACAAAACTGTGAGAATCATGAAAGTTGTGATTATATAATACTAAATACATTACAGATTATAGTGAAATATTAAGTTTTATTGTATTAAAGGTAATATTTAATACACAGCTATTTGATTGCGCGCTTTTGAGGTTGTGACATGCCAAAGTATTGACTTTTTGAGAATATATTGTAAAGTTTTACAAATTTGTATTAAAAATTAATAGCTGAAATTGGGTGACCAAATAAAAGGCTTTTAATTCTTTTATAATTAATCATAAAATATAAACAAAATATAATTATACATTGTTTTAGTGACTGAAGACATTGAGTTAACCCATTTTTTGTAGAATCACCCTTATATTCTTTTTACACATTTTTTGACAAATTACCCACATTTCTGCAGGAATCCTCAATTTTAAGGGATAAAAGTATCCCCTTTAATGACTAACATTCAAATCAGTACACCCATTTTGGTGTGAACCCCACACGAACAAAAAGACAATGTTTCACTTTTGGATTTTGAACAATAATATGAAACATATAATAGTATATTAGCATCGCAAATCACAAAATGGTTTTCGAATTTGGGTACCTTGTTAAAAATGAGAACATGTCAGTTAAATCAGGTCAATGACATTTAATCTTCAAATTCTTAGGCTGAGTTTTCATCTACAGGAAGTATCTGAAAGCATCTATAAGACAGCTTAAGTTTTCTCGCAGGTCGAAACATGGCCTTACGCTGATATTCTATGGTCATTAAAGTCTGACTTAATATCCAATTATTGTATTATAGGCCAGATTCAACTGCATGCCACCCAACTATTTAATAACAATTTTGTAGTAATGTCTATAATGATTCCAACCTTGCCATACCAGTCAAACTTAATAATACCAAGCCATGGCTATTTCTTCCAATGTATTCTACAGACGTTGGAGTTTATGTTTTACCACCTTCATCGTAACCAAGCATGTTAATTTGCTGATCATTGGTAAAACTTTTTTTACTTTCACAGTCACACAGTCACTTATCAGTTATCACCAGGGAGCAGTTGGCATAGGTTGGTAGATTGTAGTTTAGTGTTTATGAATAATAGTTGTTAATCTATAAAATAAAGCCACTTTTTGTGGTGATGATTTGTTTTATTTTTTGACTGTCATTCAGGTTCAGGGACTGCATATCATTTGGATTTCCAATTAAACCAGCATTGAGATAGAAAACATACCCAGGCCCAGCATGTTTTAGGGCAATATGTCATGTATGTATGAGACCATGAGACCTAACAAAATATCCATGACACAATAAATGTATTGAAATTGCAGTATCTTGCTTGACACAGAATGTTCGTAGAACCTCACAAATTACTTCGTTTGACGCTTATCATCACGTAAAACACATTAACATCGACACATAAAAGCGAAATGAGTAGATACTTACCGAAAATGGCCACAAACTTGATAAATGCACTGACACCACAATCACTTCATAAATGGAACGTTTGATAGTTTTTACACCATTAGTTTCCAATGGAAAAACACTTTCCAACAGCTTTTACTATTGCAGCACCTGGTTATGCGAGTACGTAGTACACACAAGCATGAAAATACGCGACGACTGGACAAACGTACTAGCATGTAACGTCTACCTAGTAGGGAGCGGTCGGAATCTTCCGCGTTAAACAGGGACTCGGAACGTGTTTCGTATTTATGTACAGTTGTATGAAGCACTAAAGAATGTGAATTAATTCACTTCACGAATATCCTATCACAAATCCACATAAACCTAAAATCTAGACGACACGCATCGCATCGAATCAAGCGAAATAGCGAAATCGCTCCTCCCTCCTCGCCTCCACTCTTTCCCCTTCACTCTAGTGCTGCCAGAGGTAAGAAAAGGATTACATTTTGCGCTATTTTGGTAACTATTTCATATTCGCAGCCCGGGATCTACGATTTTTCCGAGTAGGGGCAAAACTTGTCACTAGCGCCCCTCACTTCTAGTATAAACCATTATGAAATAAATTTTATAAAAAACTAGGTGGTATGACTTGTCTGCAGTTTGTAGGTATAACTGCTTTGCCAACTGTTCTGCCGCCAAGATTAGCGTGCAAGCATAATATTAAGTGCGGTCCTGGGTCAAGAAAGAGCAAGTCTTTCGGCGCATTTTGCTTGGCGATGCTTTCACGTTACATAATTTGCATTTCAGTTTACGATAAATAAATAATAGTTAACACTTTATGCAATTGAAATTAAAGTCACTTCTAGGTTGCGGTGTGTTGTTGTATGCGGGAATGTAATCATTGTAATAAACACTCGCTAATCTATGTCAGTACAAACGCATTTGCTAACACAACAAACACAGGAGATATAATATTAATAGCGCGAGTGAAACGAGCGTGAAATTATTTATAGTTGTCACTAGGGCGAATTCAGTAGTAGTCACATTGTATTTCTAAAAACTCGTATAGCAATCGAAACATGAATAAAATTACATGTCAGACAGTACTTAAGTGCTTGCTAAATAACAAAATTCAGCAGACATATTATATAAATATTATAAACATTATACTACCTGATTTTGATTTGGTACCTATATTACCCTGAAAGGCAGTAAATCTACACCCCAAGGTAGACAATGTTTGTTCTAAAATTTTTCCAAATTAATAGTTTTTCATTGAAAAATGCCATGTAAAATTTACGTTCGAAGCTAGCCTTTGCGTAGCTGGGTGGTTGAATTTCGTCTTTGACCGAAAGCATATGAATAAGTTTGACGACCTGTATCCCTACATATAATAAATGTGTAATTCTGGCGCTCTACGGAACACACACATAATTATGTTAAATTAAATTTATCCCATAGGTTCTATTGTTCAGAAATCATGTTAACAATCGTAGCATGGTAACAAATTTGCACGTGCAATACGTGCAAATTTGGGAGTAGATTAATTTTTTACCATGGAGGTTTGGAAACACGCAGTTTCACGTTTCGCGAGTAAGGCTCTCACAACTTGTGGGCTACCATGGTTCCTATCCCCCTCTTTTTTTATGATTCCATAATATTATATTTCAGAAAATAACTACGTATGACAATTCAAACATTCTTGCTCTAGTTTTGGACTTTCGCTGATTTCGGGCCTACAGGCATAGTTCAGATGGCAAAACAAAACAGTCACGGGAAAACCCTTTTTTTTGTTGTGTTAGGGAGCGACTGTAGAAATGTAATAAGTATATTATATACTAGTGTCATTCGTATACTAGTGTGTTTGTGTATTCATGTAAATAGACATAGAAGTTCGATTACCTACAACGAATAGACAAGGTCGACAACAAAGTGCGAGTGTAGCGAGTTCTTTATAGTTGTGCCATTTATAAAGAAATCTAGATAAATCACGAGTCAACATATTATGCTGAATAAAAGATCCTAACCTTGATAAAATGACAGACATAAAAACGCACACAAAGCCAGCACAAGAACTTCAGCAATCCATAAATAAATATAAGATACCGCGAGCGGAGCGAGCGCTATATTGTTTACGTTTTTCAATAAAAGTACATTTCAGCTACTTTAAAAATTTGAGTGAAGCGAGCGTACAAAATCAGCAGCGTATTTAAATAATAACCGGCTAAGTGCTAGTCGGTTCCGTACCATTATCAATAAAAGGTTTTGGGGGGGGGGACACTTTTACACCGCATACAATATGAATAACTACCCATTACAACCTCATTTTTCGCGCTCGCTTCGCTCGAGCTTTTCTTATTAGTATACCCCTCCTGTTACAATGGCGTTTTGTAACAGGAGTTCATTTCCAAATTGAGTGCGTTCAGTCCAAATGTTCTGATTTTTCGCACTCAATGTGCTCGCGCTGTTGTTACACGACCTTTCCCTGTTTTCTTATTGAGCTGAATTACTTCTCATTACAAAAGTATTTTCATAAAAACTCGCCAGAACATATTTAAAAATAATTCGCGCTCACTTTGCTTGCACTTTTCTTATTAGTAGGTACACATCCCTCCTATTACAGTGGCGTTCATTTTTACAGTCCAAACGCTCTGCTTATCTCGCCAATATGTATATGTCACGATCTTTTTGTAAGAACCGTTTGTTTATAAAAAACGCGGTTATTTATAAACTGTCGATTTATTGCAAACGGGCAATGTGTCTCACAATAAAACGGTCGATGTTTCAGTTATTTATAATTAATCGGCATCACTTCGTTGTGTACTTACTTCTAGTGTGGTAAAAACTAACCTAAACTCCTCCTACTTCGCTCGTCGTTGTAACCTACTGGTTAGCTACTAGTGCCACTAAAAAACAATAAATTACAGCAAAAATTGGTGCATTTATACGGGTTTGTTCACAATTAAACGCTACAAAACCCGTCTTTAACAGACTCACCGCTGGGCACCGACTGTTTATAAATAATCGAAAATCATCCGTTTTATTGTAAAACAAAGTGTCAGTTTGCAATAAATCGTTTATAAATAACCCGTATTATTATCGTTTTTTTTAACAAATGGTTTTAACAATAAGACGGTGACATATACCCAAAAATCAATTAAGTCCGAATCTTGTCATAATGGACCCAAACGAAATCCTGGATCCTCCCCTGGCGACATTTTACGTGAGTAAGTTGACTTAATTTAAACAATAACTTCTTAAGTAAGCCCTAATATTTTACTTCACGATTCATTTCATTATAGTGAAACATTCAAAACACAGCCTCAGCAAATCCTTTGGTCAGTCAATGTTCGGTACCTAATTTAAACTTTTTGAACTGGCAGCCCTGCTTCACCTCAATCATAGACAATGTGAATAAATGCCGTATTCCGATTCACGCTATTATCGAGAATATCGCAATTATCCCGCTGTCCCAATGACCATGAGCGGTACAAAACTACAAAAACGTGAGCACTGTGATCCAGTTTTATACCAATGTACTCTGTGCTGTGAGCGCTGTCAGCGATTATAGCACTGAATCGGAACACGGGGAAAGTGTTCTGCCCCCCTATTACGAACGAGTTAGCAGCGAGATGACGCGAGTCTGCCGCTTAACTGCAGTCAAAATTGTATGAAAATTGACTGCAGTTGAGCGCCAGACGCTAGTCAGCAGCGATACTAGCTATGAGTTTTTTGGCTATTGTACAAGACATGGTCAAGACAACATTGAAAAAAGTTGAGTGCTTTGATTGCATAATCGCATGGACATCGGACATGGACTTCAACATCAACTCTTGGTTAATGGCCTTTGTGGAGAGGTGACCACAATTTTGCCAGTGTCACGTGGACTATGAACATCAAACGAAGATTGTTCAGTGAGAAATTTTGGGTCATGTAGGTAATGAGTATGAAGACAGCTATGAGCTACGAGTAGTGATGAATCTAAAATAATGAAACAAAACAAAAGAATACCATATTAAAAAATCTAAAAATAATAATTATGGTTACAGTGAAACCGATCTAAATCTATTACTAAGGAACAATATAGGTAACATATGTACACAACTTCTAATTATTTACAACTTAATTTTATTTACTTGAATAAATTTACATAAAATAGCTATAAACGTAGAAAATACTAGACATAGTAAACATTTGAGGGAAGTAGGACCGGGGATATCATGTGGAATAATTTCATGCAATGAAAATTGTAAATTAGGACAACTGAAAAATATATGGTCCACACTTCCTTGAATCGGACATGGACAGTTCTGTATAAAAATGTAAACAAATAAAAACAAAAAATATTTACTTTTTTATCTAATGGTTTTGTGGAGGAGTGACCACAATTTTGCCAATGTCACGTAGACTGAGATAGCCTTCGCTTAGAGCATTTGGACGGTCTTTGAAGAAAATCCGACAATGGCGGTTGTGAATTTTGAATTTATTTTTCAAAACTTGTGTATCTTGAACTTTAATGTGTAATAAGGGTGGATTATTATCCGTTAAGTATTCGTGAACGTGCATGAGTGTTGGCAAATGGTTTTGAGATTATAAAATCAGGCATTTTCGTTTTTGCTTCAACAGCGCTTTTTAGAGCCTTCAGTAAAATATCCTCCATTTTACTGTTGGCGTTTTGACTGACAAAATATAACTTTGACTTGACATAACCGTACAAATTTTACTCACTTGACATTGGCAGAATTATTGCAAAAAAGCGATAGAAAGCCATTAAAGAAGAAGAAGAGCATCTAACCAATGGAGATGTTTATACGAAAGACTAGGGCGGTATGGTCTCACGACTAGCCTGTCCAATGAGAGACGTTTTATTTAAATAAAGCACTAGTTCCGCTTCTGTTCGCACTAGATGGCGTAGTAACGACGTATTTCAAACATAGTCGTAGTTTCAAACCACGGAGTACAAGGAAAAGCCAAATTCAGTTGAGGGGATCACAGCGTACGATGTGGATTTGTGGATAGAACGCCATAAGAGTATAAATTTTAAATTTTATAAAGTTTAAATTTTCTTCCATAAAATAAGGATAGAATACCAAACTCGATACATCATTATCTTAACAATGACATAACATAAAACCCCCACTTCAATGCCATCTATCCGGTCTTTATGAAATTACAGTTTTTTTTAAATAAAACGCGGTATTAGGAACGAACCTGAAAAAAAAACAATGGAGATGTCAACGTTATTATCCGCAAGCATTATTCTCTGCCGATTTTTACGAGGGATGGGGTAACACGCATAGCACGCCGCACACCACCTTAAACCATGCACACCGTTATATAATCTAGCGTAGTAAGTTAACACAGTGTTTACACGTACACCATGATAATGTATGACCGATTTTAGCACCATACGACCGGCGACAGAAGGGTACAGTGTACGTACGCCTTGCCTTGCCACCTCCATTAATTATAAATGCTCTAAGGAGATGGCACACCAAACGAAGATTGTTCAGTGAGAAAATTTGCTACATGTTTCTGTTTCTTTTCTTATAATACAAATGATTACATGAATAAAAGAGACACAGATGTTTGATGAGCTGATGACACAGTGACATAATCATAGTGGCGTATCTGAACGAACGAACCAAAAACATAAACTTTTCATGACTGTATCCGAACAAGTCTGACGAGTAGTGTTGTACATACAAAATGTGCAAGTTCGATTAAATCGATACTAGATAGATTTAAATCGATTGGAATTAAGCCGATATATTTATATAGTGTAAGCTAGTTGACCCACTCTCCCAGTGCCAACCCCGTAAGTTGGTTGTAAAGGTGAAGGAAAGATTCGGACATGCGACCACTTGTCACGGTAGCTTAAGTAAAGCTACCTACTTAAATATCCCGGCTTGAGGGATGGATGGATGAGGGTTCAATCTCCGTTCGTGATTCTAATTTTTCCTTTACAAATTAATCTGTAGATTACGCTGAGCAGGGGGTCTAGCAAAGATACCAACCACTAACGCTAACGCTTCACGCTAACCCTATTGTTATATTATTTATGTTGTATGTTAGAATGTAATGTTGTGTGATGTCCTGAAATAAATGTATTTTCTTTCTTTCTTTCTTTCTTTCTTTCTAACCCCAAAAATGTATTGATATGACATTCGCTGCGGAAAAATTAGCGATTTCCAAAATGTCATTTCAATACATTTTGGAGTTATCGTGAGGCGTTAGCGTTAGTGGTTGGTATCTTTGCTAGATCCCCCAGGCGATACTGCAACAAAAATCAAAAATACATTATTTTTCGTTTTCATTCATCGGGATTCTAGAAATTGTGTGATTTTTTCGTGATTTTCAACATCATTATTTCGTTCGCGTACCGTAGGTACCTGTAGTTATGAAATTAGAATTAAGTTTAAAAAAGTTGGTGGTCAGTCAATTTCGTCAGTCAATGCACGAATTTCTCTCGGTATTTATTATACTTACAATATAGGACATAATTATAAGTAAATCGAAAATTATTTTAATTTGAAAGGTGTTAATATGGTATTGGCGTATAAATCCAGTTTTTTCTGGAATTTTAGCTATATCTATCTTAAAAATAATACGTTTATCAGGCTAGAAAACACCTTTTTAAACTTTTAATACAAAATGTTAATAATTCAAAAGTTCTCATTAAATCATGATCGGGGGTAGTTACATTTAGTTTTAACATAACTATTCTTTTTACGTACTACTACTTCATACGTTTATATCGTGGGATATTGAAATCATCAAAATCGAGTACAAGATTGAGAGTAGATCAAAATCAAGTCAGGGTTAAGTGAAAAACAGCCTCTACAAAACTCACGAAGTTGATCGATGTTAAGCAAATACGAGATGTAGAAAAGCATTTCACTTTTGCAATCTAGCGTCACTTCAGCTGACTTCCACTTATTGACTAAGCGAACGAAGTGAGCGAAAGCCTATGCTTCAACTTGCCAAAATTTGCTTTCGTCTGTCCAGATGTAGGTACAGGCATTTTTCATTTTTTGTGGGTAAAATACACGATCGGGACCAACCACCGACCAAGGTCACATTTGTCTCACCTTGATCGGGTTGGTGTAAAATCCGACCGTGTGGATGGTGGTTGGTGTCTTTATTCGGTCGGCCAACCACTCCACCTTGGTCGTATGCATATATACACGGTCGGTTTTTACACCAACCTGAACAAGGCGAGACAAATGTGAATGTGACCTTGGTCGGTGGTTGGATCCGATCGTCTATATTACTCATTTTGCTGTTTACTGCTTTTTTTGATTTTTTATTTGCTGTATTTTTGTTGTCTTTTTGTTGCTGTCATTTTGTATATGCTTAGGTACATCGCACGTGTATTTTAAATAGGTACGCATGTGTCATTATTTACAATAAGCGAGAGTGCACATTGCAATGACCCCGAGCGACGAGCACTTCGTAATGTTGAACGAGTGTGTCATCCTGTACTCTAACTTCGGCCAAGTTCTTCGTCGAAGTTAACTTCGCGTGTAGCGGGTGGAAGCTAGAGACATGCGCAAGTAAAATTATGATCTTCCTGCTTCTTATGCATTCAGAACTCTGAAACTATTATTTATTTATATAACACGGTTCTCATAAAAATCGATAAAAATATTGAAAACATTAATCGATTAATCATTATGTTAATATATTATTATTGATAATCTCTCCCATCGCTACGCTAGTGTTGTGCTTGTGCACACTGCCTGCACATATTTTATTATATGTATGTTGTGTTGTGTGTGCGTGGTGATTTGTGTTAAATGCAGATAGAAAGAATTTTTAAATAAAACCAGGCATAATTTGACGATGAAACTCACGTAAATGTGAAAAAAGCGCAATTATTTGTGTTATCAAGTGATAGTGAATCCGTCGGGAGGCGGTAATCGTGTACGTTTTATTGCTATTTGTGGATTCTGGATATCTTCGATGTACCATAAACAAAAATGTCAGCGATCCCGATTTTTTGTTTCTTGCTGCTTACCCATCGTTAAACCTTAATTAGATCACACGAATGATATAAAATAATGGTAGACGCTTTCTCCGGCAGTGTCGTCTTGATGGTACGTCGCTGGGAAGGCAATAAAACGGCCATAGTAAACGTGCGTTTCGTGTGCTCGCTGTCTACACCCGACGTATCTCATTGTTTATGTATGGAGCTAAGCTCAGGAATTTTCAAGAAAACTTTGCTAATGTTGTTAGTTTCGTTGAAAAATCGACGTTGATGAGTGGTCGGAGCCGCCTGGTTGTGTTGACTGGTTACGCGCGCACTGTCAGCGTCCCTCTGCCGCCAAGGTTTTTGGTCCTATATTTATAATAATCCCGATGATTTGGTGCAGCATAATGACATTCTTGTAATGAAGTGCCGTTCTGTGGATTTGTGGGACATGTGCCAATAATTGTGCCCGTGACGAAAGTTTGCCTTGGATCAGTTTTGTGTACACAACACAACAGCGATGTTTATGTGAATGGAGATCACATGCCGCGATTATGCACTGCATTACAAGCTATTTCATTCATCGTTTTACAAGCACCTTAGATCACCACAATCTCATGTATTAATCGTGAAGTAGAAATGATACTAATACATACTGCATAATTTATTCGCAAGTATATAGTAGAATTTAAACACTAATATGCAAATGACTTGTAAGTGGATTATCGTATACTTTGACCTAACAGTATAGTCTATTACCTAAGAGTGCATTGCACCCCAAATATTGCAAATATTGCAATACATTGCAATAGTTAAACTGCAATAGTTAAACATGAAAAAGCATTTTCTCTACATAGAATCGTAAGAGGTGAATGTGGTGGTCTAAGTTAGTACAGAAAATAACTAGTACTAAATGGTTACCCTATTATACACAGAATGATAGCTTGACTTAGATTTAATAATAATATCACTTAACATGTTCTACCACAGCAAGCAACATTTTCTCATTCAAAAAATGAAAACTCCTTTTTATTCAGTTACTATACATTCATTTTATCAATGGGCTGATTATTTACTCTTGATGTTTCTACTTGGTATAATTTATTTACTAATTTATTGTTGCTCATAAATAATACCACCTATCACCACCAACCCACTGAGCGGACAAATGATCTGGAGAAAACCGCGGGGAGCTGGCACTCTGTGGTGGGAGCCTATGTACAGCAATGGACATCATTAGTCTCTTGATTACAATAGTTTTACCCCAAAATAAAACCATAGTTTTGTATGTTTTCCCCAATGTTAAAAGATTCATAATAGTTGTAGGAAATAATTTTTAAAGCAATTAAGAATGAAATCAAGTAATAAATCTGTTCTAAGTCCACTGCTGAACGTAGGCCTACTCCTTAAAATTCAGAGTGTGTATTCATTTGGCCCAATACTTCGCCAACACACAATAAATGTCACTTGATAATCTTGCGTTATGCAGAAATAAAATAATTCGTAAAATAGCCCACGTTATTCTGTAGTATGGGATGAGGCATCTGTACTGTAGGTATTATACTGTATTATATTATCTGGGGGATCACCAACAGTTGAGAAACAGTTTCTATTACAGTTATTAAGCTTAAAAATAATATCTATGTGCTCAATAAATGAATTTTTGTATCTTCTTCTTTGCGTGCAGGCAAGTTGTCAGCCCTGGTGCCAGAATTTTTAGGCCGCCCGAAGGCTTCTGACTTGGCTTAACGACTATTGTCTTACGACAACAGTCGGGACTGACGCCTTAACATGCCCTCGGAAGCACGGTAGCGCTCAGTTCTAAATACCAACTTTTTGCTGTAGCGGTCACCCATCATAGTAGTGACCGCAGCAAATGTTGCCTAACTTTACCAATCGGTTAGGAATGGCTAATTTTTGTATGATATAACATATATTTGATGTCACACATAACATTAGTCATGTTTCCTTATTAACTACTTACATTGTGAATTCCTACATATTTTCGATTATTACACACTAGCTTGTACCCCATGGCTTCGCCTGCATGGAGGATCCCTCAGGAACAGTTTATTTATACCCTTTTAATGCATGAAATTAAAAAAATTGTCGAAACCTGTATCTCTTTATTTTGTATGAAAAAAACAGTCCAAACACATCACACACACTACACATTCCAAATTTCATTATGATACTTTTAAAATTTTCACCCACTTGGGGTTGAATTTTCAAAAATCTTTTCTTACCATGGGCCTATGTCATAAAAGAAAGCCACCCACTAAATTTCAAGTCTACCTACAGTGGTTTTGGCTATGTGTTGTCCTGTCAGTCAGTCAGACAAAGGCTTTTTTATATAATAGATTGTATTAAAAATCATAATAATATGTACCTAGTTGTAGAAAATAATAATAAAAAAAAACATGCTTTTACCGTTTCAAGCTATCTTGGGGTCCATAGTCACGAGACAATACTATATATAAAAATTTAATTAATTTATTGCTTATGGTTTTAGTTAAAATATTCAACGTTCCTAAAACATTTCTATTGGATTTATAATAAAGCAAAATTTAGGTTGAGAGGTACTTAGGGCTTAAATAGTATTATTTGTGTACCTATTAACATGTTAGTAACATGTGGTATTATGTTTGCAGAAGTTGTTACGGTTGTTGTAGTTGAGACAGTAGCCAGGAGTAAGAAGAAGAGAGTAGCTTTGTATACAATCTATTTAGCATGTCACGTTACAACTTGCCTTTTCGTAGTAACAATGGGGAAGCTCGGTTTTGCGAGAAAGGGATAGGCAATGCCCCTCCTGAAATTTTTAAATGCTATTACTCCGTGAATTATTTACTGATTGGTTGCATTCATTTTTAACCTACTCTATGAAAATATTATTAACTTGTTAATTTATAATAGCAGGACACTTGTCTGTTTTCCGCATGACTGTTTTTCTTTTCTTTCTTATATTTTTTTGGGACTTTTAGCCTACTTGGCCACGCAAGTCCCATTGGTTACACAATAATAATTATACACCTACTCTTAATCACAGCACGACAAAAGCTGTGGACTCTGCTAGGACACTGGATGACACCAGCATCTAAGAAATTTAGACAATGTCTATGTCTCTATAAATAAATTATCTGCTGATATAAAGGTGGTTGGTGAAAACCGTGGGGAGCCAATGAATGCAGGAGGCAAACAGCCACTCACGGTGGCGCTCTATAGGGGAGGTCTATGTTCAGCAGTGGACGTCTTCAGGCTGTTTATGATGATGATAATGATGATGATGATAAAGGTGGTTAATAGAAAGTCTCCGTGTTACAGTCAAGTTGGCGAAGGCACGCAGGGGCATGATAAAGGAGAAGGAGAAAGGTGGGGGCGCCCGCCTGAAGGACGAACCTAATGATCCTGCTGAACCTGGTAAGAGAACCACAGATAAAATATAATACTTACAGTGCTAAAACTAATAGACAAGATAACTAGGGTGGCGTAATCGTGAATGGCGACAATGCCCTTTAATTTTTGGTATAAGATAATCGGCCAAGTGCGAGTCGGACTCGCGCGCGTAGGGTTTTGTCACGGAACTCTCCGTGCGCGAGTCCGTCCCATTATCTAATATCGAGCAAAAAAACACGTTGGTTGTATGGGAGCCCCTTCAAATATTTATTTTATTCTGTTGTTATAGGGGCAATAGAAATACATCATCTGGGAAAAGGGTATGGAACCCTAAAAAAGCTGTTCAGTACAAATCTGTACCAAACCAAACCCATAAACTAGTAAATAACCAGAGTAGGAGAACTAGACTTGTATTGATATTTACATTCTTGAAACATACTATGGTTTCATTAATACTATGTTTTTTGGTTTGTAAGGCCTTCCCATCTAAATGGTTAGATAAATTCTATGAATATGTCTAGATAAATAAAAAGGGCAATCTCCACGAAATAATCAATATAAAAGCACTAGTGAAGCGGGCGTAAAAACATTAGTTAGATAAGCGAAGAAATGTGCCCTAATACACCCAAAACGCCCATAGTTAAACACTTAAAACTTAAGAAATCTGAAAGTGCATAATTAATTTGCAGTTGTATAAAATACACGTTTTAAAATAGTAACGTAAGGCCATATAATACCTTCATTCAAGATCATGCAAATATCATATTTTTCATGTATAAATTTAGTTCTTAACAACGCCAATAATCACCCATATCACAAAACCCATCACAGTAATTACAACAGCCTTTATATGAATGAAATCAGAACTGACCAACATGTAAACATCATAATAACACTAACAAGTCTAACAACCGCATAATTTCAAATATTCATGGTCAAAATGACAATGTAAACATTGGTGGACGTTACGCGATGTTACCTTGAGCCTTGCAATTCCAACTTAACATGAGAAAAATGCAATTGTTCAGTTTGTTCTTTGCTCGTACCTACTCGTATTTTAACCTCAGAAGTGTAAGTTCATTATGTATACATTTTTTTTGTAGATTTTACTTAGCGACCATGGTTTTGGTCACACACGCGGGTCGCTTGAGTACTTTTTCATTAATGAATTAGTTTTCATGCATTGCGCGGGACCCCCTCGGTTTAATAGAAAATTTGTGGCGCCCCGTGGTTTCACCCGCGGATATGAAGTATCCTATGTGTTAATCCAGTGTATAATTTATAATGCAGATAGCTTATACAGTATAAGCTATCTGCATTACAAATTTCATCAAAATTGGTTCAGTAATTACGGAGGTTAATGGTAACAAACATTCACACCAATACACACAAACTTTCGCATTTATAGGATAGGACATGGATAGGACGGATAGGATAAAGGTAGACTAAACTCTTATAACTACAAAAGATGTCAATTCTATTTTTTTCTAAGTATAAAAAGCAATAATATTCCAAATCCATTGGTTTCACACCGGACAATAGTTATGCGCGGTGAAAGCGCCTGCATTATACCGGCTGCCACCAGTGCGTGTAAACGATTCATCTTATTCGTTATCTACAACTAGAATTAACTGATGTTTAACCTACCAGCACTAAAATATTAATATTAGTTACAACCAAAATAATGTATATACATTACAATACGATTAATTCCGATTAAGTACCTGAGTAAAATCAAAACGCTTATATAGATTTATATATCAGGATATGCCCGAAGGAACATTTTATTTTGTCAAAATGGCGTGGGAAAAGTCAGCGCCATCTATTGGATTTCGCGTGAACTACGACAAGTTGAGAAAATTAGGTGCCTATCGCTGCCGTTATGTCCGTCAATGTTAATGTTTACAATGATTATTCCAAATATAAATTCGATTATTTTGTTACAAAACAGAGTGTAATATTGAAAATATTGAATTACTTGAGGTAAGAAACTTGGTCTTTCTTTTTACTGCACTTTTGAGTATAGATTGTGCAACCCTTCACAATACAACTTGGCATATTATGTTTGTGACATTCGACCGATGCCTTCTAACGTCCATCACAGACTGAGCGCTAGTGGATGCCAATCTGTGAAATTGGCTCCCACTTTGAAGCGACCTATAACCAGTCATTAGGCCTGTCCTTAATATATATATGTCTATGTGTATATACCTAGCCAAGTGGCCAGCCCTCCCCGGCTAGCATGCGCACCGCGACAAAACCTTGCCACTTTTTTTTTTTTCTTATATTTTGGCTCCACACATAGTGTCTTTAGCCAGTGTCAAGTATTGTAAATTTTTCATCATGTTAATAGAATATTTCACGTGAAGTCAAATCTTAGTCATAGTCAAAGTACAATCTAAGTCAGGTAGTCATATTCCAGTCTCAGTCATGCTCCAGTAAAGTGGTGGCAACTTTACTAGAAGCTTCTATGGAATTTTGGAAGCGACACGGAAAATCACGTTTCACCACATTATATCACTTGCCCACACTAATGCTTGTAATTCAGCACTTAATGCGTTAAATGCCACCAATTTTAAACATTAACACTGGAAAAAGCACAAGTTTTGAGGAATAATACAATGAGACGACGTGAACTTTTCCGCGTTCCCGCCAATACTCCACCTTGTCACTTTTTCTCGTGACAGACCGTGACAAGCATTGACTATAAATCCAGTTGACCAACGATACAACTTCCCCTCGTACGAAAATTAGTAGTTTATGTCATCTGCTAATCTTACGAGAGGAAACGGGACACCCAATGTCTTTTGTTCCATCCTGATCTGTCCTTTGTTGTAATTTCGTATGGCTTTGTCTCGTTTTGTTACCTCGCCCCCTGCCCCTGTAGGTGAGTAGTGTTTGTACGAGAAATTATGTTCACGAGCTATCAACGGGCTTTATAATCTTTGGTGAAAAGATTGGTAGCGCCTGTGTGTCTCACTCACAGCGACGATAATTTGTCTCGCGGTGGGTATGCTATCAGAATTTGGAGCCAGAAGACCTAGACTAGTCGGATGAATCTCGTCTCCCGGAAAAGTGCAATAGCCCAAGCCGAAGCTGGTACCTCAGTGGGTACAAAATGTCTTTCTCCCCTTTACAAGTGGAGTAAAACATGGGAAAGGCGATCTTTTCTACCAGTAAAAGTGCCTTCATATTTTAGCATAGTTTTACTTTTAAAGGCTGAGCGCCTTGTGAATGGTGATGCTGTAAAGCTCGCGGAGATGTTAGAGACCAACACCCACTGCGATATATACCGCGCATCAGCCTATCCAAAAAATCGTCCGTGTACTTTCTGTCTACCATATTAATTCTGTATTGGCAACTAATAGGCATGATGACTAAATTTTTTTGCATAAATTAATAACATTCCTAAAAAGATAAACATTTGTGAAAACAAAAATAAAATATCTCAAAAAATGACAAAGTTACAAGCATTTTAAAAACCGGAATAGAAAGAGATAGCTCAAACGGCCACTGACGTCAGAGCAAGGTCTTTCATAGTACCTCATTACTAAGCTGTGGTAGCTTTACATACAATCTCTTTGGCATGTGACGTCACAAGTGGATTTTTCATAGTCACTGTGGAGGCGCTCTGTTTCGCGAGAAAGGGACAGGAGAACGCAGAAACTTTAAAAGCTTATTACTCCGTGATTTTTTACAGATTTTACTTATTTCTTCAATTATTGCTTTTTTTTAAATCTTTTTTATGAAAGTAATATTTACTTGTTCATTTTTAATAGTAGTCATCATGCCTTATCTAATAACCCCAGGCCACGGATCCCGACCTCCCTCAGCGTCGTTGCCGACCCCAGCGGCGCTAAAGAAGGAACCCGACGAGCCACAGCACAGGGTCAAGATGGAACCGCACAGCCAGTCCGGCGGTGAGGACTCCAACGCGGAACTCGGCGTGGACGGCATCAAGACTGAGATCGACGGCCTCATGGATAGCGATGGTAATTTTTTTTATGATTCTAATTGACATGACTAGCTAGTGATTCACCTGCAATGTCACTCGGAACTTAAAATAATGTGTCCAGTTTCCGCGTATTCTAATCCCAATTTGATCCGAAATCAGTATTCTTTGTCTTCTTCATCTACATTCAGGCTGATTGAGATGGAAAACCATTTTGATTGGATTCAAAACTTTGTAACGCTTTCCCAAACTTAGTTCCACTAACCATTGTAAAAATCAATGTTTTACTAATACCACAGAATAGTTAATAGTCACATAGGGCTTATAGACTTATTGGATCAAAGCTATGGTTTTTGTTTAATACAGGTGACCCCACAAAATCCCCTTCGTGCGAGCTAGGCGGGCCGGGATCCTTGAAGTCGGAACGCCTTTCGTCGGACTCGAACGATATACTCGACCCGCAGACCGGCCTTAGGGGATCCTCGGGGAACCTGCAGGTAAGAAATAGACACAATTTTGCCAATGACACATACACTAAAATAATATCACATCAAACGAAGATAGTTCCGTAAGAAATCGTGGCACATGTAAGTAATGAATACGAGGTCAGCTTTAACGTAAAGGGCCTTACTTATAAACGCTGTTTAAAGTTATCAATGCTTAAAACCTTCCGTCATCTTTTGGTTTTGACAGATAAGTTTACAGACTTTTGGACTTGTTGTAGGACGTGAATCCAAATTGCCGCAACCCTAACGGGGGCCCCGAGCTGGGATCGTGCCGCATGGCCGGGGGCCCAATGGGTCCGGTCTCCATGGGCCCCATGTCCTCGAGTGAACCCCAGACGCTGCCTTCCAACGTGATCAGCAAGCAAGCTGGCAGCATGGAGGTAACACTGATTATATTTATATTGAGCGGTTTATATTGTATTCTGTATATTGTATATTGTTTTCTGTGTATGTCTTTACAAATGAAAAAGTATATAAGTTTTGTTGCAGATATCTGGCTCCCATAGTACAAGCTATGCTTAGTTTGGAGCTAGGTGATGCTGTGTAAAATGAAAAAAAAAATTATATTCAGTGGTTTATCTTATTAGATGGGCTCGGTAGCTCAGTTGGTAGCAGCCCTGCCTTCTGAGGGCTGTGGGTTCGATTCCTACCCGGGACAAATATTTGTGTGATGAACATAGATGTTTGTTCTGTGTCTGGGTGTTATATTGTATTCTATGTATGTATTTACAAACAAAAAAAAGTATCTACCACACATATTTATTTATTTTCGAGGACTATCGACTTATTATCAACTAAAGTGAACACTGAATTTAAATAACACAAAAGCCATTAACAAGTCCTATTTATTTATCTAGTTATAGTAGTAGTCGATGGATGCAGGAGGCGAGCAGCCGCTCAAAGTGACGTCCTCTGGGGGAGGCACAGGTTACGCAGAATCACAAAGTATTATAATAATTATCATGCAAAATTACAATTTATAATACAACATGGCATGATCCTAACCACAGAGAACTTTGCTATGTATATAGCAAAGTACTCTGTGATACTATCCTAACGTTAAAAATCAAAGAGTATTATATTATGTTAATATGATTTATATTAGTTGTATAATGTGTTGTTAATATGATTCATAACATAACATATATATGTTATTAGTTTTTGAGTGAAATTAACCAGAAGACGCAGCGTAGGTCTCCTACAAGGTGAACCGACGATCTGAAGAAAACTGCGCGAGCCAATGGATGCAGGAGGCGAGTGGCTGCTCAAAGTGGCGCCTTATGGAGAACGTCTCTGTTCAGCATTGGACTTGTTCAGGCTGATGAAGATTTTTAAGAAAGGAAAATGTTTTATTCATGACAACACACTGATTAGACTGAGATCAGATGATAAAGTCTCGGTTGTCCAATAAATACAAAAAATTACGTTTATTGGAGAGGGAGAGGATCCAATTCAGGGCTTATTAAAAGCTGTTCTTCCTGTTCTTTGTTCTTCTCAATTTTATGTGTATTTAACGCAATGCGCTGTACTGCCGTCACAGCAGTCGAGACTTCAAAAAATTCCCAACTAAAAGTAAGGTGGTGTTCCGCTAGCAGCAGAGCCAAATCTTCGTGTTTTCAACCCTGCTGGCCAACAAGGGTGCGGAGGCTGTCATCTCTGGCCAGCATCACTCCATCATCTCTTACCACTGCGCGCAGCCTGGCACTAAGAAGTATTTGGAGGTGAGTGGGGGAGCTTCAGTTATCATAATTATGTACCTTTTACCCATTTTTGAAGTTCCGTACCCAATGTGTAAAGTGAACCATATTACTAAGGCTGTCCATCTGTCTGTCTGCCTGTCACCAGGCTGTATCTCATGAAACATGATAGTTAGACAGTTGAGACAGTTGAAATTTTCACAGATAATGTATTTCTGTTGCTGCTGTTGTAACAACAAATACTAAAAAACAAAATACAACAATTTATTTAAGGGACTTCCATACAACAGACGTGTTTTTTTTGGTCGTTTTTATTGATAATGGTACGGAACACTTCTTGCGCGAGTCCGACTCGTAGTCATCCGGTTATGTAGATTATGTTATGTAACAGTTTGACTTGCACTTGGCCGGTTATTATTACGGCATAGAATTTGGCCACTGTCTCACCTGATGGAAAGTGATGACCCGATGAAGTGTTTTTCTTGTTTCCTCTAATAACTTCCAATACAGAGTCAACTATCTAATGTGATATGTATTGAAGCTTCTGCGGATCAACGAGAATTGACAGCTGCTTCGACCTTTTCCGTGCTGCCTAAACATTTTTCTGTGGAGCCTTTGTTTATAAATTGAATCGCAGAATATCACAAACAACATCAAGATAACTGAATTATATAAGTTCCAAGCTCTACATGCTGTATTTCTGCCAAAAAACGTGCCTCAAAACCCTTGTTTGCTCGTTCATTCCAGAAACACCCTCTAAAGATGGGTCAATTCAACAAACAAAGCCCGGCACAGTGGCTAAACAACCTAGCCATGGCGAAGACTCGCGGGGGTATGCGCGGAGGACCCAACATGATGGGGGGACCCAACCAGATGGGGCACATGATGGGCGGTCCCATGGGACCCAACATGGGTCCAATGGGGCACGGGGGTATGGGTCATATGGGACCCAACATGATGCCCAACAGAATGGGCGGGCCGCAGAATCAAATGATGATGATGAAAGGCCAGATGGGTCAGATGGGCCCGAGTATGGGACCCATGGATGGGTTTCCAGGGGGCACCCCGTCCTGTGGTGTCATGGACGGCCTCGGTGCTGATGGTGAAATGCCCTGGGACACCGTAAGTGTTATACTTTATTAGAAGTTATTTTATTTGTGTGATTTAAGTTTTTGTAATTTTTTGTTTTTTTTTTTTCATTATTGAGTATGTTTAGGTTTGACTACATTTGGACTGATGTAAAGTGATAATGAAGCACACACTCCTTGAAAAAACCTGTTCATCTACTAAACACAGACGCTGTAAAGAGTTGTACTTCTTAATCATTATGTGTTAAAGACTATTATTATATCTGTGGTTAAAGTAAATAAAAGGAAATTCAAGCATTTAGTTAATTTAAGTATTCAAATATTAACATAGCTTCAACTAAGCTTTGTAAGTTATACTACGGCTTTTGGTAAGTTTGATTCATCTTTGACCGTCATTGTCACTCCCTATCCGAGAAGATCATGGGCTGATGATAAACGTTACTTGTCTAGAAAAAAGGTGCATTTATTCAGGACATCACATTACAATACAATAATACAGAGATGAGACGTAAAATGGAAAAATTACCAATGCAATGTTGTCTGATGCTATAACATAGATAGATAGATAGATAGATAGATAGATAGATAGATAAACTCTTTATTGAAACACCATTTTACAGGAAAATTTAGGGAAAAACGTTATAACTAAGTGTCACATTGGGCGGTCTTATCGCTTAAGGCGATGTCTTCCAGACAACGCAGAAGTATAGAGAGATATGAACAACAAGGATGGTGGCTGTCAGTTTACAAAAGTTATAGGGAGAGCGCAAGAATTTAATATCATATGACATAGGTCCCGACGCAGCATAGAATTAAGTAAGAAATGTGGCAACGATAACATGAGTTAATGTTTTCAGAAAAACCCCTCAGTAATGTCTAACGGCATGTCCAACGGGCAGATGCCGGCGTGCTCCGAGCCGGGCCCGCAGGACCCCGCGCAGGACCCGGGGGACCAGCCCTGCCAGGGAGGACCTAAAGGTGCGTTTGGTAGCTTCACGCGTCACTTTTGACAGCGCTGTCTCTCTAGAATGGACTGACGAGAAACATGTTTATTTCGTGTTTTTACTTTGAAAAATTTGGTTGCCTGCTAGGTATCATGTAACTTGATTGATAGGAACGCTTTGTATGGATTTCACAGTTTCGATTCGCAATTTATGTGCATATTATAGTTCGGTAGAATTTTCAGATTAGAAAGTTTCTTGTAGTTTTGCAAAGCTGGTGCGTAATATTTGCATCTCCTCGGTTTTGCGATGCTACGATTGTCTTTGTGTCAACATTTAAAATTATTTATTAAGACGGCCGTTTAAAGAGCTTGTTTTCTATTCCCAGGAGTAAAAATTCCCGACGAGAATCTAACTCCGCAGCAGCGCGCGCATCGCGAAGAACAACTGGCGACAATACGCAAGATGCAGCAAATGTTATTCCCAGAGAGCGGCGGCAACAACCCCAACCAAGGCCCAGACAACCCTCAGCAGAACGACATCAACCCTCCCAACTCCTCAGCAAATATGAACATGTCCTTCCCGCCCATGTCTGGAATGGGTCCCAACGGACCCATGGGACCCGGCCCTAATGGACCAATGGTATCCATGTCCAACAGCATGAATTCTGGACCAAGCTGTACCATGTCCGGACCCATGGGCCCGAATGGACCGATGGGAGGTCCGATGGGACCTAACGGTCCAATGGGGGGTCCGATGGGCCCGGGCGGCCCGATGGGAGGTATGGGCGGGCCGGGAATGGGGATGGGTGGGCACGGACACGGGCATGGACACGGCTCTATGGGACCTAATGGAATGATGGGCCCTAATGGACCTATGATGGGAGGGATGGGGCCTAATGGACCCATGGGCCCGATGGGGCAGTGCGGAATGAAAGGCATCAGAAGCGCGTGTGGTGGACCCGATATGAAGGGAGGCATGTGCACTGATATGCATATGGGTAGGGGATGTGGAGGGCCTATGGGGGTAAGCCAAAATCTGCACAATATAGTTTTTATAAAGGTATTTTTCATTTTTGGGGATAATTTCATAATTTGTAAATGAATACTTTAATTATTATTAATATTTTGACGGGCCCAATAGCTCAGTTAGTAGTAGCTCTGCCTTCTGAACTGAGAGCTGTGGGTTCGATTCCTACCCAGGACAAATATTTGTGTGACGAACATAGATGTTTGTTCTGCGCCTGGGTGTTGTATTGTATTTTATGTATATATTTACAAACAAAAAATATCTAAGTATTATATATCAGTTATCTGGTTCCCATACTACAGCTTTGCTTAGTTTGGGGCTAGATGGCGTTGTGTGAAATGTCTACACATATTTATTTATTTAATATATCACACATTAATAATTAAATTATCCTAATTACTTCTTTTCATACTGGTTTAATAAAAATGCCATTGAGACGAAATGTTCATGGTACGATAACTGGACCATTTAGGTCAGATTAATATCGAATGCGCACAGCGCACGCAGCGTGGGCCGGCCCTCTACTAGATGGACCGGCAATCTGGTGAAAGCCGCGGGGAGCCGATGGATGCAAGAGGCGAGCAGCCGCTCAAAGTGGCGCTCTTTGTGGGCCTATGTTCAGCAGTGGACATCTTAAGGCTGTTCATGAATATCGAATGCATCGAAATATTTTTTACGTGACGATCTTCCTCGAGATTGAAGTCGATAATCTTCAATACTAATGATACTATTATTTCCAGCGTATGCCCAATCCAATGGGAGGTATGGGGCCTAAGCCGTGTATGATGGGCGGACCTCACATGGGGCCTAGAATGATGCAGGGGCCTAACATGAACGCGATGAACGGTAAGAATCTCTATAACTTATGAACTCTGTAACTGTGAACCCTTAGGCGTGCTTAACTGAGATAAGTTTCATAAGTCCCTTCATTAGCCTTACACGTACCTTTTATAGGCTTCATATTAACAAACTGCTTAAAACCTGACTCACGGCCTGCCGTTTAATTGTACAAGTTGCAAAAATGAGCAAAAAAAATTCGGCACACCGCTATTATCATAATTTTCACATTTTATCGCACTCAGAACTCATTTCTAATTGTAAAATATTTACTGACCTAAAGATTATTACTGGACATGTTGCCCTTGCTGGTGCAAAACGTCCCGGCACAATATGGAGAATGAACAATTCTACCCTGCACTTCAATTACAACAGTACAAAGATCAAGCTTTACGAAGATGTCATCTCTTTTCTTCGACGACGTCGAAAAAGGGTATCCCTGTCCCTACTATTCTAAATTAAGTTTTATGGACAGAATAATTGGAAAATTGTTGGTTAAGGATACTGCAAACGAAGTCGCGGGTAATAACTAGTTAGATGTAAAGACGCCTGTCTGTCTGTCCGGCACTAATACTATAACATTAGTATAGTAAGCCGTTTGAATTGAAAAAGCTTCTTAGCTTAGTCATCAATTGTAGGGTTAGTAGATCTGCCGGTGACGCTGTCAAGGCCGGTAGAGACCACAACATTAGCACGTTCAAAAAAAAAATTGTTAGTTGATCAGTTATTAACGTGTTTCTACTTCTAAGTACACTATGCATGCCAAATCTCATGCTTTCTTCCGGATTGGTTCCTATATTTTAAGCTTAAAAGCCACACTATAAGTTTATCCATCGTTTCAAGCTGTCACGGTTGTTCACATGATTTTATCGGGAACTCAGAAATGGTCCGTTAAGATCCCGTAAGTACTATTAAAAGTATATTAATCGTGTACCCTTTCTGTTTAACATCAGCTCGTGTTGCAGGCGGCATGATGATGGATGGCAGCATGATGGGCGACTTTGGGCCCGACCAGCACGGGCCGGGCGGGCCCATGTGTGACGACTATCGCGGGAGAAACGTGAGTACTACAGACTAAATTACACCGTCTACAGTGCAGGAAAAAATATGCTCCTACCCCTATAGAGGCGCCTTGCTCAAGAGTTTTCATACAATAAATAAAAAATAGTTTATGTATTGGTCACAAACACACACAGACATATGAAATTTTCAGTGGGATGATTACTTACACGAATATGTATGGCATGAATATTATCCACCACTCCACTACAATAGTTGGTTTTATTGGCAAAATCTTGTACATTTACCTATTTTGTTTAGATCTTATGTGATCTTACCAGAAAAACAAAAACAAAGCTTAGACGATGTCAAACGTGTGTTTCACGTTGCAATAAAGTGATGAAACTTTTTGTGGTGAAACCGTTAATTCCTTATTTTAAATTCCTGTTTCATTCGTTTAAAACAGCTTGGTATAGTGAGACTACCTTTTTGATCAACTATCTAAATCAAACCGTCATTTTATCACATCGTCACTTTTGCAGTGTTTCACGATTTATTCACAGATGGGTCCAGGGGACCCGGGCGGGTTGGGTCCCGGAGGGTTGGGTCCCGGGGGCCTGGGTCCTGGCGGGTCTTGCGGCGTGATGCACAAGGGCGGCATGCGGAGCCCTAAAAGCCCCGCCGGAGCTGACATCGACTGGCAGAAAATACACCATCAGTTCTTTGATGACCCCAAGAGTATGGATAATGAATTGAGTAAGTACTGAATGCATTTGACTAATTTGCTTTTCAGTTTAAGAACTATTCGGACCGGTACTCTGTACCGCCCGCGGTAGCGATATCCGAGTGGGTGTGCGATATTCCGCCTGTTCACACACAAGCGGATTACACTTTGGGTAGCGGAACCCGAGCGGGACTTTTTTACTCGGGAGTCTATTCAAAATCAACAATTCTCACACCATTCTTTAACAATTTTGCTAACAGAATCACCCCCAGCGGCCGGGCGCCAGTACCGCGCGTGACCGCGGAACTTTTCGCCTGCCTAGGCGGTAAAAGTTCCGCGGTCACGCGCGGTATTCGCCGGCTAGGGCGAAACTTTAACCACCTACGGAAGCGAAATGTTTCGCGTTCGCGCGCGGTACCGGCGCCCGGTTGCTGGGGGTGATTCTGTTAACAAAATTGCGATAGAACGGTGTAAGAATGAGGCGTTTTATTAAAAAAATAATTTAAATGACCCAATAGATGGTGTTAAATAGCTTTACCACTATCTGTCATCATCACTGCTGAAACATAGACCACAGATTACAGAAAATGTCTCCTATCTGGACTGACTGAAAACCTTTATTTTGTTTGGATAAAGGCTAAGTTTAAACGTATTTATTATTATTATTGCATATTATAACGGCATAGGTACGCACGCATTTTATATTTGAGATAGTACCTATTTTCTGAATTGTTTAAGCCTATTGTAGAAAAATGCAATGATAAGTAGTCACTGAAAAAAATTACTCTGCGAGTCCGCTCGAGTGATTTTGACTGACAGTTTCTGTACCCCTAGTAGCGATGGCAATTAATGCGATTTTGCGTAAAATTCATAAACATGCTAATTCACGAGTCTTAGCATGCTAATTGCTATTGCTATGCTATTTGCTAAAAAAAAATGAAATGAAATGAAAATGTATATGAAAAACGAAATGAAACATATATTAAAAATGAAATGAGTCTTTATGTTAAAAAATAAATTCAAAATCAACCAAATGAATTGAAAAGAAATTTCATATTTCACAGAATTTCGTAACTACATTTCATTTGCTAAATGCTAATTGAGATTTCGCATGCTAAAAATTAATGCGAATGCTAATTAATCCATCACTAACCCCTAGTACGAGTTTTCCAATACGTGAATACGCGCGCATCCATTTAACATTTGTACTGCCATTTTTAGTTCATCAGCGTGTCCGCTAGGGGCGCAGACAAATGTATGGGAGAAAAGGGAGAAAACGTAAACGAATCAAGTTTTAGTAAACTATCGAAACTCGTACTCGGGGTACAGGCATCTGGTTTCTGCGCCATCTAGTAGCAAGAGCGGAACTAGTTTTTTTATAAAACGCCTCATGCGGCACCCACGGGAAGGGATGGGATGGTCCTATTCACACAGGGCATAACAGAAGTATTATTTTCCAGGTACACAAGTAAAGTCGCCGTGTTCAGAAAGAGGGGGCTGCCTGCCTCCGCCCCCTTACGGTGCCTCGCCTTTACATCGATCCGCCTCTGTGCCTATAGGTAAGGGATAGTTAGATACTCTTACGCTACTAAGTTCGCACTTATTTCTCTAGTTATGTCCCAAATACGCTGTCATAGAGGGATAAGTAAGTGAGAACATAGTAGCTGTCAAACTTTAGTGCAGGTGGGCATTATTGTTCAAAGTTTGCGTTATAAAAAGCTTTAGTTATAAAATGAGTGTGAATATTTTTGTGAGGCCGTCGTTCTTCCTCTGAGATGGTTTAACGCATTACTAGATAGACAGATGTCCTCACAGTTTTTTTTTATCTAGTTCCTACGCTACGGTTAAAGAACAAACATTAGCTCTCATCTGTTTGCTCTGAGAATGCTCTTGTGAAATCAAATTCAACACAAAGTACCAGAGAATCAGAGTTGGCGCATCATACCAAACACCACGCGGTATACCGCCACCCACAGCAGTAACGAATAACGCGCTTGTTTGAATATGACTTAGCTGTATGGCTACTAAAAACGTAATTCAATATTAGCCAGTTCAAATGAAGCCATCAATTCCAGCTACCCAATCCCCCGGTCACGGCTCTGTACAAATGCCGATGTCGGCAGAAGCCTCGAGAGCAGGCTCAGGGCTAAATAGCCCCGCGCATTGCAAGCAAGGCCCGAAACAGGACGCGCCAGGTTAGTTGCATAATGTTACCGATGTGGGCGTGTGAATTCAAAGGACGAAAGGACGTTTGTTAGGCGGTTTTGGCCGATAGATGGCGGTAAACAAAATAATGGTATTTTTAGTTTTGAATGCAAGTCTTGAGGTGACTTCATATAGTTTTGATTGGTAAATATTAACAATTTTAGAAGGTAGGCTGATTCGATAACATTTTGGCAATAATCTATACGAAAATGAATTCGTCTAAATTCGTCCGAAAACTTCCAATCCGACATGCTGAATACTACTCACTCGGCTGGATTAACGTTGAAAGAAAGATAATTGTACTGCGACAATTTTTGGGCAATTCCACTAATTCAAGATAAGAATGGTTCTGTCTATATTAGTCCTTTTAATTCATAATTAATTCTATAACCAAAACGGTAAGTCATATTATCGCATGAACACTAAACAGAAGCCATAGATGTAGAAAAGCATGCAGATTTACATTTTTTAACTTGTGTTAGACATTTTCCCAACCACGACGATTATATACAATGTTTTTTGACAAACAATTTGATTTGTAGTACTTGATTTTTGGTTTTCTGTAGTTGTAATGCGTATTTTTGTTTTCCCTCCCCTCCCCCGCAAAACGCTTGACGCTTCAAATCCCAACGTGTGACCAATTACATCGAATAACGTAAATATACGGACCACGTGCGTGTTACTTGGATCAAACGTTGGCCACATAAGAAATTCTAGAGAAGCTACATGATGGCGTGTTTGTCCGTACGCTCCAATGTTTGGCTGCGCAACAGCAAAAGAATCACCAGGCAAGCTCGCACGGAAAGGAACCGAGTCTGATGCCCGTGCCGTCACCGCAGCAAATATCCTATCTCAACCAGTTCGAAGGTAAAGACAGAGACAGAAACAACGAGGCCGGGATTACACTTGTGAGAAATGACAATCGGAAAACAAAAGAAAATTGTACGTAATCGCGTCCGGGGATTGCGTGCGCGTCCGTAATATGCGTGCACGGTGGACAAATGCATGTAACGCCTAAAGTTGCCTTACTAATGTCTTTGAAAACTTACAAGTGTGACCCTGGCTTATTTCTAAGTGATCTCTAATGATTTCTGCTTCGTTTCTTTTGTTTGATTGGACCTTTTTATTTTATTTGTTGCTTTGCCGAAAGAGTTAACAAGTTTACAAAATCCTTTCTAAATTGAGATGTGACAAAATTGAACGGGCTATTTACTTGAAAAAAAAATTCTAATTCGCTGTTACAACATCTTAGGGTGTTCAAATTGACGTACATTACGTAGTCGCTAACAAATTATTTAATATATTATTTTTGCTATAAAAAGGCATGGTGGAAAATAAAAATACAGTTAACTTTATTCGGGAAACTTTGAATTGTTTACACAGATTATGTAAAACTGGGTTTAGGATTTTGAAGCCTATGTTTAATGTGACTTTGACGATCTTTCTGCAAAACAACATAAATACTACATTTATCACACAAGGAACTTCTTTGCACATTGTTACGTATCATTTTTGTATCATAGTAATGTTGTGTTTGTATTGAACTCTCATTTTGGTGGTGGTTGGTGAAAATGTGCTAACATATTTCATACTCTATGGCTAATTCCGTTCCTTCACTCTGCGTTTCACACCATTGTATGTTCATATTTCATATATTTTTGTATATTATACGGTTTATTTTCGTGTGAACAGGTCAAGAGTTAACTATACAGAAACAGCCTAACACGTCGCTAAAAGACAACGGGCCTCCTTCGAATAGCGGAGGGCAGACGCCTCAGTCGAACTCCAATCAAAAATCACCTACCGGGTAAGGAAACATAATTTCTGTAGTGTATTATTGTTGTGTCTCTTATAAACATAGACTGTTGGTCCAAATCACAACCCTCCTTGTTGCAGTAGTCGGTTAATAACGCTACTATTTGCAACTCTCGTAAAAATAAAATTATTTTATCTGTTACCACAGATTGGGGCCAATTTTAAAAGCTTTAGTTGACAGATCTAAAAATCCTAAAACTGTTTCTGTTCTTGTCAAATAGACGGACGGAAATGTAAAGGATGGCTATATTTTTAGTAAGTGGACTGTCAACTAAAGCCTTCAAGATTGGGCCTAATTATCTACACTTGGGTGCAAAAAATTCGCACATGTATAAATTTTCATCAAATTTTCAAAAATAAAAAAAAACATGTTTGTTTTTGTTTTTTTTTGTATCTAATATTAAATTTCAAAACCTATCCAGCAGTACCTTTTTTGTCCTTATACCACGTCTACTTAGTGAGTTTTGGGTAAATGTCTGAAGTACCTGTTTTTTGTGTATTTATAACAAAAAAGTTAGGGGTTGAAATTAAATTAAAAACATGAAAATCAGCATAAAAACTTTTTTATTAATAAGGGGTGTTCCCTCCCCTAGCCCGAATGACTGCTTCCATGCGTTTTTTCATTGACTGAACCAAAGTTTTTATAAAATCTTGCGGTATGGCCTCCCATTCTTCTTCAATCGCATGTTGCAGCTCCTGGAGACTCGTTGGGGCAGTGTCTCTGGCCCGAACTCGTTTTTTTTAGCTCGTCCCATAAATGTTCAATCAGATTGAGGTCCGGGCTGCGAGCTGGCCACTCCATGACAGGCACTGCAACCTCTTCAAGGTACTGGTACACAATACGAGCCGTATGCGGTCTTGCATTATCTTGCATGAAGATGAAGTGTTCTCCAATATATCCCGCAAATGGTACAACGTGGTCCTGGAGTACTTCCTCTATGTACCTTTGAGAAGTGAATCCCCTTGATCGGCGGCCAGGATTCGCTCCGGAGATGAAAATAAGTTCAGTCTTTGCCTCCAGTGATATGCCTCCCCAGAACATGCATGATCCACCGCCGTAAGAGACTCGTTCTTCGATGCAGCATTGTTGAAATCGCTCGCCTGGCCTTCGGTAGACTCTTCCTCTTCCATCGTTGCCATGTAGGCACATCCTGCACTCGTCAGAGAACAGAACTGTGCTCCATTGGTCTTCAGTCCATTCCAAATGCTCTCGAGCAAATTGAAGGCGGGTTTGTCGGTGGGCTGGGGTCAGTTTCGGTCCATTTGCTGGTCTGTGCGCAGTCAGATTCCCTTCCCGTAGTCGTCTTCTAACTGTCCATCGGCTGACATCGACTTCCCGTGTTTCTTGGAGACGCTGTCCCAATTGAACTGCATTCAAACGCCGATTGCGCAATGCAGTCGTCACAATAAAGCGGTCGTCACGCCTTGTTGTGGCACGGGGTCGGCCAGATCCTTGGCGCCGTTTGAAGCCGCCAGTCTCTTGATACCTCTGCCATACTCGACGGACAGAGAACCGGCTTAGATTCAGTTGTCTTGCCACTTCAATTTGGTTTTTCCCTGCTTGAAGTAGGGTCACCACTTGAGCGGCTATTTCTGGTGTGGTACTCATTTTTTAATTTTGGGTTACGATGTTATCAATTGACGACTGTTCAAAGAAAAGGTTGATGTGCGAATGAGGTCACTACCCTTAAAATGCACCATTTTATACCTGTGACAAGTAGTGCGAGCGTCTCTACCTGTAACGAGCGATTTCGGGTTATGCTATTGTATTGTTGTTATTGTATTGTTTATAGAGGTTGATGGTCACTCGATGTGTCACTCAAAAGCCTACGTGTGCATTTTGTTTTAATGGTAGTAACATATTGCAGTACCGTTAAAATCGCAAAAATAAAAATGCAGCGAAAGTCAAAATGTTGCATACGTGCGAATTTTTTGCACCCAAGTGTATTTAATAGTACAAGTACAGAAGACACACTGCGCAAGCCACTTAAATAAATATAGACTCTTGTTACAACGCAATAAAGCGTAGTTCAGCTTGCACAGCTATTAATACTCAATACTCATTTATTCATAAACTATGTTTACATGTCATAACAGGTTAATATGAGCTATAATAATAACAAAAGTCACCCTAAATAGCTTACAAGTCTACCCTAAACTGCTGCCTCTCTTTCTATCGCTATAGCGTTGCTCTTCTTTCGACAAGACGGACCCTTTGAAATTTTACAGCACCACAATTTTTTTATTTATATGGCACTGTAATGGGCAAATCAAACATGCAAAAAGCCATAAAGTCTAAATGCATTTCTCGTTAGAGGTTTATAACTTATGCGTCTTGTAATAAGGTTGATTTTCGATTGGTATAACCTTTTCCCGACACGCCTTTCGATTCCAAGTTCTCGCAACCTTTGGTTTGCTACTTGCTAAGCCGGTAGCTTCCACTACTTATGAGTCTCATCTTGTGTTTCCAAAAAGCAACCCTGTCAAGAGTTATTAGAGTCTATTTCACCATAGCATAAAAGAGGAAGCTATAAACAGAATTATGCCTAAAAGCAATTCTAGTACTAAGGTATTAAAGTCTATTTCACCATAGCTTATGAAAGTAATGTCCACAGGATGATGCCAGGAACGCCGGAACCTCACTCGTCGTTGTCAGAACAGAGATCGGGACGGTTTTCAATGGAACAAAGTCCCGGATTCAATAACCCGCAAACGCCAAAAGGAGCGCAATGTGGACAAGGTAATATTGTATTATTATCATCAGTAACTTGAATATTATCATCAGAAACATGACTATCAACATCAGCCTGAATGCGTCCAATGCTGAAGGTAGGCCGCCCCATAGATCACCACTTTCAGCGGCTGCTTGCCTCCTGCCCAGATAATATAATACCCACAGTACAGATGCCTCATCCATACAACGGAATAACGCGGGCTATTTTACGAATTATTTTATTTCTGCATACAAGATTATCAAGCGACATTTATTGCGTGTTGGCGAAGTATTGGGCCAAATGAATACACTGGACACTAACTAGTAACTCTCTAGATACGATTACTACATTTTTTTCAACTTTGGGCTATTTTTCGTTTGTACCTGATGGGACCCCATGCCTCCTGCATCCATTTAAATATACATGACTTGCCTTAACATACATGTAAATCTTCACAGATGAGAAATCCCGACCAAGCCCCTCCTCAAACCGGTCGAGCCAAGATGGCGCGTCGAAAACGCCTCAACGGGAACAGAACCTCAGCCAAGGGCCTTACGCGCCATCTTCGTCGGCCACATCCTGCGCCAACAGCTCTAAAAGCAGCTGCAGTGTCGCTTCTAGTGGATCTGTTGTCAACACTACTGCCAGCATGGATGACTCCATGGCGGGGAATAATGAGGTATGTATCACTATTCATTACAAGGGAAATCATGTAAATTGTATGGCAATTAGAGTATTCAATAAATTACCTGACATTTTCAAAATATCAATTAATGAATTTAAGAAAAAGACATTTGACTTCCTGCTGGATAAATGTTATTACTCTGTTAAAGACTTTCTAAATGACGCGTCGATTAGTAATTATAGATATAGATTAGTCTGACCAATTTAATGTAATACATTTTGTTAATAATTAAAAATTCAATGATCAATAATAATAACTATAATTACTCAAACTCATTATTAACACTGACATAATTATGGAATTAAATTAAGTTAAATCCAATTTGAATATTTGTACGCCTGCACCTATAGGGAGAATTTTGTTGGAAGAATTATGTGCTATTCCATCTTTGCAATACTGTAACCCAAAATTCTTACAAATAAATTATTTCATTTCATTTCAAGGGAAATAGGACCTTAGCCAGGGACCATATGTAATTTATTCAATAACTCCTCTGCCAAATCATGCGCCTAAAGTTCTAGCTGCAGTGTCGCTTCCATTGAGTCTTTAAAGTAAACACGTAGTTTATTGTTGCACCATCGATTTCTTTTTTATAATTTATAGTTATAGTATTTGACCACTGTCTCACCTGATGGTAAGTGATGACGCGGCCCACGGTGGTGCATGCTTGCCTAGAAGATACCTGTTCACTCTTGACTTGAAGAGACCCATTGAGAATTGCAAGCTATTGTTCTACAGCCCTTATCAATCAAGGTTCCATAGATTTTCTTTTTGAAGGTTTTCGGACATTTATTTTAATTATTAATATTGGCAAAGAGAACCATTCATTTCATTATACACTATGATCCATACCTTGTCATTCTTGTATCATTATTTTTTGTTTATTGCTACCATCTATCATTTCTCATTATTCCCGTTATATTTTCCAGACAACATTATCAGGAGGTCCCAACAGCACAAGTTTACCGGGTCCCTTCCCAGGACCTTGCAGTATGAACAGGCCGGACAACATCCCAATCAACCCCAACCAAGGTCCCGGAGGACCTATGGGTCCAGCCACGTCCTCCTTCGACCCAATCTCCTCCCTGGCTCAAATGTCTCAGCAACTAACGAATACGGTCGGTGGGGGCGGCGGGGGACCCAGCGGTGGACCTATGGGACCCAATGGAGGAGGGATGGGTCCTTTTGGTTCCGGCCCACATCATATGCAGCATCACCACTCTATGCATCCGCATGGACATCCGCATATGATGATGAATGATTTAGGTAAGCTTTTTAATTGTGTGGTGTTTGAAGTTACTTTTTTTTAGTGCCTGGCTCAAATTTCATATTTTGCAATTTTGGTATCATAATTTTCAATAGTTCCATATTATGAGACTTACCCCCATATTCTAAAACATTTCACCAAAAATCCTTCACTTGACTTCTACTTCACTTTGAGGAAAACTCAAAATACATCGCGACGTACCTTGAGTTGACAGGTGTTTCGCTTTTCTCGTTTAAGAAAAATTTACGCAGAAATGTCAAGTTGATTATATACTGTCAACTAAAAATACCAAAACACAAAAATGAAGTTAATTCGAGGTTGAGTCGAGTGGAGTAATCGCGTGGTAACGACTTAGAATATGGGGGTGAGACTGAGTTGTGTGATCCTGGCATACCAATAGGACCACTTGAATTCTTCCCATAGATAGATGTCTTAAGAGACTGCCAGCGATGGACGTTATAACGAAAGCCGTTCTAAAAAGCCGTCGAAAAAAATAAACATAACAGCTGGCTTATTTTGAAAAGACAAAACAAAACAAAACAAAACGTTGAGTCGTCGCGACTAGCCGAGTAGCCGCGGCTTGCTGCGTTGAATGGAACGCTGCCGAGCTGAAATAAATATTCACGCCATGTACCGGAATATTTAGAACTTTACCATTCTCGTGTTACTAATGTTACCATTGATTATTTATTAGGTATGTTTGACTGTGGAAAGCGTAACAAACTGTTAGATTAGATAGATGGCGCTACCTTACCTACTTTCTTATAAATTTCACCACAACGTTAGGTTAGACGACTTATTGCGAAAGTCAGTACTTTGATACTTTTGACTGAATTTTTTTAGACCATTGTAATTTGCCTGATTATAAAAAGCGATGGTTTTTTGCCTCAACGTATTATCCAAATAATTTAGAAAGCATTACAACTGACTGGTTTGCGTTGATCGTTTTGGTCTATGATTTTTGTAGATTTACACAACGTTAAAACGAAAAAAGTTTGTTTACATTTCTTATTAGTCTTGCTGGCATTTTTCGAACTATCAGCTCCAGTCTGAATGAAAATAATTATTTATAAATGATAGTTAGATTAGTTAGTGTGTTGTTAAGTGTAAATAAAAGTGAAGTGTAAATATTCTATATTATTAACACTATATTTACATAACTATTCAACTATTGTATATCCAAAGTCATCATTTGAAAAAAAAAAATTAAAATATCTACGTAAAATGCAATTATAGTGTTTAGTTTCGCCGCACTGTTAATACACAACGAAAATATTATACCATAGCAGCGTAACGAATCACAGTCTAACTAACAAGCTTCTCATTCATACCGTAAAACGAGAAACGACGCACAGCTAAAAATAGCCGATAACGAAAAGCTTTTAAAATAGCCGACTTTTTTCAAATCGCACAGCGAAATAGTTTGTTGTCAATAATAAGCCGTTGTTTCCAAGTCTAGAGACTGCTAAGGGAATATCCAGGGAAAGCAGCGTTCCTATGATATATGGGAAAGTTTATGGAAACCTAAATATATTTATGGTACTGATTTAGATGAAACAAATTCCAGGCTGTTCACATCACAATGATTTTAATGTACCGAGGAGAATGCTGCCCCATTCTCTGGATATTCCGATAGCAGGATCTTACGTCACCCATGGGAAGACATGGAGTGGGACTATTCTTTCACCGGCGGGACCACACAACCAGCTTATCATCATCAGCCTGAAGACATACACTGCTGAACATAGGCCTCTCCCAAAGAGCGCCACATTGGGCGGCTGCTTGCCTTCTGCATCCATCGGCTCCCCGCTGCTTTCACCAGATCGTCGGCCCACCTAGTGGGCGGCCTACGGTGTATCTTCCGGTTCGTGGTCGCCACTCCGAAACCTTTCTTCCCCATCGGTTGTCAGTTCTACGAGCGATGAGACCCGCCCACTGCCACTTCAACTTGCTGATCCTGAAAGCTCTGCCAGCTTGTGTTTAATTAAAATATAGTAAGTCTAGTTTTGTGAACAGCATAAAAATATATTTGACAGCCTCCGTGCCGTGGTGGTTGAGCAGGTCGGCTCATAACCCGGAGGTGGCGGGTTCGATTCCCGCGACATGACAAGTATTTGTGCCCGAAAAAAAAGCACAAGTACTTGTTCTGTGTTTGGGTGTTGTGGGACTATGGTCCTCGGAGTTCCTGGGTCCCTAGATACAGGGAATCCTAGTTAGGGTCCAGGATCTATGTATGTGATCGTTGGGCGTTGTTATTATTATTATAATAGCTTCTAATTATTCCAGGTTGCCACATGGACAGCATGGGCGGACCTGGCATGGGTGGTCCAATGGACAGTATGATGGGCAACGACTTCCCTCCAGACATGAACCTTAGTCCCAAGATGGGTGGCGGTCCCATGGGACCCATGGGGCCCATGTCCGATGCCAACATGCTAGGACCCCGAATGGCCGGCGCTGGCAAGATGCCGCCGTTCAACGGAGCCAATGTTCAAGTGAAAGCGAGTGCACCGAACACTATCCAGTATTTACCGACGCGGCCGCAAATGGCCTGCAATTCCGGTCCCCGAGGACCGCCTTCGCTAGAGTTTCTACAACGCGTCACCAATCCTATGCAATTAGAAGGTAAATGAAATAGTTTGAAAAAGCTTTAGGTAATACTCCAAGCTTTTTTTTAACATGAGGTGCCTTGCTGTTTTCCCTGCAGCCTTCCGCCCTCATTTGAAACCTAGGTTCCAATCTTGGTATATATCAAGACTTCACTTTCAGCCAATTTATCATTTATGTGCAGTGCAGTTATAGGCGGCTGCGATACTTAACATCAGGCGAACGACTAGCTCGTCACGTCATTTATTAACATAGTGCAATGTAGTTGTTCCGTCTGAAATAAAAAAAAAAGTCAATTCCCGCGGGAATTCTTTATTTTCGAGACGAAAGTATCAAATGTTGATTTCATCCAAATCATTTCAGCAATTTTAGTGTGTAACCCACATTATACACACATGCAGAATGTTTCACATTTACCCATTAGTAAAACTTACCCATTTTTTATTAATTTTAAAATGTCTACTAATAGATAAAAATGTTAACTTTGATTTTAAAGGTAAAGGCTACTTCCCCCCTCGCGGCATGGAGTTAGAATCAATGCGCGGCGGCATGCGAGCACCCATGCTACGGATGCCGCACCACTATCCAGCCGGATTCGGGTCTCCGCCCAAAATGGAGGCGTTCGGTGGCGCCCCGCCTTTCCGCGGGATGAAGCCGCGAGGCCAGCCGCTCCCGCCTTCAATGGGCGGCCCCTTCAAAGGACAAGGATTCCCAGTACCTTCAACCGCGGACCCAGCATACGCGGCGCAGTTCCACAACTTCCAGCAGCAACTATACGCGACCGGGTCACGCGCAGCGCCGCCCCACGGACCCTACCCTCCCTATCAACCGTCCAAGTGATCCCCCAACACCCACGATGGAACGAAATATTCAATCAGTGTCAGTGATCTTTTTTATTCGCTCCGTGTGTTGTTTTCCGTGTTGTGATGTTTCTTTGTTAAATTCGGTTCGGTTAAACGTGCTAAGTTTCTTGACTGAAAAAGGTTACGGTGATTGTACAAATTGTACAAAGGTTAGAAGTGTTATTGTGAACTCTTTACATAATTTAAAAGTACAGATTTTAGACGTAATTTTTGCTTGTGGCAATAAATTAGTTTTAGAAAGTTTTTTTTTTACACGGACACGCCAGAATTTCAGTGTATTGGTTCCTTTACTTAGCTATTTTTATATACGATTCCTATGCACACAGTTATCTAGTCAATTTTGAAATTAATGGAGCCCGATCCTGTGTTTTAAGGTGATCATAAATGATTAAACCCGCAGTAGCTACTTCAAACAGCAAGAAGTACATGATTTACTTTGTTTTGTCCATTTAGGTGTAATTCATTAGTAGAATTGGTTTTGTTATGCATGTTTTGGCTTAATGGCCAGTAACTAAATTGTACCAGTTATTTTGAATTTATTACTAATTTTTCTTTTTGATCTGAATAGCGATGTTTTTCTGTCTTCCAGTACCTTTACTCTTAAATACAAGTAGAGGAGTGTGCAGAAATGCTTTAACTCTTTAAAAACTTGATCTAGCGCAAGTTCGAGTAGTCCTAACTTTAATGAAAGTACTTAAAAAAATCTGATGCCATATTATTTGCCACATGAATTTAATTTCGTGATAATTTAAACCGTCTTATTTAATTTATTGTTGTCTGTAATTCTGTATGAACAATGTTGGTGTGTGGCGCACTACATACTATATTTTATTTGTTAGTTAGCATAGGGCATATTAATATGCTAGGCTAGTACATTGTGACCGTCACAGTGGCCTTGGATAGGTAATGCCTTGTTTATAAGCAATGAACCCCGGAAGAAGTCAGCGTGGAACATGCAATATAATTGGTCTCGTGTAGATTGTGCGGTTATCTTAGTTCGTGTAGTTCATGTTTCATAGATTTATATATCATAATGAAATCCAGTTTGGGTTATCGTTCATCAAACCGATGTGCAGAACCCAATTGTATTTGCCTTATTATACTTTGTAACATTTGTTACAATGAACTATTGATGTCACAATTAACTGTGATACTGTTTACATATAGTTATATATTATATTCTCAAACCTAATCTTAGCTCACTGATATAAATCGCAATAATGTTTCAATGAATTGTTCAATACCAAAGCAATATTTTATTTACATGTTATGGATATATTTCGCACAGTCTACACCAATATAGGATCTCGGAGATTATAATGGCATGGATAAAATGAGATGCAGCAGCAGTCCAGTAAGAAACACCTGCTAGCGATTAGATAGTCTTAATTTAAATGTAATTATATTGTAAGGTAAACAATGGTTCTTGTTTTAGAATAAGCAAAGAGCAATGATATAAGATAGTTTGTGTAATATTTAATAATAAGAGAGAAAATTAAGATGCAAACTATTGGTTGTGATTCAGACACAATTTGTTAAGTTGTTCGTGGTTTTGTCACACAAATGTTAAACTTACTGACTTCACGATAAGGCCCTTTTTTATTTTTGTTTTTGGATATTTTTTACTTGTCGTTCTCGTTTGTACATCGCTAACAATAATTGTACAGAGTACTTTTGGACTTAATTTAAGGCAATAAATGTATTTATTTTATAACTCGTGATGTAAGAATTTATTCTTAATTATTATAAAAAAATATATAATATGCTTGTAAACACATGTTTTATTTTGTTTCCATTTTAAAAACCTACATGCTTTATGGAGTCAAAATTACGAAGCAAGTGTGGCACAGCGGTAGCTCGTGCGACTTTCAAACCGACATGTACACTAGTTTGAATCTGACTTCGCAATAAAATTACTCATCTGCCGTGCCAAAGTAAAGCAGTGGGGCACCACAGATATTTTATTGTACATACATACAAAAAATATTATATAGTACCGAATCCCGGGTATTTTTTACACATTTATTCCCAAGGGGCAAAAATACGCAAACTAGAATTAACTAACTGACCCTCGCCGGCTCCGCGCGGGTCAATTAACATGTATAACGTATCGTACTTATTTGTTGCCTAGTTCCCTTCAACCGCCCTGTTTGATGAGTGAGAGGGAAGCGATAGGGAAATAACAAAGATTATAAAAAGCCCGTATATAAAGCCCGTTGAGTTTTGGCGGGAACGCGGAAAAGTTCACATCGCTGCATTGTATTATTTTTCAAAACTTTTGTTTTTTCCAGTGTTAATGTTTAAAATTGGTAGCGTTTTACGCATTAAGTGCTGAATTACGAGCATGAGTGAGGACAAGTTATATAATGTGGTGAAACGTGATTTTTCGTGTTGCTTCCAAAACTCCGTAGAAGCTAGTAAAGTTGCCACCACTTTGCTGGAGCATTACTTAGACTGGACTATGACTAGGACATGACTGCGTGAAATATTTTGTATCACGATGAAAATATAATACTTGACACTGGCTAAATACACTATGTGTGGAGCCAAAATATAACAAAAAAAAAAGCCCGTTGATAGCTCGTGAACATATTTCTCCTACAAACACGACTTGCTTGCGCGGGCAGGGGGCGAAGTAACAAAACGAGACAGTCATACGAAATTACCAAGAACAGGGCAAGATGGAACAAAAGACAATGGGTGTTCTTTTTACTTGCATAGGTATAGTGGTTGAAATACACCTCTTATTTCCGTATGAGGGGAAGTTGTATGTATCATCATTGGTCAACTGGATTTAAGGCAATGAGGGAAAAGGATGAATGGATGAGCCGCCGAAGGAAGGTGGCTTCGCCTGCCTCTCTTCTATCTCCGTCCCATCCATTCATCCTATTCGCCAATATTTTTCCCTTTCCCTTCAATGAGTATCATAATATCATATAAATAAATAAAATTATCGGTAAAGCCTAGACTATGAGCTATATAATATAGGCTGTAGGTACAAAAAACAAATCTTGCATAGAAATTACATTTTGTTTCTTGTAACCCGCCCTTGGCCGTTATAGAAAACAAGGTATCCTAAATGTTATGCTGAAAAATCAAAATTTTCAAAAACTATTCAATGTAGGTAAGGTACCTGTAGTACTACCTACAGATTTAGTAGAGCTTAGAATAGGCACCAATGGTCGCAGTTTGCATCGGCATCGTATAAAGTAAGATACGAAACGAACAAACAAACATTCATTTTATAGATTAATTTTATGATTGGTATTATCCTCTATCTGTGGTCTGTGGCACACAATATATAGCAAAGTACTCTGTGGTGGCACAGAGTACATTGGTAAAAACGTCTGTGGTGTTCTCATTTTTGTCAACTCAGATGAAACTGTACGTCATAAAAAATAAACTGTATGTCAACAAGGCGTTTTATTTAAAACAAAAAATAGTTCCGCTTCTGTTACTAGATGGCGTAATAACCACGTATTTCATGCTGCATGGGGCTCACCGGGCTCGCGTCGGGAGCGGTCTTTTGGGCACGAGCCAAAGGGAGCTCGTGGAGGATGCGAATGTGGTGTTCACACTCGCGTTGGTGCTTTATTAAATAATCATTAAATTTGGCTAAAAGTAAAAAGAAATAGCATAATACTGTTATTATCAATCAATTCAAAAGTGTACATACTGTGCCTAATGAGGTGTTTTATTTAAAAAAACAACCTGATTCGGCTTCTGTCACTAGATGGCGTACTTACGACGTATTTCAAACATGGTTGTAGTTTCAATACACAGAGTACAAAGAAATGTCAAATTCAGTTGAGTGAATCATAGAGTACGTTGTCGATTTGTCGATAGAAAGCACAGATATTATAATAGTATAATAGAAAGCCATTAGAGTATATATATATGTCTTACATAAACTAGGATAGGATTCTAAACTCGATACATAATTATCTTAACAATGACAGAACTTAAAACCCCCATTTTACCGCCATCTATTGGGTCTTTATAAAATTACAGCTTTTTTATTTTTAAATAAAACGCCACATTGAAATAAACCTTTTGAATCATCAATACTTTAATACAACTGTAGATGGACATTTGCCCAACAAATATTTTGTGAAATTTTTTACTGCTTACATTTATTTTTTTAATTGATAATTTGATGATAAAAACAAATATTAAAACATTTTCTTTTTAATTTTTTGTCCGTCTGTCTGTCCCTTTGAATACGCATACCGCTGGAGCTACTGAACGGATTTTGCTGTTTGGTATGAAAATAGCTAATATTTCAGAATAACAATTAGGATACTTTTTGTTAACGAGAAAATAAAACGGCCAAGTGCGTGTTGCTCAAAGCCACATGGATGTAATTTGATTGCGTAAATTTTTTATTTAAGTACCTATTTGTTTATACTCGTCGAAGGGAAGATAGAAGGGAAAGGGTAAAAGATAGATTTCCCCATCTTTTCCCTCTTTGATTCTCTCTTAGTCTTATGCCCATAAACAGAGTAAGGACGTAAAACTAACTAGCCCGTGCAAAATCGTTGCGGGTCAACTAGTAATAAAATAGAATTGATAGCATCCATCACCTTTAAGGGCAACATCGTTTTTTGGCTTTTTGATTTTGTAAATTACGTGCATAATTGTAAAAGCTCACTAAACTTAGAGTCGTTGCTGTTAATAATATATCGACCTCCGCTATGCTATCTTTGAAACATCCTGTAACAAATGAGCTCACCAAGAACACTATGCTCCTAAACTGTGGCTGAGCCATGGAACGAGCCACTAGCCGCAAATGTAAACCAGCGGTCAAAGCTTTCAAACCCTGTGGTACAAGGAAATGGAAAATTCAGTGGAGTGGATCATAGAGTACATAGTCGATTTGTCGATAGAAAGCCATTAGGGTATCATGCCTACCATAAAATAAGGAAAGATACTATACCAACATAATTATCTTGACAATGACAGAACGTTAAACTTCCATTTTAACGCCATCTATCGGGTTTTTATAAAATTACAGCTTTTGTTTTTTTCATAAAACGCCTCATTGTTTTTTCTTTAATCTGTGGTTGTCGTTTAGATTGGCAGTTGTATATTATTGTCAGTGGTCATCACACAGCTGACAATGACAGATAAACTAAGGTATAGTACCATGTGACAGGCTGCTGGTATTGGTCAAAGATGAAATCTGTCAACTGTTCGCCAATTTAATTGGTCTGATATCTATAAAATCTATGGTATAATATTTTGACCAATTACATGGCAGTAAATAATTTTAAACATGGATAAATTAAATACGGATGCAAATATTTTTTTCCTTTACAAATGTAGATGATTAGTTGTTAATTTGTAACTTTTTGCATATTTCTAGTCTAAAACAGACTTTAATCATAGTTGTTGAAAATAGAAAGTGTCTCTCTTGACAACAATGGAAAATTACATACTCAAAATTAAAAAGTAGATGCATGTTGTCTATGGACACACAGAACGGAATCTTGTAAAAGATTAGGCCATTTCATAAAACAAATGTATAGTAACTCGCAGAAAATATCTTCGGGACAGTTGTATTTATTTCAGCTTTACATTGTACTTTAAATTGAATCGTGAACCGCACTTTGGGTCCATTGGAAAAGATTCATCTTCGGCTCTAGCGGAAGGGTTAGCAGTCTCGGATCTGCAAAGAAAAGATTTTGCATTGAGAGAAGACGTAAGGTAAACATCGATTTTAATTTTTTATCCTAAAATGGAATCGTGTGGTGTAACTTTACAACAAAGTTTTCCATACGCGCGATGCAGTAAGTGAAGTGTTTCTATAGTATTTTTAGTGCATCCTTGTACGAAATGAAAGTTTGACTTTTGCCACATACTCTTGAATGGCAGCTGACGGGCATACATCTAGTTACGCGGTAGGTACCTAATATGCAACGTAAACTGTTTTCTGTGTGTTTATGAATGTTATTTTGATTATATCTCGTTGCATTGGAGGTACGAATCGGTTTTCTGATTGTGATACATCGTTATCTTGTGGTGTTTTTTTCTTGGTAAAAATGTCAAAATGTGAACTTGTCAAACCTGGGTTGAGTCATTGTTGCGATCCTTTATCGCCTCACTTAAAATATAAGCGACCCATATCCACTGTTTACCTGCTTCATTTATTGATGTAATCTGGCTAAAACTTTCAAAACAAAAGCTTTTCCAGAACTAGTCACATTAAAATTTTTCATAAATTATTTCTAGAAGAGTTATTGTTCAAGTAATTCTTAGATGAATCATTAAGTGAACAAAGCAATAAAATGATAAAACAACACCAATACCTAATTGTGTGCTTAGCTATAAACTAAATTTTCATACATACCTAATCGTTGAAAGTGGGTTAGTAAACAAAGACATCTACTGGATTGTCAGTGAACTCCAGCACTAGCATTTACAACATACTTAAATACTGATAATGATTCCTGTAAATAACAAATGCTTCAAATTAAATAAGGAATAGCCAGATCATTAAATGTAAAACAACTTAACATACGTAAACAGATATCTAATTAAGGTCACATACCTGTGTCTGCTGGCATGGTTCTTCTACTATTACCATTAATTAAAATCCTACCTCCATTTTCCCTTACATGTTTAATATAAGGGAAAATATAGATGAGATTGTTCATGTTATGGTTATCCAAAGTTAACACACCATTGTACCTACCTATAACATAATGGGCACAGTGAAAGCATTTGAATTTGTAATAAGAGAGATTGATAGCTAAATAAATGAGGTAGCTCTATAGAAACACAAACAGTTAAATTGTCATTAACAAACCTTAGGAGTTGCTAATTAATCTCATTAATACAATTTTATTATGTCATAATATACAGGGTTACAGGGAAAATCGTGCTAGATCCGTTTAGGGCGTGGAGTACCCATCATTTCTGACTTATTTCACTATGTAACACCCTAGCCTAAACTTAACCCTTTTCGAGATATTCGATTTTTAATATATTTTGTGAAAATTGCCGATTTTTAGGCTACAAAATTTAATTTTGTTTATTTTGTGTGTCTTATTATTATGATTATTGCATTTTTACATGTGTATTAAGCTGTTTTAGGACGTCAATCATTAAAATAGTACATAAGTTAATTAATTGAATAGACCGTAGTAGACAAGTGAAAGTTAAGAAATACAAAAAATAAATGACACTGTATTTTTCTCTAAGGAATATCTAAATAAAATATTAAGTTGAGGCTAGGTTGTTTCATAGTGAAATAAGTCAGAAATGATGGGTACTCCACGCCCTTAACGGATCTAGCACAATTTTTCCTGTAACCCTGTATAAATAAATATGTTAATATCTGCTAGGGCTAAGTACACTATTATTAACTTCAACTAATATTTCATTTAATTCAAAACTAATTAGGAAACTGCATAGTTGTAATGGAAAGTTTAAAATTAAGAATATCTGTTGTTACAATTGCAATTCAAGTTACATTGTCACCTCTGTTTTGGTGATCAGCCTGTTCCATAAATTTTATAGAACAGAAATTCAAATCTCATTAACATCATCATCATTACCATTAACAGCCTGAAGACGTCCACTGCTGAAAATAGGCCTCCCCTAGGGAGCGCCACTTTGAGCGGCTGTTCAAAAAATCAAATCTATTTTGGATTAATATTGGCCTTGTGCTGCCCAACCATATAATAATATGGCCCATATTAAATATTATGCACAGAAATAATTATATTTTACTATGTCCAGTGTAAGCTGCCAGAAACTGAAAAAGGTCATTCAACAACAACTTCAACTCTTGGTTAATGGCCTTTGTGGGAAAAAGGTCATTACCAATATGCTTTTATTAAGGGTGCTCTCATAGCCGCTACTGTGAGTCAGTTTCCATTCTAGGCCTATCATATGAGTCATTTCTACACAATGTTTCAGGTAGTGGTCAAATCAACCTAATCAACACTACATTGTGTGTATAAATATAATTATAGTTCCATACTAATCGGTGTCTTAGTGGGCTTATCTTAAACATTAATTCAAGCTTTCAAGTTAGCGTATAGATAAAAGTAAAATAATGTCACTTTGATTCATGATTATTTATATTTACTAGCCTGTATCATCCCACTGCTGAGCAAAGGCATTAATAAATTATTTATTTATTATTTACTAATTTTTACCCACCTAATTAATCTATAATAATAATAATTTTAATGTATTGAATGTGGATATGCCAAATATAACATTACATACTATGTTTTGATGGAGAATTGTAAAATACAATTAATAAAATCAACGTGTTATAATCTGAAAGTGACCTAGAGTTGTTAAAATATGATAAGGACTACACGTAAAATATATGAAAGTTATTATCATGATAGTAATATTATGAATTTGTACAATCTGTAAACATATACAAATACAAACTAACCTTAGTTTGGACATGGGGTCCCATCAGGTACATACGAAAAATAGCCCGAACTTCAAAATAATTTAGTAATCATGTCTAGAGAGTTACTAGTTAGTGTCCGGAGTATCCATTTGGCCCAATACTTTGCCAACACGCAATAAATGTTGCTTGATAATCTTGCGTTGTGCAGAAATAAAATAATTCGTAAAATAGCCCGCGTTATTTCGTTGTATGGGATGAGGTATCTGTACTGTAGGTATTATATTATCTGTGGTTTGGAGCTAGATTGTGCTGTGTGAAACATCCTCACATATTTATTTATTAAATTAAATACCTGAACCATGAAGGTACCCTGATATATTATCGGCATCACCTTAATAAAACTACAGCATACTCTTATAAATATCGGTCAGTTTTACTTACCCCTATCTCAACTAAATAAGTAAGATTCACAAACGAACAATGCAGTCTATAATGCAACATACTTGCATAGAAGTTACCTATTCTGGCTTAATGACACCCAGGTGTAATGTTATCACAGAAAAGTATCTATATTATATATATAGGTAGCTTATAATTTTTTTTTTGTTTACATTATCTCAAATTCTTTGTTCTGTGCAGTTATTTACAGATACATAAATGCATGACTTATCATGTTTGAATCCAAACTTTAAAAATGGTGCTAGCAAACAAAGCATTCACTAATGCATTTTACCAACCAAATTAAATAATCAATATTTATCAATGCTTATCTTTAATAAATTGTGACAAAGGATCCTAGATGTTCTAAAAATAATAATCATGAGCCTGAAGTTGGATGTACGCCTGTTCTATAGAGTGCCACTTTGAGTGACTATTTGACTCTTGCATCCAGCAGCACCCAATGGCTATGACCAAGCTGTTGGTTAAATTTGAAGCATGCAACAATGCACTGCACTATGCACTATTATGCATTGAGGGGAATAGCTAATACAGTGTTTTCTCTGGTTTTATCTTTGCATATTTCAAATGTGATAAAACTGAACAAAACATTAAATTACTATTCTTCCATTTATTATTGCGGGGGGTACCCTATTACACAGAATAGGTACCTAATTACCTCTATCACAGCTATCAAATGGTTGATTCAAAATGGCTACATCAATAAGCCCAGTATCTGAGAAATGATAAGTGGTGGATTTTGTTTGTATAATAACAAAACGCATGTGCTTGGAACTTATTATTTACTTAAATTATAGATGTTGGAAACTACCCTACATATTCTTTAAAAATTAAGGCGCACATTAGAGTGAAAGAGCTCGATTAATTTTCCAAAGTTAAGATGCATTCTTTTATATGTGTTTGCCATAGATTTTAACACCTTGTAATAAAGCAAATAATGCATACGAAATTAATAATAATGATTGAATTGAATAACAAAAGTTTTTTTTTAATTGCGTGATACATTTTTTAAGAATATTTTTACAACCTGAAATATTATTTGTATTATGATTAAATAACTTTATTCATATTGTTATTATACTTTAAATGTAAAGTTTATTTCCGGTTCCATTAGAGCTTTTTTGCAGTTGGAACTTGGAGGTCCACAAATTCGCAAATTTTCATTGACTAATTCACTATTACGCAGTACTCTTGCTCCGACACTCCACAATTTAATGTTTTACTAAAAATTTTATATTATTTTACTTTACCATTTAATATATTTAAATAATGTTTTTCTTATAATTTGCATGCTTAGCTTTGATTTTAATTTTGTTTCCTTATATTGTTAGGCGTGCGATCAACACGCCAAATAAAACAATTAACTTTTTGAAAGCTATAGTGGTCAAGGAAACAATCACTTAATTTTAAGGGTCACATATACCTGGATCCTCTATCTCGCTCATGGATTTCGTCGTTATTGAAGATATCAAATGACTGAGTTTACTTACGAAAAACTGGCTAATCTAGGCCCTCAAAAAAACTTGAAAAAAAAAAAGAATAATAGGCTCCTTGAAATTTTTTTATACGGCATTTTTGTGTTTATTTACTTGGGTTCTTTATTGTTTAGGAAGCACCATTCAGAAGACATTATTTCGATGTTCTTTTTATGCATGAGTAACGCTAACAATCAACCAATAATAAAAATGTCTTAAAAACATTGATGCTTCTACACAGAGCGTTCTTTTGGATACCACCTGCCCAATGGCTCGCAAAAACAAAGTGTTCTGACCTCTACCTCTACATTGCCTTTCTAACATTACATAAGGCTCATCATTGGTCACATCGCCCGTATTAACGTTGCATTCACATAGGGTTGTCTACTATAGATAATTTAAACCGATTTTTATAAAAGAGCATGAACTATCGATTCTGATTTATTTTTTCATTAATTAATAAAGATTTATAAATATTTTTTTTTACTAGTAATTAATAGTGTCAGTAAAAAGTATTATAAAAGCTGGTTGTAGTATCGTTATATGTATTGTATTCACTGTTCACTTTTGGATATCGAAGTTCTCAAATCTATAGTCTAAAATATTGTTTATATTTTCTGTATGAATTGTATATAACTAAGCCGTAGATCGTGAGAAAAACGTTCATTGTAACCTCGCACTCATAACAAAATGTGTCGAAGTACTTACTAATAACACTCTGAAAATTCCGTAAACAACCGTTTTAGAGAAAGTGTAGTTAATCGGTTAAATTTTTAAGAAAGTAAAATGTTAATTCGAAACCCACGTACTGCTTATTGTTTCTGGACATATGGACAACCTTCTAAGGTAGTAGCTTTGGTAAAACTAAAAGGCACACATACATAATATATAACATTTACTATTGGGGCAACCATAGGGAAAAATGGGGGATATTACCATGACCACCATGCTTGAAGATTTTTATGTTGCAGCATCCTCTATGACCTCTAGAAGGAAAAAAAACGCCCAATATCCTGTATGGCGATTTTAACCTACATCCACTTGACCTAGCACTTTCAAATACTACGCGATTACGTCATACCGATGACAATACTCATCTTCATATCTATGCCCTGGTAATTTGGCATCTATAGTCACGTAGGTAAGCAGTAGAGTTTTTAAAAACTGCAATGCAAAATTTAAATTCATAGCCATTATCCAACCGTAGAAAATAAAGAACACCCTTATTCTTATTCTTATTCTAAGTGGGGGCGATAAAGGCCTGCACTGACGTCCCGCATGGGGTGTTTTGTGCAAAGAACACCCTATGACACACATAGATCATGGTTTCACAACACCCAGACACAGAACAAGTATAAGCGATTTTTTCTGTGCACTTGTCGTGTCGTTGTGTCGTGCTTGTCCTGCCGCGGAAATCGTACCCACAGCTTCCGATTCGAATCTATGATCGGAACCATTACGTTCATATAGACATTCCGAGGAATGTGTTCCATTTTCGGGGTTATTACACCTGGACACATGCCAAAGATTCAACAGTATCGCTATCATTTTGATATCAGACTGAAGTATTTTGAAATTTAAATTCCCTTCAAAAAGATTAAGACTGCGTATTTCCTATTCCTGTCCCAGTTTTTAAGATCTCGTTGAATTTTTATTTACACCGTTGATAACGACCGGTCATCTTTAATTTATCATAAACTGACTGTTAAGTAACCAAGACCCTCGCCGGATAAAGAGAAATAACCGGCCAAGTGCAATTTGGATACGCGGACGAAGGGTTCCGTACCATTATCTTTAAAAACGAGCATAAAAATCAGTATATTTTCAGTATCAGTATCATTTTTAGTATATGTTGTTATAGCGGCAACAGAAATTCACCACTGTGAAAATTTCAACTGTCTAAATATCACGGTTCATGTGATACAGCCTGGTGACAGACGGACACCGACAGCGGAGCCTTAGTAATAGGGTTCGCTTTTCCCTTTTGGTACGGAACCCTAAAAATGCGGTGTAACTCTGATAAATAATCAACCTTAACACCTTTGTGTTGCGTCTCTGAGATTTAAATATGATTCCACGTTTTCATCCGATTGTAACAAAACAACTGCGTTCTGAAGTAACTGTAAGTATAATGTTTTTGTTACAGGTTACAGTAGAGTTCCATCTAGTGTAACTGGAGGTTGGAACTCGCTCTTGGGTCTAGGATGTCAGTGCTGAATCAGAGTGGAGAAGAGCAGGTAATTCAATATTTTCTTTTTTTTATAATAACGCCCAACTGTCACATACATTGATCCTGGACCATAACTAGCATTCTCTGTACGTGCATACGTTATGTTTACAGTTATGTTTAACAAGTTGTATGTATGTGATTCCAGGTGGAATGTCCGCTGTGTATGGAACCTCTGGAGGTCGACGATCTTCACTTCTACCCGTGCACATGTGGATACCAAGTATGTTCATTAATCATTTTATGACATCTTGTTTTGCACGAGGGTTAAAAACTTCGTCTAAGCCATTCTTTTGGAATTACTTGAAAGTTATCATCGACAGCTTGCAAGGAAGACGTGCACTGCTGAACGAAGGATCACGAAAGTACGTTGTCTGTGATCATCGACAGTCTTCAACCAAGCGTTTAGTATTTTTAAGTTGACATATTTTTACAAACGTGTGAGAAACCGTTAGACCAATATCGGTAGCTATAGTTCAGATCATCATTAACAGCCTGAAGACGACTGCTGAACATAGACCTCCCCCATGGACCGCCACTGGGTGTCTGCTCGCCTCCTGCATCCCTCGGCTCCCCGCGGCTTTCACCAGATCGTCGGTCCACCTAGTGAGGGGCCTACGCTGCGTCTTCCAGTTCGTGGTCGCCACTCGAACACCTTTCTTTCCCATCGGTTTTCAGTTCTACGAGCGATGTGGCCTGTCCATTGTCATTTCTACTCAACAGCTCAGATAAACATGTGAAATGTATATCAATCACTAAAAATTTATCAGTTTATCATCATAATAGTATACGGCTGTAGTTACGAATCACGGAAGGTTTTCCAATATAACAGTTATGCTAAAGAATTGTGATCAAAGTCTTGTAACATTAAATTTAACGTGAATGGGTGAACTGTCGGCTCACTTATTTGAATGAACAAATCAATGTCTCATTATTTCACATCACTATTTGTATTTCTTCTAAAGTTGGTATCCCGTATTATCATGTCGTGTATCTAATTAAAAGTCGTGGTATAAGTAGGTACACACATTGACTATAAATCGAGTTGACCAATCATACAATTTTCTCTCATAGGTTCATACAAAAGTTAATGGTGTACTTTATCCGCTAATCCTTTGCAAGGAAACGGGACACCCAATGTATATTTTATTTCATCCTGCTCTGTTCTTTGTAATTCCGTATGGCTTTTTCTCATTTTGTTACTTCGCCCCCTGCCTTCGCAAGTGAGTAGTGTTTGTAGGAGAAATTATGTTCACGAGCTATCGTCGGGTTTTATAATGTTTGTTGACGTCACACCTCAAATCTCAGTACGTTACAGATATGCCGGTTTTGCTGGAATCGTATTCGGGAAGGCGAGAACGGACTGTGCCCCGCGTGTCGGAAAGCTTACCCGGAGAATCCTGCAGACTTCACTCCGCTCAGTCAAGAGCAGGTGCGTGAATACACAAAAACACCCAAATTGCCACAATAATAATTTCAAACGCAGACCATTAAAATATGAACTGGGATTTTCAACTTTAAACAAAGACTTCTAGAGACCCCTGAAAAGCTTTGCTTGATCACCTTATGTCTTATCCCCTCAGTCGCCATTGCGTGTATTTTTTATTTGACACATAACCAGCGCCATTTTTTTGGTGGGAACTCGATCTAGTTATAATTAATGGTTTCGTACAACTGTCAAACGTTATTCCCCTTCTTTTTAGGAGTAATATTTTAAAATTACTTGTAAATCGTCATAGCGTACTTCAGTGATAAACTTTGACCTTTATCTTGAGTTCTGAATCATAACTTGGAAACAACATTTAATTGGGAAGTACTTAATTATTAGTAAATATATCAATTGAAAACGATAATTGCCTTGTTTATTTTGTGTACGTTAATTTTTACTAGTTTTATTGTATTTGAATTGGTGCAATTTTGTATATTTATAAGTGTTGTTAATTCCGCGAAGTATTAAATTACTGCTAAAATGAAAAGCAGTCAAAATCTCTTGGCCTTATACCCTTTACAGATACAGAGTAAAGTTGAAATTGTAAATGTTAATGATTCACCATTGCATTGTCCCTGCGTGCACCATTATATCCGATTGTGTTCATTTTTTTTTTTTTTTATTTATTCATTTATTTCATACAAAGTTTTACATGGGATTACATACTAGGGCCGGTAAACCTCGCAAAGGTTTGTCTTGGCACTAGGGGTCCTCTAAAAGCTAGACAAAAATACAACCTATGACATTAATTTCTTACCATGCTACTATACACTCACTTGTGCAAGTAAGTGTACAATAACACAGTGGTAAACACAAGCTATTATCGTGAATCATTTAGATAAATATATACATAATCATAACCCGGCAAAATCGACGACAAAAACACCGACAGCGCTACACGCATCACTGCACTCAACGCGCAGTGTCTCCTCAACTACAAGTAGCCAAACGTCAAAACAAAAACAAGATCTGCGCGCGAGCGAGACAATACGCGCAGCATGCAGCACAGTGACAGGGTTACGCCGCGCCACAACTATGGGATGCTCCATATTATTATTGTGAGAGAATATTCAAAAAGTATAGTTTGAGAATACGTTTGATGTTAATTGTTGTTATTTTATTACGAGTGTCAATGGGAAGTGAATTAATTAGGTGAGGAATTAAGTATTGAGAGGTGCGTTTACCATAACTATTGCAATATCTAGGTACTATTAATTTTTTGTTCGTAACACTCCTAGTGGTAATAGTGGTGTGTCTTATTTCATTCTGAAGCTCTTTCCTAAAGAATTGTTCAAGAAGCAGAGTATATTCGACTTTTTTATGGATAGGTAAAACCTCACAATACTCAAAAAGTTTCATTGGAGCGTGCTCGAATTTTCGTTTTATACTAAGGGGCACGATTAACTTGAGTATCCTATACTGGATACTGAAGATTTGATCCAGGTAGGTTTTGATTATACATTCATTACACATATTGTTGTTCATTCATAATATTCACTAGTTCATTCATTATTCCAGGTGGCAGCGATAAAGACGGAGAAGAAGGCGCGCGAGCAGAAGCGACGCAACAAGACGTTGGAATCTCGGCGGGCGCTCGCCAACGTACGCGTCGTACAGAACAACCTCGTGTTCGTGGTGGGGCTTCCTGTGCGGCTCGCCGACCCAGAGGTACATACACACATATACCCTCACATACACAAACATACCGTCACATACACAGAACAACCTCGTGTTCGTGGTGGGGCTTCCTGTGCGGCTCGCCGACCCAGAGGTACATACACACATATACCCTCACATACACAAACATACCGTCACATACACAGAACAACCTCGTGTTCGTGGTGGGGCTTCCTGTGCGGCTCGCCGACCCAGAGGTACATACACACATATACCCTCACATACACAAACATACCGTCACATACACAGAACAACCTCGTGTTCGTGGTGGGGCTTCCTGTGCGGCTCGCCGACCCAGAGGTACATACACACATATACCCTCACATACACAAACATACCGTCACATACACAGAACAACCTCGTGTTCGTGGTGGGGCTTCCTGTGCGGCTCGCCGACCCAGAGGTACATACACACATATACCCTCACATACACAAACATACCGTCACATACACAGAACAACCTCGTGTTCGTGGTGGGGCTTCCTGTGCGGCTCGCCGACCCAGAGGTACATACACACATATACCCTCACATACACAAACATACCGTCACATACACAGAACAACCTCGTGTTCGTGGTGGGGCTTCCTGTGCGGCTCGCCGACCCAGAGGTACATACACACATATACCCTCACATACACAAACATACCGTCACATACACAGAACAACCTCGTGTTCGTGGTGGGGCTTCCTGTGCGGCTCGCCGACCCAGAGGTACATACACACATATACCCTCACATACACAAACATACCGTCACATACACAGAACAACCTCGTGTTCGTGGTGGGGCTTCCTGTGCGGCTCGCCGACCCAGAGGTACATACACACATATACCCTCACATACACAAACATACCGTCACATACACAGAACAACCTCGTGTTCGTGGTGGGGCTTCCTGTGCGGCTCGCCGACCCAGAGGTACATACACACATATACCCTCACATACACAAACATACCGTCACATACACAGAACAACCTCGTGTTCGTGGTGGGGCTTCCTGTGCGGCTCGCCGACCCAGAGGTACATACACACATATACCCTCACATACACAAACATACCGTCACATACACAGAACAACCTCGTGTTCGTGGTGGGGCTTCCTGTGCGGCTCGCCGACCCAGAGGTACATACACACATATACCCTCACATACACAAACATACCGTCACATACACAGAACAACCTCGTGTTCGTGGTGGGGCTTCCTGTGCGGCTCGCCGACCCAGAGGTAAATACACACATATACCCTCACATACACAAACATACCGTCACATACACAGAACAACCTCGTGTTCGTGGTGGGGCTTCCTGTGCGGCTCGCTGACCCAGAGGTACATACACACATATACCCTCACATACACAAACATACCGTCACATACACAGAACAACCTCGTGTTCGTGGTGGGGCTTCCTGTGCGGCTCGCCGACCCAGAGGTACATACACACATATACCCTCTCATACACAAACATACCGTCACATACACAGAACAACCTCGTGTTCGTGGTGGGGCTTCCTGTGCGGCTCGCCGACCCAGAGGTACATACTCACATATACCCTCACATACACAAACATACCGTCACATACACAGAACAACCTCGTGTTCGTGGTGGGGCTTCCTGTGCGGCTCGCCGACCCAGAGGTACATACACACATATACCCTCACATACACAAACATACCGTCACATACACAGAACAACCTCGTGTTCGTGGTGGGGCTTCCTGTGCGGCTCGCCGACCCAGAGGTACATACACACATATACCCTCACATACACAAACATACCGTCACATACACAGAACAACCTCGTGTTCGTGGTGGGGCTTCCTGTGCGGCTCGCCGACCCAGAGGTACATACACACATATACCCTCACATACACAAACATACCGTCACATACACAGAACAACCTCGTGTTCGTGGTGGGGCTTCCTGTGCGGCTCGCCGACCCAGAGGTACATACTCACATATACCCTCACATACACAAACATACCGTCACATACACATAACAACCTCGTGTTCGTGGTGGGGCTTCCTGTGCGGCTCGCCGACCCAGAGGTACATACACATATACCCTCACATACACAAACATACCGTCACATACACAGAACAACCTCGTGTTCGTGGTGGGGCTTCCTGTGCGGCTCGCCGACCCAGAGGTACATACACACATATACCCTCACATACACAAACATACCGTCACATACACAGAACAACCTCGTGTTCGTGGTGGGGCTTCCTGTGCGGCTCGCCGACCCAGAGGTACATACACACATATACCCTCACATACACAAACATACCGTCACATACACAGAACAACCTCGTGTTCGTGGTGGGGCTTCCTGTGCGACTCGCTGACCCAGAGGTATATACACACATATACCCTCACATACACAGAACAACCTCGTGTTCTTGGTGGGGCTTCCTGTGCGACTCGCCGACCCAGAGGTACATACATACACCTCTACCTCCACTTTTTTTATTTTTTTTGAACGGGCTAATGCTGTTGGTCTCTAACGACCTTTACAGCGTCACCGAGCGGGTTTACAGCGTCACCGGGCGGGTTTAAGGCGTCACCGGGCGGGTTTACAGCGTCACCGGGCGGGGCCTCTACCTCCACTGTACCTTTAATTTTATATGTATAAGTATATTTCTAAAACACGTTCTCTTTATTTCCAGATACTAAAACGGCAGGAGTACTTTGGAAAATACGGCAAAATTCACAAAGTAGTTATAAACCAAAGTACAACCTATGCAGGCTCACAGGTTAGTAGTTCTTTAGCAATCTTGATACTTTTATCCTTATTATTGTAGCATGGATTGGACATGTGTTATTCACCAATCTGAACTGGAGCGTGGTGGGTTGTGACCCTTAACTAAGAATGCCTATGAACCAGCAGTGGGGAGATGTGTTGGGATTTTTCATTGACTTTTAATCTTGTCGAAAAAGTTCTAAAGTATTGGTTGTATTGAATGAATGAATGAATGTGTTTATTTGCGAAAAACTTAGCCTAATACACTGTTTCAGGCTATTTTTGCTAAATAAATAATAATAATAATAAATATGTGTGGACATTTACACAGCGCCATCTAGCCCCAAACTAAGCATGATAAGCTTGTACTATGAGAACTAGATAACTGATACAATACTTATATACTTTTTTATTTGTAATTACATACATTTACATAGAATACAATATAACACCCAGACACAGAACAAACGTCTATGTTCATCACACAAATGTTTTTCCTGGGTAGGAATCGAACCCACAGCCCTCAGTTCAGAAGACAGGGATACTACCAACTGAGCTATCGGGCCCGTCTATTATGTTCGTATAAACTTTTTCTAGTGTTGTTTACGTGGCTTTGTCTATTGTTTTAACTGCAGGATAATGAAATGAAGGCAGCTTAGCCTAAGGATCAATTCAGATCAGACGGAATTATGCTCAACTAAGTTTAAACGCTTGAGCATCGTCGAGCTATGGAGAGAGCTATGCTCATTGCCCAGTGTTTCCCTGCGAGATAATATGCGAAATGAGATCCGCACCAAAGTGACCGATATAGCTCTTAAAATTATCAAGTTGAAATGGCAATGGGCAGGCAATCACATCGCTCGTAGAGCTGACAACCGATGAAAAAGGTTCTCGAGTGACGACCACGAACCGAAAGACGCAACGTAGGCCCCCACTAGGATGCAGGAGGCCAGCAGCCACTCAAAGTGATGCTCTCTTTAGGAGGCCTATGTTCAGCAGTAGACTTTTTGAGGCTGTTAATTATCACTTAAGTGTTTATAAGTGGTAATTAAATATCAATCTTATTTCATTTAGACAAGGCTGAAAATAGTCTGCAACGCGTTGATTTTGATGTTGCATAGGTACTTACTGTTGACAGCTTTATCTAAATGGAATAAGGTTGATATTCATTAATTACAACTTAAAAAGCGCTCAAGCATTTTCCCGCCGGTTTTGTATTGACCCTAAGAAGCGTTTGACCATAATGTATACTTCTATTTTTACATTAAGGGCTGCGTTCTCTATATTCGATTAAAGTTACGATTAACTAGCCATTGAGTAATACTGATCGGGACTTAAAGGTGACGAGTAGTTCTTTCTAGTTTCACAAACGAAAATGGAGTTTGAATTAGCTACTCGCTGGGTAATAATAATATTAGGTATAATAATTTGATTGTTAGGGTAACAGGGTTAAACCAGTACCACTGAATCGATTTTACCACACGATTCTAAATGTTTATAGTCTAACAATTTGGAATCCTTTTGCTCTCTATAATATAGACTATGTTTTATTGTGATGATAGCTTCCGCCCGCGGCTTATTACTCGGTATATGTTTGGTACGACGATTGAAACGATTCTAATGGATTTTAGATTGTAATCAATCAGCAGAATAGTTAGACGCAGGAGCACAATTTTTGATAACATGCATGTGAAGACGCGGGCAGAACCTATGATAGAAAATTGTCGTTTTTTATAACATTATTCCACAGGGATTTGATGAAATTCCCGTTTTGACCATGTCCCTGGGATATTATTATACTTTATTTCTTTTATGTTTATCGAACTCATTGTCAATTTAACAGCCTAAATACTGTTCGCTCATTGGTTAAACACGATATCGATAATTATCAGGCAACCAATGAGGGTTCAGTAATTGATGTGTTAATTTGACATGAGTTTTACGAGAAACCGAGATGTACAAAACTTCAATAAAGATTCGACCCCACCGACGCGTAGAAAATTCTTTACCCATCGCTGCCTGCGGGATCACGGCGTGTCCTTCTATGAACACGAGCAGCGATCGGTGCCGAAGGGTCAATTTTTACGCTTCACAGTTCACTGACGCCACTTAAAGCCAGGATATTCGTGCATCCTTTATCTCGCTCGTGCATTGAGACAATTTTCAAGGTATTAAATAATGGAACTTCATCATCATCTCATCATAAAAATGATTTTTTTTGTTGAAAATTGGTGAAGTTATCTCTAACGGTTATCTATGAATAGATTTTTTGTATATAAAACCTTTTAATAACTTCAAAATGGTTGCAATGAGCGAGCGAGCACATGATGCATGAATATGCGGGCCGTTAAGAAACAGTCTAAACATTACGTTTTGATTGTGACCACTTCGTGTCACTTACCATCAAGTGAGACCGTGGTCGAATGTTAGCCTATTGATGATAGAAAAAACCTTTCTGAGGCCCCGGTAGTGAGTAATGCGCAGTTGTTGCAGGGGCCCTCCGCCTCCGCGTACGTGACATACGTATCGATGGCGGACGCGCTGCGTGCCATTCAGGGCGTGAACAATGTCACGTTAGACGGACGAGTGTTGAAGGGTTCGCTCGGTACCACCAAGTACTGCGCCAACTTTATGAAGAACCAGCCCTGTCCCAAGCCGGATTGTATGTACCTTCACGAGCTAGGTGAGTGGTTTTCACCGACGTGACGTCGAAATTGCTTGTTTCTAGTTGGCTGAGCGAACTCGAAGAGCCTTCGGGTTGGGCGAAAATGATTTCGTATGTCCGGCTGTTCTCTACAGGTCGCGTTTCTCAACAGGTGTTTTGTGAGCTGTTTAGATAGTATATTATTTTTTGTCGATTCAGTTGTTGGAAATATTTCAAAATGGTTAAGTGTTGGGTGGGAATGTAAAAAGAAAACATTTTAAATACAGACTTGTGAGGTCAGCAGCTCAGCGAGCTATATTAAATTTGACATAACAGATTGAATTGCCTGACCTATAATTTTCAATTTTCTTACATTCCTTTTAGATACCTAGTATCATTAGTAATATTTGCAAAGTTTAAATAAATATATAAAAAGTTTTATTGTCATTGTATTAAAAACCATTGAAGTCGAATTAACAGTATTCCCGCAGGTGATCCCAAGGCGTCGTTCACAAAAGAGGAAATGCATGCGGGCCTGCATCAGGTCTACGAGCGCAAGCTTCACAACCAGTTGTTACAGGCCACGCGAGATAAACCCCACGACAAGACTCCTAATGGATCAGGTACACACAAACCCCACGACAAGACTCCTAACGGATCAGGTACTCATTAATCCCACAACAAGACTCCTAACGGATCAGGTACTCATAAATCCCACGACAAGACTCCCAACGGATCAGATACACACAAACCCCACGACAAGACTCCCAACTGATCAGGTACAACCAAACCTCACCACAAGACTCCCAAAAGATCACATACACACTCCGAACACCACAATTTTTTTATCCAATCACAAATGTGAAGCTGAAAGGAGTTTCTATCTAATCAAATTTTTAATAATGATTAATGGTAGTGGTAAGATACACAGATGAATCCAGTTAACGTTAATATTTTCTATATCTACAGGTAATTCTAGTGCGAATGAAAGCAAGAGCAGTTCAAAAGATGGTAAGTGTTGTCCTTTTCTGGCGGTTGACGCCTTTTCTACAACATGAGACCATATTAATTCGAACTTTTCCATTGCAGGTAATCAATCGAACTTTATACCGACAACAGTGGTCACATCGTCACATATAAACGTAGTCAATTCGTCTAAGTGAGTACCGTTTTGGTCATTTTGGATCGTCACTGGATTGTCTTAAATATATTAGTGCACAATATTCTACTCTAACATTGGAATCGGCAACCTTTAAATTTTTGTCCCCCAGTTAGAAAATCTTTTTAAAGCCTTTTTTATAAACTAGCTGAAAAATAACTGACATGAATTTTTAAATTTAGCTCTTAATGCATTTTTATTACTGTAGAATTTTAAAGTAAAGCATAATGCAGTTCTGCTAAATGCCAGAAAGAATATAAATGTATGTTGTATTTTTATTCTGGTCAGAACCGCGGGGAGCCGTTGGATAAAAGAGGCAAGCAGCCGGTCAAAGTGGCTCTCTTTGGGGGAGGCCTATGTTTTGCAGTAGACGTCTTCAGGCTGATGATGATGATGATGATGATGATGATGATGATGATGATTTAGTTATAAGTTTTTTTTTGAAGAATTATTAATATACAGGATGTAATTTAATTCATTAGCATAAATTGAGCCCATGATAGCACATCATTTACAGATGATTATTAAAGAGTAAAAAGTGTAAATGAAATAATTTTTATTGAAAATTATGAAGATTGCCGCGGCGCCTAACGCAGTTGGCACGGAAGATTTTGATACATTTAAACGTTTTTATACCTTGTATGTACTAATTAAAAACAGTAATTCATTATTTTAACTAAATTTTGTATTGTAGCATTTGATAAAGTAAGTTATTCCATTTTTTGGAGTTATTATTATTACCAAACCAATGTGTTAGAATTCAAAAATTTTGGTCCACACGTGACCAGTATCAGGAGTACGATCTAGTTTCAAAGGATGCTAATGAATTCAATTACACCCTGTATAATAGCAGGACACTAGCCTATTGTTACATTTTTATCCATTTACCATCAAAATATCTTCAAATTGATTTCAGATCTAAGAAAGAACAGAATGGTAGTAATAGCAACGGTAACGCAGGCACAAGTAATGGCAAAGAAGCGTGGCCCAGCCTCGGATCTTCTCCACCCAACGACAGCCCGGCCAGAAAACAACCCAGTCCAAAACCACAACACTCTTCGGGTATGTGGAACTTTCTAGAAAGGATATATGTGGAAGTTTCTAGTATGGATATTTAAAAAGTACTTATTGATATAGGCAATTAAGCCATTATCAATTGGTACTTATCATTATCATACTCGCCATAGATTTCAAACCAAAAAGTACTGATTGAGCAACCGTCTGCAGCGTCCTCTCATTTTAATATAATATATATATATATATTTTTATGAGAATGAATGACGTGACGAGCTAGTCGTTCACCTGATGTTAAGCGACACGGCTACCCATAACAGTTGTAGTGTCACTCGGAACTTTAAAATTATAAAGTTTTGCGTGACACTGCACTGCGCACGTCATCCCGAGACACCACACAGTCCAGCAATCAGATTACCGGACTGTGTAATCAGGCCATAAAGTCTCGTTTGCCCAGTAATTTCACTAGCTTTAATGCCCTTCAAACCGGAACACAGTAGTGCTTGCACACTACTGCTTGGCGGCAGAATAACTGGCAAAGCGGTGGTACCTACCTAGACGAACTTTGCACAGAAGTCCTACCATATAGAAATTTTGCAGAAAAGTCCTACCACCTAGTAAAATATGATTGTTTTTAAAGTGGAACGTTTCACTCAGCGCGGAAAATTTGAATTTTCTTGGGTTTTTTGCCAATCATAGCTTAATTACTCAACGTGATTACATGAAAACTGATTTTGCGCAAGTAAATAGAATGTATCAACAAATTAGGATTGAAAGTATCACCTAGATGTCACTAGTTTAGCAACAAATGCGAATAAATAAATTTCATCTTGATTTTCAGGCTGTAGCCATTTGTTGCTAAACTAGTGATATCTAGGTGATACTTTCAATCCTAATTTGAAGATACATTCTATTTACTTGCGCAAAATCAGTTTTCATGTAATCTCGTTTAGTAATTAAGCTATGATTGGCAAAAACGCTAGAAAATTAGAATTTGCCGCGCTGAGTAAAATGGGGTACATTTTACTATCGACGTAAAAGAAATATGAATCTTACTAGATTATGTTGCATTTTTCATAAAGTCGCCTGCTATGTAAAAATAAGTGGTTGATCTTCCTAAAAAATAAATAAAATTAAGTTTAGATTACATCATAAAAAAGGGTTAACCAGTTCTTAGATTCGGTTCTTAGACCTTGTAATAATTGATGAATTGATTTGATTGATATTTTTTTTCTCTGTGGACTTGAATTTTATTCCAATATTTTAGGAATAAGACAGTTCTCATTTTTTGGTAATCTAGGGAGATTTTTTTATGAACCAATATTTTATTTTATAAATTACAGTTAAGTCACAAGAAAACGGCACATCATCCGAATCGTCCACGTCAGAATCTTCCAGTCCCACGCAACTACAGACACAACAACAGGCTCAAACGAAAACCAAACACACACAAGAAACTAAAACCAACAGAAATAAGGAAAACAGCACAAACGGACAGAGCAAGAAGAAAGAAAAATCAAAACAGAAATCCAGTAATAGTATTAGTAATGATTTAGAAGAGCACAACCAGAGCGAAAAAAGAGAAACAAATACGTACACCACACAAACAAACCCATCTGTGTTCGAACACGAAACGTATCTCACAAACGAATTAGACGAATTGGAATCGGACCGACACAGCTTGTTAGAAAACCATGATCTATTAGATAACAGTGACCACAGTCTTTTAGAAGATGACACACACAATCTATTAAACGATGCAAATAATGAAGTTATGATGATGCAAAGGCATAGGGAAATGCTCGCAGGACTAGTTGATAACCATATGATGCCGCATATGAAGAGCCCAGTAATGAATGGATACGGTTTACTAGACCGTGATATGGGTTACTTAGATAGACAGATTAGTCAAATTAGCCAGGGTCTGATGGATCAGAAGGATTTATTGATGAGGGAACGCAGCCAGACTGAATTGTTGATGCGGGAACGCAGCCAAAGTGAATTGTTGATGAGGCAGAATGAAATGCTAGCGAGGCACAATGCAATGGTCGAGCCTAAGCATTATATGCCTTCGTCTAGTATAGGACTTGAGTCTGCTAGTGAATTATTAGGTAAGATTGTGTGCGAGATGGTAGTTTTTGCGGTTTCTGTTGCTGTTTTCTTATGTTTAATTTACGTAGAAGTTGTAGTGTCTCCACTGTGATATTCTAATGAAAAAGACTGTTATAAGACTGCTTGCTTATTTACAAACACCATTGAATTAAGAGTTGAAATTATTGGTTTTTGTAGAAAGATGCAGAAATCTCGAATTTGTTCATAGTTTGTTTCGATCATGCAAGTGGTGTTTGAAAGATTTTTAGTTCCAAATAAAACCTTCTTATATATGACAGACATAAATGTTGCTAGAGATGCCAAAGTGTGTTGCCAGCCATGCAGCAAACAAAACTATAACATACATTGCTGTTACTGTGTAGGGCATGTTTTTAAAGTATTTTTAAAGGACGAATCGAGCTCTTAGAGCATTTAACCAATGGAGCTGTTGACCCTATAATCCGCAAGCATTATTTTCTGCTTATTTTTACGGGAGACGAGGTAAACACATCTTAAAATGCGCACACAGTTATATAATCTAGTGTAGTTATGCAGTGTTTACATGCACACTATGAAAATGTGTATGGTATACCTTGCCATCTCCATTTATAAATGCTCTAAAAATCGAGATCATTTTTAATCCTAGTCGGTGTTTATGGCTGTGTTCTAAAAAAGGTCTTTGAATAAGAAGATTTGATTTGTCATTTTCTAATGTGCTAAAACTGACTATAGCCATTAAGCTTGTACATTGGTTTCGAGGTGTGCCTTTTTACTGTAATTACATTATATACTGATAAATACGAGACGGAACGATTTGTTTTTCTGCAGGTGCTAATTTTCATCCAAATCCAAATATGCTTCCACCGTTCGGTATGCGCGTAGACAGTTCAATGGGCACAAGCTCTATGGGCGGTGGCATGTCGGCCAACATGTCGGCCAACATGTCTGGCGCGCTTGGCGGCGGGTTCATGCTGCACGGACAGCAGATGTTACAGAACCACCAACAAATGCAACAGACTGGGCTCGTTAATGGATTCGATACACAACACGCTAACGTGAGTATTGTACCTATATTCTTTTGTTTTTCAGGGTTCCGTACCCAAAGGGTGAAACTGGCCTTATTACTAAGGCTCCGCTGTCCGTCTTTCTGTCTATCACCCACCAGGCATATTCAGTAGAAATTTTCACAGATGATGTATTTCTGTTGCCACTGTAACAAATTGATAATAAAAAACAGAATAAAATAAATATTTAAGGGGGCTCCCAATCTCATACAATAAACGTGATTTTTTACTCGTTTTTATTGATAACGGTACGGAACCCTTCGCGTGTGAGTCCTGTTCGCACTTTGACGTATTTATTGAATTAGTTTTGGTAACTGACAAAACGCTTCGTTAATTTGCAGAGTGAAGGCAGATATCTCGCGGAAAATATGGACAAGTTCTTCACAGACTTCCACAAAGCGCAGCAGATGCGGCTCCAGTTGAACCGAGGCAGCGATGACCGCCGGTACAGAGATCACTATCCCCAAAATATGCTCAGTGCTGAACGGCTGGAGATGGAGCACAAACAGAGGTAATTGGAACTCTTTGCACCTCTAAAAAAAAAACTCAAAAAAAAATAGAAATCCATTTTTGGACTGTGAGGTCTCAGGATTACGTGCGCAGTGTCACGCGAATCTATAATTTAAAGTTCCGAGTGACACTGCAATCTGTTATGGGCAGTCGTGAAGCTTAACACCAAGTGAACGAATAGCTCGCCACGCCATTTATTTGCATAAAAATAGTGGTTTTAAATAGCATTAAAAATCAATCACATCCTAACTCACATCACAGACGTTTGGTGCTGAACATAGGCCTCCCCCATTAAACGCCACTGGACGTACATCATAGGGGGGGGGGGATAATCATCGTGCTTGGCTTGGTCTTGATGATCGTAGACTTATGTGCCGCGGAGAAAGGTTGCTGCTCATTCCGTGGATACACCCTTGGCCTTTAGCTAACTCGCTTATGGATAATTTAGATAACGGGTACTATAAAATAAAAATATATTGAAGTGCTTTACCAATTTAAGTTGAAATGGCATCACTGGGCAGGCGACATCGCTCGTAGAACTGACAACCGATGGGGAAGGAAGGTTCTCTCGAGTGGCGACCACGAACTGGAAGACGCAGCGTAGACCCCCCACTAGGTGGACGGAGGATCTGGTGAAAGCCGCTGGGAGCCGATAGATGCAGAACGCGAGCAGCCGTTCAAAGTGGTGCTCTCTTGGAGAAGCCTAGGTTCACCAGTGAACGTCTGCAGGCTGTTGATGATGATGATGTTCAACAATTTTAAAAGGATGTATTAATAGAAAAGTAGACCTTACGCCCATTCCAGAATGAACAATGTGCGCTCGGAAGGCGGCGGTCACCGCGCGGCCGGCGATGGAGACGATGATCTGGACTTCGATCCCTTCAAGGAAACCCAGAAAGCATTCGCAGAACTCATGGAAACGGAAATGATGCAGAACCAAGTCTCTAGCGGGTAACTCGCACGTCTCTTTTAGCTTGTCTATTTTACATGTGTGCTATGAACACAATTTAAACAAAATTGTAAGATTCTTTTTGTCTATTATTTTTTTTCTTATTGACTGTAATAAAAGACCGTAACCGACCGTAAATAAAAATCGTCTCACATTATTTTTGTCGGCTATCTTTTTGTCAATCCATTTTGTTGTTATGGCCGAATTATAGCTAATATAACCGTTAACCTGTATGTAAACGGGGCCGACCGTCAAGTCATCATCAACCGGAAGAATCTATAAACCTTAGTAGGATTAAAAACATTTCAATGACTAGTCAATAAGAAAAAATATATGTTAATTAATTAATTCTAGTGACAACATGGATCGCGTCCGCCGTTCTCGCATGCCACCTCCAGGGTTCAACAACCACATCAACTCCTTCGGCCTTGGGGCGCCACGCCAGCACTCGCACCAACAAGGTAAACTTTCACCATTAAAACAGATTTTAATTTATCAAGAACTCTGCTCTGTGAATTCATCTTTATGATTTTTTGTGGGTGTTTGTGTTGTAACTTGTAACCCAATTTGCCATCACGTGACATTGAAAGTATAGATTTAGTAGCTAAATCCTGGTCACGGCACCAAAATTGAACCATTTGTCATCGGCCTGAAAAGCTGTTCATTAAAGCGTTTAAGTAATCAGCTCGATATTACTGGGGTTTAGTTACTTAACGGGTTGGAAATGGTTTGATTTAAAATACAACAAATTATGTAAGGTACACCTTGTTTTTAATATTCACTCTCATTTTAAAACAATAAAAAAGTAACATTTCTAATTTTGTGTTTCTATTTTGTTGTGGCGTCTAATATAATTATGTCCAATTATTTTTAAGCACTCATCATTGTGCAATTACTCTTGCTAACCGAAACTACTTCTACATTTCGTAATAAAACCAACGCCATGCAAGTATTTCTTTCCCATTCAGTAGTATGTGTAAGTCTTACACCAAAAACCCACATGTCTTTAAAAACTTCAAAGCGAAGTAAACCTGTACCATATACTTGCAGGGTATATGAACAACAACTCGTCCAATCCGATGTTCTCGGACTGGACTCAGATGGACCCCGCCATCATGTCGGTAAACTTCAGCAAGGGTGCTCCACCCCCGCCTTCAGCCCTCACCCCTCAGCAGCAGGACCTGTTCGCAAGGTTCAACCAGCTGGGAGTCCAACCGAACGGTGTCAAGCACCCCGCACAGGCCTCACATTGGATGCCTCCACACGCACAGAAGCTGTCCTGGACCGCGGGGCCCTATAACTCCATCCCGCTGCCTCCGGGCTTCGCCCCCGCCAAGCCGTCGCAGCACCCCGCCGAATGCATCGACGCCAAGTAACCCCCTGAGCGCCCGATATTATATACCCTCTATTTTCACTTTTTGTTGGTGATGTGATCGATAAATCTTTGTATTAAGAAGAGCATATTTTAAACGAGAGAAATATGATAACAAAGGAATTTGTAAAATAAATTAACCTATTTGTTTTATTTAAAAAATATGATGTTGATTTATTTATTTTTATTCGTATTTTCATTCGGTTCCGGCTCGCTGTCCCCCGGTACTTTTATCATATTTTTCTTTTGCTGTTTTCTTGTTCCTTTTTCTCGTTTCACTGCGCATGTATGTATATTCGTTATTGGTTTATATATTTACTAGAATCATATCCCTGTTATGACAAATTATATTTTCTATATTAAAATGAGATGCCAATATTTCGCTGTTCCATTTGTACCTTATTGAGCCATTAATCATGAAAAAGATCATTAAAATTAAAACAAGAATTATATACATCCATTCTTTTAATGACACCTTCATCTTCAACAATATGGAGCTAGTAGTTTAGGCAGGTCTCAAAATAATGAAATGCAGATAAACAAACGATATCGCATGTTGACAATAATCACAAAGATTATAGAAACATACAAAAGCAGTGAGGTCATAGAGATAACAACAAAATGCAAAAATGAATCGCCATGAATTTTTTACAGTAAGAAAATGGCTCAAAGGATAACATTTCTGTACTATTTCCTATCTATATATCCTCGTGGGTCAGGGCCGTCCCATGGCACGGCGACCCCGTTATGCCAGATGTACTGCCCTCTGCTATCAGGGCGAAGCGCCAGGTTTACTGGGAGCTCCGCTGCCGCTTCAGGAGTCACGTTGCCAGCGCCGCGAGTCATGTCTGAGATGATGTAGCCAGGATGCACGCAGTTTACGAGGATACCTGGAATTAGGTAAGTTGTGAATTACCAAGTTATATACACTTCGGGGCATAAATACACATTATACGAATGTTTTGTAAGATTGCCTCTTATACACATCAGATATGAGAACCATGTAATTTTGTAGAGGTTTCACGCGACTACAACTGCACTGAATGCAACTGGAGGTTTGGTTTAGAACGATCTGTCAGGTCACAGGTCCCAGCTGAGTATTATAAAATAATACTTGGGGTTTATCTATAGAAACGCTTGAAACGAAGTTGCGCTACCAAAGAAAGCCTTATTGAACAGAGCAGTTAGACAACTGCCCCGTAACCAAATAAACATACTAATATCTGACGGAGTGTTACCCGAAATCATCGGAATTTACGCTTTGGAGAAAAATGTACAATTTGCAAAATGAGCACTGCGCTCAAAATGAACATTACTCAAAATGTACAATACACAGTAGGTGGATAGGACGTCAGTATAACCGCGCACGCACGACAAACGATTAGTAGCTGTTAATCTAATTGAGAAAATCATTACTATAACTTGATTGTTAACGTCATGGAATCAAAAAATTTTTGATAAATTTATCAACATAAATTGAGAATTTGAGACATACCTCTAGAACTTAAGCTTCTATGCAGCTTGAATGTATAAGCGTTGACTCCCACTTTCGAGACTACATACTCAGATTCGCCCCACCCTTCGCTGATTTCATTGTTTCCTTTTACAGCGTTGACATAACTATTCATTAAATCCTTCAATTCTGCCAAACTCAAAGCATCAGCTTTGAATTTCCCTCTCAAGCTTTCTGAAGGTATCCTTGATAGATGTCCAGAAGAACTTGAAATGTTGACTATCCTTGCCCCATCTCTCACAAATGGAAGGATCGCTTCTGTGAAATTCACCAGAGAAAAGAAATTAACCAGAATAGTTTGCTCTGCTCGAAATTCCTTTGATTCTGTTGCATCTTTCAGATATAGGATGCCAGCGTTGTTTACAATTATGTCTATTTCTTCTTTTCGATAATTAATATGTTTAGCAAAGTTTTCAACACTGTCTTGATCAGTAACGTCAAGTTGGTGATACACAGGGCTTAGACCAATATTCTTCAATTCTTCACAAGCTCTCAACCCTCGGTTTTCATCACGCGATGTCAAATATACTTTTCCGTCGTATTTTTTGCACAAGGATTTTACTATATAGAAGCCAAGCCCTTTGTTTCCTCCTGTTATAATCGCAACTTTAGTTTTCGTCATTTTTTTTACTTAAATATGATATCTACTTTTATTGATCTTAACCAAGTCATTAAAGCATTAATATGTTTTTAAGTGTCAACAATTAAATTGTAGGTAATCAGTATATCAAGAGGTTCGAGATTTTTCCGAACTTTGCAGCTTATTGCTTTGTCTATTTCATAAATATATTAATGCTTGTTACACACTGCATCACAATGTAAAATTGTAAATTGAAAGTATAAAAGTAGATGCCTAGGTAAACTAAGTACTTATAGGTAAATAAAAACTTCAAATTCAAATTACGTGACGATTTTCGCTGTAAATAATATAAAAATTAAATAATATTACTCGAATTGTATCCACTTCCCGGAGGTAATCTGCTGGTACTCAACTAAGTAGCTACTTTTAAGGTTAACTTTCAATTTCACTAAATTGGGAATAAGATTCTTATTTGGGTTTGGTTCCACTCATTTAGGTACTGTTTAACAAAACTGTTACGGGAGATACCTTCTGGATTGTTCGATACGAAACTTCATGATCATAATATTGGCCCCAAAAAATAAAGCGGCTTTATATCAAGCACTGATAACTGATTGATAACCTTGCTCTAACGCAACGCCATCTGTGCTGAATGCTCAAAACCAACTTGACAGCCGTGTTATTCAAGAGTCAAGACAAGTTTTAGTCAATATTTACCTGCGCATGCGACGTGACCTTGTAGGCTTGTACTCATAAATACGCAGTGTTTTGTTTGAGGATTTCATGAACTAAAAATTGATCATCCCACCATGCTAGAACTGCCTGGCGTATATAAACCTACGATTTTCGGTGACGAAGTAGTTCTCAGATCTATCGACTGGCTGGAGAACTTTCCTTGGCGGCACGACAACACCTCGAAGAATCACAAGGATAGATATGAAATCCTATTGTGCGTGAAGGACTTTGCCCCTGAAGAGATAAAAGTAAAGACGTCAGATGGACTGGTGATAATTGAAGGAAAGCATGATGAAAAGAAGGATGACTATGGTTATATTTCAAGGCACTTCGTGAGGAAGTATGTTCTCCCTGAAGGCTGCAAGTTGGAAGGTGTTCAGTCTAGGTTGACCCCAGATGGAGTGCTTGTTATTTCTGCTCCGAAAGAAGTAGTTACGAAGCGAGATAAAGTGATACCTGTTGCTCATTTGGGGGGCAAAAACAAATCTAAGTTGTGACTTGTAACCTATGTTAGGTAGGTTACTTATTTTTAGGTTGATAAATGGGTTGTGAAAAAACATGGGAAAATGTATCAAATGGTTTTATTGAACTAAATTTTTGGGATAAACCTTGTATTCGATTTGTGATATAATTTTAAGGAGAAGTTATTATTAAAGGGTATTATTACATATTTTATTGATTTTTTATTTATCTTGTTTGGATTGTCTTTCTTACGTTTCTGCTATAATTACCTAACGCTCCACCCGCGCATGCCTACTAGGTGTGTGGTGTATACGTAATAATTGATTTGGTAGTCCACAATCATTTCCATAATAGTAATTCAATAGATAAGTTTACACACTACTGATTCTAGAAAAAACAAATGACTTCTAGGGGCATAGAATATTGAAGAAGGAGCTTCGATGACACCGCTACTAAAAGGAAGAACAAGGGATATACAACTTAGGCTGATATAGAAAGGGACAGAGAATTTTGCAGTAAATTCTTGCATCCCTTAGGTACGCGTGGGTAAGGCGTAGCTGATTTATTAGCGGATAGATTTTTTTGTTTGTAATTTGTAATCTCTACTATGCGCGAACGAGATACAGGACACACGAATAAATATACTTTATCATCAGCCCGTAGATGTCCACTGCTGAACATAGGCCTCCCCCAGAGAGCGCCACTTTGAGCGGCTGCTCGCCTCCTGCATCCATCGGCTCCCCGCGGTTTTCACCAGGTCGTCGGTCCACCTAGTGGGGGGTCTGCCTACGCTGCGCTGTGCTATCCTTACTCACAATATATTAAGTGCATAGCAAAATCTAAGTTGGCATCCTTAACTATAAATATTTAATGATAACTACGATAGGTTTCCCGAACTAAGAATAAAATAAATAAATATGTGCGGACATTTCACACAGCGCTATCTAGCCCCAAACTAAGCATAGCTTGTACTATGGGAACCAGATAACGGATAATACTTAGATACTTTTTTGTTTGTAAATACATACATAGAATACAATATAACACCCAGACACAGAACAAACACCTATGTTCATCACACAAATGTTTGTCCTGCGTGGGAATCGATCCCACAGCCCTCAGTTCAGAAGGCAGGGTTACTACCAACTGAGCTATCGGGCCTGTCTATGTATATCACTCCAATAATTCCACTCCATCTCTAATTCCCGTGGACGCCGTAAGAGTCGGCTAAGGAAATATCCAGGTAATAGGTAGCAGCATTGTCTTCGGTAACATTAAAATCTGCGATTCCCAAGACGCCTGCCAAGCTTGGTGATGCTGGCAAACTCCGTGATCGTAAGCTTTCAGTGTCGTTTTATAAGGTAGTCCTATGTTCAGCAGTGGACGTCTCCCGGATGTGTGTTAGACAGTTAATAGGTACCTAGGTATTCAAATTTCATTTTCACTTCAAACGCTACAATATTTACTTATCATTTGCATCAAATTATACGGTATGATTTGATGCAAATGATAACTAAATACTGAATTGATGTTGCTTGCCAACAAGAATGAATAAATTATGTAAGGAATGTGTAAGGACCTTCAACTAATAAAATACATGTCCGCACCGCAACTACTACCAACTACCTATTTTGTGGCGCAGCACAAGAGTAGGCCATGCATATGATGCATGCTGTGTGTAGGTGTGTGACCACAGAGCAAAAAAAAAAAAAAAACGCTTCCCTCTACTTTTGTTTCATAGCTCTGTGTGTGTGACGATATCAGTAGGTACGATGAAATAAGATAAAACTGAAAATCAGTCAACAGATAATCAGAAATGATATGACATAATTATGCGATAGAAAAACGGTATTAAAATTAAAATAGTGTTCGCTTCAAGGTGAAATTGTTTTAATAAACTTAATCTATATCTACAAACGCAAGTGACATCGTTAATACTATATATTATACGTCCATATATCATTATCTTTATCAAATATGTGATTATCAGCAATGAAGAGTTAAAGAACCGGCGGGGAGCCGCCAATTTCGCAAATTGCTTGACAATTACCACTCTATGATCCATATGATCTCACATTTTTTATCATTTTGTATTTTAGAGTCGCAGCTATAAGGTACGTTTTGGTTAAAGAGATTTTTCACATGCTATCAAAGTTTCGATTGATCGCCCTTACCTTGAGGCCAGTTGAGGCAGTTCACCAGCAGTTATGCAGTGATGCAGACGTGTTTTCGGGAACCACGAGGTATGTGAAAATAAATATACATCGCGTCTTTAACCATTTTTTTAAATGGCTAGTTCTGTTATTTGTATTTTACAGTGGTTTGTTCGTGCGGTAATTTGTGTCTGGATTATGTTTAAAGTTGTGTAAACATGTGCAGTTTAGACAAATAGGTAGTACCTCTGTAAACAAGTACTCAGATTGTTTGATTTTCAAGTAGGTACTTGAGGTCAGTTTAGACGTCATTAGAAGAAATTTTAAGCGATGTTCCATTTTAAATCTTATAGCAGATCAATTGCAATTCCACCTTCTCCATTTCACCATCGGACGACAAGACGTACAGCTACACGCCATCCATTTATGGTTGAAACTCCTTCAATTCGTACAAAGCGGTTCGACTCGACATTTATAATCCGAGCAGCGAAAGAATGGAACATATTACCAGCGTCTTTGTTTCCCGATAAGTATAATGTGGAGCTCTTCATGTCGCGAGTGAATAAGTATCTTCTAGGCAAGCATGTATCACCGTAGACCGCATCGTCACTTTCCATCAGGTGAGATTGCGGCCAAATACGAGCCTATTCAGTTAAAAAATGAATTTTTATGTGATATTGAAGGACAAAGTACTTATAGCTTATTAAATTCTTTACATTTAATATTTTGGTTTATAGTTAGTTCTTTATATGATAGATTAAATTCTACTTCAACTCCCTATCGTCATTCCTCATCAACAGCCTGAAGACTTCCACTGCTGAACATTATGCCTCGCCCATAGAGCGCCACTTTGAGCGGCTGCTTGCCTGCTCGCTCTCCCTATATCCTAGACTGGATTATATTTTGTTTCTTTATGTTTATGCAGTCGCAGAAATCGCAGAATGAAAAAATACTTAGGTAATTATAATGCAGTAGAGATAATTATGGTGTCCATTCGGGGCATGTGTCAATAAAACTTTGTCCATGACCGTGCCAAACGGGTAACGAAAGATCGATGGCGGTGGGCATCCATCTTAATTAAGAAATGCCTACCCTCCTAGTTGTGCTATAAATTCTTAAAATTTCAATTTACCTAAGTGGAATCCACAGACTTTAATCTATTAGGTACGTCATAGAGGGATAAAGTGCGAACTTAGTAGCTGTTAAACTTAGTGCAGACGTTAGGTAATATTATGTCGAATCCACAGACCTGTACCTCGTTGAATCGTTGACAGGTAGGTACAAAATATAAAAACGTTCATACCTATTCCACGTTTATTAGTAACAAAAATACTATGTGTCACGGGACAAACCTACTAATTAAAGATAAGCCCTCGAATTGGTGTACCAATTTAAAACGAGCCACAGCACACAAACAATGTAGCATTGAATCAAAATAGGTAGTCCCCACTTCATACCTAGATCCTGCGGGTGATGTCCACTGCTGAACATACGTTTCCCCTTGTTCCCGTTGTTTCTTGTTGCTTGGCTACATTATTGTCTCGAGCATCCACGTTGTCGGTCCATTGGTCTACCTATGTTGACTACGCTGTTTCTTCCGGTACGAACCGTATGAACACAATTAGCTGTTCTTTGCTTCCGGTTGGTGGTTACTTAAAACCATTCTTTCCCAACGGTGGTGGGTGGTGGGTGGAGTTCTGTGGTGCTGCCTGCCCACTTTCAACTCGCTAATTTTGAAAGCAGGGCAACTATTTGTGCTCTGTATGTCTGGGTGTGTGTGGGACTGTCCTCGTAGTTCCCAATTTACCATACAGCGCCTTCAGCAGCTTGAGAAACGGATTTTGGCATAAAAGCGCAGGACTCGTGTTTACGGACACTAGGACAGACTTTTATGGTAATAAATGACGTGACGAGCTAGTCGTTCACCTGATGTTGAGCGACATGGCTGCCCATAACAGTTGCAGCTTCACCCGGAACTCTGAAATGTAAAGTTTCGCCACACTGCACTGCGCACGTCATCCTGAGACATCAGCACAGTCTAGTAATCAGATTATTAGACCGTGAGATCAGGTGTTAAAGTCTCATTTGCCCAGTAATTTCACTAGCTACAGTGACCTACAAACCGGAACACAGTATAGTGCTTGCACTCTATAACTTAGCGGCAGAATATGTGATATCTAGATGAACTTTGCAGAAAAGTCCTACCACCCATTATTCTGATTAAGAGCTTTATCCATTCAGGCTACATGTAACATTGATAACTAACATTCGTTGCTTTTGACTTTTCGAAAATAACCATAAATATATACATATATTAGAAGTAGACCTAAGACAAATAATTATTATCTCTTTGATAACCTTCATTGTGCATTAACAGATAAAATCCAGATTATCGCCATCGCCAACACCTGCGTTTTGGATGTCTGACCATTTGCTGTACTTATACCTAATAAATGAATAATAGCAGATACATTATCGCATTCCATTCATGTTATTAATCGTTTAGAGGTACTAATCTAACTAATCGAAATTAAAGATCACCTCACCTTTGATAAAAAGTTAAAACGTAAAATGAAATCGCGAATGTATCTTTTCCTTTTTTGTGATCGGTTGCAAAGAGGTAAGCGGAAGAAAATGGGGTTTACCGTTGTCCCCCACGTCTTCGCCCCCATAGGGCACAGCGGTAACATTTAGGGTCCAATGGGAAGTTTTACATTTTGGGCCTTACGCGGGGCCAACGGTGATATTTCTCGTTGGATATTCCCCTTGGCGCCCATTATTATATTGTGATTATCTATCTATACTTATAATAAAACTGTAACAGGCGAATGTAGGCAGGGGCTAGCGCACTTACCTCCTTTCACCTTCATCCATTTATCTTTTTCCTTTATCTTTTTCTCTCTTCCTTCTCTTGTTTGACTGTGATAAGGCGTAAAACTAATAAAACCGTGCGAAGCCGAAGCGGGTCAGCTAGTTTCAAATAAAATCACAAAACGAATCCAAATGTTATTTCAGTAAGCGCTTCGTTCTCTATATTCGATTAAAGTTACGATTACCTTAGCCAGTGAGTAATACTGATCGGGACGTAAAGGCGGCGAGTAGTTCTTCCCAGTTTCACGAACGAAAACAGAGTTTCGATCAGCTACTCAGTGGGTAAAAATTTAGGGTGATCTGTAGCAACGTCAACTGTTCATTTCGTTCGTTCAATAGTCACCCTGACTGCTGTCAGTGACGCCATTTTGGGTTCGTTTTTTATTTTTTTTTGACATTTTTATGTGCCAGCTATATGCTGCGGTGCGGTAGGTGCCCTTCAAAGAGAATTTATTACCTACCTAAAAACAGTAAGTAGGTAAAAATTTACCTTTACTAAATAGGGTATCAACTAATTAAATTAATGTAATGAGGAATGTAATACGAATTTAGATTACTTACCTATAGGTACCTGAAATATGGTTTTATCTTATTTTTTTTTTGCTATTTCTAAAATGAATATATTCTAAATAGAATGCCTGTTTAAATAGACATTCTATTTATATTACAATCTAGTCATCTACTTGACTAATGAGTAATTCGAATTTAACCTAAACTTCTACAATTACAAATCTAAATATACTAAGAATGTGTCCAATAACACGTTTCTTATTGTCTCTATTAAGGCGAAGACACATGGTTCTTGTGTTCTGTTTAGGTTGCACTTGTTTGCACTGCACCACACTATACTAACATTTTATACACTATGTCACTACACTAACTCAAATGGTTTTGTTCTTTTTAATCTTCTAACTATATCCGTGTGGTCGAGCAGCTGGATTGCTTCGACGTTCACATGATGATGAAGTCTGTAATGGTGACTTTCTGCGTACTTCTTAATAATTTTGACGACAACCTCTATATTAAGGTCCCGATGTAGGTCGTCATTTCGTATGTACCAGGGTGCATTTACAATTTCCCTTAGTACCTTGTTCTGAAAGCGTTGGATCATGAGGATATTACTCTGTTTGATACAACCCCAAAGCTGTATACCATAAGTCCATACTGGCATCAGGACTTGTTTATATAACAATATTTTGTTGTGTACTGACAGAGTGGAGTGTCTTCCAAGCAGCCAGTACATTTTTTTAAACCGTATGTCAAGGTCTTCTTTTTTCTTCTTGACGTGTGCTTTCCAGCGAAGCTTTGCATCAAGAGTCATACCTAAATATTTGGCTGTATTCTCATATGGGATTTGGCAATTGTTAATATAAATCGGAAAATACTGATGTTGTTTGTTACTAAAGTCAATATGGGTCGATTTGGATTCATTGAGTTTGATCCTCCATTTTAAAGTCCAGTCATGGATTTTATTTACAGCCATTTGCACCTTTTCTGTTGCTTCTTTATGGGTATTTCCCACCCCTATTATTGCAGTATCATCAGCAAAGGTCGCGATGGTGTTATTATCGAATTCAGGTATATCACAGGTGTATATCAGGTACAGGACCGGACCTAAAGCACTACCTTGCGGTACACCAGCTTTTATTTCTTTTATATCTGAGTATGTATTCTCTTGCCTTATCCTAAATACTCTATTCGATATATATGATTCCAAGATGTCAGCAAACTATTTTGGTATCATTGTTCTTAGTTTGTGTATAAGGCCTTCATGCCAAACTTTATCGAACGCTTGCGCTACATCTAGGAATACAGTAGAGCACACTTTCTTATCTTCAAGAGATTATTCGATGATGTTTGTGATTCTGTGCACTTGATCAATGGTTGAGTGACTTTTTCTAAAGCCAAACTGATGTTCTGGTATTAGGTTGAGTTGATCAATTACTGGTTTCAGTCTTTTGGGTAAAAGTTTTTCCAACAACTTTGACATAATGGGGAGCAAAGAGATCGGCCTGTATGATGATGCTTCATGAGGCGGTTTCCCTGGTTTTGCTATCATTATGACCTCAGCGACTTTCCAAAGATCTGGTATATATTTCAACCTTAGTGAGGCGTTGATAAGAGTTGTTAGTTTAACAAGTGCTTTTTTCGGGAGATTATGTAGTATTTCTCCTGGTATTAGATCAGGTTTTATCTTGACGCAATAATAAAAATTAAAACAACACAAAACAAAAATATCATAATATTATATAAGTATTTAAACGTATTATAATTGAACAAAAACTTTTTTAGTAGTCATTATCATCATAATCATCAGCCTGAAGACGTCTACTGCTGACATAGACCTCCTCCAAAGAGCACCACTTTGAGCGGCTGCTAGCTTCCAGTATCCATCGGCTTCTCACGGTTCTGAGCGGACTGTTTTAGTAATTAAATACAATGATTTCTATATTCATTAGTATCTGATCTGGAAATAGAAACGAATAGTCGATGTTTTTGTAGCAGTAGCGTAATCAACAGGGTTGGTACTTTTTAGTTCCGTAGATCTCAGTATTTGTGGCATGCAAACTATAATAATAAATTACAAACACTTGCGAGCTTGTGGCAAGTTTTGCTATAGCCGTTGGTTAACCGTAATAATCAGCAGCGGATGTGTCCTGTAAGTAGCAGCCTGGTTTACGGGTCGGCTAGCGCTACTCGGACATACTGAAATTCGTTACTGCAGTTAAAAGTGACATTACGTGGTGGCTAGCCAACTCGGAACTTTACTCGAATATAGAGAACGAAGTCCGATACTTCTTACATTACTTAACTTCGTTAAGTAATGTAAGAAGTATAAGTACCTGGTTTTCTTTATCTATTTTCTTCCTTAGAACACCACAGGACGGATAATGCAGACTGATTCTCTAATGGAATACATCCTGGTGAAGTACCGATGGGTGATCGTGATGACGACACTGCTACCACTTTCCTTCCTATGGAAGGTGTGGTCCACCATCAGGAACTATGTGGTGTTCAAGATGAACAGCGCGCCCAAGATGCACGATATGAAGGTTAAGGAAGTTCAGAGGCAGGTGAGGAAATCTGTGAAATTATAGGAATACTTTTAAAGAGGGCATTACAATACAATACAATACAATACAATACAATACAATACAATACAATACAATACAATACAATACAATACAATACAATACAATACAATACAATACAATACAATACAATACAATACAATACAATACAAACATACTTTACTGAACACAAAAAAAAACACAACAATAAATATGATACAACACAAAGAATGGTAGAACAACGGGCGGCCTTATCGCATAAAGCGATTTCTTCCAGGCTACCTCTGTATGGATAGGAATAAAACAGTCTTAAAAATGCGGTTGGTGCTATTCAATCTACATATATACCTAACCAATAGTAATAATAATATAAGTACCTCACGTTTTTCTAGGAGAGATTTTACGTTTCCATGAGTTCTAATGAGATCACTGATAAACAGCGGATTGATGTCCACTGCTGAACATAGATTTTGTCAAATTCGCACTCTTAGTGATCACAGAAGATTTTAATGTACCGAGGAGAATGATAATTTAGGGTATAAAATTATATCATCATTAACAGCCTGCAGACGACCAATCCTGCGAACCTAGCCCTCCACAGAGCACCACTTTGGCTGATCGCCTGCATCCATCGACTCCCCGTGGTTTTCACCAGCTCTTTGGTCTAAAAATTATACTTAGGTATAGATATTTGCGTCTAATGTTTCAGGTAAAGAAATGGTTATCTGGCGACCGTTCCACCCGCCTCTGCACCGCTCGGCCCACCTGGCAGACGATGTCGTTCCGCCAGGGCCTCTATAAGAAGACCTTCACCAACATCAAGATCAACCTCGTGGATATTTTGGAAGTCGACACACAGAACATGGTAAGAGATACATAAGAAAAAATCCATAGGTAAGGGTAAGGGTAAGGGTAAGGTAAAATCCATAGTAAACTTTGACAGCATCATATTAAGCATAATAGGCATGATGACTACTATTAAAAATGTACAAGTAAATAATGCTTTCATAAAGAAGATTAAAAATGAATGCAATAATTGAAAAAATAAGTAAAATCGGTAAATAAATCACAGAGTAATAAGCTTTTAAAGTTTCTATACGAGGCATCTCCTGACCCCTTCTCGCGAAACAGAGCGCCTCCACAGTTACTATCAAAAATCCACCTGTGACGTCACATGCTAAAGATATTGTATATAAAGCTACCACAGCTTAGTAATGAGGTACTATGACGACATTGCTCTGACGTCACTGGCTGTTTGAGCTATCTCTTTCTATTCCGGTTTTTAAAATGCTTCCATTTTTGTCGTTTTTTGAGATATTTTATTTTTGTTTTCACAAATGTTTATCATTTGAGGAATATTTTTAATTTATGCAAAAAAAATTTTAATCAATATGCCTATTATTATAATCTGGTGAAAACCACAGGGAGTCGATGAATCCAGGAGGTGACCAGCTGCTCAACGTGGCGTTCTATGGGGGAGGCCTATGTTCAGCAGTGGAGTTCTTCAGGCTGTTGATCATGATGATGATGATGATGATGATGGTTGGTCCTGGACCTAATTTTAGTGGACCACTTTCGGGAAGCAAGTATACCTACTTTACCTTCCCTCTATTATATACTTATATGTTTCTGTGGCGGAAGGAGCAGCGTAGGCAGACCCCCCACTAGGTGGACCGTCGATCTGGTGAAAACCGCGGGGAGTCGATGGATGCAGGAGGCGAGCAGCCGCTCAAAGTGGCGCAGTTTGGGGAGGCCTACTATGTTCACCAGTGGACGTCTTCAGGCTGTTGATGATGATGATGATAATGATGGTGATGTTTCAGGAATGAAATGAGCCTTGATAATGTGAGTTAGACTGACTCCGAAACGTTGGTACAGACTATACAAGCAGACACAGCGTTTACCTAAACTTATCAAGACCGTCTCTCCGCGGCATTTATTTATTCTATGACGTGGGTAGAAAGGAAATGACCTTTTGCTGAAGATTTAATTCTAGAGTCAGAAATAACAGTTTTTGCTTTTATATTGTTTATGCATGTATACAGTCTTTGATGGACAAGATTTTTGTAATTCTGATAGCTTTGTCGTTAGCTGAAGGTGATACGAATAATTTAGATCCCAGGAAGGCAGATATACCTACTGATCTTTACAATATGACATTTACCATCATAAACTTACCTACAATAATACTACCCCAGATAATATAATACCTACAGTACAGATGCCCCATCCCATACAAGGGAATAACTCGGGCTATTTTACAAGTTTTTTTTCTGCATAACGCAAGTTTATCAAGTGACATTTATTGCATGGACAACTGGACACTAACTAGTAACTCTCTAGACACAATTACTACATTTTTTCAATTTCGGGCTATTTTTCGTTTGTACCTGATGGGACCCCACTATAATACGTACCTAGCAATGATATTTAAATGATATTTTTATAAAGGTCTTAAGTTTATTCCAATCAGTTTTGGTTTAATTGTTTAGTTTTTCCATTTTAAAAACGATAATAAACGCAAACATTAATAATAATTATACTTTAAATTGCCATTAATTTGTGTGTAACAAACCCGTTTTACAAATGCTAAATATAATTTACCTAGGTAACTGAGTGTATAATTGAATTCATCAGCGTCCTAAATTTGAAACTAGGTACTGACTTCTGCAATGACACCACCACTCACGTGTGGATCAGGACCATACAAATGAGTAATGACACACATCACACCAACACTCGGAAGACGTCCACTGTAGAACATAGGCCTCGTCAATAAAACGACACTGGACGTTTACGTGGAGGAAAATCTACCACCATCACCACGCCTGGCACGCTTGGACCAACATATATGAAATCTAACGCATCGATTAGATCGCATCGACGCATCGACGGGCCCGATAGCTCAGTTGGTAGTATCCCTGCCTTCTGAACTGAGGGCTGTGGGTTCGATTTAGGAATCGAACCCACAGCCCTAGGTAGGCCCAGGACAAACATTTGTGTGATGAACATAGATGTTTGTTCTGCGTCTGGGTGTTATATTGTATTCTATGTATGTATTTACAAACAAAAAAGTATATAAGTATTGTATCAGTTATCTGGTTCCCATAGTACAAGCTATGCTTAGTTTGGGGCTAGATGGTGATGCGTGAATTGTCCACACATATTTATTTATTTATTTATTTAGATATTGATAAACACAAAACAAGCCACAAATACACCACAAAATGGGATAATTTATTTTTGCAATTCCAGACAGTGCGCTGCGAGCCCTTAGTGACAATGGGTCAGCTCTCTCGAACGTTAGAGCCTTTAGGTCTGGCGCTCGCCGTAGTTCCCGAGTTAGATCAGCTGACGGTCGGAGGGCTGGTGATGGGCACCGGCGTGGAGACATCCTCGCATCAGCACGGCCTCTTCCAGCACATCTGTCTGCAGTACGAACTGGTGCTGGCTGATGGATCCGTCGTCACTTGCAGTAAGGTACAGATTTTTTAGTTTCAGATTTGTCAAGATTGTGACTGGTTTTAGTTAGCTAAAAGAATCGGATGTTTGTAATGTAGGTCTCGTGTTGAGATGAAATGAGAATGAGAGGAAAAAGCATAAAGATGTGATTAGAAGTAGGTTGGAGTAAAAGGATGAAAAGAAGGTGAAGGGTAGTAGAGATGCTTTCGAAGATTTCGTTAGCTAATATTTCGTTTGTTATATTCCAGGATGAAAACCCAGATCTTTATTACGCAGTGCCGTGGTCATACGGAACCTTTGGATTCCTTACATCCGTCGTTATCAAAGTTATACCAGCTAAAAAGTAAGTTGACTGATTTTAGGAAAATTCTGTATGTGCACGTCTACATGACATTCTTCAACTATATATTATAATAAGTTCTTCCGCATCCAAAAATCATCAGTACTTATTTGAATTTAGATATAAGGTTTTATCAACTGTTTTGTCCAACCTAAATTCAGACGTTTCTTGAATATTTCTTTTAGATACGTCCGCGTCCAGTACCATCCATACACGAGTCTCGAAGGGTTGTCGAAGAGGTTTAGAGAAGAGGCTCTGAAGAAGAACCCTCATGAGTTCGTGGAGGCTCTCCTGTACAATAAAGATGCTGGTGTGGTGATGATCGGAGACATGGCAGATGAAGTTGGGAGGGATGGAAAGGTTAGTACCTAATAGCCTAACATTGTCATAAACTCTTTTTCCACTGTTTGGTTTGAAGCAATCAGAGCTATGTGTTCCGAAGATGTAGGTGATCTTGAGCTATCGGTAAAGGTTAAAATCGTAAGAAAACTGCAGCATACTAGCAGGCCAGATAAAATAATACCTATAGTACAGATGCCTCATCCCATACAACGGAATAACGTGGGCTATTTTACGAATTATTTTATTTCTGCATAACGCTAGATTATCAAGCGACATATATTGCGTGTTGGCGAAGTATTGGGCCAAATGAATACACTGGACACTAACTAGTAACTCTCTAGACACGATTACTACATTTTTCCACGTTCGTACTTGTTTTCGTTTGTACCTGATGGGACCCCATGCTAGCAGTAGTAGGGCGTTTAATAGTGCTCGCGTGGCTATTAATTAGCTACCATCCCATGTGAAGAATCTATCGCGAAAGCACTTAGCAGTTCGTTTCGGTAGCCAGACCAGCCAGACCAAGAAACTGGTTGGTCAGACTCTACGAACTCTTCAAAACTGGGGGGAGCCGTTGGATGCAAGAAGCAAATAGTTAATTTAAATGGCGCTCTTTGTGGAGGCTCATGTTCAGCAGTGAATATCTTCCTGCTGATGATGATGATGATTTAGCGCGGCACCATGAAATTCTACCATTTTAGATATAATATAGTTTTTTTTTAATTCTTTATAGGCAAAGCATTTGACTACTGTCTCACCTGATGGAAAGCGATGACGCAGTCTACGATGGTGCATGCTTGCCTAATAGTAATCGTTTCCAGCTGAACCGAATTGGTAACTGGCACGCGGAGTGGTTCTTCAAGCAAGTAGAGAGACATCTGAAGAGGAAGCGATCAGCCGTGGAGTACATTCCACTGCGCGATTACTACCATAGGCACACGAGGAGCTTCTTCTGGGAACTACAGGTAAAGCCACCACTTGATTTCAGAAGAAAATAATATTTTCTACCTTTTTTGAACGAGTTTGGGCCTTTTGACACGAAATGGTTTCAACACAGTCGTCGGCGCTGGCGACAGCGAGGGTTCAATCTCTGTAGATCCATAGGACGATGGAACTAGTGAAATTTTATTTTCTCATTGGATCTGTTTTCAAGGACAACACAAAATGGGGGGACTAAATACTAGTGATGTATTAATTAGCATTCGCATTAATTTTTAGCATGTGGAAACTCAATTAGCATTTAGCAAATGAAATGTAGTTGCAAAATTCTGTGAAATATGAAATTTCATTTCAATGCATTTAGTTAATTTTGAATTTAATTTTTAAAATAAAGTTTCATTTCATGTTTCATTTCATTTAATTTTTCATATCCGTTTCATTTCATTTTAGCAAATAGCATAGCAATAGCAAATAGCATGCTAAGCCTCGTGAATTAGCATGTTTATGAAATTTACGCAAAATAGTATTAATTGCCATCGCTACTAAATACTAGGGACATCCCTAGTAATGGCTTTGCGTGAACGACTCTATGACCATCAGCACGCAAAAGGGTGGGTTTTTTCACCAATAGTTAAGGTGACTATAAGCGACGTCGGACAATGGCTCAAGGGAATTCTTCTAAAGCGAGGAAATTAAAGAAACTGTAGCTGAAGGTCTTCAGAGGTGTATATTTTTCCAAAACTATTGACAGAGTACCACTCACATTCGTAGTATTCTAATTTCAACACTATTTTTTATAAAAGATCGAATAGGAGGTGCGTCCCCTAGTGACCAATGGTCAACCTGCAACAATTTTCATCATTGTTTTGAATTTGTTAGAGTTTTTAACCATTGGTGAGAAAATAGTAGGTAACCAATGGTAGAAGGGTGAGAAAAATGGTCAAAGAACTAATAAAAGGTGCAGAATTTCAAATAGGGGACAAAGATTTACAATTTATACGGATGGTATAAAAATTTTACTAGGTGGTAGGGCTTTTCTGCAAAGTTCGTCTAGGTAGGTACCACCGCTTTGCCAGTTATTCTGCCGCCAAGCAGTAGTGTGTAAGCACTACTGTGTTCCGGTTTGAAGGGCATTGTAGCTAGTGAAATTACTGGGCAAATGAGACTTTACTACACTGTTAATCTGATTACTAGACTGTGTGATGTCTCAGGATGACGTGCGCAGTGCAGTGTCACGCGAAACTTTATTATTTTAAAGTTCCGAGTGACACTGCAACTGTTATGGGCGGCCGTATTGCTTAACATCAGGTGAACGACCAGCTCGTCACGTTATTCATTCCCATAAAAAAATATAAAAAAATAAGACAAAACTAGTAAGGGGCAAACAGCGAACAGACCGTGTTGAAACCACAGAGCTAGAATTGTAACTGTAAATAGCCTTGTAATTACATATTTATTTATACTTTCCAGGACATCATTCCATTCGGCAACAACCCGATATTCCGGTTCCTATTTGGGTGGCTGATGCCGCCGGAAGTGTCACTCCTGAAGCTGACGCAGCCGGAAGCTGTCACCAAGCTGTATGACCGAGCGCACGTGATACAAGACATGCTGGTGCCTATTGAGTGTTTAGAGGAATCCGTGGATCTTTTCCATCGGGAGTTTGAGGTTAGTTGCTGTAATTGGTACCTCAAGTGTCCTGAAGATGATGGAGGCAGAAGCTGTTCACATCACATCACACCATCAGCCTTTTTGCGTCCACTGTTGAACATATGATTCCCCCTAATGGGAGGCCTCGGCCCTGCACCAATGACTTCAAGTTATATGCGGAACTTTAACTCGCTCTTACCATCCTGAGGAAACCAGTATGTTCACGAATCACAAAGAGAACATGTGTCATCCAACAACCCGCACTTAGCCGGCGTGGTTGATTATGGCCACAGTCTCTCCGAGTGCGATAATGCCTTTCTCCCAGCAGTGGGAATGACGTATTAGGTTAACGAATAACCTAAATACTTATAGGGTAGAAGGCTATGGAATAGTCGCAATCATTGGTCACATTAAGAACATTTCGAAATGGTTTTTCCCAAAATGACCCGTCATTTTCCAGGTGTACCCGATGTGGTTATGCCCCTTCAAGGTGTTTAACAACCCTGGCCAGTTGATGATCAAAGCGGTAGACTCACAGATGTTTGTCGACATCGGCGTCTATGGGGTGCCTAAGGCGAAAGGATTTGAGACTGTAAGTAAGAAAGGCCCTTCAATATTTTATTTAGTCAATATTTTATTCAATATTTTATTTTATTTAGTATTACGGGTTTTATTATTATACCGCCGGGACCACACAGCTAAAATAAATTTGTGGCATTGCGTTTCATATTTTTCTTTCGCGATCGAAAGAAAAATACGGAACGCAATGCCACAAATTTATGTCTTCAATAGACTTTGAAACTTAAGAGAACCGTCCTGATATTTGAAAATGTTATTGCGGTCGCTCTGCTCTCTACGCGTATGATAGAGACAATAGAGCCCATGAGTGAATTTACCTACAGTTTATAGTTTCGGGCGCCAACGGGTTTCACCCTCTAAAACTTGACAAAAACTTTTTTTTCTTATATTTTGGCTCCACACATAGTGTATTTAGCCAGTGTCAAGTATTGTATATTTTAATCAAGTTTTAGAATATTTTACGTACTCAAGTCTTAGTCATAGTCATAGTCCAGTCAAAGTCATGCTCTAGTAAAGTGGTGGCAACTTTACTAGAAGCTTCTATGGAACTTTGGAAGCAACACGAAAAACCACGTTTCACCACAGTATATCACTTGCCCACACTCATGCTCATAATTCAGCACTTAATGCCACCAATTTTTAAACATTAACTCTGGAAAAGGCACAAGTTTTGAGAAATAATACAAATGCAACGACGTGAACTTTTCCGCGTTCCTGCCAAAACTCTACAAAAACTTTTGAGATTGATGTCAATCGTTTGTACAGATAAATCTTCACTATTAATTCACCCGTTTTTACAGGTATCGTCAACCCGTAAAGTAGAAAAGTTTGTAACCGAACACAGCGGGTTCCAGATGCTTTACGCGGATACCTACACAACAAGAGAGGAGTTCCGAGAGATGTTTGATCACACGCTGTACGACAGAGTGAGAGATTCCCTCCCTTATTGTAAGGAGGCCTTTCCAGAGATCTACGGAAAGGTTAACAAGAGTGTGAGGAAATGAATCGAATATACTAGAGATTAAAATGAATGTGAAAAAATATAGCTTCTTTGAAGCTCTATATTTGTTTCAGTAAAGTACTAATCGCAGGATCGGTCCATAAAAGGATTAGACCGCAAAACTTGGAAAGAGGGAAGGGAGGCCCATATGGGCTAATATAATATTTAACCACTAAATAGCCAAAATTAAAATTTGTTTTGAACTTGCTTTGCTTTATATTGCAGCTGCAGCTTATTCAAAAATATATAATTTATTTCCATTTAACATAAACCTATTTTAACCTATTTTTTTTAAATCTTAAAGAAAAATGATTCACAAAGCTACCTAAAACTAAAATAAAACTTAATAAAACCAATATAAATGGGGGTTTAAAATTTTCATAACGTTAAAGCATTCACTAAAGTAGGTTAACTAAACTACCTCCGTCTTTTTCATTTCCCCTTTTAAAGAAGAGACAGCGCTATACCATAAGTTACGCTTTCGAGAACATAAGAACTTCTAAGTTATTTTTCTTTCTATCCTGTTTGAATGAAAACTTATTGTAATTTGTATTATGTTATAATTCACGAGGGCTGATGCTAGCTGAATTTTTCAATATTTTTTACTAGCCATTTAATATCTTTAAAAATGATGAAATGTGCGAGTGAGATAGAGGTCTCAGATGGAGTCATAGTATTTTTGTTAGGGTGTGATCGTAGATGTATATGCTGAAAGATTCAATTTAAAAGTTGTTTTGTATTGTATATTGTAATAGTGATCTATTCTCATGTAAGTAATTAAAGAATTATTTGGTTTTTCTTGTTATTCGTTTTTGTTTAGTTAGTTTTAGTTTGGTAGATTAGATAATTAATTAATATATAACTATAGAATTTAAATTGGATTTTTATTTTCTGACACTTACAAGTTAAACACCTAAGTAGGTACGTGTCGAAGAGCCACGTCTCTTCAACTACAAAAACATCCAACTTTTGTGGGCAGCCATGACGCTTAACATCATGTGAGCGACAGGCTCTTCACAGGCTCTTCAGAAATATAGTAGTAAACATAAATATATTGGACATAAAAACTTATTTTTAAAATCTGAAATTTTCGATAAAAACCCCATTACATAAAAGAATATGTATGTAATTCTGATCTGCAGGCCGTAGGTTCGATTCCTACCCAGGTCAAACATTACTGAAATGAACAACGATATAAAAATTTAAATATTTGAGGACATTTCACACAGCGCCATCCAGCCCCAAACTAAGCTAATTATCTTTTTTTTTTTATTTATTTATTCATTACACATTACACTACAGTATCAAAAACTTCGCACCAAAAAACCACGGTAGGTTTGACATGATGCTTGCATTCATTACGCCCGTTATGATTTAAAGTAATTAACTAAGAAATTAACTAGGTATACTTAGATTAATAATATTAATTAGGTCATACTTCGAATTTCATTTTACAGACGTGAGAGGGTACGTACGGTATGAGATCTATCTTCCTCTCTTCTAATGTTGCGTGCCCGACAGGGTCCATGATGAGCTGTAACTACGTAAACGAACATCTTTAAACAACATTGTGGAATGCAAATAAACAATTGAATTGTATATATCAACGAGCGGCTAACCAAAGACAACCGACAGATTTTTAATAAAGCTCGCCTGCTGTGTAAACAGCATAATTGGAAGTACGCATGGACACGTGAGGGAAGAGTACTTATCAGACAAGCGGATGGAAAAGCTGCATTTCGTTTACGCAATGAGTATGATTTGGACAAAATTTTTAAGCATGAGAAATCGGGTACTTGCTCTAATTAAATATAATATGAAACTACAACTCTTTGTTTTCGTCGCTTTAAACACATTGAGTTCAACTTCTGTGAAGGGAAAATATATATTTTATTATTGTGATAATTGTTATTTCGGTATTTGTATTAGTTATAGAATCCTTGTTTATATTATGTATATTTCCGGTAAAGTATGTTTATCATTTGTAAGTTATGGGCAGATTAGTTGTTGGTTGTATATTGATATCTTAATATTATTCGAACATTTAGTAATTTTATCAATGTCTGGACTACATTCACACACACGTACTCACCCTAATTACACTTTTTACAAATACTCTTATACACAGACAGGTATTGGGAACGTAGTCGATACGCGGTTATTATTAATGCCTGACAATGGTTATTAAAAATGCAATGAAAACCCGTTTGAAACTTGGTCTCCTCAATGTTAGGTCACTGAATACTGGCAGGGATGAGTTGGAAGCTACTGTAGTGACTAACAAACCCGATATATTAGCATTAAACGAAACGTGGATTCAAGAAGGTCAAGAAATGGTTGCACCTGTTCTGCCTGGGTACGTTTTAAAGCACCGAGCACGTAAAACAAACAAGAGAGGTGGTGGAGTCGGTTTTTATGTTAGGAAGGGTTTAAGGGCACGAGTGCGTGCACACCCAAACTCACAACTAGAGCAGTTGTGGCTTGAGCTTACTCTGCCTGGTGCCCGTATGGCTGTTGGTACAGCATACAGACCAGAAAGTGTCAAACTGGATACTGCATTGGACGCTCTCAACGAGTCATTTAGTGTATTTGCGAATTGTGATTATGTTTGTCTTCTTACAGACTTTAATATAAATTTACTTGAGCATCATAGTTCAAAATCTAAAGAACTTTTAACTTTTTTTAGTCAACTGAGCCTTGAGCAAGTTGTCCAGGAACCGACCAGAAAAACGGAAGAATCTCAAAGCTTGATAGACCTGGTAATAACTAACATCCCTGATAAATGCAAAAAAATTACTATTTTACATAATATATGTTTGAGTGATCATGCTCTGGTGTTGAGTGAGTTTGATATTAAGAAACCCAAACCGATCGCCCGATTTATAGAAAACCGCTCGTTTAGATCTATTGACGAAAATTCTTTTAACAGTGACCTCCAGTCGATTCAATGGAATGATATTCCCCTTATGGAAGAGCTGCATTTGATGATCGAGAAATTTAACGAAAATATGGTAAATCTTTTTGACAGGCATGCCCCGCTTAAGCGAAAGAGAGTAAAAGAATTACCCAAACCATGGATAACAGATATGATAAGGTTTATGATGTCATTAAGAAATAAAGCGCTACTAAAAGCTCACACCAAAAAAACAGATTCTTCAAAAGAATATTATAAAAGTCTCAAAAATTTAGTCATAGGTGCAGTAGAAAGGGAGAAAAAAGCTTTTTTTACACATTATATAAATAACAATAAAAATCAGCCTAAAAAAATGTGGAAATACATAAAAAATATAAAAATCATAAGTAAAGACCCCATCATTATTCCAGGAAACTTGAACGACCCAAATTTAATCAATAATCACTTTTTAACTATTCCCGGCGACGGAAGTATAGACATTGCGACTCTTCAGTTTTTTCAAACAAACAAAGCTACTAATAGTATATTTGTACTAGAGCCTACGTCTATGGAAACAATAAGTAAGGTTATCCTTCATATTAGTACTAACGCATCAGGGCACGACCAACTTAATGCGGATATGATAAAACTTACTCTTTCGGAGACCTTACCATGTGTTACAGCAATCATAAATCGCTCGATTGAACGAAATATTTTTCCTGAATCATGGAAGCGAGCTTTGGTCAGGCCAATACCAAAGTCACAATCTGTAGAGCAGCTTAAGGATCTGAGACCAATTAGCATACTTCCTGTTTTATCAAAGGTCCTAGAGAGAGTGGTGTTTAATCAATTGGAAACATACGTCAATTCGGAACATATCATTCCCTCGTTTCAATCAGGCTTTAGGAAAGGGCATGGTACAGAGACGGCCCTTTTACATGTAACTGATGACGTAGTAACTGCGTCGGACTCAGGGCTATGTAGTGCTCTAATATTATTGGACTTCTCCCGTGCATTTGATTGTTTGAATCCGGATATGTTAATTGCAAAGCTTTCATACTATGGGGTCTCAGAAGGTGCATGTAAATGGTTTAAATCATATCTGTTAAACCGAGAGCAGTACGTAGAAACCGAGTCCCATGACGGGAGAAAGACTCAGTCTGAACTGGGAAGTTTAACTCGTGGGGTGCCACAAGGTTCAATATTGAGTCCAATTTTATTTTCAATATTTACAGCTGATTTGCCAAAGCATATAAAACATTGCAAGTATCATTTGTATGCAGATGACACTCAAATTTATTATTCCTTTTCGGCTAATGATACTTTAAAAGCCATGGATTTGATAAATGATGACTTAAATGAAATTTACAAATGGGCCACACGTAATTCCTTAATACTAAATCCTTCTAAATCAAAAATGCTGCTCCTAGGTACTAAAGCTCAAATTGCTAATGTAGAACGTCATAACCCTAAAGTATCCGCCAATGGAGTAGATATACCTATAGAGTCCGAAGCCAGAAACCTTGGTCTTATCGTTGACAGCGAAATGAGATTTGTGAAACACGTTAATGGAAAAATCAAAAATGCTTATTATAAACTTAAGGTTCTATATAATATAAAGAAACACATTTCGCAAGAGGTAAGGATGTTGCTATGCGACCTTCTGGTGCTGTCACCATTCAATTATTGTAGCGCAGTCTATGGACCAAGACTATACGCAAAAACAGAAGCTGCAATACAAAGGGTACAAAATGCGTGTGCAAGATTCTGTTTTTGTATACCCAGACGAGAACATATAACTCCGTACCTCGTCAAGCACAATATACTGAATATGAAGGCTAGGAGAGAACTTCATCTGGCCTGCACGACTCAAAGAATATTGTGGAATAAAAAGCCAGACTACCTTTTTGAAAAGCTAACATGGGATAAGGATACTCACGCTGTTAACACTCGCTCTAAATTCCTGAACCAGTTATACATTCCCCAACACAAGACCGCTGGATTTAGAGGTTGCTTCAAATACAGTGCCTCCAAAATTTGGAACAATATTCCGCCCCCTAGCAGGAAAAAAATGAGTCCCAGTGCGTTTAAAATACGATATAAAAAGTTGCTTTTGGAGCGCTACAAAAAGCTGTTTGAAACAACCTTTAAATTCAAATAAGTTTATAACATTTTCCACACATATACTAAGCATTCACACAGTCACTCATAACTCATAACACACCCCCATACACACCCCACACCATAACAGTCGCGTCAAACATTCACCTTCAGACATTATTGTTAGCACACCACACTACCGGCCCGTGTTTGGTATCTTTTATATATGTTTATAAATTACATCTACCTATTTAGTGAAATTACCTTAACACCTACTTTTTAATTTGAACATATATTTTTACTTTAATTTATTCTAAACTTAGGATATCCTTTTTTTGTAAGCTGTGTAATAATACTAACTACTATAGGTTTATCACCCGCGCACACTCGTTAACACTCGACTAACATCTTTGCTCGAGAACTGGGGTACGCTGAAAACCAGCCCTGCGTAGAACTTTTCCACGCAGTACAGTGCTGAGCGTACTCCTGTTGCCAAGTAATTATTATAATTGTTATAATGTATAAAGTTATGTTCTCTATTCTATTCTTTGGCAATAAATAATATTTATTCTTATTCTTATTCTTATTCTTGAATTAAGCATTGCTTGTACTATGGGAACCAGATAATGATGATTTGTTTCTAGATTTATTTTATAAATAGACTACCTACCATAATTCTTATAGATTTTTCCATTCGCGTCTTTGGTGCAGGGGCAGAGAATAGCTTGAGCCTCGAGAAAAAATTGCGTGGTAAAAAATACAGTAAGGTGACTGTTATCATTTTATTGTATAAATAAAGTTAAAAGTTGCTCAATAAATAAGCAATCGTGAAAGCAAACAATATATAAGTATCTTAAAAAAACGACAAAGTTACGCGAGCATTATATAAAATATACTAAGCATAATCAACTGTAGAATACAGTACAGTAGATTAGCATATTGTTTTGTAAGCAACTATTACCATTAAAAGTAAGGACCGAGTGCAATGACTATCCTAAAAATTCCGGTAACCTATGTATTACCGTATTACCTAATTATTATTTTTATAATCAACACTATGGTTTTGGAAATGTTTTTACGCATTTACCTATATTAAACTAAATCACCCACGGTTTCACCCGTAATTTTCCTATTTTCCCGTGGACACCTTATTTTCCCCGATAAAGGTATTTTAAGTTTGTCATGGTCTTGGTAGTCGGTAGTGCAAGCAATCTGTGTCACATACACACAAACAAGACAACGTTTTAAAAATCCTTAAAAAGAGTGGGCAGAAAAATTCCGACATGCATCACATTCCTTAAAACTAACAGAAATTAAAATATCTCTTTTTTTCATTTTCACTTTATCAGAAGACTACCAACCTCCATATATTATTAAGTTTAGGTTTTAGGTTAGCTTTAGAGAGTGACAAATATTTTGCATCGTTCTACATTTCAATTAAAAATCGTTACCTATACCGTACAGGTCACACCGTTTCGTTTTCAGTCCTCGCCTATCATCATACTTAGTATTCATGACATTCGTTATCACTTCTCAGAAATGAGTGATCTCTTGAAATAGATGTTTTCTAATTAATAAACGTATCACATAGCTCATCAGTGATTTAAATCATTAATTGCCAAGAACGTTTCATGGAGTTAAAAGAGTCGAAGTTTTCATACGCTACCTATACCTGTAACTATTAAACTCTTGGTAGGTTCATTATATTATTGATTCGAAACGAACTGTCTGTTTTTCTGTGTTTGTTACCATTTTACAATTACAGGGCATGAAGTCTGCTATTTCAATTATCATAATGGTTCATGAATGGTACCATATAATGACAGATTTTGACACTAATGGTAGTCTAAAAACCATAAGTAGACTACCAATAGCGTCAAAATCTGTCGTCATGATAGATTTTGACACTGATGTAGTCTACAAACTTCGGGCCCTGAACAGATGAAATGCTACAATCCATAGTGCAGAATTTTTGTATTGTATAGCCTAGTCTAGGTGCCCCATACTCTGGCATTGCCCCGCAAATTACAATGTCGATTCGTTGTGCAAAATAAGTGTCAGCGTTTTGATCACGTGTCGCATCAATTAACGGCGATCTGACAAACTTTGGACAAAGCGATTTGTTCCCGCTTCCCACAGACAATTCTTAATTATCCAAAAGAAAAAATACCCAAAATCTCAATAAGGTAATTTAAAAGTTATTAGATTTTCTTTGATGCCTATCGCACCTACTTTTAAAGTAGGTGCGATAGGCATCAAAGAATCTGAAATAAGTTAGGAAAGGAACATTTATATTAAAACCAAGGTTAACCAATGGTATACGGCTACGCCAGCCGTAGAGGTCAGAACTCCAGCAAAACGACATCATAGCGTCTCAAATAGTGCTATTGTTATCGCCTAAGTTCTCATTCTATCCCCGGGTTGGGCAATTGGCTCGTTATCGCACGCACTTGACCCGATCCGCACAATTTCACGATGTGCCACTACTACTTTGGTGCGGTGATCTCATTTCAAAGAAAACTCCCAATTTTTATCCCTTTGCGTCTACTGCTGAACAAAATGGAACCTTCTCCAACCAAGGCAGGGTAGGTACCTAGCTACAAAGAAAAAAAATCTTTTGGAAGATATTAGATATTATAATAATCGACCTAGTGGGGGCAGGCCTACGCTGCGTTTTCAGGTCCGTGCATGGTGCAGCACCATTCGAGAACCTTTCTTCTTGATCGGTTGTGAAAGTGGTGCTCTCTGGGGGAGGCCTATGTTCAGTAGTAGACGTATTCAGGCTGTTGATGATGATGATGATGAAATATTACACATAATATAAGTACCTACATCAGGTGGGTTTTTTTTAGCTATAGGTACCTACAGTTATTAAGGACTCTACCTAATGGTTAAAATGTCTAACAAATTTTAACCAATCGTCAAAAGTTCAGTAAAAATGTTAGATGTTAACTACAGACAAAAAAACTCGCCCATAAGCACAGTGCAAAATAGTTTCTATTAGGTACTTAGGTCTATTATAGGATTTATAGGTAGATCTCCATTAGGTTAGTTTACCAACCATCTTGTCTCGCTTGAGCCGACATAAATACCTAATGACCTAGGACCATTACCGAGTCTAGGCATTACGACAACCCTTTTTATGCCCATGGCTTAGCGTTGGTAGACAAAATAACTTAGCATTAAGACAAAAGTAGCGAAGGAATGGCGTCATTGTTTCCTGACAAATATAATTAATCTGATAGTTATTAAAGCTAGTGTGTATCGTATCTTCTAGGCAAGCATGCTCCATTGTCGACCGCGTCATCGGTTAGTGAGACCGTGGTCAAATGCTAGTCTATCGGTGATAAAAAAGTGTAGGGCTAAATCAAGGATTAAAAATTAATCCTTTTTTTATAAAAGAATTCCCGTACCTTCGAAAAACCGTAGCATTATGCATGAGGGTGATTTCGGCAGCCCAATTGGAGGCTCTACCTCCAAATTAATTTTATCCCTACATCTTGGGACAGCCTATACCTATAGTTATTTACAAGTGCGGTTAAGGTACCCGATTGAAGAACTGCTATTTTAAGCTATGACAAACATAATTAGATACGTAGCTAAACTCTTTAATTCCCCAATAAACAGTATATAAATCATCACCGAATATTTGATTGTAATTTTAACCTATTTATATTTTCCCAACGATATGTACTATGCCCCACATCTTGAGCACGTACCTACAGCGGCCTGACATGCGCAGAATCGTTATCAGTATCGTCTCGCCTGACCTATGTGCCGGGTGCTGGGTCTCTTAGAGAATTATTCCCGCTCCGAAATAACAAACTTCACCACGCGAGATGGAATCACTCGCAAAATAAAAACTTTAGTGAAACTTTGTGTTTAGTGAAAGAAAACTGTAAAAATGAATTTTTTAGTGTTAAAGTTTGTGTTGTGTGTATTTTTGGGGGGTCTCGATGGTAAGTGATTATAATAATACGTAAGTCAACTTACGCGCACTTGTGCAAACATTTTGAAATTAACGATCGCGATTACAGAACGTATTTTTGGTCTCTCTTAATACAAAATTTTAAGTTATTAATTGATTTGTTTTTAAGTTATTAGAAGGTGATTAGTTAATACATACTTTATTGAGGTACATACAAGAGATACATAGAGATCGCTTTTCGCCCATTGCACTACCCGTAGGTACATAATATAGCTCTAGGTTATTTATTTCTGTGTGATTTTTCATGTTTGGTGCACTACTTTAAAGATTTTTTTCGTTGTATTAAGAGGGTCGAATGCGTACATTACATATAAATCTATTGAGTTTAAGAAAAAATAAAGTTTAAATTATGTAAGTCATAAATCGTGCTGGTGACGATGTAACATCTATTTGCATCTGACTGTACACAGATCCCACATAATGAAATAATGTTTAGATAAATACCTACGTTTGATAAGGAACTGCTTTACAGACTACTATATTACCTACTAATATAAGTTAAGTTACATAAGTTTTTATCAGTGAAATAAAATAAAAACAAGCTGAATAAACGATACTCAAGTGCGACCATGTCAACCGATTCATAGTCATCATCATTAGCAAAATAAGTTCCCATCGCACAAGCCCTCTCTTACATGGAGAGAAGGCCATAATCCACCAAGCCGGCCAAGTGCGGGTTGGAGACATGTTCTATGAATTTTGTGCATGCCGGATTCTTCAGGATGATTTCCTTCGCCGTTGTCACCGTTGTAAGAGCGAGGGTGAATACCGCAAACTATGATTACCTATAATAATATGTAGCCATTTTAGACAGTAACTTGGTGCAGGGCCGAGCGGGATCAGAGGCGCGAGTGCGTCAGTAGAAAGTCTTACGCGCTACCGCTAAGTTGCGCTCACTCAATTTGTACCTATTATAAAACTAATATCAAATTACCCATACATTATTGTTACTAAAGTTAACATAAAATATTATCTGCCTTACCTGTATACCACAAAATATAAGAGTAAACTAAGTGTGGGTTCACAGATTAATTCGTAAAGAAAAAATTTGAATCACGAGCGGGGATTGAACCCGCATCCATCCATCCCTCAAGCCGGGATATGCTTTTTTTTGTTATGCTTTATGCTTTTTTTGCTTTAAGGTGAAGGAAAAATTCATGAGGCATGAGGGATGGATGGGTGCGGGTTCAATCCCCGCTCGTGATTCTAATTTTTCCTTTACAATTTAATCTGTAGATTACGCTGAGCAGGCGATGCTGCTATAAAAATCATAAATATTAAATGTGGATTGTTTCACCCAATAGTTAAAGACCGATAGTTAAAAACTCTGAAAAAAAATGGGACCGTTTGTTAAGTTTTTACCTAACTACGGATCAAAAACCAATAGTATAAAAATCTATTTTGACCATTGGTTTTTATTAGAATTTTTGACCAAAACCCTACCCTAAGTACATAGCTAACTACCTATAAGAATAGTCGGTGTAACATAACCTATAAATAGCTAGATTACCAACAAAGTCGAACTTTTCTCCTGTTTAACCATTTCACACGTCGCTCGTTAAAGTGCACTAACTTACCTGTTAAGTTAAAAAGGCCACACTTACATACTCTGTGCCAGCATACCGATGACGTCATAGCGGTTAACCCGGTCATTTGAACCCACAGAAGCCCCTCAAATGTGTAATCTATCAATTAACACTAAGTAAATAATGCTTTCTAAGAAGTTAGGGCCTACTTTTAGTTGGTCCTACCAAATCTTTGTGTAAAAGTCTAAGGCAAGGAAGAAAGGAGTTCCTCATCATATATTTAATTCATTTTTCCTAAATAATCCCCTTCCCTTACTCAAATCAATGATGATCCTAAATTTTAGGTCATTAAGCTTATTAGTACCTACTTTTACTTGTAAGTATACAAGGTGACCTTGAATTGGTATGTTGTCCCGAAATGGGGGGACTGGGACTATGATACCCTACAAGTTGTGAGAGCCTTACTTGAAACTGGGTGTTTCCAAACCTCCATGGTAAAAAATAAATCCACACGCAATATTGCACGTGCGATCGCTACGAGAGTTAACAAGATACCATAAATTCATAACACAGGTCGTTAAACTAATTTATGTGCACTCGGTCAAGGACGAAGTTCGACCTCCCAGCTCCGCTGAGGCTATTTTCGAACGTAACTTCACATGGCATTTCTTCAATGAAAAATGATCAATTTAGTAAAGTCTTAGAAGAAAGATTGTCTATTTGTCTATCTTGGGGTGTAGATTTACCCCCTTTCGGGATAACATACCAATTCAAGGTCACCTTGTATTATAGAGGAATACAACACCAGATACAAACCTTATTTGGTTTTATTGGTGTTTTTAGGCAAGTTGTAAATTTTTTTCTCATATAAATAAATAAAAAAAAACGATATAAAAACAGTTACTTACTTAGTTATTTTTTATGTTTAGTTCAATTTTAATATGTTAAACAGCGGAAATACCTCATCATTATCAGCCTGCTGAACATAGGCCTCCACCATAGAGCGTCACTTTGAGCGGCTGCTCGCCTCCTGCATCCATTTGTACTTTTTGCCGAGTTGCTTGCAACAACAGTAGGAAACTTCTTTTTCCCGATTCAAAGCTTCGATTACGTAAACCACGTTATTTGAATTCCCGTAATTATTAAAATTTTAATTAAAACGTTACGATTAGCAAACAAAATGGAATAGTAAGCAGCTTAGCTGTAATCCGGGGTTTGTAGTTTAATTAACAGAAGCGGCCTGCTGGGCTGGATTAGGAAGCGAAATGAAAAGGCCCAGCTTTATTTTTCATTTACTTAACTGACCGCAACTTTAGTGTGTGTGTGGAATGGTAACGCGGTTGTAACAAGTGTTAATGCTTACACAAGCAGTTTATGAACCATCTACCTTCAGCACAGAATACATAATAGTATTTAAATAATGCGAAGAGGTCCTAAAGTCAAAATAAAGTATTTGGCATGCTGGAGGTGAGTATAGGTCGGGATAGCAGCAGATATTCCTGGATATTCCCTTAGCTGACTGTTACGGTACCCACGGGAAGTGATGGGGTGGTCCTATTCGCAATCAGGACTACACGGCATGTCCACGACACTTGGCATGGTGGTCAGTAAATTAATTACCTATAAATACAAAAGGAAAATAAGTTTAACCTGCCCGCCACCTTTTAGTTATTAGCTCTAGAATAAATTTCCTGAACCTGAGTCGCCCTGACGCGGAAAGCCTAGACTTGGTAAAGGTTAGCTGAATGTTTTCTCATAGTTTATATTTAGATTCCTCCAATGCTGAAACGATCGAATGGCCAATAAAATAAAAACAGGAACAAACCTAACGTGGGTTTTCGGTAAGTTTCAGCGATGGCAAAATGCCTTCATATACTTAGGTACCTACCAAATAAATACTGGTGTTTACAAGAGCCAAAACCTTAGAGGTATACCTTATCATCATCATCAACAGCCCGTAGACGTCCACTGCTGAACATAGACCTCCCCCAGAGAGAGTCACCTTGAGCGGCTGCTCGCCTTCTTCATCTATCGGCTTCCCGCGGTTTTCACCAGGGCCTGAAATCTGCTATTTCAAGGTTCATGAATGGTACCATAATGACATATTTTGACACTAAGTGTAGTCTTACTTATGGTTTGTAGACTAACATTAGTGTCAAAATCTGTCATTATGGTACCATTAATGAACCATTATGACAGAATTACACATGACGCAGAATAGCAGACTTCGGGCCCAGGGCACCTAGTGCCTATAATCCTTACTAGAAAAAAAACTTAGAGTGGGTTTTTTATTTTGATAAATGGATTGGTTTTTGTGTGATCCGTGGTTAATTAATGGTTAAAAATGCTAGCAAATTCTATCCAATGGTCCAAAGTTAAGAGTTTTTAACCATTGGTTACCTTAACTACGGATCAATTTGTTGACTCAATCCGCTGGATGGGAGCCGCAACTAGCCTCCACACGATGCGATTGAGGCAACAAATTGCGTGGCTGATTGTACCTGTGTATGTAGAGTTTGTACCTACGATCTACTATATTAATACGGTTATGGTTCTATGATATTGTGTCATAGGTTACGATATAGAGTGAAGGTAGGTAGGTATCAGCCTAGAAGATGCATCTTTGTGATCAGCAGAGGCAGAGGTCGACGAGATTATCATGTCTATCGCGCGTAAACAGATTGATCGGGTTTTGCCATTGTGATAAGCGGGAGCGGGAGCGAAATTATGAGTGGATGAATGAGGTCATATCATCGTGTTCTTGACGTCATTTTGAAATTAAGGAGAAAATAACGATGGAAAGAGATGTAAACCACTGATTGAAACAGATAGCAATACTAGAATTCGGAATGAAGGTAATGATATTTTACCTGTTATTTTTTATTTCCAAGTCACTGCACGAAACGGTATTTATGCGGTGTTGTCTCCATCGTTACCGCAGGAACGTGGTTAAATTATACCAAGACCTAAGCCTTGGTCTATTACGAGAAGTAGCACGTAACACAAGGCGGCACACCATACACCACACACGTTATACTGCAAGACAGGTAGGATCATGATCAAAGCAAAATGAGCGAATGGAAAAAACTGTACGAAATGGAAGGAAGTATACCTACTTTTAATAATACATACGTACATCTGCAAAAATCAAGTGATGGGAGTGGAAACCATTAATAGGGGACGATGCCGCATGCCGTTCCCTGCATAGTTATTATCATTGTTTGTCACTGTGTACAGGTTGTACAAATAAAGCATTTTCTTTCTTTCTTTCTTTTTTTCATAGCGATTCAGGAGACCTCAGCGCTGAGGCTCAGCGCTGAGGCCTCGATTCAACCTACTTTTATTTGAAAATAGAACGGAAAGCTCTCCCCTAGCTCATGCCTTTTGCAGAAACGATGACGCTATTTCCGTTCTATTTTCAAATAAAAGTTGTTTGAATCGAGGCCTCAGCGCTGAGCGTCAGCGCTGTGCCTCAGCGCTGAGGTCTCCTGAATCGCTATGCTGTTCGAGACCATGTCCGCTAATCGATCCCACTATATCCATGCCTTTACGTGGAAATGACATGAAGTTTATGCAGAATGAAAACATATGATGACCATCGAACGTAATTGTTTATGTGACATGTCTAAGCTTGTTGTTGTAGTAGTAGTATTTACCGAATTACACGTATAAAAAAGATAATTATTAGGGTAAACATTACCTAATCATAATTTGCAATGTATCTTTTTAATGAAAAAAAAATAATGATCGAATGAACGTAATGTAAGTTCTCTATAATGTTCGACAATCTGGTGAAAGCAGGGAGCCGATGGATGCAGAAGCGAGCAGCCGCTGTGGGGAGGCCTATGTTCAGCATTGGACGTCTTCAGGCTGCAGATGATGATGATAATGATGATGAATGTAAACTAACTCTAGATTTGTATATTGTTTGTATGATGATTGTATATTTTAATCTTATTATTGGTAAGTAGGTAGAATATCTAATCTACGGTAAGTAAGTATCATTTGTGTATCATGAAGTGTCATTTTTTTGAAAGCTCTGTGTATTTTATAATGTTCAATTTGGTATAGATAATAACTTTCATTGACGTTATTTCTCCGAAACTGTTCACAAACGCATTGGAGGATGTTTTCAAGCTCTTGGAGTGGAAAAGATTTCGCATCAAAATAAATGGCGAGTATATCACTAACCTTCGTTTTGCCGATGATACAGTCATAATGGCCGAGTCGCTCGATGATCTCAGCACCATGCTCAACGACCTCGGTAGAGTGGAGACTCGGGAGCGACAGGTTGGTCTTAAGATGAACATGGACACGACGAAAATCATGTCAAATGCCCATGTTCCACCTATACCGGTAATTGTTGGCAACGACACTCGAAGTTGTCGACAAATACGTCTATCTAGGGCAGACTGTCCAAATGGGTAGGTCCAACTTCGACAAAGAGGTCGCCCGAAGAATCCAACTCGGCTGGGCAGCGTTCGGGAAGCTTCGACCTATCTTTTCGTACAAAATACCACAAAGCCTTAAAACAAAAGTTTTCAATCAATGTGTGTTGCCAGTGATAACTTATGGAACTGAGACGTGGTCTCTAACTGTTGGCCTCATTACTAAGCTCAGAGTCGCGCAACGAGCTATGGAGAGAGCAATGCTTGGTGTTTCCCTGCGAGATAAGTTCCGAAATGAGGAGATCCGCAGGAGAACTAAAGTGACCGATGTAGCTCTAAGGATTAGCAAGTTGAAATGGCAATGGGCAGGCCACATCGCTCGTAGAACTGACAACCGATGGGGAAGAAAGGTTCTCGAGTGGCGACCACGACCTGGAAGACGCAGCGTAGGCCGGCCCCCCACTAGGTGGACCTGGTGAAAGCCGCGGGGAGCCGATGGATGCAGGAGGCGAGCAGCCGGTCTAAGTGGCGCTCCCGGGGGGAGGCCTATGTTCAGTAGTGGACGTCTTCAGGCTGTTAATGATGATGATGATGAATAACTTTCATAACTATTATTACCTATTTAGCTTGCAGGTAAAGTACCTAGTACATTAATACCGCCAAAGTTCACCTTCGGAACAGTGATGCGATTTGAAGAACCTGCATCTTTACTTTTCTTTATTATACCATCAAGATTCAAGATGAGAGAAACATGTTGATAATGACAGATAGGACACACCTACGTGGACTCATTCGCTGCTATTTTTAGATTGGATAATTTCCACTTAAGTCTCAGTCTCACCTACTTACTTCATCATATCAGCTCATTTAGTTCTACTGAGTTAGTTTCGATTGGTCACAGGCCGGGTCTGTCATCCATAAAAAACAAGGCGCGATCGGTCACACATGCCAAAAACAAGGCACCTATAAATAATTTATTAAATGGTGCCCTGATGAATTAGTTTCGATCGATCACATGCCCATTCTGTCATCATAAAAATCTGAACTGAGGGCTGTGGGTTCGATTCCTACCCAGGACAAACATTTGTGTGATGAACATAGATGTTTGTTCTGCGTCTGGGTGTTATATTGTATTCTATGTATGTATTTACAAACAAAAAGTATCTAAGTATTATATCAGTTATCTGAGTACAAGCTATGCTTAGTTTGGGGCTAAATGGCGCTGTGTGAAATGTCCACACCACACATATTTATTATTATTATTACTATTATCTAGGCCCGATTGTGACCCGATCGGTCAGACAATCCAAAAATAAATATATTAAAAAAAATATGTCTTTATCTGTCACACTTTTCCATAAGATAGTTACCATGATGCTCATTAAATGAGAAAAAGTTAGTTAGACAGTTAACAACATTCTCATAGCTATTCAAATAAGCTAAGTTTGGTGTCTATGAATATATTCTACCTATTCCTAATTCTACAGATTCCCATGTCTACAGATTCCCGTTTCCAAAGATTCCAATTTCTACGGATATTTACAGACTGCCATTTCTACAGATTTTCGTTCAAACAAAAATAATAAAGATGACTTTTTATGTTTATAATATTTTTATAGAAAACAGACAAATAAAATGCATATGTTAAACAGCTGAAGGTGTCCGTTAAATAAATTGATAATTGGCAGTGCTTCATTTCCCATTTTAATATTCTTTCAGCCCAAACATCATCGGAAGAAACCAGAGAGGTGGAAGATAGATGCTGTTTACACGTTGAGAGTCTAGCATTCCCAGCTGCATCCTCAGCGGCTTGTGCTGCGTCAGCTATTCCTGATGACATACGGCCAGAGGAAGCGAGCACGTGCAAGGCTGCGATGCAAAGCTGTTGTGAAGAGTTATTCAAGTATGTACCTATACCAAACAACAACCACAAAACAACAACAATTGAAAAATGTAAAAATTGAGCTAATTCAAAGAATTCTATGTACGTAGTACCTACCTCTTTGAGCTAAGTACATAATTGTGAATTTGTGACAGAGCTTTTGTTTCCCTAATGTAATCTAATTTGCATGTCCTAAATATCGTACGATATTCGTAGTACCTACCTAGAGGTCATTTCAACAGATCATTACGATAATGATGATCATGATGCATGGCCGTTGGGTCGCACCAAAAATCTATTGATGGATTGCCACCAGTTGGTTATTAAGAGGACATAGTCTTAGAAAAAGAGCATCAGTCTGACTTAAGCTGGATTCTGAACAACCATGATTAAGTTGATGAATATATTAATTATTAGCTTTTTTTAATAGTGTCATACTGGAGCATTTGGAGCTAACTCCAAAAGTTAATGGTGGTTTGTGTTTTATTTCAGAACAAAAGAGGCTTGTACAGCTGGTATGAAATTGGCGTCACAATGTGATACATTAAGCACAGATATAGGACAGGTATGGGCAAGTGATTAGAGCATAGTGCTTAGCACAGATTAGAAAAAAAGCAATTGACTAGTATTTAGACCTAAGGTTTAGATTTAAACCAATGAGATAAAGCATGCAGCAAATGGCTGAACTTAATTTTTATGTCGTATACTGAGAATAGATATGTATTATTCTTCTAGACGTGCTGTGAGGAGTGTTTATTCGGAAGATTCGCAGGAGAATCTCAGGGTGTAGAAGGATGTGGCGAGCCGTCTTCAGGTGAAGGAATTAGTGCATCTTCAGCGCTGCGGAAGAATGCATACCATGGATGTTGTATGGTATGATCATCACCCTTTTTGAAATCATTGCTGAAAATAAGACTACCGCATTGAGGGGCCCATAATCACGACTCTTGGCAGCTATCTTGGTGATCGCAGTAGATCGTAATGCAGACCGAGGACCATGCTGCTGCCCAATCTCTGGATATTCCCGTAGCCACTCTCACTCTTTTACTCTGGCTCTTATGGACTTCACGGTAATAGGTGTGGGGAGGGGAGGGTTTACCTCTATATTCTAATACCGGGAACTACACCTGCCACGCCGCACACCTACCTCTAAATTATCTTGGTCATATTGATTTGTGCCTCGTCAGAACTCTACGGAATTTATCTCAAAAACTACCTAAATGACCTACATAGAGACTTGGCAAGAGCTTTTTACATTGTCTCTTGTTCCTTAAAAAAAAGATAAACCGAAAAGTAGAAATACCTATACTATTGCTTGTAGATTGGTACACCTCATCAGCAAAGTAACTACGTAGCAATTTTTCAACCTAGTTGAAAATAAGGCACTCATAATTTTCATACGTCACTATTCTCTGAGACAGAGCTATGTAATTTCCTAAACGTCGTTATAGAAAGCAGCTGAAATGCCCACAACCACAACAGAAAAGCCAGTGGAGACGACAACCGAGAAGAAGAAGCCGAAAGAAACTTGCAGTAACTATGGATGCCAACACAACTGTGATGATGAAGGTGGAGTCGTGCGGTGCTCTTGTAAAGAAGGATTCAGGCTGCAGCCAGACAAGAAGTCTTGTAAAGGTAAGGGTAACAATTAAGTATTGATTGACTTCATACAGATATATGACCCTGAAGGTTTACCCATGCACACCCGCTTTGGAGAAATCTTTAAGACTACAGAACAAGTATTTTACCAAGTTACTGTTCCAGAAAGCAGTTTGTTGGATTTGGCTGTCATTGTCAGCAATGTATGTCTTTCAGTTGATGATTACTTATATGGGTAATGATTTCCATAGCGTTGTATATACATTTTCAGATATAAATGAATGTGCAGAAACTTTAGACGATCTCTGCACAGTTGACGATACAGTATGTCACAACATTCCCGGCGCATTCAAATGTGTGCCTATCAGGAAAAGAGACGTTGGACTCAGCTGCCCACCAGGTTTCAAGAGGAATGTCATAAATCAAGTTTGTGATGGTAAGGATTACGAACCTAATTCATAGATAATTATACTCTTTGTAGCTATGTATCTTGTGCAACGAACGTGTGATCAGGTGAAATCTATGGATGAACACATTTAGGTTCAATTTCTCCGCTTTTCAGACATCAATGAATGCCAGCTACCTCGGCCTCCATGTCCCAAGTACCTCTGTGAGAACACCATAGGAGGTTATAAGTGCGCGGGGAAGGCAGGCAAGCCCTTTGAGGAAGCTGTTCCTAGTGCTCCTGGATCAGTTACTGAGCCTTCTGATGTTACTCCACCACCGAAGACTGATATCTGCCCACCAGGGTTCAGGGCAGGGGAGGATGATGAATGTCTTGGTGAGTGGATGACTACTACTAAGACTCTTCACCCGTAGGTACTTAGTGCTCCCTATGAAGCCTAGACCAAAGTTGATAGACTTGAATGAAGTCGGGCGAGACTTTGAAGGAAGCTGGTATGGTCACAGCATCCCGATGGAAATAGTTAATATACGAAGCAAAGCCAAAAGACCGACAAATAAATACTTTAGTTAAAATTAGATAAAAAGCCCAATTATGGAATTTTATTTAAGTAGGTACTTACTTCAGATAAAGAAATCAAAAATGGTGAACAAAACGTAGCCTATATTAGATTTTTTATTAAAATGCAAATTCATTTCAATTTTCCAGATATCGACGAATGCAAAGAATCTTTAGACGACTGCCAGCATCTTTCCCAACACTGTATCAACACTCATGGCAGCTTTTTCTGCCAAGACCACGTCTCCAAGAGGTGTTATCCAGGGTTCAAAGTCAATTCTGCTACCGGAATATGCGAAGGTAGGTCTTGATTACATTGGGCAAGAAACTCTGAGCATTCTGGATCATTGAGCATAGACGTACTCATCAGGTGGACCCTGTTCTGACCCCAAAATAATAACGATTTAAGGTTTACTTACTAAGTTTTGAAATATGTCTGAAACGCAGGAGCTTTCTGATCTCTGCTACCTCATTTGAAAAGGGAACTGTTTGTTTGTTTTGTGAATAGATTTTCGTGTGGTTTTCACGACAAATTGGCTAAACAGATTCATTGCGTAAGCTCCCTTGATCAACATAGAATGAAGGGCATCTTTTTATTATTTCATAGGCTTGCGCGTAACCACTATCTCATGCTGAGTTACGATGCAGTCTAGGATGGGGAGTTTTTAAGATAGTTCAGAATTGAGAGTGGAACTGCAGGCAGCTCTATAATAAAATTATATCTGTTTGGTTCATTTGAGAACTCGTAAATGAATTTGATGTTTTGCTTTTCTCCACAGATATCGATGAGTGTGAAGAAAGCAATGAAGTCTGCAAAAGATCGGAAGTCTGCGTCAACCTGCCCGGAGCTTACAATTGCAAGTCTAAGATTAGCCAACTCCCAAAGTAAGCTATTATAGAATAGTTTATAGAAAAGTGTTATCATCAAGCAGATAACATAGCCGCATTTACTGTTCAGCAATCAATGGAATACGTACTCAAACATCATGCTTTATTTCTGAGACTAAAAGCTAGGGTGACGGCAGAGCTCTGTGATTTGCTCCAATTGTTTTGCTTTGTTTTTCTAGGCTGGCGACCAAGAAGTGCCAAGAAGGAACAAGACTGAGACCAGGCGGACAGGTCTGTGAAGGTAATCTAAGTTTTTCTTAAAATACAAACTCAATAGCAATCCCGATGACTATTTTTTCCATATTGTCCAAATACGATGTGGAATACTCTCTAATGGACATTGTAGAATTTGGGCTACATTCTGACGTAAAGTTTTGAGTTTATTAAAGTCAGTAAAGAAGTTAGTCTATCAGACTAACTGACTGTGACCGAAAGTGACTGAAACCGAATGTATGCTGCACGTTATTTTATAAAATAATTGGTAGGCTGATGATGATAGCGATAGAAAGAAAAAAATACTACAAAGTTTAAAGTTGAACATAATAGTTGCAGATTGCAAAATAATAATTGGTTAAGGTTTCAACGCGAATAAACGATAGTTTTGCTTTAGAAATGAGAAGGAAATAGGGTAAGCTCTAATTATATTGAACACTAGCTTTTGCCCGCGGCTTCGCACGCTTGTGTTATGTCATTTTTACGTTATAGTCTAATAATAGATCATGCATTTCGTACCAAACAACAAAATCCAATAAATCTTTTCGAAGCTGAGCACAGTAACCTGTATTAGCATAGGTATAGGTATAACGCAAGCATAGCCGTGAGTGGAAGGTATTTAAGCCATTACCTAAAATTAAATGTTTTGAGTCTAATATAGATTTATAACAGTAAAAGAAGTTTCAAACAAAAAACTACAATTATATAAGTACCTCTTCATATTACAACAAAAAGAAATCATCATCACTTCACTCAGGTCTTTAACAGAAGTTTCAGTAAATTTTGTTTAGGTAGTAGTTACCTAAGCAGGCAGGTACAGTTTAGAAAAATATGGAAGAATCACACACGGTGATCCTGTTTTGCTCAGTTTTACATATTATCCGCGCGCTTTTTGTTCCATATACCACATTTTTTTTACCTTCTTAAATTTGGTTCTATACGAATTGAGTACTTAACTACCTACATATAAGATAGTTACTTACCTACTATAACTATAACCTTCTTGAAGTAACCGAGTAATCAATCATTTTCTGCTCCCGTGGTTTATTTAAAAGCCCACAGATCTAAAATATTTTAACTATTAAAAACTTATTTCAACATGCAAGAAGAAGAAGAAGAAGAAGAACAAAACAAAAACAGTCAAAAACGAACGTTACGCGCCATGTTGTTAATTCGAGGATACAATTTTATTGCCATAATGAATACCTACATATTATTATATCTAAGTAGGTACCTACCCTTTTTAAACCTTTTTCATCAAATATTTCGTATCATTGGCTAAATAAAAATAATAGCACCTCGGGCTTACTTTAATGCCAAAATGAAAAAGGTTTTAAAATGCGTAGCAATGATGGTAAGGGTATTATATAACTTAAGTAGCTATAAGTACTACAGGGGGTCTAGCAAAGATACCAACCACTAACGCTAACGCCAAACGCTAACTCCAAAACTGTATTGAACAGACATTAGCTGTGGAAAAGGAAGCGATCTCTGAAATTTCATCCTAGTACATTTTGGAGTTAGCGTTTGGCATTAGGGTAGTTCTCATCGATGCTCAAATTTGATGGTCACGAGGTTATATTTCCTAAATGGCTTAAGATACAAACAGAATTTGTGAATTAAATGATGAAACATCTATTAGGCTACAACAGAAATAAAGCTTGTCAAAATAAAAGCAAAAATAATACCTTAAATTAACACGAAATGGTCAAAAACGGGGTAACTTTTCGTGTTCTCATCGTGTCACACTCTCCGATGCAGTAAAACATTTGCTTACCACTTCACCAAATTTCACTGTATTTGTATGTAACATATACTAAAATTATCGTAATTAAATAAACTTTACACTAAATAGTTTAAAACAAATCTTTTCATCATTATTTTCAATTTAAAACAACATACGCGTCGGTCACGCAGATATGGGTTCTTTAAATTCGCGTGATATAACGGCTGCCTGTTAAACAAAACATCAGCAATCAAACACTGAGTGTGGTCCGGTCGAACGTCAGTCGTGTACTGGCATCGCAGACGTAAGACGTGTGGCTCAACGTGCCAGAAAAAAAAAATATCGGTAAACTTGTATTTGTTCATAGATTTACCGATCACACGTGCACTACATTTTTTGGGCATTGTATTTCAGCAATTGAAATCAAAGTTAGCTCATCGAAACCCTAAAATGTGCGAGATATTTATGTAGTATTTGATTTAAATCGATACACTTAACTTTGCAGCAATTTTACAAAAAAGGGATAATTTCGTCAGTTTCGTTTCATAAACTTCGTGGCATTTTAGTCATGAAACTGATTTTGGTACATGAAACTGATTTTATGCATTCTTTTATTTAGAAATGTAGCGACTAGTGTGAGTTTATTGAAACAATTCTAGGTATTGTAGTATGACAGATGTAAGATAGTGTTTTGAATAATTATGTAAACGTGTTTTTATCGAGAAAAGATGGGTCGATTCGAATTCACTCATCATTCATTGTGATTAATAATCATAGCCTAAAAATGGATGAGTTCGAATTGGTAGGTATGTCATGTTATCGCGAAAAGGGGTGATCTGGACCGTGGTAGCCTAGTAACTCTCAAGTTGGGAGAACCTTCCTTCGAAACTAGCATTGTATTATGTTTAATAATAGGTACCTAAAGGGGAAGAGCTAGTAACAATACCTACGTTTGGTAGGTAGTAGATTAAAAGATTATGGTTACATACCATTTTTCTGGTTTCCGGGAGAAGCATCCTATTGCGAAGATTCCGGTAGGTAGCTAGGTAAAAGGTACCTAACTAGCCCAAGTTCACATTCTATGAACACTTTTCTCCACACACGTTTACCGTCGGATATTATGTACCTAAAGTATGTAGGTATTAGGAACTATCACCAAAAGGTTCTGAAATTATTACCAACGTCACGTCATATCACAATACTACCTATTCTTGACGTAAGTACGTATATAGGTACTAGGTAGGGAGGTAGGTACCTACTAGGTACATTTTGGTCCCCGCCTGCCAACATTTCAATCATACTTTAATTATTTTGCTCGTAGGCTCGACTCCGAACACGTAAAGCTCATATTTAAAAGTTTATGGAAAAATCACGAAATCAGGAGTTTCTAATCCAAAAGAGTACCTAAAGATGTGCCAGATATTGTCTTTTGTAGTGAGATTTGTTTTTATAGATAAATCGTTATAGTATAAGTATAGATTATTTCTATTGTAGTGAAGGTTGTTGTTCTATTGAAAAAGTAACACAACTCATAAATAAATACACTTTTTAAATACTCATGATGCTTCTTAATTAATAAAGCTATTAATACGATAACTATCTGTTTTTTTGTCAGCGAGGCTTATTACCTATAATATGTAGTTAAGTGGATTAGTATTCGTATTTCGTAGGATGAACAAACTCAGGACCGAACTGATAATAATAATATACATAGTTTTGGTTATTAATACCATTTGTTTGCCAGTTTAATTATGAATACAAGATTACGATGTTATTTTATGAACATTTAGTCTTATAAACAGTGGCAAAACGTGAGAAAATGATAGCTGTAAAGTTACTGAGTCATTTTCGTGATCCGATGCGTCGCTTTCGTGGCCTCTAAAACTTCAAAACCATTTATCACCCAAACAAGACTTTCTATTTGATTAACTTATATATTAATTTACTCGTCTTATAAAGCGCTACAATTTATTGTACAAAAATATTTGAAATAAGAACAATATAAAATTGTACATGAAACTGACGATGAGAATCGTAAAAATGAGAACGAGCCATTAGCGTTAGTGGTTGGTATCTTTGCTAGACCCCCAGGTACCTTAAAACTTCCTTGGGGTCGATCAAGAATGTAGCAGTAGCGCAAAAATAATTTTATCTACCTAATTAGAATGGTAACGTGTAGTAAGTTCATATAAATAATATATTTTACCAGATCGCCAATAAAGAACATTACTCCCGCCAAAACCCTATGAATCGAAAACTTGAATAAAAATGTAAGCTTCAATATTGGCTAAGTATGATAATCGCGTGAAGCCTTATGAATAATTATAAAAAGTCTAAGTACCTACACCTTTAAACAGTTTTCATAAAATACTTCCTATCATTGGCTAAATACAAATTTTGTCTAATGCCAAAATAAAAAAGGGTTTACAATGCGTAGCAAAAGCAAGGGCCAATGTGCACAGATTACTGAATTTGTTACTACTAAAGGTTAAGCTGTAATGGGTACTATAAATACAATTTTAAATACTTATTTCGAATGGTAACGCGTAGTAGATTTTTGAAAACTAATACATAATACCAGATCGCCAATAAAGAATTTTGCCCTCTCCAGAACCTAATAAATCGAAAACATGAATAATAATTTAGTTATGTTTCAATATTGGCTAAATATGATATCGCGTGAAGCCTTAAAACTTATAAAAATAGTCTAAGAAGTTTTTAGTTTTCTAAATTCCTTGTTATCTGTGTCGTGCTCATATACAAGAAGGTTCTCATACCTATCCTCTATTTAGTTTGGACCACAGATTAACGAAAAAACTTATCTATATGTAAATACATATGATTTTTTTGGGTATAGGTACTTACATAATGAACACATTGTTTTTCTCTAATCTGCATTGCATCGAGCGCAGACGAAGTTATCGCGCGTTGTATTTCGCCGTAGCCCGAAAAGTGTGATACACTGCCGGTAATGCAGGCGCACCAATTGTTATTTACTGTAGTAAAACATGCATTAAATTACTTCCTTATTGCTTAGTGCAGTGGGGATTGTTCAGAATGAAATACAAAAATATAGGACTTCCGTACTCAAAGAGTAAATCCTTATTACTAAACCTCCGCTGTCCGTCTGTCTGTCGGTCTGTCCACCAGGATGTACTCATGAATCGTGATAGTTAGACAGTTGAATTTTTCACAAATGATATATTTCTGTTGCCACTATAATAATCGTGGTCCGTATTCAAAGGGACAGATAAACAGACAAATAAAAAAAATTGGTTTTACTTCATATTGATAAAAAATTATAACTAAAAATTAAAACTATTACAATTTATTTTTGTAATCACAAATAATACTCTCACAGTTTGTAAAACATATTTATTCGCCGACATGCAATATAACGCTACACAAATATCGAGGATAGTCAACAGAGATGTTTTTGCGCGCCAACTCAACAGCGAAGGTTCGGGCGTATATGAAGCCGTGCCATAATAATAACAGAGTTTTTTTCTTTAATCTGTGCATCCGGATAAACCCGAGATAAAATTACCGTCAGTAGCCGTGTAGCAGAGTAACATTTTTTTTCTTTCATCTATGATTAGTAGCCAAAATATAACTTACCTTTTGACACTGGCTAAATACCTACACTATGTGTGGAGCCAAAATATAAGACAAAAAACTTACATTGAGGCATTGAAGCGGCCATCTTGTTAAAATCCCGTTCCGTTTCATAATGAAATCTTAATCATTTTCACCAAAAAAAATTAACGATTTATAAAATTTAATATATCCTATGTTTTGCGCCGGGTTTTTCTAAGCTTATTAGTGAAAACCGCATGAAAATCCGTTCAGTATTTTCGGACTTGTGCCGTAACAAACAAACAAACAAACAAACAAACAGACAAAATGTCTAAAAAGTAGCTTAACGTGATCAGCGAAAAATTTCAAGCCAACCTGTGACATTTTTTTTTCGTTATCTTGCATTTACAGATTTTTTTATCTCTACAGTTTTATTATATGTATAGATATAGATGCTCTTTATATATATATTTTTACTGTGTCCAGATATAGATGAATGCCGTGAAGGTACGCACCTGTGCGACCAGTTCCAAAACTGCATCAACACGTTTGGTGCGCACGAGTGTCGCTGCAAGAATGGATTCGAACTGGATTCCGCATCAGGATCTTGCTTAGGTAAGAATACCTTCTATTATACCTTCGAATAGAAATTCTGATTATTAGTACTTAGACCGAAAACAATGTAGTGGCAGCAGGTACATGAGAAAAGACGAAGGCAGTTATTGTGAGTGGCATGCAACAGAAGAAGCAGAAGCCCAGCCCAGTAGTAGACAAATCTTGTTCTTCTTATGATGCTACTGGAGGTCCACTATTATTAAAGCAATCTTTATTTTATGCCTTATACTGTAAAGGCTCTTTTCCTCTAAGTATTGCCTTATTCATTCCCAGACATAGACGAGTGTGCCCTGAAGCTGGACAACTGCAATCCCGGGCTCTACTGCCTCAACGAACTCGGTTCGTTCGCATGCACCCGCCAACCGCCCAGTACCACAACTAAAGCGCCACCGATATATGACTACGAAAACGAATACGACTATTCTAAGTAAGTAGCTAGTAGCTAAACTGTTCAGAAATTTTACTCTTTCATCATCATCTTCCTAACATGTTAGTTTGGGGTCGTCTGTATTATTTTATTCAATTCTCTTGTCTTATCGTAGCTTCAAGTTTTGCTAATAGAAGTTTTTTTTTTACCCTGTCTAAGTCTCACATATACATTGTCCCTGTCTAAGTGCACAACCTTGCAAGGTAAGGGGGTGGTTTGAAATTGATAAATGAACATATTGGTCAAGGAAAAAACAATAATTTTTCTTTATAGTATCTAAAATATCGCTAGGTAACTTTCCCACAGAAAGGCTTCATCAGCAACTTATCCGTTTTTCAATCCGCAATCGGAGTATAGTTTAAACAACTCACGTGCAAAATTACATCCAAATCAATTCAGCTCCTAGTGCGTGAAAGCTACACATACATGAACACAAACATACAAAGTTTTACTTTTATGTACTAGAGAGATAAAAACACACCTAAATCGACTCCCGTCTGCTTCGCCCCGATCCGATTATACCCGATCCGATAAACCAATTATAAGAAATCAAAGACTTTCTTTCTTTCCAGTGAAGATATTCCACCAGAAGAAAAATATCCAGTACCAGCCGCATATCCAACTGTACCGAACACTACTCGACCCACCATGAGGCCAAAGCCAATACCAACACCAATCGCCACTCCTCCACCAACCACTACTGTTAGAACAACTACAACCACTAGACCAACAACGACCACTAGGCCAACTACGACTACTAAGCCTACTACAACAGCTAGGCCAACTACTACATCTACTACTACTAAACCAAGACCATATTATCCATACTACACGACTTCAACAACCAGAAAACCGTACTCCACAAGAACTGAACCAACTCCAACGAAGCCTGTTGAACCAGAAATACCAACAGATCATACCCCAGACAGACCTTCTTTCGACCCATATGGAACAAGGACGACGCCTGAAAATCGCCCGATCTGGCCTACCTACCCAACCAGAACAGAGTCTCCTAGAAGACCAGGAATTACAAGATTTCCTACTAGAAGACCAACGTATCCCTACAGACCAGAGTATCCAAGAACTGAACCCACTACAGTGCCGACAACCACAGAAGATACCAACAAGATTGACGATAATTTCAATCCTAATGAGGTTCATTGTTTGTATGGTTTTGAGAAGGATTCCGCCGGGAACTGTGTTGGTAAGTTGAAAGGATCCTGTATTTATTAGCTCATCTAGTATACAAAAGTTTGTAGAACTAGCGCTAGGAAAATTCTGACAAGTTTCCATTTCTCTGGAATCTAAGTGACTAATCTGTTTTTTTCATTAATTCCAGAAAAAGGAATAACTGTGGATAGGCCATTGGATCCAAAAGATGTGCTATGTTTGAATGGATTTGAAAGTGATTTTAACGGAAATTGCATAGGTGAGTTTTTCATAAGTTCATGACTAAAACCACATATTATTATTTGGAAGTGATCTTTAGAGATCACTTCCAAATAATAATATGTGGTTTTAGTAATTTGTTGTCATAGCACAGAAGAAGTTTTTAGTTGTATAAACTATTGTACTGTTTGGTTCTCAACTTAAGATATAGAGAATTAACTAGTAGGAATCGTAGTACGAAGATTTTTTCTAGTACTTACGGTGGTTACGAAATTTTGGTTTCGTACGCGGCCGCTGGAGTATATTCGACTCACATGATCAATGAGTCAATAATCAAATCGAACTGCTTAGTTCTAGGCTACGATACGAAGGAGAGCGAGCTGCTACGAATTACTTAGCTTTCATATACCTACGCTACGGTGCTTACTCATCAGGATGACCGTGTGCTTGTTCATATCTAAAAAAAAAAATAATAAACATGAACCTTTCTTTTAACACTTAGATGTAGACGAATGCCAAAGCAGTCGTCACATCTGTGGGAGCCTAGAAAAATGCATCAATAAAGCGGGCGGATACACGTGCGAATGTGTTGCTGGGTTCGAGCGAGGAGACGATGGATGGTGTGCTGTGAAGACCACGAGCTCTTCCACTACTACTGAGAGGACTACCACTGAAAGGACTACCACTGAAAGCACTACTGCTCGTGAGTATTTTTGGTAAAAGTTACAGCTATAGTAGCAGTGTTGAGTCCAGTGACGGAGTGGTGTCTTTTCTGTTTAATTTTATCAAAGTTTGCGCCCCAATTTTCGATTACCACTGTGACTACTGGCTAACGCAGACACGAGAACGAGTGAATACAATTTTAATTTAGCAACGGTTGAGTTATCCAGACTCTAGAACAAGACTACCCGAGTAGAGAGTACCACAAAAGACAAGTGCATACCTATCTATAAAGCGAATATGGCCAGTCAATAAATCTAGTGGGGGATTGCCATGATCACCACGCATGGCTGGCGGCTTGATGACCGCAGATTTTAATATACCGAGGAGAATATTGCTGGCCGGCTCTTACATCACCCACGGGAAGAGATGGAGGGGTCCTATTCGCAAGCCTAGACCACTCGGTTAGTCCAGTCCTAACCTAAGTTATTTCTACATTGCAGTGGCCACGACACCAGACTGGCCATACACTCCGTACTATCCATCCGCCTCCCACGGCGGCCGCTACCCGCCCGTCATCTGCGAGCTCGGCTACAGGTTCGATTCCACTCTGCAGAGATGTATTGGTAAGTTGCTCAACAAAATATTACTGAGATAGCCCATCATATATATAAAAAAACTAGCTGAACCGCCCTGGCTTCGCACGGGTTAACTAGTTTTACGCCGTATGTTACGCGCACCTTGTACAACATGGTTACATTACTGGAGAATTAGCAAAACTCCCTCATTTTTTGAAAATATAATATAGCCTGATTGTTACCTGGTGTAGCTTCCCAACAGCGAAAGAATTTTTCAAATCGGTGCTGTAGTTTCGGAGCCTATTCAATGCAAACAAACAATCAAATCTTTCCTCTTTAAAATATTGTTAATAGACTATATAATATGTATAATACTTATTTTAGCATGCTGAAGTGATGGCATTCTATTCTATTTAATCTCCCGGAGACGTGTTTCCACTACCAGCAATATTGCTTGAGGTGGAAACTGCCAGCGGCTCCAGCATATGCTGAGCCGGAAACGCCCGTTTGAAGTCGTACGCACTGATACATTTAAACGACAAACCATGAGAAAACTTGGCTTTAATAAACTATAAGAATTGAAATATAATGTGAAGCATAATAGTAGGTAACAGACATTGTCAATCTTGATGTGACAATCGTAGAGTACCTAGACTATAATACAACTAAAGAAGGTAAAGCTCATGCTCCAAGGAGAATACATGTCACTCACCAATGAGCCACGCTCACTCACTCAACTTGTTTTCCACTAACTTCTCCATTTCGGTCACAGATATCGACGAGTGCTCGCTGAACAAAGACACGTGCGCCGCGGAGGAAGACTGCGTCAACATCGATGGCGGTTTCAAATGTATCTGCGGGAAACGGTGTCGTGCTGCAAATGAGAAGCCTACTTACGGTAACAACTTAAAACTCTTTCTTTGGCTTTGAATCTGGAAATAATTCCATCTACATTATGTCAAACTGTTCGTTTAGGGCTAAAGCACCACAACGTTTTTAAAATATAAATTTCTTCTTTTTGTCTTATCTTTTCTTATTCCCAGTACCAGCACAGCCAGCGCCTCGTCCAGCATCAGACGCGGGCAGTAACGTGATCACAGTGGGTGCCCAATACGGACAGCGGGGAGTCTGGTCTCCGAGACCCTCGTACTCACGGGACCCTCGGAGCGGAACCATCATGTCCTCGTGCCCTTGGGGGTACAAACTTACTTCTGATAAACGATGCTATGGTACGCCAGATTTTGTTATGTCCTTTACTTCTTCTCGTCATTAATAAGTAGTAGGTGCATGTACTTTTGAAAGAGACTTTCGCAACGTGCCCTGATAACATGCTCTTTGGGGTCGTAAGGTATAGCTTTCTCCTGACAAAAGATGCTATTTTTATAAAGAGAAAGCTTACTTACCTATGTCACAAAAAACTCATAACTCTCCTTGTTTGCCCTAGTCGGCTAAATAACCTATTGGTGGAGGGTTAGATTTAATGACCACAGTCCCTGGCCTCATAACCACATATTATGTAATGCCATTGCAGGCGGTGTTTAAGTTTAATAATAAGTATAATTATTTTATTACTAGCTTTTGCCCGCGGCTTCGCACGCTTGTGTTATGTTATTTTTACGTTATAGTCTAATAATAGATCATGCATTTCGTACCAAACAACAAAATCCAATAAATCTTTTCGAAGCTGAGCACAGTAACCTGTATTAGCATAGGTATAGGTATAACGCAAGCATAGCCGTGAGTGGAAGCTATTTAAGCCATCACCTAAAATTAAATGTTTTGAGTCTAGTATCTTCAGGCTGTAAATGATGATGATGATGATGAGTCTTATATAGATTTATAACAGTAAAAGAAGTTTCAAACAAATTAAATTAAATTGTGTTTGTTGTAACATTAACGGCATATTTACCAATAATACATATTACACATTATTATTATCCAATTAGGTAAAATTACAAATAAAAAATAATAATGTCAAAAAATTTGAAAATATTATATATAAATTAAATATTTACGAATTTTGTAGCAGAATCGCCTGATATGCAGCGCAATCTACAGACAAAACTACAATTTTATAAGTACCTCTTCATATTACAACAAAAACAAATCATCATCACTTCACTCAGGTCTTTAACAGAAGTTTCAGTAAATTTTGTTTAGGTAGTAGTTACCTAAGCAGGCAGGTACAGTTTAGAAAAATATGGAAGAATCACACACAATGATCCTGTTTTGCTCAGTTTTACATATTATCCGCGCGCTTTTTGTTCCATTTACCACATTTTTTTTACCTTCTTAAGTTTGGTTCCATACGAATTGAGTACCTAACTACCTAGACATAGCCAGTGTGAATAATAAGTTTATAAATTGCTGGAGATATGCATTTACCTGTACGATGCGTACATAATTAATTTTCTTAATACTAATTAGGAATTACAAATACTAAACCTTACTGCTCCCGTGGTTTATTTAAAAGCCCACAGGTCTAAAATATTTTAACTATTAAAATTTCATTTCAACATGCAAGAAGAAGAAGAAGAAGAAGAACAAATCAAAAACAGTCAAAAACGAACGTTGCGCGCCATGTTGTTAATTCGAGGATACAATTTTATTGCCATAATGAGTACCTACATATTTTTACCATTTTTCATCAAATATTTCGTATCATTGGCTAAATACAAATAATAGCACCTCCGGCATACTTTGATGCCAAAATAAAAAAGGTTTTAAAATGCGTAGCAATGGTAAGGGTATATAACTTAAGTAGCTATAAAGTACTACAGGGGGTCTAGCAAAGATACCAACCACTAACGCTAACGCCTCACGCTAACTCCAAAAATGTATTGAAATGACATTCGCTGCGGAAAAGTTAGCGATTTCCGAAACGTCATTCCAATACATTTTGGAGTTAGCGTGAGGCTTTAACGTTAGCGATTGAGATCATTGCTAGAACCCCAGGTACATTAAAACTTCCTTGGGGTCAATCAAGAATGTAGCAGTAGCGCAAAAATAATTTTATCTACTTAATTAGAATAGTAACGTGTAGTAAGTTCATGTAAATAATACATTTTACCAGATCGCCAATAAAGAACTTTGCTCCCGCCAAAACCCTATAAATCGAAAACTTGAATAAAAATGTAAGCTTCAATATTGGCTAAGTATGATAATCGCGTGAAGCTTTATGAATAATTAAAAAAAGTCTATGTTCACAGTAAACAGTTTTCATAAAGTACTTCCCATCAACATAGAATGGCTAAATACAAATTTTGTCTAATACCAAAGTAAAAAAGAGTTTACAATGCGTAACTATGTTGATGATGCGTAGCAAAAGCAAGGGTCAATAGCCACAGATTATTGAATATGTTACTACTAAAGGTTAAGCTATAGGTACTATAAATACAATTTTAAATTATTTCGAATGGTAACGCGTAGTAGATTTTTGAAAACTAATACATAATACCAGATCGCCAATAAAGAATTTAACCCTCGCCAGAACTCAATAAATCGAAAACATGAATAATAATATAGTTATGTTTCAATATTGGCTAAATATGATATTGCGTGAAGCCTTAAAACTTATAAAAAAGTCTAAGAAGTTTTTAGTTTTCGAAATTTCTTGTTCTCTGTGTCGTGCGCTTATTCAAGAAGGTTCGCATACCTATCCTCTTTTTTAGTTTGGACCACAGATTAAAGAAAAAACTTATCTATATGAAAATATATATTGACTTCCTTGGGTATAGGTACTTACATAATGAACACATTGTTATTCTCTAATCTGCATTGCATCGAGCGCAGACGAAGTTATCGCGCGATTAGTTCGCCGTAGCCCGAAAAGTGTGATACACTGCCGGTAATGCAGGCGCACCAATTGTTATTTACAGTTGTAAAACATGCATTAAATTACTTCCTTATTGCTTAGTGCAGTGGGGATTGTTCAGAATGAAATATAAAAATATAGGAGTTACGTACTCAAAGAGTAAATCCTTATTACTAAACCTCCGCTGTCCGTCTGTCTGTCGGTCTGTCCACCAGGATGTACTCATGAATCGTGATAGTTAGACAGTTGAATTTTTCACAGATGATATATTTCTGTTGCCACTATAACAACCGTGATCCGTATTCAAAGGGACAGATAAACAGACAAATAAAAAATTGGTTTTACTTCATATTGATAAGGAATTATAAATTAAAACTATTACAATTTATTTTTGTGATCGCAAATGATACTCTCACAGTTTGTAAAACATATTTATTTGCCGACATGCTACTGCTTCCTCCATTTTATTCAGCCCACGTCGGTCATGCAGCAGGCAAACAAATTGACTGTGTGTCCAGGTTGGGGCACTACAAAAACATCGAGGATAGTCAACAGAGATGTTTTTGCGCGCCAACTCAACAGCGAAGGTTCGGGCGTATATGAAGCCGCGCCATAATAGTAACAGAGTTTTTTTCTTTAATCTGTGCATCCAGATAAACCCGAGATAAAATTACCGTCAGTAGCAGTGTAGCAGAGTAACATTTTTTTTCTCTCATCTATGGTTAGTAGCCAAAATATAATTTACCTTTTGACACTGGCTAAATACCTACACTATGTGTGGAGCCAAAATATAAGAAAAAAACTTACCCTGAGGCCTTGAAGCGGCCATCTTGTTAAAATCCCGTTCCGTTTCATAATGATATCTTAAACATTTTCACCAAAAAAAATTAACGATGTATAAAATTTTATATATCCTATGTTGTGCGCCGGGTTTTTCTAAGCTTATTAGTGAAAACCGCATGAAAATCCATTCAGTATTTTCGGATTTGTGCCGTAACAAACAAACAAACAAACAAACAAACAGACAAAATGTCTAAAAATCAGCTTAACGTGATCAGCGAAAAATTTCAAGCCAACCTGTGTCATTTTTTTTTCGATATCTTGCATTTACAGATTTTTTTATCTCTACAGTTTTATTATATGTATAGAATAGATTATTTTAGTTTCATCTTTTTATGTTTTTGGTGTATTTTAGTTGAATATTTATATTTTTCACGGTTTGCTAATAAATAGATTAATCCACGACATCCTAAGAAAAGGTTATCGAAGAACTTGAATTACGTAAATGGATTCCACTGGTTATTTAGCTTCATTACGAAATTAGAAGAAAAAGAAAGAGAAGATTTTTTTCACACGTCATTGTTTCTGCAGTTGGCCACGCGATTCATTGATTCCCTGCAATCCTTCACTGCATCCCTTTCCCCAGACGTGGACGAATGCGCGGACAACAAGTCGGAATGCGGTCCGCAGCAACGTTGCGAGAACTTCTACGGGGGCTACTCGTGCCAGTGTCCCGCCGGACACCAGCTGCTCGGCCAGAACGACTGCGGGGACATCGACGAGTGCATGCATGGAAACGTAAGACAAAACAACCCGCAAAAGGGCCAATTTCTCAATTTGCAAGTAAATTTACGACCGGGGACTTCCCAAAAAATGTTGAGAGAATAAGATGCTTCTCAGAACTAGAACGAGGCCTAATCGTGAGCCGGTGTTGAAGTCGGTTCACTCTAAAGAGTGAGTCCTTCAGCTATTTAGGGTTCCGTACCCAAAGGATAAAGCGAACCCTATTACTAAGGCTCCACTGTCCGTCTGTTCATCTGTCACCGCTGTATTCATGAACCGTGATAGTTAGATAGCTGAAATTTTCACCTATGATGTATTTCTGTTGCCGCTATTATAATAACAATACTAAAAAACAGACTAAAATAAATATTAAATAGGAGGCTCCCATACAAAAAACGTGATTTTTTTGCACATTTTCATAGATACGTTTTACTAGGTGGTAGGACTTTTCTGCAAAGTTCGTCTAGGTAGGTACCACCGCTTTGCCAATTATTCTGCCGCCAAGCAGTAGTGTGCAACCACTACTGTGTTCCGGTTTGAAGGGCATTGTAGCTAGTGAAATTACTGGGCAAATGAGACTTTATGACCTGATTACACAGGGTAGTAATCTGATTACTAGACTGTGATGTCTCAGGATGACGCGCGGTGCAGTGTCACGCGAAACTTTATTATGTGCGTGAGTCTGACTCGCACTTGACCGGTTATTCAATATAAGTACCTATCTTTTTTCATCATCATCAACAGCCTGAAGACGTCCACTGCTGAACATAGGCCTCCCCCATGGAACGCCACCTTGAGCGGCTGCTCGCCTCCTGCGTCCATCGGCTCCCCGCGGCTTCCTTACCTTTTTACCAAAATGTTTTTGCTACGTTAGTGTTTTAGATATTTGTTAATTTCCAGCCATGTTCGTACAACGCGCGGTGCATCAACACAGTGGGTTCGTACCGCTGCGAGTGTACCGACGGCTTCAAGAACGCGCCTTCCAACGACAAGGTGTGCGTGGATGTGGACGAGTGCACCGAGACACCTAATGTCTGCCAACAGAAATGTGCCAACGCCTGGGGCAGTTATAGGTGCTACTGCAAGCGGGGGTATCGATTGGAAAACGATAATAGGTAAGTTTTTTGACCACCTAATATGAGACCTGTATGCTTGAATGCTGTAATAATACAAGGTATATTTTTTTGGGTTTCATTATTTTCAGTGAGCTGCAGTTATAGTTTTCATTATTAGGTAGATCGACGACCTGGTGAAATCCGCGGGGAGCCGGTGGATGCAGGAGGCGAGCAGCCGCGCAAAGGGGCGCTCTCTGGGGGTGGTCTATGTTCAGCAGTGGACGTCTTCGGGCTGTTAACGATGATGATGATGATGATGATTGGGCTCCTTCGAATAGGTACTTTTCGCTATTCCTCATAGTTTTGGATTTAGCCTACCAGCCCACTTCAAATATTCACCTGTAGGTACGAGTTTTTTTTTCTGGATTGATGCCATATAGTAAGTCATAAAACGTCTACAAAACCAAATCGAGAGAGCCGTAAAATTAGAATGACCAACGAAGCGTGAAAATAATACTTAAAGCAGTTGAGCGACTTTACTACCGCGTTTTCAGCATCTCATGCAGAATCCGATATGGTCTAGTGGCTAGGATACCTGGCTCTCACCCAGGAGGCTCGGGTTCGATTCCCGGTATCGGAATATATTTTTGCTTTATTTAAGCAAGCTTATGGGTATCAAATACCTAGCTAGCATGCATGAGCTGTCTTCTTCTCGTGTAGGCAATGGCCCTGGGCCATTATTCCGTATCGATTCCTTACTTCTAAACCACGCTAATTCCTTGTCTTACATAAGAAATCTACAAAACTATTCTCCATGAAACGAAAATAAAACCATGCGAAATAAATTTGGAATTGGCGCGATTTGAACTGTCTAAAATCATATGTTTTACCGAGACGCGTTCCGAAACATCAACACATCTAAAGTTACCACCACTTATGTCAATATATTTTATTCAAAATAAAAATAGCTTAATGCAAAGTGAAGGTATTCCTAACGTTGTGATACGATTTGAACAAGACACGATGACGACGTGGTTTCGTATCGTGTGGAATCTGTGTTTCCATAGAGAATAACCGCCCAGATGTCAGAATTTTTAGGCTGCTGAAAGGTTTCTGACTTGGCTTAACGACTATTCCTTTACGACAACAGCTATTTATAGCCTTACGTAACGTGCCCTTCGATCCGAAGCTCGGTAGCGCTCAATTGTAAATAAGTAAGTACCACTTTGTGCTGTAGCGGTCACCCATCATAGTAGTATTGTAACGAACGTTGCTTAACTTTAGCGATTAGCTGTAAAAACCTGCATGAGCTGTAAAAATCAACATGATCTGGTATATCTTTTCCTAGAAAGTGGTATTTTGGTTCAGGGACACTTCATGCTGAAATCATCATGTAGGAAAAAGTTACAATATTTCTACATGTGTATCTTTCCCATCCTCAGAACATGCGTGGACGTGGACGAGTGCGCTGAGTGGTCGGGCGGTCGGCTGCGCGGGAAACTGTGCGGCGGCGAGTGCCTCAACGAGCCGGGCAGCTACCGGTGCGCGTGCCCGGCCGGCTACCGGCTCGCGGATGATCAGCGGAGTTGTATCGGTGAGTGACTAGTGCACCTATAAGCCTTTACCAAAAACGGAAGAGCACTGACGCGTTTTGTGCCCGAAGAGATTCGTTTTGACTTTAACTTTATCATCATCATCAACAGCCTGAAAAAGTCCACTGCTGAAGATAGGCCTCCCCCAAAGAGCGCCACTTTGAGTGGCTGCTCGCCTCGTGTATCCATCGGCTCCCCGCAGTTTTCACCAGATCGTCGGTCCACCTAGTGAGGGACCTACCCTGCGTCTTCCAGTTCGTAGTCGCCTCTCGAGATCCTTTCTTCCCGGTTGTCAGATCTGCAAGCGATGTGGCCTGCCAATTGCCATTTTAACTTGCTAATTCTAAGATAATATATATATATTATATATATTAATAGGAATCAGAAGTGAAATCAACAACTTTGTAACATTTAAGATCTTTAATATAACAGTTAGTTATAACAGTTAAACATTATTTCCAATATTGACCGAAAATATGCCCGAAGATAGCATAGAAACGCCACACGAGCACAACTACGTCCGTTTAGCACGATGTCAGGTGAAGTAAGAGAACGAGAGCCCATTTAGCTGCTTCTTATATAGTCTGTCCTCTCTCTCCTCGGACGCCATCTTCGGTGTTGCCGTTGTGATGGCTAATACGGCCTCTCCTGACCGTGCGCCGTCCTCGGCCACACTAGCAACGCGATCTGCGGGAGGGTCCACCGGCATCGCCATCGTCACATCGTCATAGTTGTCATCTGTATGAGAAAAGTGCTGTTAATTAACTACGACAACGTACGTTGTTGCCTATTTGGTCATACATCACGCATACAAGGCCCTCATACAGAAATACACTCTCATAACAACAGATCACTCTCAGATTAAACTCGTTAAAACACTTCGCTTTCAAATGTATGCATACATCTTATTCAAAACAACCCACTCATTCTCATACTTGAACTTGCAAGTTCCTACGTAAAGCGTGAACCAGGTCTACACCTGCCCAGGTCTACGCCTGCCCAGGCCTGATGCGCATTCATAGAACACGACTTCACTGGACTAAGTCCCCCAGGACACAACCTGACCGCACATCCAGAGAATGCGACTTCATGGGACGATCTAGGACAAAGCTTGACCGCGCCACTTCACTGGGAAGACTCCCCCGTGCGAAAGAGTGCCCGTTCACCGAAGCCGGTTCATCTTGCCAACCACAGCCGGATAGCACCAGCAGCTCGTTCCGACCAGCGAGGCAAACACTTGCCTTCCACTCGCACGTATGACCACATACACACCAAATGTGCTGTAAACAGAATAACATTAAAATGTTCGGTAGCAACTTATTGTCAACAGGAAAACTTTCAGACAGAACACTGTCAGTAGAAGTAAAGGACTAAAGCCTCGATTTGTTCGAGCTCGGCCTGACCTGACCTTTTTCTGTTACCCAAATAAACCGCAGCCCCAACAAGACAATGACCACGAGGAGTCCACAGGCAACTGCCGATACCCACGATTGTGGCCACCTTTAAGGGAAAAATACAAGTGACCATAGCACAGGTCTTCAAACAGTGGCCTCCAGTTGCTTCAGAGGACCATCCTTGTATTTGAAAATGTTATTGATGTCGGTCTGCTCTCCACACGTATGGTAGAGAAAGTAGAGTAGATCCCATGAGTAAATTTACCTACATTTTCACGTTTGGGGCGCCAACGGTTTTCACCTTCTAAAAATTTGTAACATTAGGTGCCTAGTGTCGAATTTACGAAAATAGCGGATTAATCAAAGTACCCAATTAATGAAAGTGTCGACCTGTTACCTGACCCATAAATACGAAGACTTGGTAAAAACTTAAGAAAGTTTAACGTACGCGCATAGATTCTTCTTTTTTTTTTTATTTACTGAGTAGACAACAAAGAAAATCATGAAAATCTGATAACATTTATAGGTAGAAAAGCGTTGGCACCTATAGATAAGGGGGAGTATAACCCTCTTAAAACCAATGTAGCCCGCAGGGTGCTTTAACTCGACGACCAACTGTGGCCTTCCAAAAATATTCCCTCCATACTCAACTTGTAAACAAATTAAGTTGAACCTTAGACCAAAACAAGTTAGACCTTACATCAACAATTGTAGAAGCGTTGCCGTCCACACATCGCCCATAGCGGTGAGCGGGGCGCAGTGCGAGGCGCACAGTCACGCATTTTTTGTAGCAGTAAGGCACCAGCCACAGCAGTGTGAGTGTGAGGTGCGCAAAAGGCACGAATGCGCCACCAAGGCACGAATGTACCACCAAGGCACCATCAACGCCAGCAAGATGCACAACTTGGCTCCAGCGAGACGCAACCCTCGGCGCCATCGAGACGCATACCTCGGCGCCAGTGAGACGCACACCTCGGCGCCACGGTGCTAGCAAGCCACATCACCGGGGCACCAGTTGCAGTGGCAAGGCACGCCGTTGTGCATGAACAAATCTGCTAAACAAACAGCGTTGTTAACTGAACCGTTTTTCACAAGACATTAAGAATTTCTGCACAGAAAGCGACAGCTATATGACACATTACTCACTAACCTAGTAACGTAATGCAAAAGAAAACAGCAGTTGTGTGACACGATACTTAAGGGCCACGTCATACAATTGAAAGGCATAAATAACAGCAAAGAAATGTTTGTTAGAGTTCTTTCCACACAAATAATGGCAATTTCGCCAATCCCACAAATTAAAACGAATATTAGGTGGGTAGTATTTTTCTATACTGGCCTCGAATTTAAATTTAGTGGAAATGCTAATGAAGTTATTGTGGAAAATGTTGCAATACCTTAAAAAAAGAAATCAACTTAAGTGTGTTGAGATGAGTGTACGTGTATGTCTAACTGAACTGAACAGTGTTGTAAAATAATCAACAGGACGCTTGCTTTGTGTAGCAAAACAGCACCGTAAACCGTAACCTTATGCTTCGCTGTTCACTTTAGTCAAATCGCTGACTACAGCGTCAAACATTGCCAACACGGCCATTCATAAACAACTTCACAGACGCCCTTGAGAAAATAAACGGAAGAGTCCTAGACACATACGTTACTCGGCATATCTTCTATGTTATCTAAGGTCCCAACTCTGATCACTCGGTCTAACCTGACCATCAATAAATAGTAACCCGTAAGCATGACGTATGTATCTACTTCAGTTGTAAGTAACATAAATGTGAGATTTTAGAGTGTGTCCAAACGAGGAAGCCCGAATGTATTCTATATCCGAATGAGTGATTAGATGAAAGAGGTAAATGTGCACGAGAAAAAGAAGACAAATGGACGACGATACGTGAGTGAAGGTGTTTTTCGATAACGGTGATAATTAATATTTTAGATAAGTCGCTAAGAGCCCAAGATTTAAATAAAAAATAATAAAAGACATTAGGCGTTTATGATTTCTTACGAACCAGTCCCATATGAATAAAGGTGCTATCCTCGCTTACCAAGGCTAGTTACCACCTGTGTCCTTTTCTACCATTAGGACAGGAACACTGTATTGAAGGGTAATTGATCGTCTATACATCAAGCACATTAACAAGTCGGTGCACACCCTGTGCCCGAGTGTAAAATTACCTCTTCCCCATCTGTAACCAACGTATAGGTGCAAACAATACTCTGTGTATTTATTAATCAGTCGGGGAAAACATGATTATTGACTTCGAGGGTAATCTTGAGAAACTCAACCGTTAAAGTAGTACAGTAAAACTTTAGAAAATTCCACCGCGTAGGTATAATACGAAAAGATGTCGGAATGTGTTGAAAATGCTGATTAGTAACCGTGGTACCACCAGTCGTACCACCTACATAGTACCCAGTGTTACATAGCACCCAGTGCTATGTAACACTGATATCATTGAAGTAAATGAGCCTCTATCAGAATGATAAAAAACAGAAACTTCTGGACAACCGCGGTTACAAAATCGTGTCATCAAGTTTCTCGACAAACATTAACGTTAGACTTGCCATTTACATAATGTAACTTTATCATAAGTGTACCTGCATAATGTGTTGTGTACTTACATGAATAAATGGATTGAATTGAATTTACTTACGCAACTTAGCGCAGAAAGGATAGAAATAGGTCAAAAAGGCAACAGTGTGACACGGAACTCACTAACAACATCACACAGTGCAGAAACCATAGTAAAACCACTGTATGGCATGGCACTCGCAAACACATCATAAATTGCCAACGATACCACTCAAAGTACCTATGAAAAGCAGTTTGCCACCTGCACTTGGAAGGTCACAACACAGTCGCACACACTTAAGCACCAACGGTACTAGCGACATGTGCATTAAAGCATTAGATCCAAGCGCACGGCGCCAATTGCACCACGAGAGCGCACCGTCGCACAGCGTGCAGTGGTGAGGCACTCCGCGGCACACAGCCCGCAGCGAGAAGGCGCAGGCCGCATCGCGTCACCCGTAGGAAGAACCATCAGTACCTGCACTCAAAAATACTAAACCATACCAAAACACTTTTTAGTGAACCTGTTACATCGCTGTACTGTAACCACGAGCGTGCTATACTTTTAAAGGTTGATCCTGTAGCCTGTAGGGCATTAGAAATAACAACAACGTGAAGTCTGAGATCTCAGTGATCTCTAACTACTAAGTTGACAAACATAAACACTCACGATTTCTCACAGCTTGGCGATAGCTGCATTTCAAAATTGCGATTAAAAGATAATCATCGTGAGACATAAGTACCGATCCCAACTAGTCCCAAATTTCAACTAATTTATCTATAAATATTGTCAAGAATAAAACATTTTTCTTTCTTTCTTTCAAATGTGAAAATAGTGGTAGTGGTTTAACTCACACGTTGCGTTGGCCTTTTAGGATTTGTGGTCAGACCTACCGCCACATGAAAAACAATTGTACGAACTAGGTCAAAATGATCGTCAATTACCTAAATGCTCTTTGTGACACTATAAAAGCGACAAGTTGTTTGGATACTCATGACCGTGATCGCACATGCTTCAGGTTTTACAAACAGAGATAAGCTGCACAGTAATTACTTGATCTTTAGGCGTTAAATTAGCTTTATCATTAGGGTTCCGTAGGGAACTATAACCGATGTAAGCTTGTCACTAACACTAAACAGTTCACGATTACAATAGTCACTGGCGTGCATAAATAAGCAGCATAATAATATAAGAAATTCCAAAAAATGAACCTGTTGATAATAATTCCCAAAAGTTCCAGCTACATCTACATTCACACACAAAGGTTATAAAGGTTAACACACCGTGTACGGTACACCGCGACCGATCATTTAAGACTCACTGGTTGCCATGATTTGGTATCACCATTCAGACACACTGTAATAAGAGATAGACACTAAATCATTCTGAACGTTGGTGAGTTCAGTTAGCACCGCCCGTCCAACTTCACCAAACCTAACATCCACGCACGACCTGGATTTCAGGTTCGAAATTCAAAATAATTTGATCACTTACCGTTTTCAAACGTTCGGCCTGAGCCGTTGCCAAAAATAGATCCGGATAAACCTACCGGGTATGCACGTATCCACTGCTTGTAATCAGGACATGGTATGCCATGACTCATGGCTGTGGGAGCCGTGGTCTCGGTTACGACTCCTTGAAACGCGGCACTGGCAGTGACTTCATCGGCCGGGATACTGGCGACCGTCGTCACCGTCGCAACTGCAGCTTCGGTCACCGTGGCCATTTTCTCCCTATGGCTGCTGCTGTTTGATCCGGGCGTCACTCACTATCCGCTTCGTGAGGGCTGACCTCGCGAATGCCTGCTGCGTGAATGCTGCACCGCAGACTTCGGAGTCGTTGTCCACGCCACTGGGATTGAACAACCTGTTCATTTCCTGCGAACTTAAAGCACAATTAAGGTGCGCAAACGCACCTAAACAAAAAGACTGAACCGAGAGGTTATGTCAACACGTGCTTCACGGACGCAAAGCCTGCGTATAAGCCGAACTACACTGAACCCATGTGGGCTTGTAGGAGCAATCCCACTTCTGATAATAGGAATCAGAAGTGAAATCAACAACTTTGTAACATTTAAGATCTTTAATATAACAGTTAGTTATAACAGTTAAACATTATTTCCAATATTGACCGAAAATATGCCCGAAGATAGCATAGAAACGCCACACGAGCACAACTACGTCCGTTTAGCACGATGTCAGGTGAAGTAAGAGAACGAGAGCCCATTTAGCTGCTTCTTATATAGTCTGTCCTCTCTCTCCTCGGACGCCATCTTCGGTGTTGCCGTTGTGATGGCTAATAATATATATATATATAATATATATAATTGATTCGTTTCTTTCGTTCGCCTGGAGATCTCATTGCGGATCATATCTCGCAGAGAAACACTGAGCATAACTCTCTCTCCATTAGTATTTCATACATATTCCTTACAACTGCAGACATCGACGAGTGCGAGACAGGCGAGGCGACCTGCGCGCGGTCTTCCGACCCGGGGTACGTCTGCCAGAACACGCGCGGGAGCTACCACTGTCACCACATCGACTGTCCCACCGGGTACCGGCTCGAATCTAAGCAGTGAGTATCCTAGAGTCATAACGACAACTATTAAAAATGAATAACGATATGTTATTTTCAGAGATTAAAAATGAATGCAATAATTGAAAAAATAGGTGAAATTGGTAAATAAATCACGGAGTAATGAGCTTTTAAAGTTTCTGGAGCTTGACCCTTTCTCGCTAAACAGAACAATAATAATTAAAACACCACTTGAGACGTCACATACCAAAGAGATTGTATAAAGTAAAGCCAAAGAGTATAGTAACTACCTAGTAAAGCTGCCACCGCGTGACGAACTACCATGAAGGACCCAGCTCTGACGTCACGGCCTGTTTGAATAGTCTATTCCTGTTTTTAAAATGCTTGTAACTTTGTAATTTTTTGAGATCATTATATTAGTTATGCAATAACAAAATAGTAGTCATCATGCCTATTATTAGAACGGCATACTCCATATTTTGAATTTGCAGTAAGCTAACCCATATTTACACTTTACTCTAGCCGTTGTACCCGCATCACACAACTATGCCGCGTGTCGGACTGGGCGTGCCTGCAGCAGCCGAGCACTTACAGTTACAACTTCATCACATTCGTCGCCAATATCTATCTTCCTACGGGGAGCGTAAGTATTAAAAAGGTGTTTAGTTTTTAATCATAAGATCCATTAACTTACTATAAAAGTATAATTATCATGGTATAGTTTAAATGTCTCTAGTTACTGTTCGGGAAAACATGAAAAGCATGTTTTTGGGGAAAATTATGTTAATGGCCCTTGTTTTTAGGTGGATTTGTTCACAATGCACGGACCTTCGTGGGTGGATTCAGTAGTAAGCTTCGAGATGAGAATGGTGAACGTACAAGCTTCGGCAGGCGTCACTCCCGCCGATCTAAGATGTTTCGAGTTAGTAAAATTCATATTAACCGTTTTGAGCAGTATAAAATTATGACCCAGTTTCATCTAGACTTTTTAATGCCCGGTGACTTCGTTAAAGTCAAGATGGAATTTAGAATCAACAGATTAAGTACTCACCTAGTAGAGAATGTGATTTGTATTCAGGACTTGTAAAGATATTCCCCAAATATTTCTTTTACTACGTTTTCAAACCGCAAAAAGGATTTAATTTTGCTTGAAAGAATTGATTCACTAGACTAGTCACTCAGCAACAGAAAATAGTGTTTAAAAACAACTTAATATCCTGGTCACGGCACCTAATGTAGCATTTTTCTTTTCCAGCATGCGTCCAACAGGCAACGTCTGTGCCATCTCGCTCCTGTGTCCCTTAGAAGGTCCTCAGGTAGCAGAGTTAGAGCTAACAATGTCATTATACCAGCACGGACAATTCGCAGGCAGTGCTGTAGCTAGGCTGATCATCATAGTCTCGCAATACGAGTTTTAGACGTAGCGCCAGTGATATTTTTTGTTAATTAAATGTTAAAGTACACTGTGGAGTTTTATTTGTCACCTTCAGCTTTCAAATTGTTTATTTGCATTTCACAATGCAACTTTGAGATATTTTTCAATAGTCAATATGATTCTCAACAGGTATTATATTATCTGGGTTCTCAACAGTATTTGATATCCTACCGATTGCGCCAATATTTATTTATTAATTAGGCTATAGGTCTCTCTATTTTTTTAACAAGACCTGCTCCATTTTTACGACTATTTCGAATTTTTAATTTAATTAAACTATACCGTAATAAAACAATATAATAAATTGGAATATATCTTTTTATTTTTTAATAAGCACAAGCAATCCGAACACCAATTTTGTATGGCGTTCCGACATTTAATATATAACATGTACGTACATCTAATAGGTAGTAGTGCACAATACATTAGTAACTGCTTAAATCTCCGGATCACAACATAATTACTATATTAATTTAATAAAATATAAACTTCAAAATTATATTCTTATATAACAGATGCAACGCAACTTTACAAAAATCTATATAAACTACAAACGCTCTGGTCCCTAAGACGTCCACACATCGCACCAACATATAAAAGTATCAGTAAATAAAATCCATTGTTTTAAAGATAGACAATATAATGTCATATTTACATCAATACCTTTCTATAAGGTAAAACATATTATATTCACAAACATGGCCGCATATTCCACATATTTTTGATAAATTCATATGAGTAACTAAAGTAAATAATTAAATAAAAAAGAAAAGATTGCAATGGATAAAAATAAATGTGTCAATCATATAAAATATATATGTAAACATAATAATATAAGTAAATAGATACAAACATGCATATAATACAAATTCAGGTATACTAAAGTTGCCGATATTAATAAAGAATTAACAATAACCAAATCATAAGATAATTAAAGCTACAAGTACACCTACACAAATATACGGAAAACAGTTGAGTATAAAAAATTAAAACACAGTAATTAATATTATATACCAAAATTAACAACAATGTTCTTATGCCAGGCCTTACGTAAAATCGCAGCATACCATAAGCCCGGCCCAAACATACTTTAGCTATAGACGCGTGCAGTATCGTAGATATGAGTCGGTTATTATAATTTCGTTTCCCACATGATCGAATGAGCATTGGTTGGCGACTCACGTAGCCAATGCGCTATGACATCTCTACATTTAAATACACTGTTTGATTTGAGTATTGTAGAATGATGTTTGGGCAAAGATTAAGATTTACACGATTTTATTAAATTTTCACTTAAAAGAAATATTACAACCATTTTTAAGCTGCACCACTAAAGGTTTTACATTAGAGTTTGTTTGGTATATTGAGTTTTTAAATTAGAAATGAGTTATAATATATGGGTTTTACATATATACACGTTAATTTTTTTGTTAAATGAATAAAATGTCCTATCTAAAGCCAACTGAGACAGACCATTTCAAGCATAGATTAAAAAGTAATGTTTATACGTAAGGCTTTATGCATAATATACCCTCTTACTAATAAACGTTGTGTAGCAGAAGAATAGTTATGTTTTGTTTCTCTCTATCTCCTTTGAAATAGGCAAAGATAAAGCAGGACAAAACACTGTAGCTATATCACTGCTGTCCGGTGTCTATTAGTAAGGGGCCAATATATAATTTAAATGCTTTTGGACGGTATAGGAATCTATGAGTAAAATATTTATTTGATTTTAATTAAAACAAAATTTAAAAAAATTAAAATAAATATTTTTAAAGGCAAAAATATCGGCGGGGTTTATTAAAATTAGCGACCAAATTATCAATCATAATTCGAGTTAATTAAATGTGAATAAGGTACGGATAGGAAGACAAATCAAAATTGTATACAGGGTTACAGGAAAAATTGTGCTAGATCCGTTAAGAGCGTGGAGTACCCATGATTTCTGACTTATTTCACTATGAAACACCCTAGGCTAAACTAATAATATTTTTGTAGATATCCCTTAGAAAACAATACAGTTTCTAATATTTTTTTTATATCTTAACTTTCACTTGTCTACTACGGTCTATTCAATTAACTTATGTACTATTTTAATGATTGACGTCCTAAAGCATCTTATTACACATGTAAAAATGCAATAATAATAATAATAAGAAGACACAAAATATTTCAATGAAAAAATTAAAAATTGAATATCTCGAAAAGGGTAAAGTTTAGCCTAGGGTGTTTCATAGTGAAATAAGTCAGAAGTGATGGGTACTCCACGCTCTTAACGGATCTAGCACGATTTTTCCTGTAACCCTGTATACAATAATATATTCATTTTTAATAGAACTTAAGTTAATAGAAGCTTTGCTTAGTTTGGGGCTAGATGGCGTTGTATGAAATGTCCACCAAAATTGCTTTATTATAATAATTTATTTTATTTTTAATAAAGGTGAGTATGGAACAATTGAATTATTGCACGAGTGTCTGCAACATAGACTGTTCACCATGATTTTAAATAATAATTATTTACATCTACAATAAAATGTTAGAGACAAGTTGTAACTGATTATAACCGATTATGTTAAAGGCAGTTTTACTGTAACCAATAATAGAGTCATTCAAATAATAAATTAATTTAGTCATTTTCTCTCATATTCAAAAATTGAAAGAATGGAAATGAGCGGAAAATATTTTATTTTTTATTATAATTATTGCATTGCTTTATATTGCCTACTCAACAGTATAACCAAAGAAATACGATTTCAAATTAATAAAATACTAAAAGATTATCCCTGACCTAGTATTACAATTAGGAGACTTTTCACTAGGTGTCTACGTTTTTACAATAGCAGAAAGGTTACTTTCGCACCACTATAAAAATAGTTCTTTCATCCACACAGATCTAACGGAGGCAACTTAACATAGCAAATAAAAATCCGTCACTATTTTTAGATAACTTTGCCAAATAAGCTTTATCGAGGCGAGTTTTTTCAATAATAAATGAATTTTGTATACCGAACACTAAAAATATAATGGTATTTTGTTTTTAATAGTAATTACGAGTTTTAATATAAATAAATAAATAAATAACACCCAACGATCACATACATAGATCCTGGACCCTAACTAGGATTCCCTGTATCTAGGGACCCAAGAACTACGAGGACCATGGTCCCACAACACCCAGACACAGGACAAGTATTTGCGCTTTTTTTTTCTGTGCACAAATACTAGTCCTGTCGCGGGAATCGAACCCGCCGAAAATTGCACCTATATAAAGTAATTACTGATTCATTGATAGTAGAGTTTTTTATTCTGCTATTGGTATTTAATTATTGTAGTCAACAAAACTGAGAGAAAATGCTTGTGCATTTAAACGACAATTGTAGGGTTAATACTACATGTCACTTAAGGCTTAGGTCAGCTACTTTCGGGGGGTGACCACAAGATCTTATAGCATTATTACTTCAAATTTGAACAATGACATAAACTTCAACTTCAAATTTTGGTTAATGGCCTTTGTGGAGAGGTGACCACAATTTTGCCAATGTCACGTGGACCAAGATAGAATATCAAACGAAGATTGTTCAGTGAGAAATTTTGAAAAATGACATAAAAGTAAGAATATTGTAATGTTGTAGAGCAGTTTTGTTGACGTCACGTTAAATCTTTCACTCAAATACAACTGTCATATCATACCGTTAATCATGTTGACACCGACGTGCGACAGTGATAACGCTATATAAAAATGTAGTAGGCGTCTCGTGCTCGCGCCGGAATACTTTATAAGTTCATGGTACGAATTCGAACAATATTATTGTAACCTCGAAGCATTACTGTCACGAACCATGATGGTTTTATATTAGTTTGTGGTAGGGCTGCTGTGAGTACGATAGTGAGTGCTATCTCTGTTGCAGAATGAAAATTGTGCGAGAGAAATAGCACTCTACGAAACCAAAGATAGCCAATTCAAGCCGAGACTAAAATAACTCGATTCGATTTTAAGTAAGAACTAAAATAAAAATTGTGAATTACTTTACTTTTGATTTTTGCAAAGTATGGATTGCTTATTGAATAAATTGTAAAAATGCACTTACAGTTTTATGTAAGTTTTAACACTTACTGGTACATAAACAAACTTAAATATTATTAAAATATCTACTAAAAATTAGTGCACATCAAATAATCCAACAAGCGTTACAAATAACTACGTGTAAAGCTAAAACAGAATAACAATAAGTCAGTAATGAAAAAAAAAATATTAGATCGATATCTCAGACTAAAAGAACAAGGTATGGTGCTCGTAGAATTAGAAAGGGGAGCCACTTTATGTAGGTACCTAATAACGAAATTAATGTAATTTTTATTTTACGTGGCTTCACTTTCCAGTTCTACCAATTCTGTCTGCTTCTTCTTTTAGTCTTTGACTAATAAGTTCTAGAAGCTCAGTAAAAGCTAAACAAGATGGCATTCTGTTTATCACTAAAGTTTTTATTAAACTACAAAAATATTTCTTCTTAAAAACTATGTGATCGACTGATTGTCTAATAATAAAAAAACGAATTAAACTATATTAATAAAACGATTTATATAACTAATAGATCCAGCTATTGAAAATGTGATATACCAATAAAATTAAAACAATTGATAAAAACGCCAAGTGTTGGCCGAAATCAATAAAAATAATGTCAAATACATTAATTAGCCAATCAATCGACCTAACTGCGCTAATAATAGTTAAGAACCATACAAACAGTCCCAATAAGATTGAATTTTATATATTTATAGGCTCCTATGTGGGGTTCACGACATTTAGCATAAACATTCTCTATACATTTAAAAAAAGTTGATAGATTTGTTTAAACATACAACACACGGCGAAGGATGTGGCACGTTTTAATATCTATTTCTATCCTATACAACGTACAGCGAATACTAATAGTTATAAGGTAGTGTTTACTTCCGAGACATAGATGGAGCTATAAACAACTTCTGTCAAACCGAAACAAATCACTTCTAAGAAGTGCCTTCATTTGTTTCAGTGATTCTGGCGTGCCATAATCCCCGCTGGCATTGTACAATGTCTTTTACCGCGGGCTTACATTTTGATATGAGTTCAGTACAAAATCAGTCCATTATATTACATAAGGTTATAGTTAGGAAGCGTCTAAACAAATCTACCAACGTAAAAATCACGATACAACACCATGTGCTATGCACATAACTATAAATAATCTCTAACGTGCAAACAACTAATATTCGCGCCATTTACTGAAGACATTTCTATTGCCGTCTCGCTCCCACTACTCTTTCGACGGTGGCGGGAGTGAGACAACAATACGTACTTTCGACAGCATTTCCGAACGCGCGTTTTACTAACGTCTCTAAATATAAAACAGAGATCATTTTTTCTTCACAGTCGAGCCACTAGCGCAGCTACTGGATCGAGTTTGCATAACCTCCTTTTTTAATAAACTCACACCAAAAGCGGGGCATTTCTTCCTCAACGCCTTTATTTTATACAACTTGTTCCCTTGAGAGTTGTTCGTCTCTTCTATGTTATCCGGCGTGACGTCATCCGTCATGACAGAGTGAGACAGACAATCCATAGGTTCCGGGCTGGATGATTTGTCCCGTTTCCGCCTAAACCGGAACGGGGTTTCGAGGGAGTCGACAGATATGTTAGTGACATTAGTATCGCTGGAAGACAAGTCTTGACTCGCCTCTAAACCGGTTTTCGTTACGTTTTTAGGCAGTTTCTTTCGCGAGTTAGAATTTGACCTCACAATTAGTTTTTTTCGGGCAGTTGGCGTTTGTTTCTGCGATACAGTTTTCAGATTCGGCTCGGAAGGCAAACGATTTTTGCCGTTCAAATGACAGTTCTCTGTTAGCGCAGACAAAGTTGACGTCACGTTGTTTAATGACGTCATCGTTTGCGTTTCATTCGTCGTGATTTTGTTAACGCCTACAGTTTTACGCGTATACGTTTTTAGAGGGCTGGCGCCGTGAGTGTAACCTATAGGACGAGCTAAGTTCGCCCTTTGACCGTGTAAGCTATTTTTACCTGTAAAAGGCTTCACACTTCCCGTTAACTTGGCTTGGGAGTTGGCACTTCTAGTCGGCGGGAATGTGAGAGTTTTCGAAGCATAGTGTGATTTTAGCGCCGAATTCATGACCCTCGGCGGTTGCTTCAAATTGGTGTTATTGGCGTTTCTTATATTGTTTGTGGGTAGCATATAGTTCATTTTGGGAGTGAACACGGTTTTTGGCAGCATTGGAGTTGGCGTTGTCTTGTACTTGCCGATGACTGTTGTCACGTTGTTCTCCGAATCGGTTTCGTTGGCGTTGAGAGCGTTGGCGTTGTCGAGCTGAAAAAAAAAAATTTTTTTTATGAGAATGAATGACGTGACGAGCTGGTCGTTCACCTGATGTTAAGCAATACGGCCGCCCATAACAGTTGCAGTGTCACTCGGAACTTTAAAATAATAAAGTTTTGCGTGACACTGCACTGCGCACGTCATCCTGAGACATCACACAGTCTAGTAATCAGATTACTACACTGTGTAATCAGGTCATAAAGTCTCATTTGCCCAGTAATTTCACTAGCTACAATGCCCTTAATGCAATTTATTGGGTAGAAGCTATTTTTGATTAACGACGTGACGAGCTAGTCGTTCGCTAGATCTTATTTTTAAGTTATGTTATTTATTTTTTGTTTGTTAGGCGTCACGACTGCCAACAACAGGTTGCAATGCCACTCGGAATGCTAAAAAGTTCCGCGTGACTACGTACTGTGCACGTCATTCTCAGACATCACACAGTCTAGTATAATAGACTATTATTACCAGACTGTGAGACAAGTAATTTTACTAGCTACAGTGCCCTTCAAAACGGAACACAGTAGTGCTTGCACAATACTGCTTGGCGGCAGAATAACTGGCAAAGCGGTGTTACCTACCTAGACGACCTTTACACAAAAAATATAATCAAAAGATGCATAGTATAAAATGTAAAAAAAATTTTTAGGCATATGGTTCAGTAAGGTTTTGTTTGGATAAATAAATTATTATATCTAAATGCAATATAAATGTAATTTACCTTGGAGTGTTTATTAGTGTGTAGTATAGACTGCAAGGAAACCGGTTTGATGGGCTCATCGGTTAAATCTTTAGGCGCTTCTGGCGGTAAATCGCAGTAAATTCCTCGAGTAAAGACGGGGAATGAAGTTATATTGTGTCGCCGACGGTAAGCCTCGCCTTCTGCGTGCATACGGGACTGTACACTGGAATAAAAAAAAATACTTTCGTTTTAGGGTTCCGTACGCAAAGGGTAAAACGTACCCTATTACTAAGGGCGTAAAATGAGCTAAGCGGGTCTCGGGCAAAAGTGCTTCGCAATCCTAGCCCTAAGACTCCGCTGTCCGTCCGTCTATCACCGCCACCAGGCTGTATCTTAATATATCATGAACCGTGATAGTTAAACAGTTAAATTGTCACAGTTAATATATTTCTGTTATCTGACATAAAGCTCAAAACGAGGACTTTTTTTTTTTTTTTATATATTGGCTCCACACATAGTGTATTTAGCCAGTGTCAAGTATTGTATATTTTCATCGAGTTTTAGAAATTTTACGTAGTCAAGTCTTAGTCATAGTCATAGTCCAGTCTAAGTCGGGTCATAGTCCAGTCTAAGTCATGCTCAAGTAAAGTGGTGGCAACTTTACAAGAAGCTTCTATGGAATTTTGGAAGCAACACGAAAAACCACGTTACACCACATTATATCACTTGACCACACTCATGCTCGTAATTCAGCACTTAATGCGTAAAACGCCACCAATTTTAAACATTAACACTGAAAAAAGCACAAGTTTTGAGAAATAATACAATGCAACGACGTGAACTTTTTCACGTTCCCGCCAAAACTCCAAACGAGGACTTGTTGAAATGAATTTTAAATAAAGGTAACCTTTAAAAAGTTCTGAGCTTTATTTATTTCTTTATGTAATGTGTTTTATTATTTTTATGTATTTTTAAATACGGGCGCTGTTTGAATCATCTCTTATAAGTAGATGTTAATAGACCAATGATGTTTTTTTTTATGAGATTGAATTACGTGACGAGTCGTTCACCTTATGTTAAGCGATACGACCGCCCATAACAGTTGCAGTGTCACTCAGAACACTAAAATAATAAAGTTTTGCGTGACACTGCACTGCACACGTCATCCTGAGACATCACACAGTCTAGTAATCAAATTACTAGACTATGAGCTCATTTGCCCAGTATTTCACAAGGTACAATGCCCTTCAAACCGGAACACAGTAGTGCTTGCACAGTGCTGCTTGGCGGCAGAATAACTGGCAAAGCGGTGGTACCTACCTACTAGTGATGGATTAATTAGCATTCGCATTAATTTTTAGCATATTAAAACTCAATTAGCATTTCGCAAATGAAATGTGGTTGCGTAATTCTGTGAAATATGAAATTTTATTTCAACTAATTGAGTACATTTTGAATTTAATTTTAAAAATATAGTTTTATTTCATGTTTCATTTCATTTTTCATATAATTTTTCATTTCTATTATCGTTTCAATTTTAATTTCATTTTTCATTTCCATTTCCGTTCATTTTAGCAAATAGCAATTAGCATGCTAAGACTCGTGAATTAGCATGTTTATGAAATTTACGCAAAATAGCATTAATTGCCATCGCTACTACGAACGACGAACTTTGGAGAAAAGTCGTACCACCTAGCCCAGATAATATAATACCTACAGTACAGATGCCTCATCCCATACAACGGAATAACGCGGGCTATTACTATAACGCAATATTATCAAGCGACATTTATTGTGTGTTGGCGAAGTATTGTGCCAAATGAATACACTGGACACTAACTAGTAACTCTCTAGACACGATCACTACATTTTTTTCATGTTCGGGCTATTTTTCGTTTGTACCTGATGGGACCCCATGCTAGCAGTAGTAGGGCGTTTAATACTGCTCGCGTGGCTATTAATTAGCTACCATCCCATGTGAAGAATCTATCGCGAAAGCACTTAGCAGTTCGTTGTCCCATGCACGTAGTAAATGTGGATGATAAAGACGATTATCGCTTTAGAATTATAGCATTCATCACTTTTTTCTGGTTATACTCACTTCTCAAGGAACCACTGTTGATGTCCAATGACGGAACCTGGGCGGCAGACACGCAGCCAAGCGATGGCCTCTCGAGCGGTGAACCCGTGATGTTTCATTATGTAGCATGCTATCAAAGTACCCGTGCGCCCTAGACCAGCTAGAAATAACGAAACAGGCGATATTACTCGAAGGAGACAGAAAAGAAAACCAGTCACTGAAAAAGTTCTTAAAATAGCTTGAAGTCTTGCTGATTCAATTCCACTACACTTACGACTTACGGTCTTACGATATAGCGCTAGGAATGAGAAATGTTACTTTTAGGTTCCGATATCGTTTCGGACAATTAAAACGCTCTCAACCTTATTTGTGTAACCTATTTATTTGTTTGGCGGAGTTCCACTAGATATTCTAATATCATTCTACTGTATATATATATATTTTGGTATAATTTTACTACATATTCTTATTCCACATATTCTTGTATCATTCGGCTACATATTCTTTATCAATCTACTACATATCCTTGTATCATTCGACTACATATTCTTGTATCATTCGACTAAATATCCTATCATATCGTATCATTGTACTATCTTGTACCTTTCCACTACACATTCTTGTATCATTCCACTACGTATTCTTATAACAGTACACTATATATTTCTGTATATTTCCACTAAGTACATATTCTTGTTTCATTCCACTACATATTCTTGTATCATTCGACTACATATCCTTGTATCATTGTACTATCTTGTATCTTTCCACTACATATTCTTGTATCATTCTAGTACATTATGTTTATATCATTCCACTAAATATTTTTGAACCATTCCACTACATATTTCTGTATCTTTCCACTAAGTACATATTTTTGTATCATTCCACTACTCATTCTTGTATCATTTTACTACATATTCTTATATCATTTCACATATTCTTGTAACATTCCACTACATATTCTTGTATCATTCCACTACACATTCTTCTATCATTCCACTGCATAATTCCATATACGAATATGTAGTGGTATAACGCAAGAAAACGCAGTGGACATTTTCTTGAGTCATTACACTAAATATTCTTGTGTCATTCCACTACATATTCTAGTATCATTTTGTATTCAAAACCTACCTTTGCAATGTACAGCAACCGCCCCCTTCGCCACCTCAGATATCCGGATAAACCTATTCACAATCAGGTCCGAAGGCACCGATCCATCAACAAAGAACAGTTCCCGATGCTCGAACCCATGTGAGGTGAACTGCCTTGCGTCATACGTCTTTTTGTTAAGCCTAACAATAGTCGTCACATGGTGGGTACGGAAGTAATTGTGGTAGTGCTCTGGGGAGTGCAGTGGGTAGCCTCGGTCGAGTCGTGAGCGATGGTGGGGACCGGAAAATGCCAGCATCTTGCCCGGGACGATCCAGTTTAGATCGCCGTTTTCTACTTTCTGTAAAGGATGAGTAAGTATTATTAATAAAGACGTAATGCTGTGTAAGCGGTGAAGTTAAAATTTTTGCTCACTGTAGGGAGAACAAAAAGTCACCGGATTGGATCCAAGTGATACTAGTTATAATGTAAAAGTAAAACTTCGTTGACTTCGAAACGGCACACCTCAATCGGATGAATAATTGCACGCAGGTTGTAGGCAACTAATTACGCCGGGAATTAATTATTGCTTCCATGGAAGCTTTAAATGTTTTTAGTGTTGGTTGGCATCGATAATTGATTTATGTAAATCACCAGCCGAAAGCTCACTGCTGAATATAGGCTCTTCGGATACCGTGGTTCCAATGATCCAGGTTCTTTATACCTGTTCAATACTCCGTCGCTTCCTAATACCACCCTTTTTTAGGAGCCGTGGCCTAAGCTCCTGCCACTTCTACTTAGTTAATGGTTCTAAGAACTATAAAATAATCAATAATCGATCAATCTAATCGATAATTTTAGGTTAGCTCAATTTGTTTCAAGCTAAGTAAGGCACATTTTGAATTTGAATACTTAGTTTCACCTTGAGCAAGTATTCTAGCTGCACCAACATACCTCGTAAAACAAATACTGATCAGCATCAAAGTGGTCGAAATTGAAGAACCCCGCGTCGTAAGCCACTTTGATTCCTTGGAGCACGTTTAGTAGTGATATGTCGAAGAGTGGCGGCCCTCCCGAGGCATCCCGGAAGGTGAGGAGCGACCACTCCGATCCTTCCGTTAGCTGCTTGTACGTTGCCGCTGGGCTAGTGTTGAGGTACATTATCTGGAAGAGTTGCAGTTGGTAAGATCACCGTGGTAGACAAATGTTTAATCTAAATTAGTTCAAACTATTAACACCTTGCTTGGATGCAGGAGGCGAACAGCCGCTCGAGGTGCCGCTCTCTGGGGGAGGCTTATGTTTAGCAGTGGACGTCTTCAGGCTGTCGATGATGATGATGATGATGATGATATTGATTAACAACTTTTGTAGGACAAGTTGTGTGTTCCCGACGCGGACAGATCTAAAACTCTTAAAACTGTCGCCGATCTTACTTCTTGTCAAACAGACGCCTATGTAGAAGACGTATAAATATTTAGTATTTTAAGGATTGTCAACTAAAGCCTTAAAATTAGACCCAATCTCTATTTACGATAGATTAGGATTTATCTGAACTTCTCAGGATCAGATAACTTGATACTACCAATTCGATAAGGTTCACAAAAGAACCATAATAAAACATGCAATCGTTCTATTAGATGCAATCATACAGCCTTGCAATCCATTATAGACCCCTGGAACAAAATTACCTCATAGAATACAGAGTGGTATCAGATTCAGAGTCATAAAATATGTATTAGTAAACAAACAATGGGTATTTTCCGCTGTGCTTATAGGTACAGGGTACAGTGCAACCATTAGGTTCGTCCTACGTTGACTTTATTGGACAATTGACGCGTGGGACTTCATGTAATCCACAATTAGATTCGGATTACAACAAAGCCCATATCTTTATATATATACAAGTTAAAGAACGGCGTAACTCTCACGAACAATATAGAAGTCACGCTTTTATTGCGGCTGTTCCAGTGCACAAACGTCGATCACTCTTTGTAAAGAACGGTCAAGTAATAAAGATGCTACATAATAGAAGTGGAAAGATGTACGGGATAATTTATGTATGGAATTTAGGCCTTTTCTGTACTAAGATAGCGAAATTTCTATTTGTGCGCTGCACCAACTATGTGGGCGCGAAATCTTTTTTCGTCGTATTCCATTTTTTTTTCGTGTTCGTTTCTAGATTTTGCGTTTAAACGTTTGGCAAGTAATTTACTACAGCGATCGTATGTTGATCTCCACCTTATACTTACACGATAGCTAGGGTCTGCAGAAGTTATTTAAATGTCACCCGACCCCAATGTCTGCTCAGCTACCATAAGGTCTGGGCTGAATTTGGGAACGGTTTTCGTTTATAAGTTCATAAGTCTCATGTATCCAGTAATTTCACCAGCTAAAATGCCCGACGAACCGGAACACAGTATTGCTTAGCGGCAGAGTAACAGGCAAAGCGGTGGTATCTACCTAGACGAACTTTGCAGAAAAGTCATACCACCTAGTAAAACCAGATTCACACCTAAAACATGGTTTCTAAATGACAGTTCTCACCTGATAACTCCCAATAAGATAGGCTGCGTTAAGTCGGAGTGTCTCATTATTGCTAGTGTAGAAGACGATCTTCTTCTTGGGGTTCTTCTCCAGCTCGTCGGTAAGTTTGTTGCAGAACTGGTAGAGGTGGCAGAGGTGATAAGGTCCAAAGTCAAAGTAGAAGTTTTCGTACACGATGTCATCTTCTATGTGGAAATACTTGCTGTTGCGGGTAGATTTAGGTTTGTAGCCCGTTTTGAGGGTTGCGAAGTATAATCTGTCTGGAAAGAAGAAACGTTCAATGAAGTATATTACACCACATTGAGGTAGTTTGTGATATTGACATATTGTTGTCGTCATAGTGCTGCGACACAGGTCTCTCTCACATGGAAAGTATGTAGACCATAATCCCTTACAATGTCTACGCTGTCCATGTTAGGGTTAATCATTATCAATAGCCTGAAGTCGTCCACTGCTGAACATAGGCCTCCCCCAGAGAGCGCCACCTTGAGCGGCTGCTTGCCTCCTGCATGCATCGACTATCCGCGGTTTTCACCAGATCGCCAGTCCACATAGTACCGCCTTTAGCTGCGTCAGATACAGATACAGATCATAGTCTTTCCGGTTCGTGGTCACTCGAGAACTGTTTTTCCTCATCGGTTAGTGGATCACAAAAATGTTTTTGAATATTGTGATTGTTCAACATGCCTCACAATGTTTTCCTTCACCTTTGTGAGAGCGAGTGCAAATTCCACACATAACTTGAAGTCTTTGGTACAGCAACGACCTGATTTGAACTTGGCTACGTCGCTGTCGGGTTGAAAATCGTACGGGTTAGCACAATTTATCCAAAGCCTTGGTTTTCCACCTTTGCGTAAAACGGGTAAAAAGCGGTTGCAAGACTGCTAGGGTCACGCGACGCGACGCACGTTAATAACTAAAAATACATGTAATAATAAAGTTAAAATAGCTAGTTTGGCACCAGTGAATATACAACTTTTATGAATTAAAACAATCTAGGCCAAATTAAATAATAAATAATAAAATAAATAACTTCGAAACTTTTAATACGAATACACCCAAAAAGATCCTTAACTACAAAACCAACATTGATAAAAGTTCTACTTTTACAACTACAAAACGAAACGTTTCAGGGCAGGGCAAAGTTTTCATCACTAACAAGCACTTTGCCGGCAAATACCTGGTGGAAACTTCGCCGAAAATATTATTACATTTGGTATGCTTCCAGTTCCTATGCGGCAAGCAATCATATAGTAGGTTGTCTGTGGGGTTGGATATTTTGTGGGGTATTACACAGATCAATATAATAAAAATCAATGAAGATATAGATCAATATATATGGAGTTGCTGGCAGAAATGGCTCAACCTCAACCCCTGGTACCTCAACTTGGTTGCTATTATCGCAGTCACACCTAACCCTCACGCACTCGGGCAGTCTAGCATTTGGTTTACTAAACTAACATAATCTCGAAACGTACAAATATAAATTAAAAGCTCACCCTATGACCCCTGATCTATTTAAACAGGCCTTCCACCAAGTGTTTTCATAATAAAACCATTTGATACATCTCCCTTTCATTTAAATTTGACTCGAAGCGAAGCAATTTCAATGAAATATGAACTCACAATAACATAGTTTTAATAGTTTTATAGCCGAGAGTTACCAGCAACAACTGTAAACAACTTCATAAACTTGGAAAATCATTAATGAACAGTTGAGTCTAGGAGCTAGCTGCACTTAATTTTGCCATTAAAAACTCAGTTGTACACGAAGATATTGTAGATATCGATAGAGGATCCTCTATCTACGAAGATGTAGATTAGAGGATCTAGCAGGTAGTAGGTACTATATTCCCCTTTGGTTGTACAAATGTACAGCCATGTGTTCTTGGCGTCAGACCACGCTCATCTCTTCTTGTGAGTGCCGTGGGCTGCGGGAATATCTAGGGAATGAGCAGCAGAATGCTTCTTAGTCTGTGTTATAATCTACTACGATCACCAAGACGCCTGACAATCATGGTGATTATAGCAACCCTGATGGGGGGGGGGCTATGTGAACCAGTGGCGGCAAAATTGCTGATGACTGATGAGATGATGTGACTTTGTGATCTATACTAAAGACTGAATTTTTACACAAAAAATTCTAACAAATGTGAGGTTTTTATGGCGTTGTCTGAGTGAAAAATCATAGTGACGTTGTAATAAAAAATTAAGTAAATAAATAAATATGTGTGGACATTTCACACAGCGCCATTTAGCCCCAAACCACAACTACAACCACTAACTAACTAGGAACTTTTTGGGTGTATTCGTATTAAGAGTTTCGGAGTTTTTTTTGTTGAAGTACCTTTACAAAGTGACACCAGTTTCGCGTAACTAGCTACTGGTCTACACAAAAAAGGAAAGGGGTGCACGAGCACGTCCTACAACGGTTGCATGTCCCAAACCAATTCAAACTAAGTTATTTATCAAAGAATACCCCTTTACCAACTAGTTTTTCAATAACACTGTAATATCCAATAAGTCTTCGTAAAATGAACTTGCAAACGATTATTTGATACGATATCGGGTTTGAGGTCGGTTGTCTATCTCGTTATTAGACTGGGGGGAAAATATAGTCCCGCGGCGATTTTTTTATCATTGGTTGTTTAGGGTGTACACTGGACTTCTTCGTTTTAGTGTTTTGGGTTAGTCTGTCAATTAATAGTAGTTTTTCAAACGATCTTCAGTGGGTTGCGTCTCCATTTCTGATGGAAACCTGAAGTCTATTAGAGTACTACGATATAGATTTTATATTAAATCGTATTCTATGCCCACATCCCTGCCCATGGCCCACGCTGGAGTTGTATCCATATTTCATGGGCGTCTGGATAGATGATCCATATAAATTGACATTGCAAAATTACCATAATTTATTTCAATATGTAATGCAAAGCTTTCGTTTCAAAAACGTGCATGCACAAGGTAGTAAAACCTACTCGTACAGGTCAAAAAACTCAATAGCAGCGTCTTTGTTTTGTCACAAAGTTGTAGACGTTTAGAGGACGTGCCGTACAGTTTCGTACGTGGCTATCTAAAAACACCTACTCCTCGAGTTCTGGCATGCGCGACAGCTTTAGCCACTCCTCGCATAAGAAGTTTTGGATTAAGTGCTTACGTGCTATGCCAGCTCACAGTGCAATTGCAGCAGCCACATAGCTCGTATAGTCTAGAGCGAAAACGAAAGGGTTCTGGAGTAGAGATCGTAGAGACGCCAAACTTGGAACCTCAAAGTTTGGGGCATTACAAAAATGCCTCGCAGGCCATGAATGGCATGAATGTCTATAAGAGAAGCTGGAAAGAAGATGGAAGAAGCTTATATGTCCCGAAAAGGACCTAATAGAACTGTTTAGTATACCGAACATTTATTAACGGGCCTAACAGTATTTGAACCTGCATGCGACTTTCCATGTTGATAGGTACTGCTGCTATATCGATATCGTGCCCAGCGCTTCCGAAGGCATCAGCAATTGTAATAGATTGGTGACTTTTAACATCACCTGACAATATTCAGTGAAACAAAGTCTTCAATCGGTTTAATAAGGCCTTTTTAACTTTTGTTCCGGCAGTGGGCAGATGTCCACGTGCCCGTATAAGGCTGTGTACATAACCGCTGCCCACAAACTTTCGGCCAACTTGCTTTAAGAAACCATCTGTTGGGTGCTATCGGTGTCAAAATTATTTTATGGGTTTTTTATTCAACACCTAGGTCTGTAAGTAGCCTTTTAGTATGGGATCATAGAGGAAACAATACTATGGGATCCGACGCAGACACTTCCATTAGCTATAGTCATCCGCCAACTCCATAAAACTAAATAAAAATAAAAATATAATATGGAACTTTAACTATTTACCTGCACTTTCAAGACAAATGAAGACGTTCAATTCACAGCTCAAATGTTTGTGAATAATTTGTTCTGTTTACACAAATGTTATAGCTGGTGTACACTGGTACAGCCATTCCTTCAATTTGGAACATAGTTCATGAAACAACATTTGTGTATGTATTCTAATTTTTGTAATAATTACATTATGTATTTGCCTTCCCATAACTAATTCCGGAAGCAAAACTTCGATGTAAGAGGCAAGCAAAGCACCCGCTTAAAGTGGCGCTTTCAGCAGATCGGTCGGGTCGAACTTGATGGGTGACCGCTACAAAAAGTGATATTTACAACTGAGCGCTACCGTGCTTCGGAGAGCCCGTTAAGCCACAGAGCATTACTCCTAGTGGACCTTTAAGCCGTCGGTGCCGGCTGTTATCGTAGGACCAATAGTCGTTAAGCCAAATCAGGAACCTTTGGGCGGTTTAGAAATTCTGACACCAAAACTGACCACTTTGCCTACACGAGAAGTAGAAATGTGGTCAAAGCCTTTCTGATATAAAAAAAAGCATATTACCCTCGTTTTTAAATTCTTCACAAGGTCAAATGTACGTAATTCATAATACCCCTTTTTACGGTAACACAGCCCTGACCCGTTTGTCAATGTATTAGATTATATCGGATGAATACTTTTTACGTGAAAAGGCTGGATTAAAGTATGCAAACTACATTCCTAACTGGAATCGTATTTTAGCAATGTGAACTGCGCAAAGAAATGAGGTCGGATTGGATACCGAATACTTAATAGTTGGTAATAGTGCTTTTTTAGTAGTGGCTTAGGTAGTAATAGTAAATATTGATAGAACGTTTTTTAGTACTTACTATTATTTTCTGTTGTTTTAAGAATCAGGGGGGGTTATTATTACGGAGTTCTTTAGATTTGCCTGTTATAACAGTTTTAAAATTGTAAAAAAGCATTAGTGGTATTTATTGTTTTAGACTTCGGAGCCGATGGATACAGGAGGCGAGCAGCCGCTCAAAGTGGCGCTCCCTGGGAGAGGCCTGTGTTCATCGGTGGGCGTCTTCAGGCCGTTGATGATGAAGATGATGGTTTTGTCTTTATTAGTTCCTAAAATTAAATTTCTCTAAATTGCTACCAAACTTCATGCTTTCAGGTAGTACGTAAAATGTTTATTTTAAAGAACACATTCAATTTTCAATAAGTGTAAGTTACAGAATTACGCCCTATTACCAAGTGTATGGTGTAAGTACTTATAGAGTAACAGATGTTCAAATCACACAAGATTACGTGAATGAAAATTTTATTACTGTCATAAATCTAACGGCGAAGTTTGCAGGCCGAAGCTGACTTGATTTATATCAGGCCGACAAATGTTCTGTTTGAGAAGACATGACAAAAATATGGGTAAGCTTTTTATATAGTAATATTTTCGTGGCAGCTTGGTAATATAAAAACTGAACGGAAACTGTCTTAAAACCTTTTTCGAAATACCTTATCGTAAAAACATTTAGAAATCCCAGAGATTGTGGTAAGTATAGTGTCCACAGAGCAAGAAAAAAAATACGCTTCCTGTCCTGCGCGCGCGTCATTTTTTTCAAAGCTCTGTGGTAGTCTACTACAAAAACAAACCCTACCTAAAAGAAGCTGAATTGCTTTTAGGGGTAACCCGATATTTATATACAATTTATTTATTTTACTTCGTTGGGAAAAAAAAAATTGAGATAAAATGTAGGACGACGTTTGACTAAACCGAAAGTAACCCACTCATCAACCATTAAAAAAGAAAAAAAGAAAAAGCAAGTTGATGCATTCAGCATTCCCCCCATTTAATTAATCTAATTGCAGCTGATACTCAAGAAAAGTATACGTTATAAGCTAGGGTAGGGCGTTATCAAGGCGAGAGCCACACTTGTGCACGTGGAGTGGCTGTAATTGCAGCTTCGTGCAAACTCGGAAAACGGATTTGTGAGTGTGGTCTGAGTTATGAGAGATAAGGGAAACAGAGGATGGAGGACGAAGGAACAAACAGAACGAAATCAAAAGTTTCTCTCTAAAATCTACGATGAATGAAACGTTCAATTTTAGCTCGTTATAATTATAAAAAAAGTGGTGTGCGCCCGGTTTCCCTATTGCAAGCTACTTCAAAAAAGAGGATAGTGCGAATTATCCGTGAAATGTTTTTGGGTTAACAATTCAAATAAAAATGTCTACTTACTAAAACAAAATTTAAAACTCTGTCATCCTATGTACATGTCGTTATAAATAGTAAGAAATCAGCCACATGCTTGAAAATGAATTTACAGGTCGTAATTCTCGTTAATCGCGCGCGCTCGTCCTTGGACCACACCTTCCGTTTGCATACGCTTACGTAATCAAGGTCACGCTGACACTTGCGCCGCACCTTTATTATCATGCGCTCCATTACAGATAGGAAATTACAGTTTCAGTGCTGACTGCAAATTTCAGGGTGGATAGCGTCGATGTAGATCAAGATCTTATTTCAACTTTTCTGACGCTCAAGAATGGAAAATGCAATTTCAGTGCGTTTTTTTCGGATAATTGCAGCTCAAAGTTGCGCTCTATGAGAGAACTATGTTCAACAGTGGACGTTTTCAGACTGATGATTGCATGATGATGAAGATGACATCATGCAACTTTTAGACGCAAGTCATGCCTTGATCCATCAAGATATCTGATAAGATCGGTCAGCCATTCAGCAAATCAAAAACCGATGTCTCCCAATTGGCATTTAAGCTTTTAACGGAATTCGTTTGCAGTAATGGACATTTTGCTTATTCATTTCAACTGAAAAGGTCAAAGGAAGATCTCTAAGCCAAATTAGATAGAGGGGCCGTCTGAAAATAAACGTTACGCGAACCCACCCAGCCCGTGGGTAGCTGACCAACTTTGAAATTGGCTGAAAAGAGGAAAAAAGAAGTGTCTTCAAAAAGAATTGAATTTTGAAATACCTATCTCTCGCAAGACACTTACTGTATTGTCTATGCCTATGTCTGTTATATTATATGCGACAACTCTACCCAGACCGCTGAGCTTTAGTATCGTTTCCCTAGTTCCTACAGTACAGTACTTAAACTGTGGCTTTTAGAAAAGTGTTTTTATTGTATGAATGACTATCTTATGTTAACTAACTAATTAATTGATATAATTATATATGTATTTACTAATGGATTATTTATGATTATTCTTAATTTAATGACATGACAATAATGTAATAGAGTTGAATAATTCATTGCAAATGTATACCTACCTACCAATCGAATTATTTAAGTATTTTTGAATATTGTAATAGCATGCATTGATAAATAATTTTCACATGCCACTACTATGGGCTAAATGGAAGAAGCACCCACTAAACCCTACGATCTACATGTACTCCATTTACGTGAATAAAATTTCATTTCATTTCATTTCATTTCATTTCATTTCATTACGGTAAAGACGAAACTATTCATATCTGGTATTAATATCGAACCAGGAACCGACACATCAAAAGTAGACATCAAAGGAGCACCAGACAATGCACAAAATCTAGCAGTCTAGCACACGAGTATAGGAATCCTAACAAGTGCCGGATCAATAGGCGTTCGCTCGTAAACACGCGGACATGTGACTGAATAACATAAATCTTAATATGTTACGATTTGTAGAGCTATTGAATAAACTCACTAGTAAGTAGGAAGTTTAGGCACACAATAAATTAATATAATAATGCAGTCATTAACTCATCAGAGCCACAACAAACAGGGCTTTAAAAGGAGGGTCAAAAGATAGTGCAAGATCCGACAGCACAAATCCATACACACCTACGTCAGTACCTCAATAGGCTATCTTTAGATCGTTAGCTGACACTTAAACATGTAAAAAAATCAGAATTGCCAATTCCGGTCCTGCCGACTTCAAATGCTTTGAACACTAAGTTCCGGCAAGTTTAGACCTGGCTGACTTTTTAATCCATTATCAGGGACACCTTTGGCTATTAATGGGCATGGGTTTCATCGGGGTACTCGCTGAGGTAGGTAAATGGTGTGAAGGGCACATCGTAAGGGTCTGCCAGATACTTCCGGCGGAATGTGCGATGGCAGACCAATTTTATTTTACGTAATTAGTCAATAGTTAACTGTTGCCAGGATTTTCATTCGGGTACCATATGAAGTAATTTTTATAATAAAGTTATCGTCAAAAATTTTCTCGGATTTCTATGATCCGGCAGGATCGGAATTGGCAGACCTGTTTCTTTTTACATGTTTATGTGTCGGTTAACGATTTATGGATAGCCTATTGAGGAACTCGATGACGTAGTTATTCCTACTGTGGGATCTCGCACTAAGAAGGCTAGGCTACGCATTAGTGGCACGTTTAGTATTACTGATATTTCCGTAGGCTACGGTGATCTCTTTGCATCAGGTGGGCCGTATGCATGTTTGCCACCTATAAGTTCCCTATAAGTTTCCAAATAAAGCGCGTACTGATTCACACGCCGCGGGGAGCCGATGAATGCAGGAGGCAGCAGCCGCTCAACGTGGCGCTTTGTAGGCGATGCCTATGTTCAGCAGTGGCCGTATTTAGGCTGTTGATGATGATGATGATGACTGAGACACAAACGGGAAGTGATTGCGACGCGTGTGAAAGCGTTTTGGTAACAACGTTGCACCTTTACATATTAGTTAGTAGGAATTAGGATAGTTGGTATTAAGTGGATCTATCAGGAACACCAATTCCGGTGATTTAGTGGCTATATATCCACCAACTATTCTGACCACTGGGAAACGTTAATTTAACCACTGGGTCGTATTCATAACACGCACAACGCTACGTTCGTTCGACCACCAGCCCTCAAACATGCGAAACGACACAATGAAAAAGACATTAAGAACAAAACATGTTAATATGGCAACATTTCTCTCTGCTAGCTTCCATGATCCATACACATACACACAGCTTTCTGACATACATACATACACGATATACACACACACACACCTTTTTAATCGAGTTCCATGTCAACATACGCTCGTTTACGGACTCAATTCAGTGTTAGAGAATTATGTACTTACTGTTGGTAACCGCGGGCACATATTTTAATTTTCCTCCCGTATAAGGACATAAATACCTAGCTAGAGTTGCCAGGTGGATTCTTACCCCAAAATCACTTCTTTGATTTTTAATAGACATAGCAAATGGTATTAAAGACACTACCGAAGAGAGTGCAGTATACCGCTTCTATCTGGCTTTATAAAAGTTCCAATGACCAAGAAACTAGTAGGGCATCATCATCAGCCTATTCTGGTCTATTGCTTTGACGTAGGCCTCTCCAATGCACGCCATTGAGCTCGGTCTTCAGCTGTGCATCCAGCATATTATTTATTCATTGGCAAAAGCCTCTTCCTTAAAGCATTTTTGTAACGAACACAAAAGATTAAAAGAAGAGGCCTGACCATACAGTTCAAATTTTTTTTTTAGAAATAGCCAAAATATTACATTACAATATACAATTTACATTATGACTTTAAATGCATTGATCAGCCTTAAAAACTTCGCTAAGTCCAGCGTACGAAGTACTTCGAACAAACTGAAAGGGAGTTAGACCACTTTGGATTGGCAACCACCAATCTTCAGCTGCTGGGTTTCCACGATTGGTAGACAAAATTGTCTTGCCCCGTTTTATGTCACTTTCCTTATATTTGCTTACTTGTCGAGTAGAGTAAAACAGGGTATAGATGATTTTGTCTACCGTCCGTACTAACCCAGCAGATTACGATTCATGTACAACCACGCAACTTTCAATCTAGCAACACAGCTCTCCGTTTATTTATCAGCTTATTTATGCCGCGAGTTATTACATCTTTCATGAGTGGCTTAATAAAAGAGCTTTCATATACGGTAAAACCTAACGGCCTCCTGAAATCCGGCATATAACCAAGTTAAGAGCGCTTGAAAGATACAGCGGGTCTATATGACCTTTTATGGCTCTTACAGAGTTAATAAAATGGTTAAGGGTAGGTTTTGGGTTGCCTTACCTACAACTTTGCGAATTCTAAATTAACTTACCTATCCTATATTATTACCTTCTTTATCAGATATTCAGTTCAGAAAATTTAGTTAAACCTAGTGCTAAAAATTGCCTTAGGTAATTTCTACTGATGACAGTAAAATAAAAACCGCATGTAGTAGGACTGCCCAATAATGATATCTAACAATAAAATCAGAAAAACAATCTTATCATCATCAGCCGGAAGACTTCCATCCACTGATGAACGTAGGCCTCGAGCATAGAGCGCCACTGTGGACCAGCTACTAGCCACTTGCTTTTACAGCTCCACGCGGTTCTGACCTCGTCGGTCCACCTAGTATGGAGCCGGGCTACGCTTCTTCTACTTTTCGTGTAGGCAAGTGGTCAGCCCTGGTGGTCGGTCCCACAGAACGCGACATCTTAACGTGCCCTCCGAATCATGGTAGCGCTCAGTGGCCTACGCGCTGCATCTTCCAGTTCGTGGTCGCCACTCGAGAACCTTCTTTCCCATCGTTTGTTGGTTTTAGGAGCGTTACGGCTTGCCTATTGACATTTCAACTTGTAATTTTGAAAGCTATGTCAGTAACTTTTATTTAACGGATGTTTCACTTCGGATTTTATCCCGCAAGGGAACTTCCCCCTCAAGCATAACTCAAAATAAACAGTAGTAAACGGTACAGCTTGGAAATTGTGCCTATATCTTATGCCTTTCGCGACAGGTAAAGTTACTACCCGAATTCGTACGAAATATAGTCGTCAAGCCCTAAAAATTGCCTATTTGATATGCCACATGATTATACTAAGAACATGATGGCATAACATGTCTTTAAGGGTTCATGATTAATGGCACAGATACGTACTGGGCTGCCGTTGCGTGGTACCGCATTTATGTCTACTTCAGCAAACACTACTCACTCATATGTCGTTGAATATGATTTGTTGAATACAGACATACTTAGCTTTTATGGAGGACCTTTAGACTAAAAGAATAATAAGAATAACTCTGAACTAGAAAGTAAAAATCAAACGCGGAATACGAAAGAGTAAAAGAATACTATATTTTGTAGGTGTGCCTGTCAAACATCGATCAGCAACCAGATTCACAAGCTTTAGACAGCCTTTGTGGTGTGGTGGTTGAGCAAGCCGACTCGTAAGCCGGAGGCGACGGGTTCGATTCCCGCGACAGGAGACGTATTAGCGCATTAAAAAAAAGCGCAAATAAGTACTTGTTCTGTGTCTGGGTGGGTGGGTAATTATTATAACTCAAGGGAAAAGTTCAGTTTCGAAATACGATATTGATGTATAAAAACTCTGCTTTAATTAACTGATATTATTTTTACATTTTACTGGACACATTTAGGCCATGTGGAAAGATGGCATTCTACTATCACGCGCTATAGTGGCCGGCAGGGGGTAGCAGGGTGGATAAGACTGATAAAACTAAATGTTACGACAGCACGATACTGCTGTTGTAATCTAAAGCACTCAAAAAGCTTTTCGATATAACGTTTATAGCACAAAGCATCACATTTCTCCGATAGAATTTAATGGAGCTAAGTCGCTGGCTCGGAGCTAAGCGATTTTCAACGTGATTTAGCATAAGCTTATTCGGAACGGACTTGAGCTTGAATAAAGATTAGTTTGAATTTTTGTTTTGTGAACAACCGTTTTGCGCAATTACAAATCCTGCAAACTGTCTAAGTACACCGAATTCTATCGAAATCGTTTCAGCTGTCTAGATGTGTGAAGAAGAACAGAAAGAGTCACATTCAAATGTTCACTATAAAATAAAGTATTTATTATTTTCTGGCTTCTACGACACGGGCTTTGGACCTAGTGCGGGCCAGAGTTCTCGAATATGGAAAGGCCAAGGCTCTACACAACACAACTAGCTCGCTACAAAATGTTTATGAATGATGTGACGAGCTAGTCGTTCTCCTGGTGTTAAGCGTAACGGCCATAACAGATTGTAGTGTGCACAAGGGGCACAATGTGTACCTATTACCTAAGCTAATTACACTGATACTTCCTAGCTAGACTGTCGATGATAACACGAAGGACTATATTATAACAGAAACTTTCATTTTTGCCGAGACAGAGATAACCAATCGCTAAAAATATCCCTCTAAGCAAGTCCGATATAAAAATTCAACCTCCATAATGCTCACCTTTATACCCACTGCAAAAAGATCCATATTTTTATCGAGCGGTTTGTAAAAGTGCTTCTACCTGGATGTTTATACCAAAGGGTGTATTTTAAGGGATGGTCAGCAAACATTAGTCATGGTTAACACACAACCCTTGGGATTTACTTTTTCACCGTAGCTCGTACGTTTTCGTCCAATGATGACAAAACCACTTGACTGCGTTTAACGCTTCCGGTAGCCCGAAAATGTTGCTTTAGCCATACCACATTTTAGCCTACAGTATTTTTCTATGTAGCACTGCATACATAATATGCCTCAATCAGGCTTTATCCCGGTTTTCACCACTGTCACAGAATAAGTAATAGTACAAGTACTACTACGGCTTTGTCACAACTTAGTGACGAATGTGAATAAATTCCATACATCGTCGTCAGTGGTGGGAACGGTTAGGACGAAAACATTCCCCGTCATCAACGGTGATGATGAATGGGAGAAAAAACCCCAACTGTCACCAGTGGTGGCATGTGGCTCAAAAATTATAAATCCATCACCAAAAGGGAATAATGTTCACGATTCAATAGTTAAAATAGTTGTTTTATTTCCTTTCAGAGTCAAATTAGTAATTAGAAAATGTCTTATTCACTTTCGATTTTTTTGTTCCAAATTATGCCGCAAGTCAACCAATAACAGCAGTGCATATTGCTTCGCAACCGAAGCGACGAGTCAAGTTTCGAAGACAAAGACAAAGTTCGCTATTGGATCTCCATCTCATTCACGCAACGTACGATACGAAGCAAATGTATTTATTTACGACGTAATTCGTGTCGATGTTTTGGAAAGGGGACGCCTAGGCGAAGAATTCGAGCAGTAAATTAACCTGTGGACCTATATCCAGGTGATTGTAGCGAAACGATTGCGGCTGATGTATGAAACAGATATGCTTCAAGTTCCCTGACACGCAATGGAAAATGATCGCGCCTAAAACGTTTTATGGGAATAGATTAATAACTAAAGGTATTACCATAATATCTTTACTAGCTTTCGGCTGGGCTTCAACGTATTGTTTATCCGCTCTTTATCCTAATTATCGGCGACATGTTGCGTATAGGCACATAAAAAAGTTTGAGCTTATCCCACCGGTCGGTTTGGTCCTGCCCCCCCCCCCCCCCCCCTATTACGCACGAGCTAGCAGCGCTCCGGACGCGCGTCTGCCGCTCAACTGCTGTCAATTTTCATACAATTTTGACAGCAGTTGAGCGGCAGACGCGCGTCAGCAGCGCTGCTAGTTCCTTCGTAATAAGGGGGCAGTTCTGAAATTGTCCATTTCCAAAATAGTCGTCTTCCTAATATGTAGCTTCGTGATTAGTTTTGGAAGACATTTTGTTTTTCTATATTTTTGCTCGGATATAACCTACGGAATTATAATGCTACCTCCATGTTATATTTAACCTACTACTGAATTTGCTTTAGATTTCTGTGCTAATATAAATGTGTTAAGACAGCTCACTCAAAAAAAAACTGATTAAAAAGATTGAAATTCCTTTTTCTTTTCATATTATCTTTGGCATTATTTTAGTTCAGGTAACTATAAAGTCTGTATTTATTTGTTCCTTAGTCTGCGATTCTACCGCAAATATATGTATCTACAAGATGACCTTGAACTAGTACGTTATCCCGAAAGGGGGTAAATCTAAACCCCAAGGTTGTAATGCTACATGTATGTATATATCATAATATATTACCTGGTTTCTATTATTCATTCACAACTTTCACATCACAGCACTTGACAGTCCTTTTCACAGTAATTTAAGCACAAAAAAACTTGATTGTTCTCAAAAATTTTACATCACTTTATCGATTTTGCGCGCGGGTCACGGGCCCGATTTCTAGACACGACTGCTCGGATGGCAGTTGTTTTGAAACTGTTTTTTTTGTTTCGAATTTAGTTTCTCTTCAAATTCATATTTTTCTTTTTCTACTGTCAATTTCAGTGAGGTATTTTATAGTTTGGCCATGATTGTATGTATTTTGACTCTAGATTTATTTTTTTACTATTCTGTATTCAAAATTTTGAAAACTGCAAAAATCTAGAACCTTGGAATGCTAGCGAGGTTTCTTTAGAAAAGCTGTCGCTATGGAATGGCAGTCTCAATTTACTCCTCGAACGAGGAACACTAAATTGATATAAGGCCATTCCCGGGCCAGGCAAGGCCCGGGAACTCAAGAACGCCTTCAAAAACCATCTTTGGCTATCCAACACCAAAATTGTGAAGTGAATCTCCATCTACGTCAATCGCTGCGCCACGACATATCCATTGTCAAATCGCCGATCGCCGAGCTACATCCGCTACAGCCAGTCGCGAAACTACGACGAATCTATCGCCGAGAGCTGATCGCCGAAACTACATCTGTTGTCACCGTCGGCCGCCGTATCTACCACGACGAATCTATCGCCGAGCGTCAACCAGTGAGACGACCGGCTTGCCTTTTTCAAACATTGAGTGGCAATATAACTTCATCACCATGTTCCGGCCCGTCGTCCGTCAAAGCTTTGACGACTAATACCTGCGTGTCTCCTGCTCCTGCATCTTGAATCTGAGCTGCGTAATAATACTTCATCGACGGTGGAAGGACGAGAATCTTCTTCTGGATCCAGAAGCTAATAACTGAATGAGCTAGCCACTGAACTCTGGAAGTCGGACAAACTAAAGGCAACGAATTCCTCAGTCTCTATAACGACAGTGGGCCTTGTTTGAATAAAGACCCGGAAGTGGGCCTTGTTTGTTTGAAGACCCGGAAGTGGGCCTCGTTAAAGACCGGAAGCGGGCTTTGTTTGGATCCAATAACATTCTAATTCTACCGTGATAACTTGTAGGCCGTAAACAACTTAAATTTCGCGTTCTTCCGCATCATCTAGAGACTCTTTTTTTTGCTTTCTACAAAGCTTGTAAAATTTACGAAAATAAATATCTGTTACCAATTCCTTTTTTTCTCTTCAGCTCTTAGGATCCTGTTAACCTAGGCACTGTTTAGGTAGGGGAGGAGCTGCTCATTAACTTGTAGCGTTCCATTCTACCTTTTTCACGAAAGGAACGGATGTAACGTGACAGTTTGGCGCCCAACTAAAATGAACCCTCTAAAACATTCTTCTAAATTCTAAAATAATACTTACTCAAGTAGGCTAAAATTTGATATTGACTTTTGGCTCTAACGTAATATCTTAGGTACTTGCTTAATTTATTTTTATACAGGCAGGACACGCGGAACATCACACTTACATTCTACAACACTGGCATAGTACTTAATACTTAAACGAACTTAAACTTGACTTGATTTTATCCTTGACTATTGATTTCAACTTGTGACTATGGCGAGACCCATTAAATACTCGTTTCTAAACAAACTTGAACTGGAATATGAAGTGACTATCAGAGGTGAAAAACCAGCTGACACTTTGACAACTCTTAAGGAGCAGCTGGCAAAATTGAGTCACATTCAACCTGAGGACATAAAATCTTCTCCAATACCTCTCAAACATGACCTCTCCCAAGCAGAGATCACGTTTAATTACGTCGAGGGTAAAATCTCGCACCTCGAAGCCACGGATGATAAAAGTAACCTGAGGAAAGTTGAATCTTTCGTAAATCATCTTCATTATCGCCTCGAACGCTTTAACGCCGTTCCACCATTTGTTGAGTCATGCTCAAACATACGATCTCGCTTCTTCACGCTCCAAAAACGGTTTGAAGTCTTAACTTCAGATTATTCAGGATCTTCTGAAGAAGGGTTAGTTGACATTCACAATCCTTGTCCTCAGACTCAGCCTAGCCCTCCCTCGATTTATCAATTACTACCTATGACTGGAACCAATCAAACTTTGGAAGTACTGAGTACTCCTCAACCCACTTTACCTTCAAGCATTCTGACTAGTATACCACTGGCTTCCGAGTCTGTACAAAACTATCACACTTCGGATAATTTTGTGAAGGAGCTCAAAACGTTTTCTTTCAATGGAAAATCGTGCCCTAGATCATTTCTTCAAAGATTGGACGAGTTTAGGATTTCTCGAAACATTCCGGAAGGTATGCTTTGCAAGCACGCCTTTGAGATTTTCACAGGTGATGCCCTTCATTGGTTTCGTTTTCAGTATAATCGAAATCCTACCTTATCGTGGAAAGATATTTGCACATTGCTGATTCGAGATTTTGGTATACATGATTACGACTATAAGCTGTTGGAAGCTATAAGGAATAGAACGCAAGGAGCAACTGAGACCATTATCGTTTACGTCTCAATTATGTTCGGTATGTTTGCTCGTCTTTCAAAGAAACTTAGCGAGAGCGAACAATTAGAGATTTTACTCCATAATATAAGACCGTGCTATTCAGTTTTTGTTGCACTTAAAGATATTAAAACGGTAGATTCTTTAATTTCTACTTGTCAAAGTTACGAACGCATTTCTGAACGAGACAAAAATTTTCATGAGCCTAGATCTGAAGACACTTCTTGTGCTGCTGAATTTGCCTATCTTCCTTCATTTTCTAAAGCTTCACTTCCTAAAGCGTCTCCAAACGTAAGGTACACTAATGCAGTGCAGGAAGATAAACATCCACGCTCGTCATCTCAAACTAATGACATTTCTAAAGAAGAATTCTGTTATCGCTGTCGTATCACAGGCCATTCTTTACAAACTTGTACTAAGCCTAGATACCTCATTTGTTTTAAATGTGGTCGTAAAGGCGTGAGAATCAGCGAATGTCCAAAATGTGCTCCATCAAATCAACAAAAAAACTAGCTGACGACTTGAATGGTTTCACTAAATCACATAACAATAATTTTGATCTTAACGACTGGAATCAATGGTTAAATACTATTCGAAATTTTATGTTTTGCTACAAAACAACTTCTGTTTTCTACGACAAAGAAAAAGACTTTAACAGACCTTTTATTAACGTGTCTATAAACAATATACCTTTTTCCGGTCTTTTAGATAGTGGAAGTTGTATAACTATTTTAGGTAATAACTCTCATAAAGATATCCAAAAGTTAGGCTTTAAACTATTCAAGTCTCCAACTCAAGTTATGGTTGCTAATAAACAAAAAGCAATGTCTTCTGGTTATTTTCATTTGCCATTGAGATTTCATAATCAGACACATGTTATCAAAGCTTATGTTTTCCCTGATATTTATCCTTCTTTGATACTTGGGTGGGATTTCTGGAAAGAATTCGAACTCTCCCCAAAGATACTTTCTCTTGAACTCAATCTCGAATCTAAAGATCATACAACTTGTGCTGTTGAAAATCAAATATCAACATTTGATCATCTGTCTGGGAATCAAGTAGAAATTGCTAATGACATAATCAAGCGTTTCAAAAGTATTTCTTTTGAACAACGAGGTAAATTAGGCCGTACTAGTTTAGTTAGTCATCGGATCAATACTGGTGATGCTTTACCTATAAAACAACGTTGTTATCGTCTCTCTCCAGAAAAGCAAAAAGCACTCATCAATGAGGTCGATAAAATGCTAGAATTAAAAGTTATAGAAAAATGTGAGAGTCCTTGGTTATCTCCAGTACTTATCACTCCAAAAAAGAACGGAGAATGGCGTTTCTGCGTCGACAGCAGAAAGCTGAATGCAATTACTCGTAAAGATGCCTACAGCCTCCCTTTTGTTTCTGAGATACTAGATAACCTCAAAAATGCTAAATATTTGTCTAGTATCGATATAGCAAAGGCTTTTTGGGAAATTCCATTACATCCCAAAGACAGAGATAAAACTGGTTTTTACGTACCTGGTAGAGGAATGTATAGATTCACTGTTATGCCCTTCGGATTGACAAACGCTCCAGCAACTCAACAAAGACTCATGGACAGTTTATTCACTCCAGAGTTTGAGAATAAAGTGTTCTGTTACTTAGATGACATAATAATCATAGGTGCGACATTTGAGGAACATATTTCACTCCTACTTAAAGTTCATCAGAAACTTTCTTATGCTGGTCTAACCATTAACTTTGAAAAGAGTCAATTCTTTCGCAAAGAACTGAAATATCTTGGCTACATAGTAGATGAGCAAGGATTGCGGGCTGATCCCAGTAAAATTGAAGCGATTCTAGCTTACGCTGCTCCTACCTCTAAAAAAGAAGTAAGAAAATTTTTAGGTACGTGCAGTTGGTTTCGCCGATTCATACCTAATTTCAGTACTATTGCTTCACCACTCTGTAAATTAACGTCATCTGGAAAAAAATCTCCAAAAAAATTTGTCTGGAATGCTGAGGCTGACTCTGCTTTTGCTAAATTAAAAGAATGCTTGACTACAACACCAATACTATCTTGCCCTGACTTTGACTATCCATTTTCCGTTCACTGCGACGCTTCTAACTTTGGGATAGGTGCTATGCTGACTCAGGAAAAAGACAATAAAGAAGTTGTTATTGCATATATGAGTAGATCTCTAAACAAGCATGAGCAGAATTATTCAACTACAGAACGTGAGACTTTAGCTGTCATTACTGCACTTGAGCATTGGCGTTGTTATCTTGATAACGGTAAACGATTTACAGTATACACTGACCATGCAGCATTAAAGTGGTTCCAAAATTTGTCTAATCCTTCTGGCAGATTGGCACGATGGAGTCTTCGTCTGTCTTGTTTTAACTTCGACCTAAAACATAAAAAAGGAAAAGAAAATGTTGTCCCAGACCTTCTGTCGCGTCATAAAATACCCGATACTGCTATTATTGGTGGTGTTGAACCCATATCTAGAGACAATGCATCACAATTGGAACTATATAATAGACTTTTTACTAACTGTCGAGATAATCCTGATGCTTATCCAAATTACAAAATTCTCAACAATAATTTATACCGTTTTAATAACTCACCTGATTATCTAAATGAAGATTTTGCTTGGAAAGAAGTTCCACTTCCCTCTGAGAGAATGAATCTCATCAAAACTTGCCATGGTGACTCAGAAAGTAATCCCCATACTGGCATTTTCAAAACATACAAGAAGCTTTCTTTAAGATACTATTGGTCTGGTATGTTTAAAGATGTGGCTAAAATGTGTTCTTCTTGTGAAACATGCCTCTCTTATAAGCATTCGAATCATTCTCCATATGGTCCTATGGGTAAACCAAAAATTTGTTCAAGACCTTTTCAAAGCCTCTCATTAGATCTAATGGGCCCTTTTCCACTCACAAGACAACGTAATCAATTCATACTAGTGGTTACATGTTCTTTTTCAAAGTATTGCCTTATTTTCCCTATCAAGCGCGCTACATCTTCCAATATCATCATGTATTTGGAAAATAATGTGTTTCTGGTACACGGTGTGCCACAAACCATCATCATGGACAATGGTTCACAATTTCAATCTAATGAGTTTCAAAGTTTTCTGAATAAGTATAAAATTCCTTTTATATTTTATTCACCTCGATACTGCCCTCAAGTAAACCCCACAGAACGGTATAATAGAACAATTATCACCGCACTTTCACAGTTGGTCGGAGATGATCACCGTTCATGGGACAAACATTTGCAGAAAATCCAATATGCACTCAACAGTTCTGTAAATTCTACAACTGGGTTTTCTCCATCCTTTCTGGTCTTTGGACGTGAAACCATACCATGTGGTTCACTATACACTAACTGCTCCAACCTTGATAATTTCATTTTTCTTCCTCGTGACATCTACGCCGCTAATTTAGGATTATTATCTAACATCTTCGATAAAGTACAGGTTGCATTACACACTGCACACACAAAAAATGCTGCTCATTACAACACGAGACACACCTTTAAAGAGTTCAACGTTGGCGACACAGTCTGGCGTAAAAATTACGTCCAGAGTAACGCTGGTGCATATTTCAGTTCAAAGTTGGCTCCCAAATATGTCAAATGCACAGTTGTTGAGAAGCTCTCACCTCTCGTCTTTATTTTAGAGGATCCTAACGGCTTAAGAGGAAAGTGGCATGTAAAAGATTTTAAAGTGTAAATAGTGTAGCGGTTGTATTCTGTTTTTTTCTCTAAATTGTATACTTATTCTGTAAATAGCTTTAGCGTATATTATTTTTGTATTGTACAAGGAAACTAGACCCTTTCGGCTTATTTTTTTAAATCCATTTTACAAACGTTATTTTTTTTTTCACTCTTTTTGTTTTATCTTATAACACGAGTCGTGTGGGTAAGAAGCCATTGTGTTTACTCATTTTTTTTTATACTTTCTTAGTTGCACATGTTGTTACTCTAATCTTAATTTCCTTGCAATTTCTTAAATACAAGGTTCTTGAATATTAATTTCCTTGACGTCTTCAATACCCAAGGGTGTGTGTAATATTCTTAAAGAGCGGTACACAACTCGTTAAATAAGCCTTTGTGTTGTACATTTTCTTAATTGTAAATACTTATTATCTTTACTCGGGTTTTCAAAAAGGTGCGGATAACGACACCTAATTAAAAAAAATAAGCCTACGTTATGTATAATGAATAGTTCCTTGTGGAGTATGCGTCATCAAATATGTGAACCATATCCCCTAAGTATGTTTGTGAGCGAGTAAAAGAAGAAGTGCAAGATTTAAGTATGAAAGAGCAAGGTTTTATTCCTAACCTTCAAAATTTTCAATGGAGTTGAAAATTTTCTGGGGTCGTGGGGGAAATATGTAATGCTACATGTATGTATATATCATAATATATTACCTGGTTTCTATTATTCATTCACAACTTTCACATCACAGCACTTGACAGTCCTTTTCACAGTAATTTAAGCACAAAAAAACTTGATTGTTCTCAAAAATTTTACATCACTTTATCGATTTTGCGCGCGGGTCACGGGCCCGATTTCTAGACACGACTGCTCGGATGGCAGTTGTTTTGAAACTGTTTTTTTTGTTTCGAATTTAGTTTCTCTTCAAATTCATATTTTTCTTTTTCTACTGTCAATTTCAGTGAGGTATTTTATAGTTTGGCCATGATTGTATGTATTTTGACTCTAGATTTATTTTTTTACTATTCTGTATTCAAAATTTTGAAAACTGCAAAAATCTAGAACCTTGGAATGCTAGCGAGGTTTCTTTAGAAAAGCTGTCGCTATGGAATGGCAGTCTCAATTTACTCCTCGAACGAGGAACACTAAATTGATATAAGGCCATTCCCGGGCCAGGCAAGGCCCGGGAACTCAAGAACGCCTTCAAAAACCATCTTTGGCTATCCAACACCAAAATTGTGAAGTGAATCTCCATCTACGTCAATCGCTGCGCCACGACATATCCATTGTCAAATCGCCGATCGCCGAGCTACATCCGCTACAGCCAGTCGCGAAACTACGACGAATCTATCGCCGAGAGCTGATCGCCGAAACTACATCTGTTGTCACCGTCGGCCGCCGTATCTACCACGACGAATCTATCGCCGAGCGTCAACCAGTGAGACGACCGGCTTGCCTTTTTCAAACATTGAGTGGCAATATAACTTCATCACCATGTTCCGGCCCGTCGTCCGTCAAAGCTTTGACGACTAATACCTGCGTGTCTCCTGCTCCTGCATCTTGAATCTGAGCTGCGTAATAATACTTCATCGACGGTGGAAGGACGAGAATCTTCTTCTGGATCCAGAAGCTAATAACTGAATGAGCTAGCCGCTGAACTCTGGAAGTCGGACAAACTAAAGGCAACGAATTCCTCAGTCTCTATAACGACAGTGGGCCTTGTTTGAATAAAGACCCGGAAGTGGGCCTTGTTTGTTTGAAGACCCGGAAGTGGGCCTCGTTAAAGACCGGAAGCGGGCTTTGTTTGGATCCAATAACATTCTAATTCTACCGTGATAACTTGTAGGCCGTAAACAACTTAAATTTCGCGTTCTTCCGCATCATCTAGAGACTCTTTTTTTTGCTTTCTACAAAGCTTGTAAAATTTACGAAAATAAATATCTGTTACCAATTCCTTTTTTTCTCTTCAGCTCTTAGGATCCTGTTAACCTAGGCACTGTTTAGGTAGGGGAGGAGCTGCTCATTAACTTGTAGCGTTCCATTCTACCTTTTTCACGAAAGGAACGGATGTAACGTGACAAGGTAGACAATGTTTCTTCTACGACTTTACTAAATTAATAGCTTTTCATTGAAGAAATGCCATGTAAAGTTTATTACGTTCGAAACTAGTCTTAGGGCAGCGTAGCGAAGTGCGAAGTTCAACCACCCGAACTTCGCACTTCGCACATAAATGAGTTTAACCTGTGTTTAGAAATGAATTTATAGTATCTTGTTAACTCTCGTAGCGATCGCACGTGCAATTTTGCGAGTGGATTTATTTTTTACCATGGAAGTATGGAAACACCCAGTTTTAAGTATGGCTCTGACAACTTGTAGGGTATCATGGTCCCAGTCCCCCCCATTTCGGGATAACATACCAATTCAAGGTCACCTTGTATAGTACGTATATACATAGTATAGTTGTTTCTACTCTACATAATTGCACTTCAAGCAAGCAGATCCCATTCCACTGAAACACTAACAGCTTAATTTAACTTTTAATTGGCTCAACTTGAACCAGTGGCATTGAAACTTTGTATTACTGCTGGAGTAGCGATACTCCAACTTACTTTGGACGTTTGCTGATGAGTTGTCTAAACGGTTCAACGAATGCCTTTACAAAAACGTAATCAAGGTTAACAGGTAACCGACAATGCTGTATAAAAAGATGTGTTAATTTGAGTTATAAAACGAAGTACTATCACTGATTAATCCGGTTCTATTTAATGTGATTTAGTTCACTTAGGTCAGATTCCGCTATCGTCAGAACCAGTAAAAGGCTCTTATTCTTCAACAAAAGAACAGAATCCCTTTTAATCACGACAGCTTTTTTAGAAGTACTTAACTTTGAGATGCCATTGTGATGTAGCACGCACGTCTCCAGGGACATAACATATTGAATGTTTACCTTCAATTCCTTAACATAAACCTAACGAAATTACAATAGCTGAAATCTTGCCTGTAATTGCAATAATGCGATCTAGACATTCTAGACCTAAAAAATCTCGACTTACCGAATATCTCTAGGATTTATTGGCAATAGCTTGCACCGATGTTACTCCACACTGCAGACAGATCCTCCTCGGGGATGATAGAGTGGGGGAGGTGATATTATTGTTTTTTTTTAAACCTAACGTGATTGTGGACGACCACCTAACCCACACGGATTCAAAAGGACGCCTTTAGACTTTATTTAGATCTTTTATGGCCCCCACTGCTACTTGTTTAATATCGATTTTACGTATTCATAGCTATCAGCGTCGGTCAACATACATCAGTCACAAGCAGCACTTGTGCTGCAATATTGCAAGCCGCACGTCATTGCTGACGTCATAGATTCACTTATCGCGAGTGCTGATTATGTATAAGCATTGTATAAGCGAGTTTGATTGGGAGGTGAAGGCCCTTGTAAAGCTTTCTTTTGACGTCATAATGAGCGCGTTCGCTTTGTCATTTCTTGAAAGTTGGCCTTGGAATTTGAATTTGACCTAATAGATACATTAATTAAAAACGTAATAATATAATAGAGAAAGTTCGTTTGCTTATTATTTTGTTCGTGGGGCTTTCATGAGAGATTCATCTTCATAGGGCTACAGTTGTTTGGTCGCCATAGTACAAGAGCTTCGCTTAGTTTGGGGCTAGCGGCGCTACTCTGATGTGTGAAATATTTCCTAATATTTATTAAAACTATGCAGTTCATTCATGGTTACGTAAGTAGTTCTTAATTATTCTTAATTGTTACGTAGTTCACAATGCTGTGTGTATTATGTAATCAGAGATCAATCAAGTTCTGTAAACGTTGATCTTTGAATCATCCTCATAAACAGCCTGAAGACGTCTACTGATGAACATAGGCCTCCCCCAGGGAGCGCCACTTTGGGCCGCTGCTCGCCACCCGCATGCATCGGCTCCCCGCGGCTTTCACCAGATCATCGGATCTTTGAATACATATTATAAAATATGTAATCAGCATCTGCATTGGTTATCAGATTGATAAAAAAATATAGATCCCGCTAGACTCGCTAGATGAAACTACGCGAAGGTCAACCGAACGGAGTCGATGATGTGAGACTAACACAGCGGTGGCCACTGGACACTGACGAGAAATGTCACGTGCGAAAACGAGACAAAGAATGTGAGACTCAAGCCATTGCATTTTTTTTATACAATTAAAATAAATAAATATATAACGCTTAACAATCACATACATAGACACTGGACCCTAACTAGGATTCCCTATTGAGGACCCAGGAACTACGAGGACCATACTCCCACAACAACCAGACGCAGAACAAGTATTTGCGCCTTTTTTTCCTGTGCACAAATACTTGTCCTGTCGCGGGAATCGAACCCGCCTCCGGGTTATGAGCCGACCTGTTCAACCACCACACCACGGAGGCTGAATCAAAAACTTATTAAATCAGTGATTTTAGGTCAAAAACGGGGAATTTGCCTAATTTCCACAAAATGTTGAAATTAGGCAAAAAACTCAGAACGATGTTACGTGTAAAAGATTGCCCGAGTCTTGTCAAACACATCCTGAAAGGATACAGTTTTCGAACTAAACACCATGTATATCCCGTTCCTCGGGGCACCTTTAATCCAAAATACGATTTCACTCGAAAGTGATACTAAATGGACAAAACAAATTAATAAACGAATGCCGGCGAATGATAACGACATGGAATTTCTCTAAAACGATAGTAGTCAAATAATGTGAAAGGCTTTAGGCACTTATCATATTTGCATTTCTTCTTATGCGATCGTGGTTTGGATGACATGAATCAGGGGGGTGAGATTTATACTAAGATGTCAAGTGCTGAACACAGGCCTCCCCCGGAGAGCGCCACTTTGAGCCTGCTCGCCTCCTGCATCCATCGGCTCTCCGCGGTTTTCACCAGATCGTCGGTCCACCTAGTGGTGGGCTGCGTCTTCCGGTTCGTGGTCGCCACTCGAGACTCCCCATCGGTTGTCGGTTCTACGAGCGATGTGGCCTGCCCATTGCAATTTCAACTTGCTAATTCTTAGAGCTATATCGGTCACGTTAGTTCTACGGATCTCCTCATTTCGGATCTTATCTCGAAACACCTAGCATAGTTGTGTTTAGGATACTTTTTATCCACGGGGGGCTACTAGTGATAGGTATTATATATATTCATGATCGTGTTGACCATTTATGCCGCGTGGTACGCCTACGGGCAGACGTTTGGTGACAGAATTCCACGCGGACCTTGGCGAAGGTACTCAAGGTTTATCTCTATATTTGCAGCTAGTTTCGGATATCGATACTTGAATGAAACGGAGGTGACAGATTAAAAACGAGTATGAAACTTGCGCCCGTATAAAAGTTTGAAGGCTTCATTGATGCCATTTTTAGTGGAACTAATAATTATTTTACGTTCCTCATTCACACATTTATATTCCTTGGTCGGCCCGACTCCTTTCAAGAGCATATTGCAATTTTATGTACAAACAAAAACCTACAATACTTGGGTATGTTACAGTTTTCAGTAGTAGCTAAGCTAGCATAAAGCTAATAGCGAACTTTTCATAGTAGTGTTTATTTATCATCACGTCCACGCGCCAACGAAAATGATTTACAGAAAAGCTTGCTTGTAAATTCGCAAATAAAGACAGGTAAAAAAATAAAGAGAAGCAAAAAACAAGGTGTAGTAAGAAACAAGGTACGTAAGAAACAAGAAGGTAAAAGACAAAGAAAGGAACAAGGAAAAGTGCAGGTGAAAATATACAACAAATATACAATGATAGACAATTGGGTGAAAACTGTGGGGAGCCGATGGATGCAGGAGGCGAGCATCCACTCAAACTGACGTTCCCTGTGGGAGACCTATGTTCCGCAGTGGACGTCTACAGGCTGTTAATGATGATGATGAATAACCAATAACAAACAAAAACAAACAATCAAACTAAACAGAAATAGGAAAAGTACTTGTAAAATAATCTTACCTTTTATGATCTCCGTAGAAGATATGATGACGTCATTTCCATCCATTGTCGACTTGTAACACAGCAGTGCTGATTTCTTTATTTTGACAGATGCCTTGACCCTGTTTCTGTAAGATTCTGGTATTGGTTGTGAAATTTCTTCAGACCATGTTTGCTGTTGAAGCGGTGGATAGTTTTGGGAGGTAACTGTAGTGCTCCGGGGTGTACCTGAAACAAATCAAAATTATATTTTTTCTTTATTACAGAAGCTAACATTGAAAGGAACTATTTCCAAGAATACTGTGTTAGAAGACTGTTGGAATAATACTAGTAAAAGAAAACTGTTAGAAAAATAATCTATGAAGAAGATTTAGAGATTGTTAGAAGAAAGAATACTGTGAGACTTAAAAATGCTATTATAAAGGATTGTTAGAGGTAGACTACTAGATGTTGTTAGAAGAAGATTGCTTGAATAATACTATCAGAAGAATACTGTTAGAAGAATACTGACAGTACAAGCTTGTTAGAAGAAGATTGTTTGAAATAGGTTGTTAGAAGAAATAAGATAGTATGCATTGGTGTTAGTGTTCCATAAGTGAGCTTGCCAATCTGAGATCAACAAATCCTAGAACACATATGTACAATATGACCTAATTTATTCATGACTTAGCTACATTAAATGCCTGTGTATTTTAAACAAATATGTATTTCTAAATTGATACTTTAGATTTTACTTAACATCTTCCAAAAACTGATCATAATCAAACAATGGTAACCTTGAAATGATGCTTCAAGGTGCACACCGGGAAGTGATGCAATTTCGTTAACAAGTGTGCATTGTGTCATCAATTCCTCTGAGTGATCCAAGAATGAAATACAATCGAAGAACAGTACATCAATTTCATACAAAGTTTGTTTATTTAGAGTGTTGCCATTTTATTGCTTCTTAAAGTTTCTTTCTGAGCAAAGGATTGTGTTAATTTATAACTAAATCTCTTAATTATTTTAATTTATATATGCATATGTACCCTTGCACAAAATTATACAAGGAGGACATGATGAATACAACTAGTCTGTGTTAAAAAGATGTTTAAATTGGAATTTAATTGGTTTAAAAAGTTCAGTATCTGCATTATATCTTAACTGTAGCAGGTAGGCTAACTTAACGACTGTAGGTGTAATTAATATCAATTCATTTGTATGAATGAGAAATAATTGACTGCTATAATAAATTAATAATAGGTAGTTTTCACCCGCTCTTTATTTTACAATGACAGTGATAAGGCTTGTTAAAATATAATGCTGCTGCCTGTTAATTACATGAAAAGGGCCGCTGTGCAGCCTAGTTACGGAATAGGAGCCCGCACACCAAGTACCAAGTACATGAACCAAAATGAAACTTTCTTACTTTAATTGGTTAAACGTAGACATTTTGATGAAAAATTGTAATGTACCGAAATCTGTACGCCCAACGTGATTTACATGCACCCCAAGCGGGATGTCAGTGCATGACTCCATGTAAAATAGCAATAAGATGATTGTTTATTTAGTATTAGCTACTGCCAGTGGCATCTATTCTGACACAAAATATAAGAGTACACAAGAAATAGACAGTGAAACTTTTGTATGGTGTGATTCAAATTCAAAAGTCAACTCTGAAGATACTGCAAAACACTGTGCAGCAGAAAAAATTACATGCAGGGACCTTGCAGCGCACATCACAGCCACCATTGAGTAATGATCATACTCTTCATAGGTGTATTCTGTCAGTCCCAAGGAGTATGATTAAAAAGCTACTTCAAGATTCCTAATAAGTTAACACATTAGAAAGTGGTTCATAGCCTAGGCTGTTGAGTAATCAATATGCCTCTAGCATTCAGCGAGTGTGAGTGATGATCAATTTTATCTAATTGATTAATAGTTTGCATAAAATCTATTATGTTGTAATTGAAGATAACTTTTATTTGAATTTTTGTTTAATAGGATTTAGTTTAATTATGTTTTGGTAACATTAAAGATATTGTGAGTTTCTACCTTTGCTGCAGCACATTGTAAACATTTTTATCAACTTTCACTTTGTGTTACAGAAGTACCAATGCAGCGATTGTGCTTATCAATTTACAATTGGATCCGTGATATTTATAGTAGCTAGGTAGATAAATATTTACAAACAAAGATAACTATCTCTAGGGGCTTAAATATGAAAAGTATTTTAGCGGTAAATAGTTTAGTAGTATTAGTTTGGTTTTTTTTTTATGTACAGTGTCGTAATGTTTGAGTTTTTATAGCTTACCGAATAAGAAAGAAATCCAGCAGCTCTCTCAACAGCCTTGATCGCCGACGCCGATGTATCAACCGGACAGTAAATAGCAACACAAAACACGTAAAACTAATTTGGAGCCGATAATCACTTCAACTTATAAATATACATGCACTTTATTTATTGACGAAGCGAGAGCTATAATATTTGGTGTATATTCGTTCATGGTAGTGTTAAAAGCGACGCAAATCGTGCAATACTGCCGCGTAGGAGGAGATTTTATTAATCGGCGTAGGTTGGTTTTCTTTAGGCAAATCTAAGGTCAACTCCACTCAGACTGATTCCGCGAAGCCTTAGCACTATTACACATTCTATTTATGTTCCTAATAAGCCGACATACGAGCGATGGGCCTCGATACACTGGCGACACATGTAAACAGAACAACCGGGCGTGACAATAGATCACAATACAATTAATTTGCTACACTAGCGCAAGGTCACAGTTTCACGTTCAGCTTCAAAGCAATCTATTCTATTTCAATTCAGTTCTCATAAATATTCGAGTGTGACGTTTCATTTTATTTTAATTCGCGAGCCGTTGGGAAATGGACAAAGTACAAATACGAATACGATACGAAAATGAAATGAAGCCAGAAACCAAGTGCTGCCAACACTGATTAACTGAAGAGAGCTAAAGTGTCAAAAAAATAGCTAAACATGAGTTAAAATTTTCAATGAAACCGATTCTGCAGTGTTAACGTGCTTTTTTCACTTAATACATTTTAAATCTTAATCTAAATAACAACAATCTGCTAAACTGCTGAGCAGTTTTTGGTAGACAACAAAAGAAATAAATAAAAGATTTTAGATTAATATTGCATTACAAGAAAGAATGTATAAATAATAATATGTTTAAAAACAGGTAGAACAAAATTTTGTTTCATTTATTATTATAAGTATTTTATTTGTTAATTACAAACCTCACCCACCATTTGGTATGTATTAAGTACTGTTTCTAACGGTACACAATTATAGGTAGGTTGGTACATATTATCGTAACTAGACAATAGACATTGTAGGTAAGTAACCTATAATGTCTACTGTTTAGGTAGTTATTTTTCCCCCACGACGCGACGACTCTATATTAATACCAAAACCTATTTATTATATTCAAAAAATATATTATTACGTAGGTGATTTAATAAACTGCATGTAAATAGATAAAATATATGGATATTTTAAATAATATTAAATCTCATACTAACGTCATTCTATAAACTGATTAAGTACTACAACAATACAAGCTACTTACTCGTACCTTACGTAAATACCTAATAAAACATAATCAGGAGCTTATAATATCCTAAAAAGGAACTAAGGAGCTATAGGCCTAGCACGAATATTTACGCGTGCGTAAGTATAACGTTAACGTAAGGCAGTTGTATGGCATTTGATCAGTGACACATACAACTGCCTCACGTTAACGTTACACTTACGCGCGCGTAAATATTCGTGCTAGGTCTACTGTATATAAGTATTAGTCTTGTTGAAAAGGCTAAATTCAGAATAAGTACAGCTTATTTGGCAACACAGCGTTAGACCACTTCCAGACAGATGTCAAAATTAATTAACTGTCATTCTACCTTCCATTCCATCATCCTGTCAAACGTGTAGCGCCATCTAGGAGCTCGATAAGCTTTAACTAAAGAGTATTATCACAGATTAGAGAAAAGAAATCATACTCTGTTACCGTGAGTATTATGAAAGACCCAATATACATCTTTGGTGGTTTTGTCTATGGTAGTTCCATTCCAAATTTTATAAAAAATGCATAGATGGCGCTTTTTGACAACTATAAAGTTTGCTTATTGACGGGGCGGGAAAGCGGGAAAGTTTTCACTTTTCACGTCGTTGCATTGTAAATTTCTCAAAACTTGTGCTTTTTACGTACTAAGTGCTGAATTACGAGCTCTGGGGGTCTAGCAAAGATACTAACCACTAACGCTAACGCCTCACGCTAACTCCAAAATGTACTGGGGGTCTAGCAGATACCAACCACTAACGCTAACTCCAAAATGTACTGAAATTACATTTCGGAAATCGCTTACTTTTCCGTAGCGAATGCCCCTATATTTTCCCTTTTGGTTCTCTCTTACCCAAAGAGTATATAATTTACTACGTAGACTCTTACCCATAAGCAGGGATAGGATAGGACGTAAAAATAATTAACCCGTGCGAAGCCGGGGCGGGTCAGCTAGTTATAAATGAAAGGGGAAATATATCTATAAAGAAAACTAGTAATGAAAATACTTTGTAAGATAATAACCTTTATTTCTATACGAATAATATTTTTACTGCAAAATTGGCCTTTTTTATTGGATAATGGCAGTTATCCAATAAAAAATGTTTCGTTATTTGTATTTGAAATTTTAATTTAAAATACATAATATGTAATTTTTCAATTAAACTACTTCAGAAAGGGGACAAACGGCGCGATAAAGGAAAAATATTATATTACCTATATTTTTTCTTTTATAAAGTACCTAATTACCTATAAGTACTATTTTTTAGTTATTACAGTACCTCCTTAGTTGAAAGCTCATCAGCCAACAATCGGTGCTAAAGCTTTGCTTAGTTTTTGACTAAAATTGCTGTATGAAATGTCCTCGAATATTTTCTTGTTTTATTTTATTTATATAACCTGTAAGTATAAAGTTCTTTCGCTGTAGATACCTAATTTGTTAGAAAATTACTATATAGTATATGCAGCTAGATATTAGTTATAATTAATTATTTAATTGTTTATTAACAACTTTACACCTGTCCGCAGCCGCCGCTACAGCCCCAATGATGGCCGCTCTGAAACCTGCAAAATAAAACATACATTTTCCCATAGACATATATATTAAGGACAGGTCTAATGACTGGTTATAGGTCGCTTCAAAGTGGGAGCCAATTTCACAGATTGGCATCCACTAGCGCTCAGTCTGTGATGGAAGTTAGAAGGCATCGGTCGAATGTCACAAACAAAATATGCCAAGTTGTATTGTGAAGGGTTGCACAATCTATACTCAAAAGTGCAATAAAACGAAAGACCAAGTTTCTTACCTCAAGTAATTCAATATTTTCAATATTACACTCTGTTTTGTAACAAAATAATCGAATTTAAATTTGGAATAATCATTGTAAACATAAACATTGACGGACATTCTCACCGTTCTGTTCCAAATGGTACGTTCCCTCAGCAGTGGATCCAGCGGGGCTGGTGACGTTATCCTTCATGGCTGCCGGATGCCCTCCATCCTTGAGCATGGCTGCGGAGCCCAGGGTTGTCTGCGCAGCCAGCCGGAGCGCCAAGTCTCGCGGCAGGCCACATCGGACCCCGCCGTCCGCTAGAGATTCTATTAGCATGTACACCTGAGAAAATTAAGGCCTAATTGCTTAAATTCAAAACTTTAAAAATTGTGCGGTCTGTGTTGTATCACAGAATTTATAATAGTACCTACCCTGATCATGGACCTTGATTGCAATGCAACAGAATAAATTTAATTCCTAATTTAAGGCTATTATTTACTATGTTTTTTAGGGTTCCGTACCCAAAGGCTAAAGCGAACCCTATCTAAGGCTCAGCTGTCCGTCTGTCTGTCTGTTACGAGGCTGTATCTCATGAAACGTAGTGAACAGTTGAAATTTTCACAGGTAATATATTTCTGTGGCCGCTATTACAACAAATAAGTACTAAAACCAAGAATAAAATAAATATTTAAGGGGGCTCTCATACAAAAAAACGTGACTTTTTGCTCGTTTTTATAGATAATGGTACGGAACCCTTCGTGCGCGAGTCCGACTCGCACTTGGCCGGTTATTATTTAAAGGTGGTATGTTTCACTCAGCGCGCCAAATTCAAACCATTGATATTTAGGTGATACTTTGAATCCTAATTTATTGATACATTCTATTTATTTGCGGAAAAACTAGTTTTCATGTAACTGCATTAAGTAATTAAGCATATAATTAGCAAAAAAGCAAGATTTGAATTTGGCGCGCTAAGTGAAACGTACGAATGCATATTTTACCTAATGCCACATTGGACTGTATACACGCGTTAGAGAGATAAGATGCAAGGACTTACATAAGCCGGCCCACTCCCACTCAGCGCAGTGACAGCATCCATCTGATACTCCGGGACCTCATCACAGGTCCCCACCGCCCGGAAGAGCTCCGATGCCAGCTTGGCGTCCTCCGCCGTGGCCCGAGAGCCCCGAGACAAGGCCGCAGCACCTGCCTTCACGAGCGCCGGGGTGTTCGGCATCACTCGGATCACACGGGATTCGGGGAGCACCTGCATAATTAAATAGTTTATAGAATGATTCAATTTTTACTACGTGGTAGGACTTTTCTGCAAAGTTCGTCTAGGTAGGTACCACCGCTTTGCCAGTTATTCTGCCGCCAAGCAGTAGTGTGCAAGCACTACTGTGTTCCGGTTTGAAGGGCATTGTAGCTAGTGAAATTACTGGGCAAATGAGACTTTATGACCTGATTACACAGGTGGTAACTTACTAGACTATGTGATGTCTCAGGATGACGTGCGCAGTGCAGTGACACGCAAAACTTTATTATTTTAAAGTTCCGAGTGACACTGCAACTGTTATGGGCGGCCGTGTTGCTTAACATCAGGTGAACGACTAGCTCGTCACGTCATTCAATATCATAAAAAAAAAAACAATGGGCTGGCTGCCCACATCGCTCGTAGAACTGACAACCGATGGCGATGAAAGGTTCTCGAGTGGCGACCAGGAGCCGGAAGATGCAGCGTAGACCCCTACTAGGTGCTCTGGTGAAAACCGCGAGAAGCCGATGGATGAAGGAGGCGAGCAGCGGCTCGAGATTGCGCTCTCTGAGGGAGGCCTATGTTCAGCAGTAGACGTCTTCAAGCTGTTGAAGACGATTAGATAGTGGCGTTGTTGCGACAGATTGAGTAACTTAGCTATCGTGCTGTTTTTCTCTCTTTTCCGCAAGCTTGTCTAACCTATCATCTTTCTTTCTCCACTAAAATCCTCCGTGAGCTCCTCCAATTCACCATGCTTGATAATAAATCAGTTCAAATCAGGTTCGACTCAATTAATAGGTATTATAATTATTTTTTCATATTAATGTAGAGAAATTTGAAAATTATTGTGTTCCTAAGTGCAATAGCGGAGGCCAGCTGTTCCTTATCAGTCAATATTTATTTGGAGATAGCGGTGTACCTACCGTCTGAGCCTCTGCCTACTGGATTACTTAACTTGGTACTTCGGAGTCTCTTATCAGGCAATAAACTGCTTGTTTATTGAACTTTAGGTTAATAAAAAATTATTCTAGCGTTTTATTATTTCTTCTAAATACAAAGAACTAGTAACAATACCTACCTACCTTACGTTACCTTTTCAATAGTAGCTGTAGACACGCCCATAGCTACGGATATGAACAGCTTGTTCTTTGTGGCGGCCAGACCGCTGACCTCTTTCAGCGCTGGTCCGACCACATCAGGCTTGACGGAGACTATCACCACTTCGGAGCGCTCTACCACTGTCCTGTTCTCAAAGATCGCTGTTGCACCGAGACCCTGGAAGAGTAAGAATAGAAAGTTGACGGGCTTGATAGCTCAGTTGGTAGGCCCTGCCTTCTGAACTGAGGGCTGTGGGTTCGATTCTTACCCAGGACAAACATTGGTGTGAAGAACATAGATGTTTGTTCTGTGTCTGGGTGTTATATTGTATTCTATGTATGTACCTATTTACAAACAAAAAGTATCCAACTATATATTATATCAGTTATCTGGATCCCATAGCACAAGTTATGTAGTTTGGGGTTAGAGGGCACTGTGTGAAATGTCCAATTGCCAACGCATATTTTTTCGTAGGTACTAGAGAAATCCTCCGTAATCCGCAAAGATCCCTTTCCTATTTCTATTCCATATTTTTTGATAATAGTAGGTACCTACAAGATCTATTTGTTAGGTAAAAGGGGATCAGCATAGCGATTCAGGAGACCTCAGCGCTGAGCCTCAGCGCTGAGCCACAGCGCTGAGGTCTCCTGAATCGCTATGCTTATTTACCTTAAACGCTTCAGCGCTAACCACATCAGAGGGATGACAGCTCGCTGTGATCTCATCTGGTTTTGCCAAACCTGAAATAATACACCGTAACATAATAAAGCATAGGTAGTTAATTTAATGAGAAAAGTAAAGGAAAACATAAAAAAACATTGACCATTTTAATTTGTCACTAAGTTTCATTAAAATTACCTAAACACTTTTTGTTGGGATTCATGGCCGTGGAGTCCCGGTTTGCAAATAGGGTCACTCCTATCTTTTCTCATGGTAAGAAAGAGCTAGCTAAGGGAATATCATGCGCAGCATATATATCCATTATTATAATCTATAGGTACTGCGATCACCGAGCCACCGTCCAACGGAGTACCTGGCATAGCAAACCCCTTGTGACAATCGTCCAAAGCGGCATTTTATTGGGCGGCCAGTGTTCAGTAGGCCTAGCACGAATATTTACGCGCGCGTAAGTGTAACGTTAACGTAAGGCTGTTGTATGGGGCGATGATCAAATGCCATACAACTTTCTTACGTTAACGTTACACTTACGCGCGCGTAAATATTCGTGCTAGGCCCACAGTAATGGACTTCATTCCGGCTGTTGATTTGAAGTACATATGTTAAAACCCCAGCCCAGCTAGAATGCTCACTGTGACCAAATTTTCTCGATGCTTTTTCTCGTGAGAGTTGTAAGCGTGTCTCACTCTAACAGCGACGAAAAGTTTTCACGAGGTACGCATGCTAATTTGCTTGCTAAGCCAACAGGAAGAAAAACTGGAAAAGTTTTGTACGTAGGTAGGTAGGTACCTGCTGATATAAATCCTTTGGCCAACGCGAACGCCAATCGTCCACCGCCAATAAATCCGATCTTCATAGCTTCGCTTAATGTTACTGAAAAATAAAAACGTAAAAATAAATAAAATATATAATATAAATGTTCGGAAAACGTTTAATGTCACTTATCTCTGTATGTAGCGTCTTAAACAGCTCTTTATCTAATGAGCCATAGGCTCATAGACATATATCTATGCATGGGCTAAACAATAGGCATGATGACTTCTATTAAAAATGAACCAGTAAATATTACTTTCATAAAGAAGATTAAAAATGTATGAAATAATTGAAAAAAATAAGTAAAATCGGTAAATAAATTACGGAGTAATAAGCTTTTAAAGTTTCTGTAGGGGGTATCTCCTGTCCCTTTCTCGCGAAACAGAGCGCCTCCACAGTTACTATGAAAAATCCACTTGTCGATATAGGAACTTGAAAATGTACAACGGATCCTCTGAAGATCCATTGCCTAAGCCTAGGTCCATTCCAAATACTTTTAGTTCCAACAGGATTTTTCTCTCTTCTCGCTCATTAAATGTGGGACTACGAGAACCATCTTTCTTTATAGATTGTTTATTCAGATCCATAACAGTTCCATCTGTAAGTCTGGCAATAGACATTCAGGGAACCACAAAGAGAATGTTCTGTGAAACAATGAAGCACCGACCAACACGCTGCATCAGCGTTGTAGCCGTCGCAGGTCAAGGAGCCTCGGCCTAATCTACATCTGTCTGTCTCTCTCGCTATTTCTGTCTCTGAGGTTTGAATCCCCATTGAGAACTTTGTTAAAAACCAGCTATGAAAGTAAGCAATATCTTGAAAATGTTAATACATAACAAGACAGAGACAATAAGATCTAGATGTTATTATGAAACATCCCAACACGAGTGTCAGAGGTCATTGATAAGTCCAACAAAAGGAGAGTAGAAGACAGCCAACCTAAAATTTTTTTGATAATTTTTACCATGCTTTTCTCTCGTAGCTAATTAGCTATAAGGATAAAATAATAACTGTTCTTCATTTTCACTGAGATACGAACCAAAAGAAAGTAATGATCAATCGGCACTTACATTCTTTCGTAATGGAAGACCGTATGGCACGTACTTCTTACAAGAGATCCTCTTGAAGACTGAGAGAGATCTCAATGGGTGACGTGTTCTTTGTTATCAACTCATTATTACGTCTATAATTAGTTAATCAGTTTAACAATACCAACATGTAATATTGTCATATTATTTTGCGATGATTTTACTCGCTTAATAGTAACTTTTTCTGATGATTCCTAGCTAGCCAATGGTTGGAAACGATGAATCTAGTTTTATTTATCTACCATGGGGCAAAAATTATACCTTAATTATAATAATTATACCTACGCGACTGTTTTAATTTAAATTGTTTTATCCATTATCAAAGTAACAACACGCGACACAAGTCATAATTATTTTATGCATATATTTGTGCACATGGAGGTGCAGCCTTGCAGACCGTTTGCAATGTAATAGCGCTAATCAGCCATGTAGGTGTTATTTACAAGTTGTATTGCGTATATACGTATTAGGTTAGGTACTATCTATATTTACCTATGTACCTATACCCTAGGGCCTTGGTTATAAAATATAAATTAGATATCTAAAGCTCCCACAGCTCTTCCAACGTGAGGAGGCAGGCTGTTCTGACAAACATACAGCCAAACGAGGAATTATTAGTTCTGTACTAGTAGTAAGTACCTACCTATGCTTTTTAAAATTTCTTCTGGCATATCAGGGTGGCAGGATGCAAGTGGGTCATAAAGTAAGTTAAAAATGAATACAATAATTGAAAAAAAAGTAAAATCGGTTTATAAATCACAGAGTAAAAAGCCTTTAAAATTTCTGGAGGGGGCATCACCTGTCCCTTTCTCGCAAAACAGAGATCGTGTGATTCGTGTGGGCTTCTATGTCTATGGCTTCTCCACAGTTACTTAATTTTTGTTTTCACAACTGTTTATTATTATTTTTGAAATAGTAGTAGGCGGGTCCCCACAGAATACTATTACTTCTCCCGACAAGAATAACGACTCCATAGTAAAAAAATGAGATCAAAAAGGAAAGTGCCATCTCTGCGTGGCCCCGCTTGGACAGTTTTAATATGGCGGAAACTTCAAATGTACCTACTATACATATAGGTATATTATAGGTGCCTACCAATCGTACCTATCTATTTAATTCATAAGAAAAACAAACAAATAAATCATCATAGGATATTTATTTTCAAATAAACTCAATTATTGTAAATCGAATCAACTAACAACGCAAAAAACGGCTGGTGAACTCCTCATTTTAGGCACTTTCTATGGTTTTCTTCCATGATGAAAAACAAATTCAGGGTCACTATCTCGTTTTATCACTATTTTACAAACTTTTGTTCACCACTAACCACTAATACGATGCTCAACTCGAACTACATTAAGTAACAGAAGATATCCAAAAATCCAAAGTTTAGTCACAATTAGCAATAAAACTTTGGCACAGGATGAAATGCGTGAGCAAAAACCACGGCAGACATTTTTCTTGCGACTTTTTTTTTTGTGTTTCTATATCACAAAATTTCAATCAACGTCACACAAACTCAAGTTTTCATGTTGAACCGTTATGTCATAAACTAAATTAATATAATTCTTTATTCAGACAAAATATATGTATACTCAATAAAAATATAGTTAAAATAAATAAAAAAAAATTCACATTATTTTTTATCGTATCAATATTCTCTACTACGGATATGACCGATACAGAAGATATTTCTATCTCATACAGCTGTGGCCCCTGTGTCATTCTCAACTCCAACCTTAATAGTTGACCGCGCCTGCCGGTCCCTCACTTGCCGGTGGATGTGGGTGGATGCAGGAAGCGAGCAGCCGCACAAAGTCGAGCTCCCCGGGGGTGGGGGAGGCCTATGTTCAGCAATGGACGTCTTCAGATTGTAAATGATGATGATGATGATGCAATTTAAACAGCAGGCAACTAGTCTCATACTTAATACAGGTCCAAGAACTTACTACACCAAACGAAGCGATCTATTTTATTCGCGAGCTATTGATCTCACTTGACATCAATTGAATACAATACACGTGCTGTTTCATTTATTTTATGATCATCTCAATATCACGCAATTTTAAAATAAACAGGAACTTCAAGCTCTATTTCTAAGCAATAAGGTAGATAATACAGACTTCAAAATTTAATGTATTACCTATAAGTACCTATTTGTGGTCAGTTTTATGTTATCTTGTGACACAGCATCATTCTACTTAAATGCATCATACGCATATATTATCATAAGAAAATTTACACTATAATCACATATTCATTATGGCAATGCAAACAAAGAATCGATTTATTTATATGGTAATGTAACATAGGTACAGTCATTTATGTAATTATTACTGACAGGCTTCCTTATGTGAATGATGCATAATACTTAAGTTATACTTAGGTAAGTACTTAAATACTTTTGATCTTTGTTGTGAAGTTCCAAAGTTAAAAAATTGGTTTGATGAATGACGAGCTCCAAAAGCTTGCCTTTTTAAAATGTGACAGTCTCAGGTGGCGCACGGCAGTGGTAAGGTCGGCTCATAAAGAAAAATTCTCTGTGGCTCATACAGGATACCGGAAACAGCGGGTTCGAGTCCCGCTATAGGACATAATTGTAAACAGAAAAAAGCGCACTATCTAGCTGTTCTAGGTATTAGGCCGAAAATGTGAATAATGCGTATTAAAAAAAACACTAAAGTTTACGATAATAAAGGTACTAATTAATAAACTTGTAATGGGATTCAAATAGTTATCATTATCAGTTTACCTACCATCATCAGTATGGTATTTAATTTTGTTGTACTTCCAAAAAAGAAAATAAATATCGCCCAACGATCACACACATAGATCCTGCACCCTAACTAGGAAAATTAAATTAGTCCTTTATAATAATATTTGAAATATCGCTTACATTTGATCATTGTCACGGCTGTGTCGTACTTCTTATCACTTCAAAAGTTCATTCACATTCACAGGACGAATCAAAACTTTATTGTTAACTTTCCATAATCCATGAAGCTCCGTGTTACTTATTGAACAATATTTATTAATAATGTTGGTGTTAAATGCGGACGAGTTACGTGTTGACTAAACGGAGTGGATGGTGCACTGTCGAGCTCCTGATTCAACTAATGAAGTACTACCTAGTACAGTACCTACCATGTTCCTACATACGGACGAACTGATAGGCAGCATTTGCTTTTTGATAAATAAAGGAAAATATTGAAATAACATTTAGAATATTTGTTGATAGCCGGCACTAGCAAGGTGACCATGGCTTTTACAATAAAAGTGATACTTTTGAAATTGAACTAAATTAGCCAAGCAAGAATCATAAAAGCAAGAGTTGGCGGAATATATTTTTATAAATAAATAGGCCCGCCCGCATTTGATCGCAATCTCACCTGATTGATTAATGCTCATTACAGTAAGTACCTACTCTTACTCCTTGTACCTTACCTATAGCACAGATATTAAAATATTAGTACCCTATAGGTACCTACCTAGACAAATTATTCGATGCTAGTCATGAAGAACGCGATATTACTTTTTTGTCCGGCATTACTTTGTTAAACTTTATTTTACCTAGTTACACATTATTTACTTAATTTACTTGCTTTAAGATATAATTATAATCTTTCATATCGATATGTCGTAAAATAATAAACACAAGATAGAGTCCAAAAACTAAAACCCGACTACCTAATTATTTGATGGCATTTTTTCCCTCGCCCAAATGAACGGGTGTTGTATAGTATAACCAATGGTTACACTTACCTATGTGCAAAAATGTGTGTTTAGTGATTTTATTTTTTGTTAATTATACTACTACTCGGGCTCAATGGCGTCCCTTGGGAGAGGCCTATGTTCAGCAGTGGACTATTACGGGCTGATGATGATGATGATGATGATGATGATACTTTTAAGTAGGTACCTATTTCTATCATCTATGCTACAACTTTACAAGCGCTATGCAGTTGCGCGTTAAACTGAGGTGGGAGGAAGCTATTTTTTCAAATTACAACATCGTTTTATTCCTAAAGTATTGATCCTACAGTAAAAATGGATGGAATCTTTTTTATGGCGAATGTAATATTTAGTAAAATTTAATGTACCCTATGTCACCCAGAGTATCAATACGCATCGATTGGTATCAAACATGATAAAATATGATGAGTAGTTAAGGCACAACCAGGGAACAACAAAACCAGAAAATTCGCGCCTATTTTTATACGTCGGCTATACATAGATATACATAGATATAGAAATTATACATATTCAAAACGTACTCATAAAGACCTTTCATTTGATTCCAAACATGGCATGTTTATCGAAAAAATATTTTTTTTCGTCAGCGAATTTTTTAAATATAATCCGCCATATTGAATTTAATGTAACTTTATATAGCCTATGACACGCAGTGTTAAGATCAATCGATTGACACCTTGCTGTTTGAAATAAGATAAGTAATTTAGGAGACACGAGGGAACATATGAACATACATACATACAAACATACATACATACATAGACAGTCAAACTCATAACCCTCCTTTTTGGTAGTCGGGTAAAAACCACAAACAAAATAGATTGGCTTATTTTTACCCGACTACCAAAAAGGAGGGTTATGATCTCCTCATTTCGGATCTTATCTCGCAGGGAAACACCGAGCATTGCTCTCTCCATAGCTCGTTGCGCGACTTTGAGCTTAGTAATGAGGCCAACAGTTAGAGACCACGTCTCAGTTCCATAAGTCATCACTGGCAACACACATTGATTGAAAACTTTTGTTTTCAGGCTTTGTGGTATTTTGGACGAAAAGATAGGTCGAAGCTTCCCGAACGCTGCCCAGCCGAGTTGGATTCTTCGGGCGACCTCTTTGTCGAAGTTGGACCTACCCAATTGGACAGTCTGCCCTAGATTTACGTATTTGTCGACAACTTCGAAAGTATCATTCCCAACAATTACCGGTATAGGTGGAACATGGGCATTTGACATGATTTTCGTCTTGTCCATGTTCATCTTAAGACCAACCTGTCGGGAGACTCTACTGAGGTCGTTGAGCATGGTGCTGAGATCATCGAGCGACTCCGCCATTATGACTATATCATCGGCAAAACTATCTCTCTCTCTTACTCTTTAATAATCATCTATAAATGATGTAGTATCATCATGGGCTCAATTTATGCTAATTAATTAATTTACATCCTGTATAAATTATACACAAACATATCCTAATTATAATAAGTAATAAAAATGTAAAAGACATGAAATAAAATACACTAAAAATAATTATTGTATAGGTATGTGTTTTATTTAAAATCTTATAAGTACTAATAATATTCTAAGAATTATTTTCGAACAATTTAATGATTTGGTTCATTACAAAACGCCTTTTAGACTTTGGCAAAGCGCCTAGTTCGTGTCCGATAAATAAGCCAAAAGCTTCGTTGGCCAGCTCTAACTTTTTCTTATTATCTGCTGGATACTCATATGTCTGAGTACTGCTGTTACACAACAGTCGTTTTATTCGTTTCTCTTTCTTTTCTTCTTCTAAAGTAACTTCTGTAGGTGGAATGTCCCCATTATGACTACAATCATAGTCATCATATTGGTCACTTTTTTCTGACTGGCTTTCACCTAGAAAAATAATCTTAATTATATATATATTATCAAACAAACATTCATATTAAAAAATATAATGCATAATTATGATGATAATCGCAGTGTTTAAGATATAATCAAAAATAAACCACTAGATGGATTTTGAATAATTTTGATGCAGTTTCCTGTAAATATCCTTCTAATAGAAATAGAAATTTTGGACGTCACCTATATTAAGTACATTATAAATTAGCGAATATTCGAAGATCTCCAAAAGTAGGACCCTTCCTAGGAGGGAAGATTTAGTCGCCTTAAAAGAACCGACATAAAAGCCACTTACCATTTGATTGATCGTCGTTGCATTTTTTGTTATGGGATATTTGAGACTGGGTTTCATAATCCTCCGAATCACAAATTACCATTTTGCTTTTGTCGCCTGCAAAAGACATTTTAATGGGTACTACTTACATTATTATGTACATGTTTACACAATGAATTTTTCAAGTGGGTGTGACTTTTTCGAATAATAAAGGTATGAATAAAGACATTACTTAAAAATATTAAGTAGATTATTAAAATCCAGATTTCCATAAGTTTGCCACACAGAGCCATAATATCGAATACAGGCTGTATATTTTTTCAAAATCAGTGTGTACCGACTAGAACTATTGATTTTTCAAAAACTCATATGATGCAGTTTCACCTTTCATCAAAATTTGACCCAAGGCTACTTTGAGTAGGTACTTTTCGCTACTCCTCATAGTTTCAGATTTAGCCTACCACTCCCACTAGAAAATTTCACCGGTATAATTATATTATTTCTATACAACAAAAAACATCAATTACAAATAAACTTTCGTGGTCACTAACATTACTAACATGTATATATTTACTATGTAATTTATTTGTTTCAAGTTGCCGATATTTCGGTACTGTTCTTCAGTTTGTCCGTGATGGTGCTTGCAACAGTCATCATCATAGGCCATGTAACATCTATTTCATATGATTAAAACAGCGTCAAGAATTAGAACGACACCTCCGCTCATGACTAAATAAGCCTATACGAGAGCCGCAGCAGCGACCGCACGATCGGCATACGAAATGAGAATCTATGGGTGCTGAGTTGTTATTGTAGTTTTTTTTTTTTATAACATGGACAGACAAACAAATGAATTATATGTGTTGCAGTTGTGTAAGTAAGTAGCTAGCTATTTTTGTGTATCTATTGTTTGTATTCCTTATCTTTACTACTACTTACATATATAGTATGTATATATGTAAGTAGTAGTATGCATTTATTTTTACTTGAAGGATTCTCACTTTTTTAAGGCATGATGTGGCCATTCTGTAATTAGAGCTACATGTAATTCAAAACCTGTCATGTAATTCATGTAAGCTGTCACTATTATTTTCAAAAACATGTAGAACTGTTGAAGGTTCATAAATAAATAAATAAATAAATAAATAAACAAGCAGACGGCCCGCCTGATGGAAAGCAGTTACCGTCGCCTATAGACACCTGCAACACCGGGGGCGTTGCCGATGCGTTGCCTACCTTTAAGGACTCTATTTACCCGTCGTTTGAAGTGCCCCACGTTTATGGCAAAAATGACCTCGAGAAACGGACTGTGCGAGATATCCATGGGTCCACGAGGTGTGGACGAGCAGTGCGATTATAAAACCGCGACGCTGGGATTATGTTGAACAGCTCTTCAGAGCATTCCCCATTGAAAATTTTGTAGAACACAGAGGGAACCGATGTCTCGGCGCAAACTCAGTGGTTCCAAATCTTTGGTGAGCTCAGGATCGTCGTTGAATCTAACGGCTCGTCGCTGCAAGGAGTCAAGAGGCTGAAGCTGGTACTTTGGCACACTGTTCCAGAGGTAAAAGCAGTACTCCATATGGGGCCTGACTTGTGCTTTATATAGCATAAGCCGTTGGCCCGGCGTGAAGTACCGCTTGGCTCTGTTGAGTACACCCAGCTTCTTAGAAGCGACACCAGCTTTACTCTCGAGGTGACTCCTAAACTGGACCTCGTTAGAAATGTCGCCAGCTGTAGTTTTTCTCCACTGGTCGCGATCTTCAGCAAAATCTTCGCAGTCAGAGAAGTTTATGTCAAAAGAGGCCATGTCGCGCTTAATGTTGTCTTTAAGCCTTAGTACTGGACGGCCTACTGGGCGTTTGGCGTAGGCTATTTGTCCAAGGAGAATCTTTCTAGGCAAACGAGAAGGCACCATCCGATACACATGCCCTACCCAAGGCAATCTTGTCTGCTTTAGTAGAGTGGTTATGCTCGGTACCTGCGTGGTTTCAAGCACTTTCTCGTTTTTCACCTTATCTCTCCATGAAATGCCCAATATGCTGCGAAGAAAACGCATATGGAAGGAGTTTAATCGCCCTTCCTGGCTGGTGTACGACGTCCAGGTTTCAGCTCCGTACAAGAGTAAACTCAAGATGCATGTTTTGTACACAATCATCTTGGTGTTTGTGGTCAGTTGTTTGTTGTCCCATACTCTTGTACTCAGCTTCCCGAACATCGTAGCGGCCTTGCCAATGCGAATGTTGATCTCTGCTTCAAGCGAGAGATTGCTCGACACGTTGGCCCCAGATAGCAAAATGACTCCACCACTTCCAAAGGTGTTCCATCCAACAATATAGTCGGTTTAACTATAGAGCCTTGCATCATTATAACTGTCTTCTTAGCATTAACTGACATAGAAAACATCCACTCGCCATGCTTGGCCTGCTGTTGGGTTAGCGCAGACGGTAGGCAAAATTGTCGTTCCCATGTTTTACTCCACTTGATAAGAAAACAAGTCAGCACCACTGGAGCAGTTGTGCCAGCAGCCCAGAGCCACACTCCGTTATTTTAAGGAGTTGGGGTGGCTCGGGTAGATGCTGGCAGAGGGGGAAATGCACAATACACCCCAAGCGGGACATCAGTGCAGGACTTAGCACCCCCCACGTAGAATTAGAAGTAAACAAGTATATATGAAAGAAAGAAAGAAAGAAAGAAAGAAAATACATTTATTCGTGACAGTAACACACACAACATTACACTACATAAATGACATTACAAAACAATATACACACAAACAGAAGCAGTGCCAAGCAGTGCAATGCTGCGTGGTGTCACGAATGGGCCCCGACTCAGCATACAATTAAGGTCCTAAAGACCTTAAATATATATGAAGTAACATGAACAGGGAAAGATGATTTTATCTACTGGCCATGCTAACCCAGCAGTTAGAAAAATAACTGTTAACCCAGCATGCTTATAAATATGTTACACATAATAAACAGAATGTACTTCTTACATACACTAATTGGGTCCATGGCCGACTCGGCAGGCCCGATACCAATTGAGCTTTCGTGCCCTATAGTATCTAATACTTTTTTGGATATATCTGACAGTATAGGAAATGTTGATATCTTCTCAGTGCCATTAAGTGCCAAAGCACTCACTGCATATTCGTGTCGAGCATTTTTTTTCAAATCCTTCCATGTCTGTAATTAAACAAGATACTCATATTTGATAATATGGAATTGTTTAACATATTCATCAATCATGATCATCATCATCAACAGCCTGAAGATAGATAGAGAACATAGGTATCCTTCACAGAGTGCCACTTTGAACAACTGCTTGCCTCCTGCATCCATCAACTCCCTGCAGTTTTTACCAGAATGCTGGTCCACCTAACCTCTGAGGGGGCCAGCCTATGATGGGTATTGGAGTTTGTGGTTGCCACTGGAGAACCTCACACAAGATAATGCAAATTAATAAATATACTTACATTATATAATAATATATTATTACCTGCTTCCACTGCTCAATGGTCCTGTCTGGGCCATAACTTTTCAACAAGTTTTTTAGCTTTACCCACTGAACCTCGGCTCTTTTGCTTCCTAGAGGCCCAGAAAATTCCCCTAATGCCAAATGGTTGTTGGCAGACATAAAGTCTATCAACAGCCTGATTTGGGTTTTATTGCTCCTTGATCTAGGCAAAAAAAGGAATGTTGGATGGGTGTGGCTTTCTTTACTTTTATATTGTAAAATTAGGATTACCCCAACATGTACTCACTTTTTTCCGCTCATTCTTCACAACCAAACAAAACAATTTTACACACTTCAGCTTCAGTCACAGTAGTCAGTAAGTATGCAGCTTTCCCAAATAATTTTATACTTTCTCTTCTATGTTCAAGTCAGAGCAACGAGCGCTTTGCACAAAACACTATTATAATTATATTACTTCCTATATAGCTAAAAATCAGTAATCACATCAAACAAACAGTATTTACTATTTACTACTATTTAGGCAGATTACTTTTTTAATTAATTATTACAGAACAAAGAGTATATAATTTACTATGTTACAGAAAATATGTGGATAAATCATCAACATAGAATCATATGGACGGCGGCCATTCACAAAATCCCTGTCCATTTTCTGTTGGTGTGAGTATTTCAATATGCATTAGTATGCGTGAATAGGGAAGTGACCCCTATTACACAATATATCGATATTTAATAAATCTAACCAAACAGTGCTGCGGAATTTCGATACTTTTTAGTTTTAATACAATAAAGAAAATTAGATATTCGTAGAACCAGAAGACGCAGCTTAGGCCGGCCCCCACTTGGTGAACCGACGATCTGGTGAAAACCACGGGGAGCTGATGGATGCAGGAGGCGAGTGGCCGCTCAAGGTGGCACTCTATGGGGAAGGCCTATGTTCACCAGTTGACGTCTTCGGGCTGTTAATGATGATGATGATGACCCATCCTAGTAAAACTATATTGAAACACATTATATGAAATAACGTTTGTAAGTAACATTTATGTGTGTTGCCAGTGATGACTTATGGAACTGAGACGTGGTCTCTAACTGTTGGCCTCATTACTAAGCTCAAAGTCGCGCAACGAGCTATGGAGAGAGCAATGCTCGGTGTTTCCCTGCGAGATAAGATCCGAAATAAGCAGATCCGCAGAAGAACTAAAGTGACTGATGTAGCTCTTAGGATTAACAAGTTGAAATGGCAATGGGCAGGCCACATCGCTCGTAGAACTGACAACCGATGGGGAAGAAAGGTTCTTGAGTAGCGACCACGAACTGGAAGACGCAGCGTAGGCCGGCCCCCCACTAGGTGGACCGACGACCTGGTGAAAGCCGCGGGGAGCCGATGGATGCAGGAGGCGAGCAGCCGCTCTAAGTGACGCTCCCTGGGGGAGGCCTATGATCAGCAGTGGACGTCTTCAGGCTGTTTAAATAACATTATTCCATAATAGTTAGTTTTTTTTTTACATTCACCTTTACTTATTCTATTCTTTAAAATGGTGGTTAAATTTGTAAAAAGTGTTCCGTACCATTATCTATAAAAACGAGCAAAAAATCACGTTTATTGTATTGAAGCCCCTATATTTATTTTAGGGAAAAATATAGGGGAAAAGGATGAATGGATAGGACGGCTGCGCCTGTCTCCCTTCGCCGTCCCATCTATTCATCCTTTTCCCCTATATTTTTCACTTTTGCTTCTCTCTTACCCATAAACAGGGTAAGGGCATAAAACTAATAAACCCGTGCGAAAACGGGGCGGGTCAGCTAGTTTATTATAAATTTCATAACTCATATTGAAGCCAGACGACACTGGCCTACCTACTGTATTTTATAAAAGTAGGTTAGGTGCCTATTTTTAAATTGCCAGATTTGCAACTACTTTTTCATTCTGTTTGCACTTTTATCTAAATCCATTCAGCTACTTTTAGGGAAAGAGATTTTCTACTTTTTAATCTCCCCAAAACCAAAGTAATTTTGTGCAAATGTATGAAGATTTACGAATATCGACAAAATGTAATGGACAGTGTAGGTACATCACTATTCGAGAGGCGTAAAATCGCCCATCCCAAAAATATCAATTAAAGCATTAAATCTTTCAGTAATTGCAATCGCATGGTAATTATACGATGGAAAAAATGTATATTCTTAATATGAAATGCATATTTACTTCGAAACTTCGATGTTTAACACAAAAATAGCCAGTAAACGTATAAAATGATGATTCTGGTTTTCCTTCGACTCCTCGGGTTACTCTTGATGCACAAAACACAGCATAACACGACACAATTTCACTATTGACACAATATTTAGCCCTGATAACAATATAATCACTATATTTTCACGTTTTATGCTCTCGCATTTAATTTCTCGACACACCAAACTGTCAAGACATGACACGCGGTGGTAGGTAAGGCGAGGTTGCCGTACCTACAGTCGCTTTCTCGCATACTCTATGCGACGATTCGTGTATTAGACAGAGATACAAGACAGTATGTTTACACGAAGGATGCGGAGCGGCAACGCCGCATTGGCAGATTTTGGCTCTCTCCTTATACCTCCATGGGATAAATGGAATGGATGTTAATACTTAGTCTACGTAGTAAATAATATACTCTTTGGATAATAGCACAGAGAACTTTGCTATATACTGTTAATAGCTAAGTTCTCTGTGGTTGTCATTTTGTTAGTTTATTGTTTTTTTTTTCATATTTTGGCTCCACACATAGTGTATTTAGCCAGCCAGTGTCAAGTATTATAATTTTCATCATGCTATGAAATATTTCACGCCGTCATGTCCTAGTCATAGTCCAGTCTAAGTCAGGTAGTCATAGTCCACTGTAAGTCGTGCCCTAGTAAAGTGGTGGCAACTTTACTAGAAGCTTCTATGAAGTTTTGGAAGCAACACGAAAAATCACGTTTCACCACATTATATCACTTGCTCTCACTCATGCTCGTAATTCAGCACTTAATGCGTAAAGCACCACCAATTTTAAACATTAACACTGGAAAAAGCACAAGTTTTGAAGTTTTAATAAATAATACAATCCAACGACGTGATTTTTCCGCGTTCCCGCCAAAACTCTCTGGTTTACTTTATGGTTATTGTTTGTTTTGTTCAAGTTTGCTGTATTCACAGACCGCCGTATTCCGATTCACGCTGTAATCGCTCACAACGCTCACGTTGATTTATCAGCGTTCCGTTCCGATTCAGATATGGCACTCACGTCTGACCGCTGTCAATGACTTGGAACAACCCATCAGGGGGTTTTGGTGGGAACGCGGAAAAGTTCACGTCGTTGCATTGTATTATTTTTAAAACCCCACCAATTTTAAACATTAACACTGGAAAAAGCAAAAGTTTTGAAAAATAATACAATGCATCGACGTGAACTTTTCAGCGTTCCCGCCAAAACTCCAGTTCAGCAGTTCAGTGAATCCGAACGAGTTGCAAAAACTCGCACATCGTCTCGTTCGTTCGGATTCACAGAACGAAGGAAGTTACTGAACGAGTTAAAAGAACGAGTTCCTGGTACTAAACGAGATTCGAAGAACGAGATCGCTGAGGTGAACGAATTCGCTCAAGCCTATATAAAACCACAGACTAGGTAGAAGATAAACTTTCGGAGTTTTGGCGGGAACGCGGAAGAGTTCACGTCGTTGCGTTGTATTATTTTTCAAAACTTTTGCTTTTTCCAGTGTTAATGTTTAAAATAGGCGGCGTTTTACGTATTAAGTGCTGAATTACTAGCATAAGTGAGGGCAAGTGATATAATGTGGTGAAACGTGACTTTTGTGTTGCTTCTAAAACTCCATAGAAGCTTCTAGTAAAGTTGCCACCACTTTGCTGGAGCATGACTTATACTGGACTATGACTACCTGACTTAGACTGGACTATGACTATTACATGACTTTGCGTGAAATATTTTATAACACGATGAAAATATAATACTTGACACTGGCTAAATACACTATGTGTGAAGCCAAAATATAAAGAAAAAAAAAAGATAAACTTTCTTTACCTTTAAATTAACGCCATCTATCCACAAAATGTGCTACTACAAAGTTCACATTTTTGGGTCTCTCATAATACTATTTCTTATAGTAGATTTTTTTCTCTAATCGTTGCTATTTCCGGTGTTTAGTCGATGGTATGCATCATGTATGCACAACATAGAATATGTCTACTGCCCACAGATTAGAGAAAAAAAAAACTGTAAACTGTCAATTTATTTACCACAGCGAGCACTGAAAAAGGCGCGAAATTTAGTTTTTCCTGGTTTGGTTGGTTTTGGTTAATTTTATTGATTTGGATTACATAACTTAGTTACCTATTTTCGTTTAAATAGTTACGAATAATTAGTATTTCTCTGCAAGTAATATTTATGAATTATTTTATTTTATAATCAGGATTCTAACGCAAGTTATGCATGTAAAAATTGAGTTTACATAATCTCATCTGTAAAAAATTAATTTCAAAAGTTTTTATTCAAGATTTTTCGGATTTTTCAGGTGCTAATGCTGCAATCATTTATTAGCCTATAATTCTCTTCTAATTTTCAGAAAACTATAATAATTCCTTTCGGGAAATGTTCTACTCCCGGGATTCCTGCCTGGATTCCTCATTCATCGCTGGCTCTCTCCCACCCGTAGTTAAGGCGGAGGTGCTTTGTTTCGTTCGTTTTTCATTCACGCTCGATGCGTCGGGGACTGCGCCGCGCCGCGGGTTCTGTCAGTCGTTTATTTATGGGAGTGTTTGCTCGTATCGAATTTGTGTGAAAAACAATTAATTTCAAGTGATTCCGATTACATTTCTCGCATGATAGTGAATAAAATAACAGTTCGATAATGGCGTTGGAGGGTGTGAAAAGTGAAAAAAGTGACGAAAGCAACGGCACCGTGGTTGACGGCAAAGCGAACGGGATCGACAACAAAAGTAAACAGGTACGAAATATTGCTTTACTTATTTATTTTGCAGCTGTTGTTACATATCCTTCGCTAGATATCCTTTAAGGAGATCCTGAAAAGGTATACTTACCTGTAACATCTTTATTATATTGTTTCTTTTAAATCTAGTTTATCAGTCCCAGTTTCAGCTGTTTTCACCGCGGTAAAGTATCTAGTATCTACAGTATATTAATTTTGCGCAGGTTTACGTCATGTGTACGAAATTACGAATGGGATACGGTTGGAATGTGGTCAGTTGAAACAGGGATAGGTATGACCTATTGTGGTTGGATGCTTTATTGGAGTTATACTCGGTCCTAGTGGTCCTAGTAGTAGGTAGTATACTTAGATACAGCTGAAGTTATAAGGATTATAATATGTATAATTAAAGAAAATCTAAAGTAGTACCAAAATAAAACAACTGGGTCCGAAGTTGTGTCAAACATTTTAAAATTAAGCTCATAGCTCTGTAGAACTTGGTAGGCAGAGACACTTGCTGAGTTTACATTCAAATTTGAATATAATCAAATAAGAAGGATATCTTTGTTTTTCATGGAACATGTTAAGTCACAAATATTTATTGTAGCTAGCTACTTTTAATATGTATAGACATAGAAAAATAACACTATGATTTCAGATATTTTAAACATAAACTGATAATGATAAGCTTGAAGTTAACTGACAAACTTTAAACAACAAAACTTAATTTTTCAAGTATGATTTTGGTAAGAAAAGAAGCTCCATGCAGAATTTGATGATTTGCTTCTCAGGTTACATAATAATTATATTAACTTATCATCCAAACATGAAACCATAACCATCAAGCTAGTAAAGTCCATATAACCATAGACAGAATAGAAGTTACGGCCCAGCAGTGGACTAGGGTGATGTTGATAATGACTGGTCTAATAAAACCAACAATAATTGTAAATTTTACTATTGTTGTAAACTAAAACAACAAATTAAAGCACTTCTCATCCACTAAACTTTAGTGACTAAAGTGTTAAGAAGGCCGATTTAATTGACCCAGTCTAGTGCCCCAATTAGACTTGAACTTGTGTAATGGGATGTCAAATTTATGAGCATTGCATGTATTAATATTGATTGAGTATTGCCAACCAGTAGTTAAGTACTTGTTTGTGGAATTTAGGTACAATTTTCAGGATTTACAAGGTGTCAAATAAATAAATTAGCGGATTAACTTTTTTGTAACTGGCACCATTTTAAAGTATATATTTCAAGTACCTAGTATTTAAGTAGGTACCTACTATAGTAATTAAAATGTTCAAGGGTGTGGCAATTTACATAATTTTATAATGTTATTTGAATAGGTTACGGTTATAATAATTAATATCAATATATATAAGTAATACTGCACTACCAACACCCTATTCAAAATACAATATTATACAAAATTAACTTACCTTTGTTCTTAATATATTCTTAGTTCAAGAAATGTAGCAGAAACACTGCAGTGCAGCTTTTGATTATTCATCATTATCTGGCCATCTAGTACTGCCATAGGCCTCCACATAGGCCTCCAGTGCAGCCACACACACTGCATCCTTTAATTAATTGTTACGTAAACATTAAATGATTTAGAAAACTATGAAAAACAGCAGTCTTATAAATAAGGGTGCACTCCACCTGAGATGTGCGAGGCGTGACCACAGACTAGTATTGTATATTGTGATGGATGTGTTTGTTAAGAACCAATAGACTCTCTTAAAAAGAGAATTGTTTATCTTTTGTTTTTTGCGCGCTTGTATTGGTTCTTAACAAACACATCCTTGCTACACATCCTCGCACATCTCTGGTGGAAACACTCCCTTGACAGCCTCCGTGGTGTGGTGGTTGAGCAGGTCGGCTCAGAACCCGTAGGCAGCGGGTTCGATTCCCGCGACAGGACAACTATTTGTGCACAGAAAAAATCGCAAATACTTGCTCTGTGTCTGGTTGTTGTGGGACCATGGTCCTCGTAGTTCCTGGGTCTCTAGACACAGGGAATCCTATTTAGGGCCCAGGATCTATGTATGTATTGTGACGAATATGTGATCGTTGGACGAAAAAAAAAAATTCTAAGAAGGTCCTTTGAACATTTCAATCCTACAAAATTCCGTGAAACTAGTAAAAATACGGGTTTAACCGCGTTCGATTTTATAGCTCATACATATGACATCATTGCAAGGCTTGCCGGTGCTCGTGTCGAGACCTTGCAACTATAGTGGTGACATAATAACGCATAATTGCCGTAAGGCAGCTCCATTGATTGTTATGTTAAATACGGAAATTAGCCAATTACAGCTTAGCTGAAGACCTAGGTGATTGTTTTGACTAGCTGAAATGCTTATTTGAATGACATTCGTCTCCACTGTTTTTATGTAGACTTCTAGAGAAAAATTAAATTATAACAACATTTAGAGAAAATTCAATGCCGTAAAGCTTTATGGATTCCTAATTTCCATCCCTCATGCATGACTTTGATTACGGTAGTTAGTAGGTATGAAGGAGGTATGTAGTGCATAAATCATAGTCACACCTAGCTTTACCTAATCAGTGTTTATTTATATAAAAATTATAAAAGGGCACTACAAAATACGAGTAAGCTACTCAAGAACTAGATACCTACCTAGGTAAGTGTATGAGCTGGCTGCATTCTTGCAACTTTAAAATCCCCACAAAACCGAAATCACTGCATTCAGCAGCCGATCGCTTTATTATTATTAACGTCGATATCAATAGCAGCCGGCATACATATCCGATCTGCTTTTGACACGTGTGCGCTCAATTCCTTTGTATCCCCAATTTATTCCCACAGAAAACATCTGCCCTGCATTTTATTATGTACAACTTCCGATGTCGCAATAGCAGCCGCATTGCCCTCATTTGGTCATCCAGCACTTTTTTTGCACTCTGATTTTTGAGTAGTAATAAACTAGTAACACGAAATAACATAAAGCATAATAGGCACAGTTTCCTACTTAATGTACCTACATACAATGTTTTATATGTATCTAGAGATACCCATTTGTAAAGCCAGACTGGCCGAGACCTTGCTCTCGTCCTGTTTTTCGGATATGGAGGATACCATGTGTTAGATGGTAGGTAGGTATTTATTGCTTTGATCATTGAAGCGCACTATTATAGAACTAAATATTATTTTTACGCGGAAAATTTCGTCAGAACTTATGATTTATGATATTTTTCAATTTAGAAAAAGTAACAAAGCTGCTGACTCAAATAAAACACCTAAACTGAATAGGTAGTATACCTAGTGGCACCTACGTACCTACTACCTATTTACTCGGTGCTTTCTCTTCTCTTGTTTGACCTTTCCCCATAGACTACCTACTCGTAGGTACTTATTATCAATTTGTTTCCTCAGTTCTAACTTGATAGAGAAAGATAGAGTTTAAATAACAAGGCACCGGTGTCAACAGGAGCGTTTTCCGCCGAAAATATTGGATGTCTCCGTAAAATATTGGCTTCGACCCGCCTCCGAACTCAAGGTCGAATTCGCAGATTCATAACATTACGATAGGTAGGTATTACGAATCTACCTATTGTACGTAAACTGCTAGCCAACGGGTGTGGCTGCTGTTTGTGACCCACCTTGTCGGTGTACTCGCTGAAATTTTGTACCTACTGTTAGAACTATAAAATTCCCGAATTCAATTACTTACAGGTAATATAGATAGGTAGGTATACCCTTCTCAGATTTACAAACCATCTACCGAAAACACCATCATCGTGTCGATAATCTTTCTGTGCCGTGTGCCCCTACAAAGTTATCTCACTTCAACATGCTCTGCCTATAGTTTTAGCAGAATTACGTTACATAAATTATTGTATAATTAGATTAATAATTACGGTATATTATAGTACAGATACCTGCGTATTAATAGGTATATTTTTATAACCCGTAGTATAGTACCTACCTTTTGCAACCTTGAGAAGGGTTCCTTACTAGAATAATGATGTCATCTCCTGAAGGACACCATAAGAACAAGCAAAATAGGCACAGAAAAGTTAATGACAACCTAATACTTACGGCTTTTAATTGAAGAATGTAAAGAAAAACCTGTCTTATTTCTTGGAGAGGAAATTAACTTCCGTTTTCGTAATTTGAAGACATGTTTAGAAACCCCAAAAGTGTGTTTCGTTGACACCGACAGTATTTGAAGAGCTCTCCTTTTTTATAACGTTACAATTTCCCAGTTTCGGCAGCTGAATTAACTTTATAATATTTATAATTATTAGGTATATATTGATGTTTGACACGAAGTTCAAGAAGCAGTAACTAACTAACTACATGTAGATTACCAACAAGTTGTAACTGTCCCAGTTGCAGTGATTGATGGCACGGTTCAACGCGACTATCCACGTACGCTGTGGAAGCCGCAAGGGTCTATAGCCCTAGCTAGCGTGAGTAAAGTTAATTATTTCGCTAGAAAACACAAAGCCCTTCGTAACGCCAGTTTAGATCACAGTTCACACTGTATCTCTATTACATTATCTAGCTTAGATACTTTGTCTATAGGCTGCCCGCATGCAAAATGAAAGCTGGTATATCATAATTCGGTACCACCGAATTAGGTAGGTACGTAGAAAACTAAAAACTTCATCTGGCAAGAAACTACAAACTTGCTCCTTTGAAGCTACAATGTTGCTTAACCTAAAACAGTTAAGTAACTTGGATTTAATCTCCAGACTTGTCACTTTAATCTTGTAGGATTAGAGACCACCTCTCCGATGTCGGATGACAGCCAAAATGCGGGTGCGCTCAGGCCAACCATATTTTGAAATTTAAAGTCCCCTACGCAACCTAATAGTGAAAAGGAAAATGTGTGAATGATTTTATAAGGGGATACTTCGATCGATTTATACCTAGTACTTACATACTTTAGTAAATATGTTGATTTCCAAGGTGTCATGCTGCGCTCCATGGGATAATAGGTATAAGGTCTGTGTAGCGCAAAATCTTGGGTAACTCAGAAAAGAGGTTTAGTGTAATTAGTGTATAATTTTGTTAGAATTTCAGCCATTATGTAAAAGCGGCCAGCAACTCTTTATACAAATAATATCGCTTTCTGTCCAAGCATGATAAATATTAGTCCCATTCCATTCAAATATTAATTGAGTAATACCTACTAACATAAAATATCTAAGACCCCAGATAATAAATACCCCAGATAATATACCTACTACTTACCTATAAGACTTTCTCTTGGGATTTGATAATTCTTTGTGATTAAATTGCCATAGAATAGTACTGGTTAACAACATCGCCCACTCAATTGGCGCCTTTGTTCTAATCTTTTTATTTTAATAATCTCTCTCAAGTGAAAGTTCTATGAACTGACATTTAGCTTTGTTATATGTTTATCCAGAATTCAAAGCAACTTACTTGTGGAGTTTCGTAGTTAAGCATTACAATTACTTAGGACTGAACTGGGATGGCATTTATCAAAGGTCGAGGTTCTCTGCTAGCTTCATTAACGCCACCCACATACTTAAACGCACGTGTCGTCTAAGATTCTATGGAGCCCAAAGTACCCAAGACTTCTTTCTAACTAACAAGTAGTTGCGTATTCAAAGTTAAAAAGTCGTAAACCTAAATGTTTTATTAAAGTTCGTAAGTAGAGCAGAAAACATCACCGACGATCGACAAAGTGCGTCTAAAATAAACCGATCGCTTACCAATAGGAGTTTGCCTGCATAACAAGTGGAGGTTATTTCGGGCGCATTATCTAAACAAACTGCCGGCTCAACCTCTAGATCCTAATCACCTGTTACGAGAGATACAAGTCGTCTTTAGGTCAACCGAGCAGAATGTAGCTAAATAGCTATTTTGACATGGTACATGTCTATCTTTATTATCGGAATCAACTAAAACACAAAACTCACAGTTTGACTGTGATTATCTTGTGTGTATTAATTTTTTGGGAAACACTTAACCTATAATAACTTATCACATCAACAGCCTGAGGGCGTTCACTGCTGAACACAGGCCTCCCCCTTAATATGTAACTTTTAAGCTTATCATAGGGGTTTTACCATAATCACCTCACCACGCTTGGAAGGCTGCTTGCAATTCAGGAGAAGGTGCTGCCCATTCTCTGGATATTCCCTAGATATAGAGGGCTCTTATTTTCAAACGCCCGGATCCACACGACACTATTTTCCTCGACTTATCTTTATTTTCAAAAAGCAGAGTATCTAGAGTTATTGAAGAAACGTTAGTTTTATCTCCCAAGTGACCTTTATAATATAAAACAAAACTGTTCCAGACTACACGGTTTCTCTGACATTTTTTTTTTGTTTTCATTTTCATGACACGCTCGTGGTTACGCATTCGGTCTAAATCACTCTGGCATCTTGGGCTTGTTCGTAACGGCTATTCTTGCTAATTTTGTTTCTTTTACGAGCAAATTGTTTACATTTACTCCAGGGAAATGGGCAGTTTCGTGTCTACTGACCTACAATCGATCTTGCTCCAGCAGCATGAACTATATAAATGGACATATCTCTTTTCTCGAGAAAACTTGACCAATGAACGATCATGCGGATCACGCCATAACACATTTCTTGCATTTTCATTGGCCAAAATTTTTCTCGATATGTCGATTTTTATAGCTCATGATAGCTCTTTGTTATTTCGTTCCGGAGAAATATATAATCTATACTATAGCCGATATCCATAGGTCATCTCACAAAACAACGTCTTTGCAACTGAATTCGGACCAAGTTTCCTTTGCGATTCAGCTATGCCGTGCTTTTCGTTCGTCAATACCATCTTTGTATTGAAAATTGATTGATAATATTAGGAATTGATTGAAAAGACTGAGTTTTGATTTGGATCCTGAAATTGCCGACAATTTATCCCAGGTTACAATTTCAGTTCTATATAGGCACCTAACCTACCTACTTAAAGTATGTAGATGAGGAGTTATTAGTCTGATCTGACTAGACCGCTATTAACATGGGCTCATGTTATGTTTGACCTTAGGTTATCCTAAGGTCAAACATGACATAATGGGCTCATGTCATGTTTGACCTTAGGATAACCTAAGGTCAAACATGACATGAGCCCATGTCATATGCTAGGACTGTTAAATTTTAAATTGCTCGTTTTCTAGGTGCATCAACCTTGGACTAGAGTTTAGAGCTTTGACAAATATAGAAGGTAAACGCCCTTAGCAAGGTGGGGCAGTGTAGCTGAATTTATTTGTGCATGCAGTTATATATAAAGACTAACTGTATTTGGCAATGAACGAAGCTATATTATTATGTGAGCTAGAATATTTTTATGTTTAAGAACGTCTCAGTTTTCTTTGGATAAAGTATCCACTGGATGCACAGGATATTCTTTAATGGCAGGCGTATTTTCCTCTCATCGCCAGCAGAAACTAGAATAGAGCAATAAAATACTCCCGACTCTGTAATAAATTCCATTGTAATGTATTTTCCTCCACTTGCTCCATTGGAAGGTGCTGATGCGTGACGTCATCTGATGGGTGGCCAAGTGGAAACAAAACAATTGGCTCATGATTCTGTCTGGCCTCAGCTTTTCTGCCTGTGTCTACTGTTTAAAGCTGCTGTTAGGAAATAACTTGAATCTCTATTTTCATAAGTTCATAACGTAAAAATTTGCGTACCTAGTAACGAGGTTATAGTATATAGTTGCTTTCATGCAGACATACATGAAAAGGTTAAAGTTTCGTAAGCTTGTAAATTATCGGGTATTTTTCCCTTACAATATTTAATTGCCAATTACAGTGCCAGGTATTTGCATGCAATGGGTAATATTCCTGGTTGAACCATTGAGCAATTGCTTCTTGGGTCTTTAGGATCTCCTTGTAGGCTTTTCTAGGTCTTACTAAGTAGCGAATAACTAAATATTCTAAAGTAGGTATTCATTCACCTTTATGCCTTGAAACTTTTAATGCATGAACATTACCATTACCACCATTATTACCATAGCAAATGGTTTGTCCGATATAGTGTTTGAACTTGAGCCAAAGTCGCAGAACCAGGAATGCTACATTGGTGTCTTGTATTGTAGCATAGATAGACTAAGTATACCTATTTCCAGTTAATCTAACGACTGGATGCTCTGAGACCAGTGCTACCGCCATCACCAGTCACGCAACTACTTCCGGCCACTGTTAATTGAAGCTTACCGTTGCACTTGCACGCATGCACTTCCTGTTTACGTTTACGTGAAGAATCTGATCTGTTTTGTGAAATATTCTAACGTTGATGATTTGTTACAAACCCTAAGGATGTCACTTTAATCTTCTAATTGCGCACTAAATTATGAACGACACTCCCTTTGCGAGTTTGCGTGTGCGAATGAAGATTTATTATATTACCTACAGTAATTTGCTTATCGGGTACAATATCAAGGTTGAAGTCTGACAGTAAAGCTACTATTTTTGTAGTAGCTTATATAATTTATATCAAGTAACTAATTCTTATTTAGTACTTAGTACATACCTATTTTGATGTGTTCTGTTCTGCAATGTGACGATATGCAGCAAGCAATGGCATGGACTAGACATAGGAAATCGCAAAAGTATTCATGGGTGATTATCAAACGTTGCAATTGAGGAGCGGCTAAGCCTGAAAATCTATTAAAACATTTGATTTCCACAGTTGTGTATTTTTTTTTCGAAAATGTATCGTACAGGTGTTTTAATGAAATAGTAATAGTCTGTGTAATTATATAAAAGAAAGAGATAATATTTATTTGAAGATGAATATCCTAAGTTCTTTGGCGCGTCCATTACTTATCTGTATTTGTTTATCAGAAAAAACTCGCTTATAAAAGAAGAATAAGAATAAAATGTATATGTCATATTGATGACAAATACTTACGGTATTTGAAAAAAAAGTTTTCTATTCATTATTAGGTTTTGTATTTAAATTATAACACAAACAATTTTGTCCGAGGTAAAAATACTAATATCTTTGGCGCACAGAAACTGTGTAGCTACTCTGCTTAAAAGGACCATGGGGACATATTGCCGACCTTCCCCGCACCCTTTAGTCACGTGCTATTCAACACCAGGAGCAAAAGTGCGCATTCGTTACAATGCGAGAAGAAATATTTTTTTTTCCAACCCATAACGGAGTTTCGCCCGGTAAGTGCCTAATTTCTTCGATGGTTATGGTCTTGCTATTATTTGTTTCTGATGCTTGCATATTTTTGTGCACATTTCCTCAGTCAAACAGTGCGCACATGGCAATAGAAGGTTATAATCGTACATCAGCTGTTTGTGAAAATAAATAATCATTGATGATTTCTAATTTCTTTGGCCCTAATTTCTTTGGATTTCTTTGGCATATTGCGCCAATGAAATTAGCGTTAGTACAAAGAAATTAGAAATAAGATCAATAACATAGTAAATACCATTAAGAAAACGTTAAATGCATTCAAATGTCTATTACAATAAGCTTATGTTGTTTTAAACTGACACTAATTTGTACAATGGCGCCATTTAATATGTAATTTTTTTGGACAACTAGATTTATTGTGCCATTATGTACAATAACTAAATTAATCAATTTAACTGTGATAATTATAATATACAAGGTGACCTTGGATTGGTATGTTTTCCCGAAAGAGGGGGGGGGGGGCAGGGACCATGATATCCCACAAGTCGTGACACTTGGGAGTTTTGGCGGGAACGCGGAAAAGTTCACGTCGTTGCATTGTATTATTTTTCAAAACTTGTGCTTTTTTCAGTGTTAATGCTTAAAATTGGTGGCGTTTTACGCATTAAGTGCTGAAGTACGAGCATGAGTGTGGGCAAGTGATATAATGTGGTGAAACGTGATTTTCGGTGTCGGTTCCAAAATTCCATAGAAGCTTCTAGTAAAGTTGCCACCACTTCACTGGAGCATGACTGAGACTGGAGTATGACTACCTGACCTAGACTGGACTATGACTATGACTTGACTTCACGTAAAATATTCTATTAACATTGATGAAAAATTACAATACTTGACACTAGCTAAATACACTAAGTGTGCAGCCAAAATATAAGAAAAAAAAAAGTTGTGACAGCCTTACTTGAAACTGCGTGTTTCAAACCTCCACGGACTTACTACTAATACTATAAATTCATATCTAAACACAGGTTATTAAATTCATTTATAATGCATTTGGTCCAGGACGAAGTTCAACCACCCAGCTGCGCTAAGGCTATCTTCGATCGTAAACAATATACGGCATTTTTCTTCAATGAAAAACTATTAATTTAGAAAAGTCGTCGGATATGCATTGTCTAACTTGGGGTGTAGATTTACCCCCTTTCGGGATGATATACCAATTCAAAGTCAGACAGTATTTTATGCATATGTATTGCTATGTTATGCCTTTCTTTACCTATCCTGCTGGTGAAATAATAAAACCTGGAAGTACAGGCTGACTATAAAATATTGGTAGAACTGTTTTTATACTATATTATTAATTCCCCTTGTTTCAGAGCACAAGGTAAATATAAAAATACTTATGGCAAAACGTAAAAAGAAGTCAGCTAACAAAATACACAAAATAACATAATGTCAAAGTTAGTGATTACGATGCAATATATAACTACACGAGAGAAGACAGGCAGAAAACAAAAAAGAAAATGTTGGAAAAGAAAAGAAAGACTAGCTGACCACAAGAGATTAGAAAGAATTAGGGGCGCCCCAGAAGATGCGGATTTTAAAGCAAAACAGAGAGAGTTACCATAAAAGAAAAGCTTAGAAAAATTTTGTCTGTTAGTAAGATGACAGGTAAAAATAAAAAATTGATACGAAAACGCAACAGAAATCATTTTGGAAATTTTACTACAGATAGAAACAGCATAATAAACGTCTCGAAGTTATACTGGATTGATATTACATGTGATAATTAAAATAATGTCAAGTAAACAAAAATTATAAGTTGTTTTATTTAATAGGTACACCTACTATATTGTTTTACCTAAAAAATAATGTATTTAATGTAATTTCTTATTCCATTGTTAACAAATCTAAGTTCTTTGGCATGTTTCCTAATTTGTTTGGTACGTTTTCTAATTTCTTTGGTACATGTCTAATTTCTATGGCCAAATATAGTTTAAAATCGTTAAAACTTCGAATCGGCTCGATAGATTTTGAGGCGAATAACACATAAATGTAGGCCTTAGAGACCTTTACAAGGTATGTTATTTAATTTTTGAAAATAAGTAAAAAAAAACTGCGCCAAAGAAATTATGTTTTTTTAGGCACTTTTTGATAATCACCCTCATAACCTTTTGGGGAATTGGCGAATAAATTATTAATACATCATAGCATATTATGCACAACAACCTGTAATGCATTTTCTACTTGACCGGCAATGCAGCTTAGTACTCTTTAAAATGTCGACCTATCCTACGTAGGTACCTCACGTCCTACCTATGTCGTCTAAATACGGCCATGAAGTCAGGTCTCCTAAATAAATGTTTTGACTTTGGCATTCAGTAGTGGTTGACCTCAAACTTGGATAATACGGCTCTGTTTCTCATGTTTTTGTTCTCAAACACTAACTTCTTGTTTGTCTATTCTCTTTTTCATGGTAATAAAAATATCCCATGAATAATAAGAATGAAAACACGGTCGATTTATTCGGCGTGCCGCAAGGCGTAACCTTGGTCTCTCGTTTTATCATCATTATTATTTGCACATCTCTTTCATTATTAGCGTAGTTTATGATCACAATAATGGCGATCGATAAGCATTGTTATGAGCTGAATGTATACAGATGTTAATATGAAGTGGTTTAACTCGGTTTAAATTTGTGTTGTGCGTATAATATCGTCGTAACATAAGTTTTCGTTAAAGTAAATCGTATAGTTTCACTCAATGCCAAGGCACGTTCAGCGTTATTTCAGTTAATCTCCTCACCGAATTGTAAGTACCATTGAATTCGATTAACATAACAACTGGACTGGATGCATTTTAATTTTAAAATCTCTGCATCGAACGCGCCGGGGGCTTTCGACAATGCACCCATTGAAACTGTATAAGAGGGTTACTAGCGAGCGCGACACTTATTCACTATAAATTGGTCTGGCTAGATTTGGCCGGAAATAAACGAAAAACACGAGTGGGAGGACAATAAATCGACCCCATCACCCGCTCGATCATAAGGTAAAATTATTCCATCCTGCTAACAGGAGCCCCGCTGGTGCACAATTTTGTCATTTGTTTTATTACTGAGGATCTGTGTTACTGCCCGACAGTCCAGCCAGCCAGACTCCGCTTAGGTGGCGTTGTCCTCAGTATTTGTTTAATAATTTCTGCCTGCGATTTCAATTCTCTAGTTCAAAAGAAATCTATTTCAAATTCTTGTTATAATTTACGGTAAATAATCCAAGTCTAACCATTATATAGTAGTTTTATAGATTCTAGGTAGGTATATTGCAGGGCTCTATACTGCACAATTTTCATTGCTCTGGATATAGGTGTGTGATTGACGGTAATGTATTTCTGAAGCCATAACAACTTCGAAGCTCGTTGAGTTTAATCACGTAGCGTATAGCGAAGTGACCATATGAAACATATTCTCATCAGTTCCAATTTTAGCTGACGCTATGTATGCATATGTCACTGTCCTTTTGTAAGAACCGTTTGTTTATAAAAAAACGCGGTTATTTATAAACTGATGATTTATTGCAAACGGGCAATGTGTCTCAATAAAACGGTAGATTTTTCGGTTGTTTATAATTATTCGGCATCACTTCGTTTTATTGTAATTGTGTACTCGTCGTCGTAACCTACTGGTTAGCCACTAGTGCCTAAAAACAATAAATTACAGCAAAAATTTTTGCATTAACATCAGCTTGTAGCAATTACACTCGTGACAGATTGTCAAAAATAGGTAATTGTTGAAATCGAACAAAACTTCCGCGAGTTTTCTTGCATGTGAAAACGCGGCCTTATGACCAACGTGAGAAATTGGGACAATTCAGTTATTTCTGAGACTGTCAAATTTTTAATTTAGATCGTTTCTTAACTATTATCCGATGACGTGAACATGCGCCACCGTTATTCATCTTCCCATGCAGCATTTCGATCATGTAAAGTCCGCAAATAAACATGTGATGCAATGCGCGTTCAGGACTTGCTGGCTTTGCCCGGTTGGTGGCACTGTTATAATTTTGGCCTTTACTAATCATAGATTGTATCATATAGGTCACGCTTCAAGAGCTGCTGGAGATTACTAAACGTTTATTTTTAGAAGAATTTTATCGTTATGCAATCGTTCAATGCGCATAGTTATTATAGTTTTTAGATCTTGTTCGTGGGACGCGGATGTGCTGGTAATTAGTTATAATACTGGCAACTTGGCAAGGTCGTCTTATAGTCTTTTTTACATATCTGCGGAAAATCATCAGGTTTTATAAACAGAATCTGATAGACTAGGAATTAGGTAACTATAATTCGGGAAATTCAGTTGAGTAGGTATCGTAGGTAAAGTTATATTGCTGTAAGTTTTGTGCAAGTCAATGCTTTGGTCACAATCACATGCATAATTCAAAGCACAATAGGTAGTTGGTACTTTGCACATGTAGTACTAAGTATGCATTTTGTATTGCAGGTTTGTATCGAGAGCACCGTAAACTTGCTAACATATCCGGTTTTGCCAGCATAATGGTTTTAAGATACGGTTTTCGTAAAACGTTAGTTTTATAGCTTGTCGGCGAGACGATATAACTTAGCGTTTCTGATAAGATCGTTTGAAATGACTTTGTTTTTATAGACTATATAATAAAGATTCTTTGTAACAAAGCTTTAGTTCCTTAAAATATATCGTTTTACAAAATAAGCTATAAGTAGATATTAAATATATTGTATGTATATTACGGGATGTAATTTAATTCATTAGCATAAATTGAGCTCATGGTAGTAGGTACATCATTTATAGATTATTAAAGAGTAAAGAGTGTAAAAAAATATTTTTTTATTGAAAATTATGAAGATGGCCGCGGCGCCTAACGTGGTTGGCACAGATGATTTTCATACATATAAACGTTTTTATACCTTGTATGTATGTACTAATTAAAAACAGTAGTACTTCATTATTTTAGTTAAATTTTCTTTTGTAGCATTTGATTAAGTAAGTTATTCCATTTTTTGAAGTTATTATTACACCAATGTGTTAGAATTCAAAAATGTTTGGTCCACACGTGACCGGTATCAGGAGTAGGTGCCTAGTTTCAATGGATGCTAATGAATTCAATTAAACCCTGTATATAGGGTTCTACAAATGCCGGCGCCGCCCGGCGTGTTGCCATGCTTGGGCGGCTCCCTCAGCTGCGACAAAGTCATGCCAATAAATTGCAAACGCATTGTGCGTTCCATGCAAAGGAACCAAATACTATATTTACTATAATATCAATTGTTCACAGTAACACATAGGTACCTACCATCATTGATATCGATTATCAACCCATGATATACTTTGCAATTTAGCAGCCTGGCAGGCTGAAATAATTCCCGAAACTTAAATCATAAAGGTACCTAAGTACTTATAAAAATTAACTATAGTAACTAAAGCGTCATCAACCTAATCTATTTGGTTGCATACAAATGCGGCCACCTCTAATCTACTGCAATTAATACAGAAACGCTTCTAGCTCATCCTTTCAAGCTTTCAACCGACGCGGACGATTAATTGAAGCAACGGTACGCAGGCACGGACAGAAGCGACCGTGGGAAGACCAGATTATTGTTCTGTCCTTTCTTGGTATTGCGCATGCGTGAACTCGTGAGGCCAAAGGCTCTTGAAGTGATGGCAAGATATAAAAGCCTCTTTTAACCTACTTTTAACTCTAGACTCGAAGAACGCGAAGATGCCAGCTGCACTCGACGGAACTGCATGAAGTGGATAAGCCTAATCTTTGGATGGAGCCCCAATCGATGTTATCGATGTAATGCGCAACCTGGTTAAAGATGAGTTATTGATCTTCATTTAGATCCAAACTTATAAATATTAAATTAAATTTCGTACTTAATCATAAAACAAAAGTATTAAGTAATCCACCTACTTAATGTTTTTAGTGACCACTACCTGTTTTTGGAATTAAAATAAACGTATCTCTACCACAGAGAGGTTCTGCAAAAAGTATACACCTAAAGTAAGGTTAGGATGATAATAAGTGATAACAAAAAATTTAGGAGAGCAAGAACCGCAGCGCATCCTATGTTAGCACGCCCAGTAGTCCTTGGGGAGGAAAAGGAGACATTATTTGTACCGTTACGATTTTATCCCTTTGTCGTGTCCTTGAAAATTTGCCCGCGTGTTTTGTTGAATTAAGTACTGTATCTTTTGATTCTTTCTTAAGTTAATAAAGTATCGTTAGGAGAGCCACGTGTTTGACTTTGCTACCTATTTTCGTTTTATTTCCCCACATGTCTAGAAGTATTTTTGCTCAAAGCATGTGGCTGTTTAATCATCGGGGAGACAAGGAAGCGACATGCGTTCACTCAACTTTCATGTTCATGTCACACGGTTTCATTTCCTACTTATTCAAATCAAAAATAAGTTGACTGACTGATGGGTACATGTTGAGAGTATTCAAGCTCTGTGAGTACATGGGATTTCTAAAAACTTACAAAGAATCCTCTGATTGTGGTTCTTGGTAACATAATTATATGTTTAGTAGTAATATATTTAGTTACTTATCTGTGATAGAACTCTGTCTCCTAATTTCTCGCGTCTGATGTTAACTTCCTCATACCTTTGATTTGTAAGTGTAGTGATCCACCGATTACCTACCAGCTTTCCATGAACTTTCCAATGTTTCAGTCTCATCAGTTCTTTAAGCCGTGTAGAGGTACCTAACTTGTGCTTTATAAAATTATGATTTTTCGTTCAACTCTTAACGTTTTTTTTTTCAGTAGATTTCAATAAAAGAAATCCAACTTGGTACTCTGTACGTATTGTTATGGTCCACAGATGTCTTTGTTATTGATTGTTATTTTGTTGTTGTTTGTTTTTTATGGTTATGACTTGGATAAGTACCACGTAAGTGTGAATCAAAGGCTAGTTTCAATTCAAGTTCAAGCAAGGGAGTGCTTTGCTTTGTCATTCATTAATCTATGTGGAGGGGGAGGCTTCGGTTCAGGTCACAAAGAGTGCCAACCTTGCTCGTAAAAATTGATTTTTCACTTTACTTACCTACTACTTCCCTCTAGCTATTCATAATTGACATTGTACTTATTGCGGGCGCTAATGGTTTTCATTTCACTGTCAATCAGTACAAGATACAGGTGCCGCCTATTTTCATAACGTACCCAATATCTTCATTTGTCTTGATGTGTGCTATTAATTAACCATTTTCACAAACCAGTTGGCCGTACAAGGCGTCACCATGCGAACTCGCACGAATGTAGGTTGATGCGCACACGCAAGCCGCTGCGTTCAGTTACTTGTAGAAAACATGGGTAATTTTATGGTACTACATATTTAAATGCGTACACTTTCAAAAGTTCCTCAGGTATCATTGTTTGCGAGCAGTGGGGAGCGTGCGTTTAATTAACTTTGACAATTTCATATGAATTCTACTAAGTACCTATATTCACAGTTTTTTTATATCTGTGAGTTTTTTATAGTCTTTTATATAGGATCTGTGCCTATGTTACTAAAATTTACTACACTGCCTATATTGAAAAATTAAAAGCTTGTAGGATTAGGCATAATAAGCTCGCTATTTTCTTCGGTTTCAACATGCCGACGAGCTTCAGATCGAATTAGCTTCATGAATATATTGCGCTGTCATATTCAGCATGTAGATCAGAATCCTATCGACCAAATATTGAAATAAGTATTCCCTGCACTTCTCATATAAGTAATACTTGCCGTAACCTACCTACCTTCCTTATTACTTACCTTTAACCTTGACAATGTAAATGATTTTGACCTCTAAAGGGGATTTATCTTGCGTTCCCCTTATATGCATATCACGTCATCAGAGTAAGCGCAATGCGAAATGACACTTGAGCATCCAGTGCGGATGGCGTCATTAGCATGCAATCCACGTCCATCGATAACTTGGTCCTTCGCTGCATACAAAATAACTATGACGGGTATATTTACTTAAACTTGGTGTGTATTTACAAGGAAAAATATAATTCTCTGAGAATTATTCTATAGCTTTCAAGTCTTCAATTGATTGGTTGGGTTCAAGACTGATTGTACTGTTGTCAATATGATAATGATAATAAATAAAAAAGTATCTATTACAAAGAAATACCTAATTTCTATATTAATTAAAGGTTCTGTCCTAAATGACGTGACAACTACACAATAGACAATGGTACTGCCCAAACCGCTGGACGTAGAGACATTAATTAGCCTTACTTTTAAACGTTTCTTCATTTAGTAAATAAATGTTTTATTTTTGAAACTGCAAGCTGCGCATATATTTCCAAAAAAAATCCTAAGTAACTTACTTCAAGTTTATTTTCACTAGAGTAATAGATAGAGTGTCCTAACAAATCATGCATCAAAGAAAATCTATCAAGCTGATGGGCTTTTAAAATTCTAGCATAGGTACGTTTAAAAACTTGTTACGTATTGTAATTGTGGCAGGATTTTCAAGAATTTTTGCATGATAATATGGCTTTGAATGCGGCCATTAATATTCTTAGGAGCGTTTCCCAGCTTTCACTAAATAACACTATCTCTTTGAACAGGAGAAGTTCGCCTTCTCAATCTGATAATCGTGATAAATTGTTATTAAGAACCTTCGCTTGCTTTCATGCTGACCATTAATTGGTCCTTTCTCTCGATTGTCTTTCCAGCTAATCAGAGAGTAAATTAGTATAGTGAAACCGATGAGTGGTAAAGTTCGCGTTCTTAATAATGACAGAATCATAATTGATGGATAGAAATGGCATAGCTGTTCCCAATTCCAGAACATGTTTCGCAATGATATGAATGTATTACTTTTCCTCACTTGAATGGTTATTGATTATTCGCCGGTTGAATTCATCGTGTTTTTCGTAAAGATAACAGTGAAAGGTATTGTCTGTATTGGCAAGTGGAGTAAAGGTTAATGAACTGCTAATTCTAAAATAACACGTTCTGACTGTATCTCATTGTTAGTGAAAACAAATACCTGTCATCGTGGCTCTTCAGGGCGCGTGTGACTGTAGGTGGGTGTGACATGAGTGCAAAATGTGTGTTTATTTTAACTTGCATTAGTCCCATTCCACCGCATTTAATTTTATTAGAAAAGATTGCACGTGAGTTATCGCATCGAAGAAACCGTCTTTTAGCTTACACTGAAGTTCGGGCAGTGGAACTTTTTGACAGTTAAACGGTTGCTAAAGCTAAATGGTAACCAAAGCCTTGAAAATCACTGCTGTCTGCGCACGATCACATTAAATGTGCACTTTCGCTGGCCGAACACTTTCGCCGTTACCTCGAATGTGTAATATGACTCAGTTGATTGGGCATTGCATCGGTACACTGGTCATCTGCGCCTCCCGATGGTTTCATCATTGTCTATTGTTGTCGGACAATACTGTGTCTTTAGAAAGCTAATGCCGTATCAAGTGAATTCAATTTACGTATTACCGTTTTTATGTTTGCAGTTATTGTTATCGAAAGGATTTATTGCGTCATTTTCTTTTATAGCTGCTAAATTAACAGCAACGAGCTATATAGTGTAGTCATACGATAATCGAATTAATTCTTCACTAATTTAATGACAATTTCAATTAGATAAACCTTAAATTAAGTAAACCTAATATAGTAAAGCTTTTGTATATTAGGCAGTCATGTTGTGATAAATATTTAAAAGATACTTATATACGCACCTACCAGTTACCACTAAATAAAAAAGGTTGTCGCCGTAAAGCTGCTTTGAAGTTACCGCTAGATAAGACCACATTGAATCAGATTAGAACGTCTCATCAAGTTTCAAAGAACAACCGTGGAAAACCTAATAAATCCCATTAGAGAAAAAACATCTATTCAATTCGCGCAAACCAATGAATTATTCAAGTGGCCAGCATCTTTCCCGCACCTTCTGCCGTGGGTTTATTGCGAAATTGATCCCCCTTATTTGGTGTGGTTTCTTTCATTCCTGATGTCTCGGACTCGTATCGAAGGCAAGGTATGTGGTACTGTTAACTTAGGTAGCATTCATACTATGTGATATACTTTTTTTTTCTTAAGTTTTGGCTCCATCATTGTGTATTTAGTCAGTGTCAAGTATTGTAGTTTTTCATCATGTTAATAGAATATTTCACGTAAAGTCAAGTCTTAGTCATAGTCCAGTCTAAGTCAGGTAGTCATATTCTAGTCTAAGTCATGCTCCAGTAAAGTGGTGGCAACATTACTAGAAGCTTCTATGGAATTTTGAAAGCAACACGGAAAATCACGTTTCACCACATTATATCACTTGCCCACACTCATGCTCGTAATTCAGCACTTAATGCGTAAAACGCCATCAATTTTAAACATCAACACTGGAAAAAGCACATGTTTGAGAAATAATACAATGGAACGACGTGAACTTTTCCGCGTTCCCGCCAAAACTATGTGATATACTTTGCAGTTAGTTCTAAGTGAGGGGGGGGGGGAACCTTGATTCTTATTATAAATTCAAACGTCAAACATTGTTCGCTGTTTAAATTTTTCAATTAACTGGCTGTTTGCAGTTTTGCACATAGTTTAGTTATTAAGTATTTAAGGGAGTTTTGGCGGGAACGTGAAAAAGTTCACGTCGTTGCATTGTATTATTTCTCAATACTTGTGCTTTTTTCAGTGTTAACGTTTAAAATTGGTGGCGTTTTACGCATTAAGTGCTGAATTACGAGCATGAGTGTGGTCAAGTGATATAATGTGGTGTAACATGGTTTTTCGTGTTGCTTCCAAAATTCCATAGAAGCTTCTTGTAAAGTTGCCACCACTTTACTTGAGCATGACTTAGACTGGACTATGACCCGACTTAGACTGGACTATGACTATGACTAAGACTTGACTACGTAAAATATTCTAAAACTCGATGAAAATATACAATACTTGACACTGGCTAAATACACTATGTGTGGAGCCAATATATAAAATAAAAAAAAAGTATTTAAGTACAATCCTTATCGCGTATCATAAGCGTATGTTTAGGTACTTCTTACTTAGATGTAATTTTTACAATTACTCATAGGGCCGGCAAGATGAAAATGAATTTCGGTTACTGTAGGTACCTATTATCGAATTCCCTGAACGATCCCTTGAAATTCCTCCAACTATTATTTATTCTGTAACGTGGTTATGAATGTAGAATCTGTTTGTTATCTCACATACAACCTTATCTATGTTTTAGAACTAAAACGACATCGTTTATTACTAAGTTTAATGTCGTCTTGTCTGAATGCTCCCTTACTGCTAAGTGGTATGTGACTATGTGTTGACAGTTATACATACAGAGTACCGCAGAACGATGTGACGTTTCCTTTACATTGTGCCCTTTATTGAATGATGTCTATTGTGGCCGGTAGGTACTGGTGACGTAACTGTGTTGTTTTGACACGTGCTCTCAAAACTCTAACTGCATTAAATTAGGGTCGTTGAAGTTCAAGAGAAAGTCCGTATATCCGTAAGCATCTAATGACTATGAGTTTGTTTATTTTTAAGTGGCTTGGAAGATAAACTAGTGCCTTTTTGAATGGATTAAAGTTTTGATGTTTCTTTCGAAGTTTGAGCCTTGTTATAGAGCCTAAAATAGATTTGTTTTAAACAGTGTCAGTCTGCGGCAGCATCATTCGCAAAGGAATTGCGCATTGTAACAATTTAAATATTTATATTTGCTACTGCCGTTTTGTTTATTCTCTCGTCATGCCCGGTACAAAATATTAATTAAAATAGCTTTAGCAATTCTGTTGTACACGGTATTTCATTTAGCTCGGATAATTAAAGTCGTTGCCCACTAATCCAATTATGAACTGTCATCCGCGTGCATGTCATATGTACAAAAGTAATTAAGTACAGTTCGCGTGACTAATTTTGTAAAACTTGTGCCAGGATCAGGTCAAGGCAATGTTGTATTAATGTTATGATAATATTTAGATAGGTTTTGCTTGTGCCTTGTACCCAGTTGTTGTGCTCTATTTTTACCCCATTTATGCTAACCATTTTAACTCATTGTAATATTTATTTGTTGGCTGTGGTGCCACAATTGTCATAGATTCATAGGTAATTAGTGTCGTGAATCTAGCGTAATCTTCCTGTTTTAATTAATATCTATACCTAGCTGCCATTACCTATTGATTTGATTTGTGTGACAAACCTACAAGAAAAATCTGTATGTCTAATAACAATAACATAAAATTCACTAACTATCATTTGGTCACCAATTTATAACACTAATGGTACTATTGTTTATTCTACGATGTGGTGTGGCTCCAACCCATAGTAATTGACCGACCAAACCAAGCATTAGGCGAGATTCTAAAAATTAATTTGTAAAGGGATGAAATCACGAACGGAAAACGGAGTTTTTATTTTATAATTTACAGGAATAGCATTTGATCACTGTCTCACCTGATGGTAAGTGATGACGCGACCTACGGTGGTGCATGCTTGCCTAGAAGATACCTGTTCACCCTTGACTTGAAGACACTAGCGATGGAAATTAATGCGAATTTGCGTAAATTTCATAAACATGCTATTCACGAGTCTTAGCATGCTAACTGCTATTGCTATGCTATTTGCTAAAATGAATTGAAATGAAAAATAAAATAAAAATTGAAATGAAAAATGAAATGAAAAATTAAATAAAAATTAAATGAAACTCTATATTAAAAATTAAAATCAAAATGAACTAAATAAATTGAGATGAAATTTCATATTTCACAGAATTTCGCAACTACATTTCATTTGCGAAAAGCTAATTGAGTTTTCACATGCTAAAAATGAATGCGAATGCTAATTAATCCATCACTAGAAGACACTCAGGAGATTCTAAAAACCCCGAATTGCACAAAAAGCTAACGCACAAAAACACTTAAAAGGTACATGTACTGTAGAAATGCTTAGATGAGGCTAGGTCAAATTTAATGTAGCTAAAACGACACACCATAACTGTAGGTACCTATTTAGAATTCTGTACTTGCACTCTGCACATAATGAGTGAGTAGGTAGGAAGGAGAAACCCCTTTGAGACTACTCCGGAAAAGCGAGTCTTTTACTTCAACATACAATAGGCGTAGAACCAAAATCGATACCTTTTTGCGCGTAGTTACTCCAGAAAACAATGTGTAGATATGTATAGAAATAGGTAGAGAAGTTTATATGGCATAGGTAGTAGTTATAGAGCCGAGGGCCTTTTCTCTCACCCTCTTGGTGCTTCTCATCCATTACTGGCAAGTGGAAACATAATGGGACCTTGAACAAAAGCTAAGAGTTAGATTTAGGAGGCGTCTGGCGGTGTGTGTGGGTGTATATATATATAATCCACCACGCTGGCCAAGTGCGTGTTGGTGGAATCACGATGGAATAGTTTATTTTATAGTTCGAAGAATGAAATGCAAACTTTTAATATGAATTGATATCCGCGTTCCATAAATGACATCACAATTCTTATGATTATGACCTTCGGTCACAGTTAAATAGATTCTTTTTATTGATCTGTTGATGTCATAATCTGTTTGATCGTAAAGTTGGCTGGGCCTTGCGCATTAAGTACGGTATCGGTAGCAGACTCGGAGAGAGCTTGGTAGTATTGTGGAATCAATCTTGTATAATGTTAAGTTAGTAAGTTACAATGTTATGTTAATTTACTGTTCTGTATCCTATCCTAATCTAAGCGTCTGTTTTGTCGTAAAAGCCTACAAACAAACACCTATAAACCGTTTTTTGGGGAACAGTATCTTCTTTTATCTTCTTATCACCTGACTTCTATTTTTTTTTTGTTAGTTACCTCCATCGAAATAATACCCATATAATAAATAATTGGTTACCTCAGATCTCCGCCATTTCTAAACCGATGATTGTTTTTGTATCCTAATAAAGGTAACTTACTTTAAAAAAAACCGGACACGCTCAACCCAACGTTTATATCCTTCCTCACATTGGTATACTACAGAATAATATAGCTAGTCCGTAAACGGAAAACATATTTTTGCGTGACTATTTGGGACTTTTATAGAACAAACGTGTGTTTCGTACTGTACAAATTCATTGTCATATCATGCATTTCTCCAAGGACGTGAGCACGAGGTCATTCAATTTAACTGTCGACACTTCTTCTCTGTTAATTTGATTCCGAATGTGACCATTATGTGGAGCGGCGTGACGAACCCTTTAATTTTAAGTGCCTTTTGGCTCGGGATGTCACGCCGGGGCCGACCTGACGAGCGTGTCACGTTTTTATAGACCATTCCCGTGATGAACGGGGTTGAGCCAATGATTGAAAAAATGGTTAGCTGATTGGGTATGCGGGGAATGCGGTTTGAAGTGGTCGTTAGGATGGCGCGAGTGGTAAGATTGAAATAAAAATTACGAATGGGCTAATCTACCTAATCGTTGTATTGAGTTGAGATTGACATGGAATTATAATTATAAGCTTTGAACTTGTGTTCAGAGAATCGCGTCTTGGCGTGCCCCAATACAAACAAATTTGGTATTGTAGCGACCCATTTTATTAGTTTTCAATGTTAATTTAAACTTTACCAAAAAGCAAATGCAGATTTTAAACTACAGTTTTAAACAGTTGCTCAATATGTTCAATGAGCTTTAAAAAGCTTTCAATATCGTTACGAAATATTACCAGAACACTTTATACTAAGTATAATACCCCGACGAAAATTCGAAGACCACTTCTTACGAATGTTTACCTACCTGTGTTTATACTATACAGAGATTTACATGTTGTTTGTTTATTCAAGATGTTAGATGAGTCTAACAGGTACTATAGGTAAGCAACAGCCATGTAAGGGAGTCGACTAATGCTAATGCCAAACCAGCGTGGGTAGACAAGTCTTACGCACCGACGCGACGCGATCTCAGTGACTCAGCTAAAGATCATCACAAAATTATGTTATTCTATTCCTCAACTAGTTTAGAAATTAAGATTGTTGTTGGCTTGGTTATATTTACGTAGATGCGTCAGGTAGGCGACTTGTTTGAGATATCGTGTTTGACTGCCTGGCATTGCTTTGAAGATAATGTTTGGATGTGATTTCTATCAGGTTTCTTTCAAATAGATCATTGGACAGGCACGTCGACACTGTTCGTCGACGTTTTTAAAACACCATGATGCTTTGGCACAGCATCTGGCGAAACCTTGTAAACCTCTGATCAGCAGAAAAATTCAAATAAACCGGATTATAGCGAACTAACTAACCTAACCTATTTGGACGCTTATGCGAAGGATTGGCCCACACAAGCATTAGATTAGACCGCAAACATTGGAAAGAGGGAAGGGAGGCCTTTGCCCAGCCGTGGGACAATATGGGCTGATATTAGTTATAATAAATAGCGAACTAAACGAAAGGCTCTGGTATACTGGTAGTTGAGCAGGTCGGCTTAAACCCCGGAGGCGGTGGGTTCGATTCCCGCGACAGGACATGTATTTATGCACAGAAAAAAGCGCAAATAAGTACTTGTTTTGGGACCACCCTGGTAGTTCCTGGGGCCCTATATACAGGGAATCCTAGTTAGGATCCATAATATGTATGTGATTGTTGGGCGTTAGTATTTTGTCAACAAAATCATCTCCTAACATGAAAGTGGCCTACAATTCCCACAACCTGCCATTAGCGCAAGAAAGGCTTTCCATCCGTAGGCGGGCCAGTCTCAACTGTCAGGATATGCCACAGAACCGGTCTTGAGACAGGACACGCACGGCTGATACACTGTTTTGATTTATAGTTACAGAACATTGCGTTTACTTATTTGTCGTAACTTGATGATAAAATAATTTCGTTAGGTGGGTATCCTCTATTGAGATTACATTGATGCGGTGGATGCGGGTCGGCAATTAGTGATGCGGTATTTTAAATCGCATGTGTTTTGAGAATAAAGTACGGTCTATGTATTTTTTTTTTCTTTTATTTTGGCTCTACACATAGTGTATTTAGCCAGTGTCAAGTATTATATTTTCATCGTGTTATAAAATATTTCACGTAAAGTCATGTCCTAGTTATAGTCATAGTCCAGTCTAAGTCATGCTCCAGCAAAGTGGTGGCAACTTTACTAGAAGCTTCTATGGAGTTTTGGAAGCAACACGAGAAGTCACGTTTCACCACATTATATCACTTCCCCTCACTCCTGCCCGTAATTCAGCCCTTAATGCGTAAAACGCCACCAATTTTAAACATTAACACTGGAAAAAGCAAAAGTTTTGAAAAATAATACAATGCAACGACGTGCACTCTTCCGCGTTCCCGCCAAAACTCCGGTCTATGTATTTGTTGAATTTGTTGTTTTTTTTTTTTATGAAACCAAGTCATATCGGCGTGTACTTATAGAGATTAGGTTATAACAAATCGGATGCATAAAATATAGGTTGACAACCTCGTGGCACCGTTCGAGTTCCGAGTAACCAAGACTGCTAAATGGTACGTATTATAACTCAGCTATGAAATGAAAACTGAGATCCTGTTAATTATCTGAGCTCTAGAAATTAAAACCTCGGCATTATATCCTCACTCTCATAATAAAGCAAAAGAACTGAAAAGCAACTAAAAAAATCTTTACTATTTTTAATGTTGCATTGTTGCGACGGCGACGGTGATGTGGAAGTAAATATCACCGAGTTAAAAATGGAATAACGAGAGTCTTTTTAATCCTTTATGGAAGCTTTTCTCTTGGAACCAGTTAGTGCTTTATTAAAAAAGTAAAGCGTAGGTGTAAAGCTTTAATAGATGTTGATTGCTGCCACGGTAAGTAGGTATACAATTTCATATTCTGAAATCTAGTAGAAAAAGCACTTACAAGTAAACTAAGTAAAGAGTCAGCGAGTGTGTAGAAGTGGTGGGTTGATTCTGATTTTTATAAAAAACTAAATTAAAGGTGGGTTTTCTTATCAGTAGTTAAGGTCCAATGGTTAAAAAGTCTAATAATACTAACCATTAGTTACAAAATATATATCAATTCGTTACCTGAAAAACTTTTCCTAACGAAAAATGTTTAGCCGATTGTTTTACGTTCCCAAAGCTAAAGCTTTGACAAATACACCGAGATTCGAACAAAACTTAAACATTTTTTTCCCAAGAACCTACACTTGATGTAGCCAGACTGCTAGCTGTATTTGTTTTCCTCATCATCATCATCATCATCATCATCATCATCATCATCATCATCATCATCATCATCATCATCATCATTAACAGTCTGAAGACGTCCACTGCTGAACATAGGCCTCCCCCCGGGAGGGCCACCCTTTGTTGTTGTTTGTTGCTTTGTTTTCCTAACACAGCGTCATAGATCTATATATCAGGATATGCCCGAAGGAACATTTTATTTACTCAAAATGGTGTGGGGAAAAGTCAGCGCCATCTCTTAGATTACTCAGGAACTACGATGAGTTGGGAAATTAAACGCTGCCATTATGTCCGTCAATGTTTGTTTGCAATGATTATCCCAAATATAAATTCGATTATTTTCGTACAAAACGGAGTATAATATTGAAAATATTGACTTACTTGTGTTAAGAAACTTTGTATTTCTTTTTATTGCACTTTAGAGTGTAGTTTGTGCAACCCTTCACAACACAACTTGGTATATTTTCTTTGAGACACACGACCGATATCTTTTCACTTCCAACACAGACTGGGCGCTAGTGGATGTCAATCTGTGAACTCGACTCCCTCTTTGAAGCGACGGTTTAATCTGTCATTAGGCCTGTCCTTATATATATGTCTATGCACAGCGTAAATAACACCAAACAAAAACTGTTGTTGCAAGTTTTTGGTTTTTGCATGAAAAAGTTTCGGAAAGGCTGTGAAATATTTTTATACTCAGTGTTTTGGTAGTTTATTAGGTAAGCAAGTACTTATTTGTCATTCTTGAAGACGCTTAGAAAAACAGAGGTATCAAGATCAAACTACGTTGCTCTAGCTAGAGTTTAGCGGCACTAAAGCAGAACTTTCTAATGAGTTTGACCTCTGGGTCTAGTCTTCAACCTGATTGCGTTTTTACAGGGCAATTTATTATGTCTCTCTTTTTCTTTCCTTCTTAAAATTAGAACTAGAACTTTACAATAATTAGATACTTACTTACTTAGTTACTAGGTGGTAGGGCTTTTCTGCAAAGTTCGTCTAGGTAGGTACCACCGCTTTGCCAGTTATTCTGCCGCCAAGCAGTAGTGTGTAAACATTACTGTGTTCCGGTTTGAAGAGCACTGTAGCTAGTGAAATTACTGGGCAAATGAGACTTTATGACCTGATTACACAGTGTAGTAATCTGATTACTAGACTGTGTGATGTCTCAGGATGACGTGCGCAGTGCAGTGTCACGCGGAACTTTATTATTTTAAAGTTCCGAGTGACACTGCAACTGTTATGGGCGGCCGTATTGCTTAACATCAGGTGAACGACCAGCTCGTCACGTCATTCATTCCCATAAAAAAAAATTATCTAACTAATATTGTAATGTACTTAAAATCAATTTCACTGTAGAGCAAAGTACCTACTTACTCTAGCAGTAGAGTATCTTCTTTGAGTACATTTTATTAATGATAGTATTACACTCGCGGGTGCAACCGCGGAGCACAGAATGTAAATAAAGATGCTAGTACTTCTACACGTTATCGGACCTACCATCCTACACACACAATTACACACGCCCATTTGGCACCATATCCATAATCACTAGATTCACGAATTTTTTCAACTCCGGTTACTTCAGTGCAGTTGTTTTACAGCTATAACTTGACTAGCGGTGTATATGTTTACCGCCTCATTTACTTGTACAACTATAAGTATCCATTGTTTCTCGAGCCATAAAAGAATGGCTATTATTCCACAAATCCGCCCAACAGTTTTGTTGTGCCATAAAACGGTAAATGTAGGGCGAACCGTATTTTTTACGGAAACGCGGACTGGTCGTGGTCGTGTCTTACTTATGTTTGTATCTAGCATATTTTAATGTGTTTTTATACTGTCTTTAAAAGATGTTTTTCTTACCTTATAACAAACAAATGAGGTCTTCAGATTAATTTGTAAAAGTTGAATAACGAACGGGATAAAAGAATGAAATAGGAAAACTTAAAACCGTCCGAATGATGTCGGGGATTTTTAAATGAAGTCTTATCTAAATATTACGTTTTAAGGTGTTTATATTATATTTATTGTTGGTTTTGGCATCATTAAAAAGATCCCTCTTCACTATGTAGGTATTCACTATTCGCTCACATACCGTTCCAAAATAGAAATTCTGCGAATCGTTTCGGGATTTGAATTTAAATTTTAAATCATTGCAACGGTTTTGTGCTGACATTGTGTGATTGTTAATCTAAAGTTTTTGTTGAATTGGCTTTGATTTTGTCTAAAGTTTGCAGTATAGGCTTATAGGGAGCTCTACACAGAGCAAAAAAAAAAACGCTTCCTCTCGAGAAGCGTCTTTTGTTTCATAGCTCTGTGGTACTCTACATACGTGGCAAATTGTGCTCTAATACGGTCACTGCACTGCGCACGTCATCCTGAGACATCGCACAGTTTTGTAATCAAATTGCTGCACGGTGTGATCAGGGGCCGTACTGTGAACTCTTAGCCCGATTCAAAACAGAGCCTATATTGGATCGCTTTGTTTTTTTGTATGAAGATTTTGACAAGTGATCCAATATAGGCTATGTTTTGAATCGCGCTAAGAGCTCACAGTACGGCCCCAGGTCATAAAGTCTCATTTGCCCAGTAATTTCACTAGCTACAATGTCCTTCAAACCGGAACACAGTAGGCGGCAGAATAACTGGCAAAGCGGTGATACATGAGGGGCACCTAGTAGTACCTACCTAGTTGAATTTTACAGAAGAGTCCTACCCCTAGTAACTATAATTATTAAGCTTCACAAATTAGGATTTCTCTTCTCATGGTAAAATACATTCCAATTCCTCGCTGTTATCGGCTACGGCAACCTTTTCTGTTCTTCCGTTATCATTATCATCCATCATATCAGACGAGCGAGTGGATCGTCACATCATTCGTTTACATAAAAAAAATAGATTCAATGTATCATTTCGACAATATTTAAAGAATTGAGATAACACGCCCGCGCGTACGGCCGCCCATAATAGAACTTGCAGTGTCACTCGGACGGAACCAACTCGGAAGTCGGAACTAAAACATTAGAGCTCCGCGTGCCACTGCACTGCGCACGCTCCTCGTCACCCTGACGAGACTTCAGGTCTGGGCCTGAGATCTGCTATTTCAATTGCGTCATAATGGTTCATGAATGGTGCAATAATGGCAGATTTTGACACTAAGGGTAGTCTAATTATGGTTTGTAGACTAACATTAGTGTCAAAATCTGTCATTATGGTACCATTCATGAACCATTATGACACAATTACACACGACGCAAAATAGCAGACTTCGGGCCCAGTTCAGCACAGCTTTGGTGGCAGAATACTGAGAAAGCGGTGTGGCCTACCTACGAACTTTGCAGAAAACTCCTACTATCACGTAGTAAAGATCCTACGATTCCTATCCTCCGTTGTTTGAAAAGTGCACTTTACACACCTATTCTGTTTAAAGGAATACTCAGTATACCACAATATAACATTTTCTTCAACACATCCCAGTTTGGACTCCATTCAGCAAGTTTCTAATCGTACAAAACTTAAAGCTTCCTCAATGTTATACAACTCTGCGGATAAAGTTTCAAATGGGTCTCTCGAAGAAGTCTGTGGTCGTGGGCGGACAACTATTGTTCGGTTCGGTTTTTTACTGTTTAGTGTTTGAATCAAGCTTTAATTAATAGTACTGATTAATCATTGTTATAATTTCAAGCATGTTATAATTATTAAGTAGATCTTTACTCACTTATTCTGTAATTGCTGATGTTGCTATTTTATTAACTGTGAATAAAATAATGCTATAATCAGTTATGTGATTATTATAGATTTTTTTTTATGAAAGCAAGCTATCCCGCTTACAATACTGATCTTTTAATATCTTCCTTTTGTAAATATTTCGTAACTACAGCATTTTTTTTTATGAGAATGAATGATGTGACGATCTAGTCGTTCACCTGATGTTAAGCAATACGGCCGCCCATTACAGTTGCAGTGTCACTCGAAATTTTAAAATAATAGTTTCGCGTATCACTGCACTGCGCACGTCATCCTGAGACATCACACAGTCTAGTAATCAGATTACTACACTGTGTAATCAGGTCATAAAGTCTCATTTGCCCAGTAATTTCACTAGCTACAATGCCCTTCAAACCGGAACACAGTAGTGCTTGCACACTACTACTTGGCGGGAGAATAACTGGCAAAGCGGTGGTACCTACCTAGACAACTTTGCAGAAAAGTCCTGCCATCTAGTGAACCACCTAGCCTTTTTGTGTCTTAGTAATACATCTCCAGTTACAGGCTTTAAAACGTTAAACATATCGTGAGATTTTAAAGTATAATGCTTTATCTTGTTCACATAATGTGTATTCATTTGTATCTTCTTCGTCAACTGACATTTATGTGTTATCAAGTCATTAAAATTCTATAGCTTCCCCAGTGAGATAATTTTGGCAAATCTCTAAAACCGGCTGCGGTAGGAATGTCAAGTGAATGTTGATGCTTTGCTTTGCATTCACAAAAGGTTTTTGGTCTAGTTCATTAAATTCTCTGCTTCATTATTTTGGCAGTCGTTTTAATGTTCATGGAATCCAAACATACCAAAGTTGATAATGATAAGCTATCATTACCTAATAGTTTACCTGTCTGATAAGAAAAAATCATAAAGTAATATTTTTAAATGATTTAAGTTTTTACGGATGTTTTATTTACTTACTACTTAAGTATACATTCTACTCACAACTTGACATCGCATCTCTATCTTAATAGAAATGTTATTTACTAAAGTCTTAGACTAGGTATTAGAATAGTCAGACAAAAACGGATTAGACTACTATAGTAAATCGTGTTAGTCGTCTGCAACTGTACACCTATTAATTTATTGTATTTTGCCTATTACCTTCGCGTGTCCTATAGGTATAACCACGAAGGACCACTAGGTGACTAGCGATGGCAATTAATGCTTTTTTGCGTAAATTTCATAAACATGCTAATTCACGAGTCTTAGCAAGCTAATTGCTATTGCTATGCTATTTGCTAAAATGAAATTAAATAGAAATGAAAAATGAAATAAAAATTGAAATTAATTTTTAAATGAAAAAGGAATGAAAAAATGAAATAAAAAATTATATGAAAAGTGAAATGAAACATGAAATGAAACTTCATCTTTAAAATTAAATTCTAAATGAACTGAATTAATTGAAATGAAATTTCATATTTCACAGAATTTCGCAGCTCTATTTCATTTGCGAAATGCTAATTGACTTTTCACATGCTAAAAATTAATGCGAATGCTAATTAATCCATCACTAGTGGTGACCATAAAATAATAATCGCATCAATAGCACTATCATTGATATTATTATACGAATAATACAAATATAGGAAGTGCATTGGTAGGCACAGTATAATGAAGCATAATATGTGGTATAACTCGTAATCGTAATAATAACCACTTTTATTAAGGCTATAACTTTAACGTGACATAACTCACAACTCTTCGACTCGTTCTACGACTACTAATTTGCTTCACGTACTAGATAATTTAATTTGTCATTGGTTCTGTCCCCAAACAAGTAGAGATACTGAAACAATAGAGATAACCACTGGAATAGTATTAAAAACTTAACTTTGCTTAAGGAAAACCTTTAAGACTTACTTGGGTTTTCTATGATTGTGAGACGGTCATTGAAACCGCAAGTTACTTTAAAATTAAAATTTATTCCATTCCTCAGTTTTTGCAATTTGTCAAGGAAATCCTACTTAAACTGATCACGTATGCATTTGTGTTGTATTGGTGGGAATTGGCTTTTCAAATCCAAAAGTCCATCTTCACTTTAATTCATTTCGCGAGAATAATTCAGCTTTAAACGGGTTTACAAAAAGCGTAACCAGATAGCTTGTTAGCAATAAGATATACTTTTATTGTAATAAATATTCAAATGATTGTGTTTGTTTTGGAACAGTTTACACTTAAAAGGTTCTGCGCAAGGATTTTAGTCTATTTTATTACGTAAAGTTCTTTCTAAACCTCTCAGCCATAGCAGCATAGTAATGCGCAGACGTTGATGGCTTAGAATTCTTATAGCGACCGCAGTGCGTAGAATATAGGTGCATGCAGTTCTACCTGCATCAGAAATTAGGTCGCCCAAACTGCATTAAGTTATCTTTAATGGTAGCAAGCACAGAGCTATGAAACAAAATGACCCATCGAGAGGGGAAGCGTTTTTTTTTGCTCTGTGGTAACTAGTGTCACATACTTTGTGGCAGTTCATTTTCCTCAATAATACATTAATATTAAAATTCGTTGGCAGTGGAATAATGTAATTAGGTACCTTGTTTAGAAAAAACCTCCTGTGTTGTAAATACAGGAGGTAATATCTAAAGTCAAGATTACATAAGCGTAGTTTCATTCATTCACATATTCAATTTACTAAAAACTACTAAGTAAACATTAACTAAAATAATATTTGGCACTAAAGGTGACCTTGCTTGACCATACGCAACCGGCCACAACCAAGTAAACCATCATACATAATCCTGTTCATATTCATTTGATTGCAATAAAGCGGCCAATAAAAGCACAGCATTCGTCGATTTTATAACAATTATCAATAAACTGCATTCAAACAACTTTACGCAATGTGTGTCATTGTCAAGGCCAGTTCTAACAGCTCAAACAATTGGCCTTGCTTAGGTTATGTCAGAGATAGTTAGCGAATGGTGAGCGTCTGTCTGTTTGCTTAGCAGTAACATGATTGCTTACGTGTTTGTTTTTCTTCAAGCCCCGTCTTAATAGTCTCTTGGCGGTCTCAAGAATATAGGTTTATTTTTTACGACTTGTTTTGCTGAAATACACCGCTTGAACTATCGAACTACTTACATACACACCATTCGTTTGAACACTGAATAGCCATAACATTCTATAATGAAATTTTCAACCGTAAAAAGCCAAATAGACGATCGGGACCAACCACTGACCAAGGTCACATTTAAAATACAAAATGAAACAAGAATATCTAGTGTAATTCCGCTAAAATAAAACTATAAGATTATCTATAATAGGAAAGCTGTAAGGGATTGTTGCTGGTAAATGTAGGTGACAAAGAATAAGAAAAATATTTGTTACGACTGTTTTATTATAACAATCTGGGAAGGCTTAAATTGTAATCCTCCAAATGTTGGACACATTTGGAGGATTAGGATTTCGGGATTAGGAAAAACCCAGAAAACCCTAATCAGACCAATGACAAATAGGTACGCAACACAAACACATACAAACCCACCTCACCTCACCACACCCACCACCACCACCATCATCACCACCTCATCTAACCATAGTCGGGTTGGTGTAAAATCCGACCGTGTGGATGGTGGTTGGCGACCGAATGAAGGCACCAACCACGATCCACACGGTCGGATTATACCAACCCGACCAAGGTGAGACAAATGTGACCTTGGTCGGTGGTTGCTCCCGATCGTCTATTTGGCTTTTTAGACGTGTCAAGTAACTAGGTCAGTCCAGATTCTATGTTGATGGTCCAGTTGTTACAATGCGGTTGCAGTTTTATATTCATCTTTGATCCATCAATAAAAATAGAATTTGAAAGGTCATTTATATTTCACCTGGATAATAAAGTATCCATCCGACCACACTGTGAATGGTTAGGAAGGTTTTCAGGTAGAACCTAAATCAAAATAAAGTTTTCTAGATTTACGACATCAAAACGTCATATAACTTTTCTCGTCTTCTCCTATACCAGTAATAATCCCGTAAGAAAGTTATCAATTACATAATTAGTTGCCTTTTCTTTTCTGCTTCTATTTGCTTATTATTTTGGCATCCAACGTGTTTCGGTCAGGCACCCTACTAAAACAAAATTAAGCTTGTAGTCCTCCATTAGTTCATACCATCACTCAATCATTGCTATTAGGCTATATAGCTGCACAGTAGTATCAAGTATTCGTTTATAATTGTAAATATTTATAAATTTAAGAGCTTTTTCTTTAAATAAAGGTCTGTACAATATACTACTACTGCTAGCTGCAAGTTTTTCAGTAAGTGGGTCACAGTCACAGGCTACCGCTGTGAGGCTATTGCTGTTCGTTTCGTGTCCATCCGTCAATATTGACGTATTTCAACCAGACGGGAAAGTCGGAAACTTGACGTTAATTGATGCTATCAGCATTGAAATTGGCTGATAGCTTTTATATTTAACGTACTTTGTACTTTCAAAAATTGTTGTTAGTTGATTGTGATTACTTGAAAGTCCTCTCTCTAACATTATGTTAAAGCTTACATTGTAAATGTCTTTTTCATATTTACTTGTATTTTACGACCTACCACTCTTTTAATATCATTGGAGAAAGAGAAGAATTAATTACAACAATTTATTCTTATTTTTGGCGGTTTTAACATAATACAATATTATTAATATTAATACAATGTTACTTTAGTTTAAACTTCAATACCTATTCATTTATTATGCGATTTTTAAACTCACTACACGCTCATTCATACTTAACTATGGACTATTTTAAAACTTTGTTATTGATGTTTATTTAGTCTGGTTCTTGATCCTCCTAAGTGGGGTTTTATAGCGCAGCGCACACTTACAACTTTAAATGTTCTTTCAAATATAAACATAGGTTTATTTTATATCCCATCCAATTTCAACGGAAGTGTCCACGAATGCTTTATCTTATGCGTTATAGCCACTTAAAACAAATTGGTTTCAAAATAAAGTGGTAATAATAATAAATAATAAATATTTGTGGACATTTCACACAGCGCCATCTAGCCCCAAACTAAGCATAGCTTGTACTATGGGAACCAGATAACTGATACAATACTTATATACTTTATTGTTTTTAAATAAATACATAGAATACAATATAACACCCAGACGCAGAACAAACATCTAATGTTCATCACACAAATGTTTGTCCTGGGTAGGCATCGAACCCACACCCTCAGTTCAGAAGGTAGGGATACTACCAACTGAGCTATCGGGTCCGTGGTGTAGTGTAGAGTAGAATATACCTGGTACCTGGTGTACCTGTGTGATGTCTCAGGATGTCGTGCGCAGTGCAGTGTCACGCAAAACTTTATTATTTTAAAGTTCCGAGTGACACTGCAACTGTTATGGGCGGCCGTATTGCTTAGCATCAGGTGAACGAAGGCTCGACACGTCATTCATTCTCATAAAAAAAAAATTTAGGATCTTTCAATGCATCACTTTACAATTTACGAATCTATCTAAGAATAAGATCTAAAACATGATTATCTTCGGAGCGAGCTGATAAACCATACTTACGACCGATTAGTCAACAGTTGCCAACTCTCAGAGGAAACCGGGGAATCAGGTCAGGTCATGCAGACAGAAACACTTGGGATTTATTGCCTTGTAGCTGTGGGATGTTGACTTTCATTCGCTACGAGATTGAAAATTGCAATTACGCTAGGCCAATGGTCATCTGCAGAATTATGATTACTTACCAACTTCATTATGTCCGCGTCGCCACATTTTCAAGCTTAGAAGCTGCGGAAGCTTAGTACTTTTAATATTTAACCTATTACATTTTCACGTAGTCTGTTTACCATTTCAGATAGAAGATAAAATTTCCTTTATAAATAGCACTAATAGAAGCTGTTCATGTCATGTAAAAGCAGTATAACTTCAATAGAAAACAATTTTCTTTGCGTAAAACCATTGCTATTTTCAAGCATTGTGTTGTATTGTAGCTCTATAAGTCTATAACAATGGCGAAAGTTTTAGTAGATCGTTACTCTGTTTACTAAACGATACCTACATGAGGCGCCTAGCTTGATTGAAACCGAGCAACTGAGCATTAGTAGGTACTAAATTTCCCATGCATTTGTATTTTTTTTTATGAATGACGTGACGGGCTGGTCGTTCACCTGATGTTAAGCAATACGGCTGCCCATAACAGTTGCAGTGTCACTCGGAACTTAAAAATAATAAAGTTTTGCGTGACACTGCACTGCGCACGTCATCCTGAGACATCACACAGTCTAGTAATCAGATTACTACACTGTAATCAGGTCATAAAGTCTCATTTGCCCAGTAATTTCACTAGCTACAATGCCCTTCAAACCGGAACACAGTAGTGCTTGCACACTACTGCTTGGCGGCAGAGTAACTGGCAAAGCGCTGGTACCTACCTAGACGAACTTTGCAGAAAAGTCCTGCCACCTAGTAAAAGTGTCCCAGCTGTGGGAACATTGGGCTGATGACGGCAAACTTGTGACACTGACAATGGCCCTAATGCAGCAACTATACCTATAACATTAAATGGTATCGATCCAAACAAAGTGGCTTCCGTCCGCGACGACTCAAAGCCACCTAAATAATGCATTGATGACCCACTGCCACTGAACTGTACTGCCACGTGTGTTTGTTTATGGCTACGTCATGTTTAGTACCTTCGAATAGCTAATTACATTATACGTATCTATGTCTTAGACTCTCGGGTTTAGCCCGGACATTTGGAAGGCATTGGTGGGACCGAGGCTAACACCAAGAGGCCCCTTTGAATATAATATTAATTGTTTTTAATTATAAACTATTTTTTGTAAATACAGGTAAAAGAAAACTGGGCTATTGTGGTGAACTTTTGATGAATGGTGACATTGGATTATGGAATGAGCAAAACGGCACCTGCCAATTCTGTCTCATATCAAAATGTTTGAGGCAGGTGATGACTTGCCACCCACTAAATGGGCCTCCTGTAGTGGCTACCGCATATTGGTGCCGAGGAAGCAACATTGGTGTGGGTGGCTTAGTGTGTCGAGAGGTGTGCTGCACTTTCACTGAACGCTACTCTAGCGCGGCGTAGCTCTTGCGACTCCCACCCCCAGACAGTCGGTTAAGGCAAGCCATAGGTTAGGGGTCTCATTTAGCTCATTTAGGTATGCGGTGTCGCCACTCACTGACGGCTCGCCACAAAGCCGTCCCTGCGTTAGCATCTACATATGTTATTATTATAATAATAATAAACTGCAATTTACCCTATTACCCTCCTAAAATTTTAGCAAACAAGGATTTAAAGCGTCTAGTTCAGAGAGTTGGAACTTGGAGGGTGCTGGTTCACCACTGGTTGTATATTTTAGGAACTAGGTATCTTCGTAGATACCTATGATGATTTCGTTGAAGTTTAAATCGGTTCACCAAACATAACAATAGTGGGGAATTACGGATTCTGTGGTAGGATTTATGTAGAATATTGCAACAGCTCAATCTATATGGCGGAGCTCTTAAAAGTTTAAAGCAACAAACTCGTCTCAGTTGTGTGATATTAATGTTTGAACTATTTTAGTTAATTTAAATCTTCAAAGTGAGACAACGAACGAGCGTAGGTAGAGCTTCCAAACCTTTAAGGGCTTGATGAATTCAAAATATTCTACATAATATAATCTGTACTCTGACTGTACTCTGTTAGTTAAAATTATAAAGCTATTCCATGTTAGCGAACTATATGCCCCTGCGCAAATATTTCGAGCAACACACTTAAAGGCAACCAGTAATATTATCGCCGTAGGCGTTCTGCTTTTATAAGATTATGTCTAAGCCAGCGTTTCTTAACCTTTTTTGGCCACGAATCCCTAGGAATACAAACATAATTATCAAGGGCCATTAACAGCAATTTTTGGACCATTTATGAGTAAATAAAAAGAAATTTACAAGTCTTCATTATGCTACACATTTAGGCTGAATCTGTACATTAGCGATGGAACTTAATGCGATTTTGCATACATTTTATAAACATGCTAATTAACGAGTCTTAGCATGCTAATTGCTATTGCTATGCTATTTGCTAAAATGAATGAAAAATGAAATACAAAATGAAATAAGAATATCTAGTCTGATTCCACTAGATGTTCTCGTATTTAAGATGAACTTCCGTGAGGTCACGCCTGATCCAATCAATTGAAATTTGAAATGAAATGAACTAAACGAATTGAATTGAAATTTCATATTTCCCAGAATTTAGCAACTACATTTAATTTGCGAAATGCTAATTCAGTTTACACATGCTAAAAATGAATGCGAATGCTAATTAATCCATCACTACTGTACAGTACATAATGATGACCGAAATCCCACGAATAATTGCGAGTGGCTGACTCATTAGTGTCTAATAGGAAAACGTGTCTGGATTCCCTTATCTAGTTGGAAGGAAGGTTCAGTCTTGAGCACAGACGCAATGTCGTCAGCCTGTCGATATTCTATCGGTTATAATGACTATGATTATGATTATAGTTTGGAGAGTGTGCGAATGACCTCCATCAGCTGATTGATGCTTTTCCACTACAGAACTTCGTCAGTATGTAGTGTAGTGAGTTCATGAGAGTAATACACCAATTCGCACATCATCTGAACTGCCAAGAACTCATCCAACAAATTTCCTCTTAGATATAATCTGGATCTCTTCAAATCAAGAGTGGGCAACTCATGGGCAAACTTCCTCCACCATCAACATCGTCACTTTCCAGTTTTCCACCAGGTTAGATATTGTCAAACGTATGCCCATTTAAGTAAGTCCATACCTTTATTTGAACATACTCTACTAGGCTATGCTGGAATTATTAATATTTTCAGCAAGTAATTGTGAGCCATTCCATTCTAGCATAGTGTCATACAAACTGTTTAGAATTTATCGTTTCAACTTCAACCTCCAACTGCATTATGGATAATCCAGGGTTTTACTTACCTACATTAGCAATCGATACCAGACAAGTGGGCACGACAGCTGGTCATCGATACCCATGGGAGGAAACCAGAGCCGTGGCCAAGGCGGGCGCGGCCGGCGGACCGTTGCATTGCACCTTGCAGTCACTGGTAGTCTGTTACCCTACACCAGCCGAGAAATACGGTGGAAATGTAGGGCACGCTTTGGAATGAGCTTAAGCCGGTACACTGACCACAGAATAGAAAAAAGAGCTGCTTAGCAACGAAAGCGTTTCATAGGCAGGGATGCTCCGCATTTTCACATCGTTCTTATCGGTACATTTGTCAGCAATCATCATCATCATCAGCCTAAAGCTGAACGTAGGCCTCCTCCAGAGAGCGCCACTTTGAGTGGCTGCTCGCCTCTGCAACCATGAAGATGTAGCTATGTAAACTGGAAGTCCTTAATTCTAATATACCTATTCGATCCAAATCGCTTTTTCTCTCGTTGACGACCTCTTTCTTTTCCTCAAACTAGGAAAGAGATAGATAGGTACTAATGCTAACCACCGAGTGGAATAACGATATTAGAACCGCCGTACTGGAGTCCAGAAGGCTTCAGAGTTTAGGAGGCACTGCAGCAACTTTAAAGTCTATCGCTCCGTCTTGTGATTTGCGATTTTATGTTATGTTAACACTTGAACTATTACAGATGTAATATCGTGAAACACGACACGCACTACTAGGTCAACTTCGCAATTGTCGTCGCCTCTCCGGGGATTTATCCAATTGCCGGTTATTTTCCTTGAAACAAGCTTTGGCCAGTATGAAAAAGCGGTTTTACCTATGGTTTTAGCCAGTCTTACATTACGGTGCATAGGATGCATACCACTCTTTTATCAATAACATACAAACAGTGCAAATCCCCTTTCTAAACAATGGTACTAACAGTGATTATTCTCTAATAATATTAGAATAATCATCATTATCTTCATCATCATCATCAGCATCATCATCATCCTGAAGACGTCCACTGCTGAACTTAGAACTTCCCCATAAAGCGCCACTTGGAGCGGTTACTTGCCTCTTGAATGCAACGGTTCGCCTTGGTTTTGACCAAGTCGTCGGTCTACCTAGTGGGCGGCCCTACGCCGCGCCTTTCGGGTCGTGGTCGCCTCTCGAAAACCGTTCTTCACCATCGGTAGTCTATACGACCGATGCAGCCTGCCTATTGCCAAATGCTATTTCAATTTGCTATTTCTAAGCATTCTATTGGTGGCTTTGGTTCTCCTGCGTACTTTTTTGGTTAGATCAATTCTGTGTTTTGAATCTTATCTCGCAATGAAAAAACCCCGAGCAGAGCCCCCTACATGTTCGTTGCGTGGCTTTGAGCTTACTATTATGAAGCCAACATTAAGAGTCCTCGTCTCAGTGCCATAAGACTGAGAAAATAGGGTGCTGCAGAAAATTTTAACAAGAACCGTTAAGCTAGCTCTCATTTTATGAACCATCGTTACGGAATATGTAGGTTATTCCATCCTTTCGGTGCACTGGCACAGGCACTAAGTACCATACCGACTCTATTGCAGAATTGAACAGATTAGTTGAGTGGGTGGGGTAATTCGTAGAGGATAAATCATTTGCTAGTTTTGGTTTGGGATACAGAGGTATAACTACAATTCCTCAAATGGCAGGTGCCATAGAGATAGCAGTTGTCGTTTCAGAAATTGAAGAATGAATCGGGTTACAGATTCATGTAAAAGTAAATTATTGTTTTATATGATGTGGGCTTTCGATGATATTGATATGGCGTTGAATTGGGCTTCGCTAAAATAGCTTTCGATATCGAGTACGACCCCTTTGAGAAGCCCTCAAACTGCCGATCAGAAAGAGAAAGTAATCTCCTTTCTTTTCTCATTCAGTCATTACTGCACCGCATTAATCGAACATTGACTCAGGTATTGTTTACTACCGATCCACCGCACCGGTCCGGTCCGGTACAATTCAATCATATCTCGCGTGTTCAGTCAGACCTTGACCTTGACAACTGTTGCGATGGAAATGGTCGACCAGTCAGAGTACTTAGTTGTATAGAGATTTTATGATAAAAGCACGCACTAAATATGATAATAGGTACCTACTATAATCTTACTTGAGCTACACATATATTTAACGTGGTTTCAATTTCCTCATCACCATCAATCTTAACACCCAACATCAGTGCCACTGGAGCAGCTGTGCCAACGACTCACTCCGTGACTTTATGGAAATGGGATGACTCGGGTAGATGCTGGCGATGTTGCAGACTGCAACATCGCCAGCATCTACCCGAGTCATTAGTCATTCTGTACCAATAGGCCAATGTTTTATTGCAAGTTGCAGTAAAACGTTGGACTATTGGTACAGAAAAACAAGATGTTTGTTTTAGGTGCAACTTGCAAGCTAGGATAAATTGGTTCTTCTATAATACTGTAATATAGCATTGAGTAAGAATATAAAAACCATTTTTGACTGCGATAAAAATAAAAGATTTCCTAAAGAACTAAAGAAATCGTAGTTACACAGATAACTCGCTAATTTATTACCTCGAAGATGAAGCAAAGGAAAACCTTGTGAGAAATGTGGGAACTCCGCAAATTCTAATGTAAATTCCCCGATTCCGCTCCCAGCTTTCGATCCGGATTGTAAGCATATTTCACTGTCTATTTACCTGCCTTCCTGGAAATACAAGAACTTGCAGCTCTAGCAGATTAATTTATAAATAACTGTTTATAAAGATTTAGATAAATAGTAAAAATTATTAAGAACATCGTAGTAATAGTCATCATCATCATCATTAACAGCCTGAAGACGTCCACTGCTGAACATAGGCCGAGGCTGAAGTGACCGATGTAGCTCTTAGGATTGGCAAGTTGAAATGGCAATGGGCAGGCCACATCGCTCGTAGAACTGACAACCGATGGGGAAGAAAGGTTCTCGAGTGGCGACCACGAACTGGAAGACGCAGCGTAGGCCGGCCCCCCACTAGGTGGACCGACGACCTGGTGAAAGCCGCGGGGAGCCGATGGATGCAGGAGGCGAGCAGCCGCTCTAAGTGGCGCTCCCTGGGGGAGTAATAGTAGTAGTAGTGTTTAAGTATCTGTGCACAATCAAAAAAAGGCGCAAATACTTTGTCTGTTTCTGGGTGTTGTGGGACCGTGGTCCTCGTAGCTAGTCCCTAACACTTATGTCCTTAGATACAGGGAATCCTAGATACGGTCCAGGATCTATGTATGTTATCGTTGGGCGTTATTTTATTGTGATACAAATCCCTTTTAAATAATATAATGAAAACGCGTCGTGTTTGTCTCATGTCATGGTCACTCCAGAGGCTATAAAGTCACCAACATCCACATCAAAAAGGCAATTTTATTAAATGTACCTACTTTTGACTGCAACTCACCATGCAGTCTATGGTGTAGCACGTTGACCTATGAGAATACAAGGAATTTTAATTAAATAAGACCACGGGATCCTAAAACTAGCAAGGCATGACAAAGAGTTCGTGTACCCCGTTGCAAAGTAGCTCTGTGCCCTACAAAGGTTGCGATTTCATTTAAGATTCAATTGAAACTTTTTCTCTAACGGTGCTTAGCGACCGTTCACTTCATCTCTAAGCCCTTCCACTCCACGGTTCCGACGATCTTCGCTTGCTTGGCTTTCTGGAGCTTGGATCTCAGCGTTTAAATCTACACTTGTAATGAACAGGCGTAGTGCGTGACTCTGGCACCTATCTACAATCTCTGAAATTGTTTGATGGTGCGTGCCTTCTTACCTTACACATTAGCATACTTGCTGTAGTTTTATAGCTCGTCATCAGCTTAAAACGTTACCTCTTCTAAGATAGGTACGGGCTCTCACATGGAGAGAATGTAATAAGTAATTCACCACGATGGCCAAGTGCGGATTGGCGGACGACATAATATGTTTGCTCTCGAGTCATGTGTGGAAAATCGTCGATATTTTTGAGCCCTAGACTCCTAGGATGAAAGCCCTAATAGAAACACGAAAAAGTTTTTGGTCTGTGGTGGAAACCGACCGACACATGAATCACGAAGTTTCCTTTACCGTTGTAGGAGCGAGTGTAAATTCTGCACATGAATTGAACAGTCACTGCTGGGGCGAGCGTGATTTGCAACTGGATATTGTATCTCTAAAAAATCTACCTCTGTAAGAAAATCTCGTGATATCCTCCATTCATGTATAGGTTTTACAGCCGTGTGGCCCCGATTTGCGAATACTACCACCCATCTCTTACCGTTGGTAAGAGAATTATATTAAGAGAATTATAGATGAAAGAGCCGGCTAAAGAAATATCTAGGAAGTGAAAGCAGCATTCTCCTTCGTCTTCCAGCTGAAAATGTATGGATAGGTTTATAAATGCGCACTGTCGTTGATTAAAACCGGATTTCTCGAAGCAGCAGGACGCAGCGGAGGTGGGACTGGAAGTGAAGGATGCAATGAAATAGGTACAAATTACACCGCGATTGGCTAACGAGCGTTTAAAGACATCGTAGATTTGAAAAGATCAGACAGATTTTGTCTCGTTTTTCAAACTGAGCTATGGGGATGGGGGATAATAAATAATAGCTACTAGCTGCGCCTCGCATTTTTCGCGGCAGGTAAAAGAATCCTATGTGTTAAGATATCTCCATTCCAAATCCTTCCACAATTGCGGATCCTACCTTACTAGGAGATGTAGAGTATTAACGCGAGTGACGATCAATTGGACGACGTTTTTGAAGTGGTTCTCTTTACGTTAAATACTCGATATACTCTACTACTATAAATTCCAGATCATCAAAATTATGTAATCAAAAGACTGCAATTGCAGCGTACCTAATCCTATAGTCGGCCTTCAATTGGTTTACCATTCTATTTACTACGTCCCTCTAAAAATAAATTAACGATTGAAAGATAAAATAAAAACGAAAGTATTTTCTTACCGTGTGATGTTATCTATTTAGGTCAATATAAAAACACACAGCTGTCTTCCAAGATTCCTAGACCGCCTTGTCTTGTCATCTCAATCTAGACATCTAGGAGCACTAACAACGGCCTACGGTTGTAATCAGTTACCCCGATCTAAGTAACTGTTGTAGGAACGTCAACCAAGATGATTAATTTATCAGAATGATCTTCGCATTCGTGAAAGTTAGTTTCAAAATGTTGAAAGTGAAAAAAACAATGACTGTCAAGCTTTTTACTTGAAAGAAATATAGAATTCTTTCAAAACATTAGGAAAGTAATTAGGAAGTACTTAAGTAAGTATAAGATATTTTTGCAGTGAAGCTGCCACCGCTTTGTTGATTGCACTGTTGCCTTTTGTTGTGCAGTGAAGGAAGACTTACTTCACAGTTCATCCAGTTCACCAAGCCTAATGGAAATAGTGGCTTCATATATCTGTCTTCAACGAGCAGCCTGAACATATCCCCATTGATGATCTTTTCCGTCATCAAGGTGATCAAAATCGTGAAGATCAATTTCATTCTTGAGAAGCTTATTTGGCGTTGAATAACAATGATTGATAACAATTACAATTTGTATTCACCAATTTATTACAACGAGCAATTTGTCCAAATTATACAATTTTCCCTGCAGTATCAATATATGATATGACATACCGCAAATCTTAAAGCTTGTTCACACTGTTCCATGTGAATCCGATAAAAAAATTGGAAATAATTTACAAATTCTAGTAGTGATACTCACCGAAATCTGGGGTTCTTATAGGAGTTGACTGATTGTGTTGGCGACTGGCCGAATACAGGCGTTTCTTTTTTATATTTCAAATGGTTTTCTTTTTACGTTTGTATTGTATGTCAGTTCGGCAGTATTGTTTTAGTTTTGGTTACGCGCAGTCGTCTTAATTTTGTGTTCATTTTATTTTTCTTTGATTTTCTTGTAAATATTATGTAAATATATCGTTTTGATCCATTTAACACCGTCGTACGCTCATTTCGCCCTATACAGTCCATCGCTCGCTATCATTTTTCCTTCGACCGCGGAATTATTCTCCTCCGACCACGAATTTGACATTTGCATTTTTTTTCATATTTTGTTTTTTGCCATAATTTTCCATTTTCCATTTTCATTGCATTCCAAAATTTTTATCATTGCGTACGATGGTGTCCACGCGTAACCAAACAAAGTTGCTCATCGTTCCAATCACGGAAAATTCTGGTGAAGTGCATCACCGTATGATTCATTCCCCCCCAACCATGCCGCGCGTCAGCGCCCAGGCGGGGCCATCAGGGGGTGGAACGCACGAAGTGGCCCGCCAGACTGATGATCAGGAAAATGCTGAAACCATTGCTCAGCAAGAACCAAGCGCATTCCCGACCAGTTCCTGTCTGCAGACCCAGCCACAAGTAGAATCCAGATGCAATAGTAAGTACTCAACACGCACTTCAAGTTCCGTGATACTCGCACAAAAACTGGCCGCAGAGGCCGAATTTCAAAGGCAGCGAGCGCATAGGGATCGCGAACTTTTCGAACGTGAGCGTGAAGTCGCGCTCATACAAGAAAAGGCGGAGGAGATGAACTTGCGAGCAAAACTCGCCGCGTTGGAGGCACGGTCAGATAAGTCTGCACGCACTCGTAGTTCATCTCACATTTCGCATAGCAAGGAACGTGTCGCAACGTGGGTCAACAATCAAAATGTCCCTTCATCTCACCCACTTCCACAGATATCGACACACGCTATTGCACCCGTATCACCCGTAGCGATTCCATCAACATTACATTGTATCCAGGGCGACCCCATTTCGCAGCTAGCTCAAGCTATTGGCATAATGCCCGATCGTCTGAAAAGAACAGAGTTAGTTCCTTTTTCAGGCGACTTAAATGAATGGCTTGCTTTCAAGTGCACGTATGAGCGAACTAAATCATCTTTTACGCCCGCAGATAATATAGTTCGTTTAATCGCCGCCATACGCGGTGCCGCCAAGGTAGCTGTTTCATCCATCTTGTGGGCTGCGGAGGATCCAGAGGAAATCATGACCGCTCTGGAACAGAACTTCGCGCGACCCGAGCTGTTGGTCTCGCACGAGATCGCCGGCCTCCGTAGTTTGAAGATAAGTAACGCCGAACACTTAAATATTTTGGCAAATAAATTGAGAAACTGCGTAGCTACTATGAAGCTTCTCAATCAGCACGAATATCTGACTTCAATCGAACTCCTTCGCACGGTACTCTTAAAGCTCAGTGAGCACACTAGAGACCGCTTTACAGATTACGCTGCTACACACAAACCTTTTGAGCCAACAGTGACCAAACTAGAGCTTCTTTCTAGGTTTTTAGTTATAGAAGCCGCACGACAATTAAGCTACAACTTTTTAGCTGACGTGTCACCGGGCTCTACATCCAGTAAGAATGCTGTAGGCTTCTCGCATAGTAAGGTCACACCAGGCTCCTCTTTTGGCAGGATTCCTTTTTATAAACCTTTTACACCCAAGGAACAGATTCATGCAACGACATCTAGCGGGAAAGTTGCAGAATGCGCCTATTGCAAACATGAACCGCATCCCGTACAGGGACCGCACTCGGTTCAAACATGTAAGGCGTTTTCGTTGCTTCCTGTTGGCGATAGATGGCGTTGGATCAAGGAGTCCAAAACATGTTATCGGTGTCTGAAGTCAAACCCGCACAAATGGAATGACTGCAGAGCAAAGCGTTGCGGTTTTAATGGCTGTGATAGGCGTCATCACAAACTCCTGCACGCCGATAGTTCAACGCAGCAATCTCTATCTCTAGCTAGTAACAACAATTTCACCTCACCGCAAAGCTCAAGCCACCACACCGTAGTACCTAGTCAAGGCAGCTACACCATAGCCGCTGCGTCTACCAATAAAGCAAATGTTTCTGATTCTCTGAATATAGGCAACACATCTGATGTTTTTATTGGTACAGGGTCTGGGGTACCTGTCACTTGTACACGAGGCTTGCTGAAAGTGTTACCAGTCGTGGTGGAGGGTCCGCGCGGTACGATTGAAACGTTCGCGCTTTTGGATGAGGGCAGTACCGCTACGCTCATAGATGGTGACATCGCGACGCGCATCGGTGCAGAAACTACTGGGCAGCAACAACTGCGAGTTAATGGCATAGGTGGTATGTTTTTAGACACGGAGGTAAGCTATGTCAATTTCCATATACGGGGGCGTAACTCACTTGAGCGACATCATATACAGGGTGCACGTAGCATTACGCCACTTCGTCTTACGCCGCAAACTACAGATAAGCTAAACCTGCTCGAGTACGACCACCTAGCCGATCTTGCCGAACTGTTGACATACCAAAACGCGACCCCTACCGTTCTCATTGGGGCCGCGGATTGGTATTTATCTGTTAGCCGTGAGATGCGTGTAGGTAGGAAAGACCAACCTGTGGCATCAAGAACAATGTTAGGCTGGGTACTGCATGGCGGCGTGTCTACGTCATCGAAGCCCGTAGATTTTATACTTCATGTTTCCGACACCGAATACGCATCGCAAACGATCAATCTAGACTACGCATCACGAACGTTCGATGGTCTCGAAGCACTTGTCAAGAAACAGTATGAGATAGATTCTATAGGGATTCAAAGACATGCCCCACGGCAAAACACTGAAGACGCACGTGCGGTTACATTAATCGAATCTTCAGCCCGTAGACTAAGCTCTGGACGTTTTGAGGTTGCTTTACCGTGGAAAGATAATTTGCCCACAAACGTACCCGATAGTTACCCTCAAGCGCTATCGCGTTTCAAGGCCGTTGAAAAACAAATGGCAAAGGATGAGACGTTTGCTTCTGCGTACAAAAGTTTTATCAACGGCATTATACAAAAAGGTTACGCAGAAGAATGCGATTCATCTTCATGCCACGCAACTTCCTTAGCGAAAAAGTCTTCTCCTGACGCAGCCATCAGATGGTACTTGCCTCATTTCGGTGTGTACCACCCACAGAAGCGTAAGTTACGAGTCGTTCATGATGCAGCGGCCGTTACTAGGGGTGTCAGCTTAAACAATATGCTATTGCAAGGGCCCGACCTATTGCAATCTTTGTTAGATATTTTGTTCCGTTTTAGGGAGGGACCGATCGCGTTTAGCGCAGATATCAGGGAAATGTTCCCACAAATAAAAATAAGGGAACAGGATAGAGACGCGCTTCGATTTTTATGGCGCGACAACACACAAAATGCGGTAAAAGAATACAGAATGTCATCTGTAATATTTGGTGCTGTTTCTAGTCCTTTTATAGCTTTGTTTATTAAGAATAAAAACGCCAAAGAGTTTGAGCATCTGTATCCTGCCGCCTTTCATTCGATTCTGCACGATCATTACATGGACGACTATATTGGAAGTGAATTTAATTTGTCTGAGGCTGCGCGCTTAGCTTCCGATATAGTCACGGTCCACAAGTCATGTTGCTTCGAGATGCGCTCTTGGGTTTCGAACGTACCAGAAGCCCTCAATTTGGTGCCTAAAGAGCTGCACAACAACTCTAATAATGACGTTCATTTGCCTTCTAATAATGACGTAGGTGCACTAGGTATCAAGTGGAATCCGTTTGACGACACTTTAGGGTTCCGTACAGGCCGGAAAGAATCTGTGAAACTAACTAAACGCGGCCTACTTTCCAGCGTTATGAGTGTCTACGATCCTTTGGGTTTAATTATGCCAGTAGTCATCCAGGGTAGAATTTTAATACAAAAACTTTGGAGAGAAGGGTGTGACTGGGACTCACCAATCTCTTCCAAGTATGAGGCCGAGTGTAAGGACTGGTTTGATCAGCTCGCATCGTTAGACAGCCTACGAATTCCGCGCTGCTACGAGCTTCGGTCAGCCCGGTGCAACACTCAGCTTCACGTCATAGCCGATGGGGGAGAACAAGCCTACGCTTGCGTCGCATATTGGCGTTTCACTCACACAGACGGCTCAATCAGCCTCGCTTTGATAGGTAGCAAAGCGCGTGTTGCCCCCTTGAAGCCACTCTCTATTCCGCGTTTAGAATTACAGGCGGCATTAATTGCAACGCGTTTTGCACAAACTATTTTGAGTGCCCACCGAACGCAACCGTCTGTTGTCTACTACTGGACTGATTCGACTACGGTTCTAAAATGGATCCGTAGTGACGCGCGTAATTACAAAGTGTTTGTAGCCCACAGATTGGGCGAAATTTTAGAATTAACCAATCCTTCTAATTGGAGGTGGCTTCCTAGCGAAGTCAACATCGCCGACGACGCTACGAAGCCAAAACACTACAACCTCTCTTCATCGCACAGATGGTTCGCTGGCCCTTCATTTCTCCTCGACTCATTATCAGAATGGCCACGCGAACCAGAGTGTATCACCATTGCCGACGAAGCTTTACGAACTGTTGAATTGAAGCCCGAGTTTGTGGGGCTTCTAGTAGACATCCCATTACTTTATCCGCCGGTTCCAGATGTAACGCGTTTTAGTAGTTGGTTGCGATTGTTGAGAGCAACGGCCCGTGTTATTCAGGGGGTTAGGAATTTTTGGTCACGGTCTCGTTCACCGCGTTTAAATGCCAAATCACTTGAAAATTCTACGTCCCTCTCGCAAGTTTCAGCCGCGGACATGGTTCAAGCCGAGAAGATGCTCTTCCAACGCGTTCAGGCAGATAGCTTCGCCGAAGAATTGAAGACTCTGAAAGCCTCGCAACCAGTAGCTAAGACCAGCCGTATAGCAGCGCTCGCCCCAATCCTCGACAATGACGGTCTCATTAGACTTGATTCACGCATAAGGTCCACACCCGGGGTGGGTGAGAGTGTCAAGTCTCCGATCATCCTTGACGGCCGTCATCGCATCGTTCATCTAATGATTCTCCATAAACACGTTGAAGCTGGACATGGCAATCACGAACTCGTTTTAAATGAGATCCGACAGAGATTTTGGATGCTACGAGCAAGAAATACCATCCGCATCATAGCCAAGGCCTGTTTACAATGCAGAAGATACAATGGTCGACTCATAACGCCGCCGACGGGCAATTTACCCATAGAACGCCTTGACCATCATACAAGACCATTCACACACGTCGGTCTAGATTACTTCGGCCCCACCGAAGTATCAGTGGGTCGGCGACGAGAAAAACGATACGTCGCCTTATACACCTGCCTTGTTACCAGAGCTGTACACCTGGAGGTCGTCACTTCACTATCATCCGATGCTGCTATAATGAGCCTGAGACGCATGATAGCCCGGCGCGGAACTCCCACTACAATATTTTCGGACAATGGGACTAATTTCGTCGGAGCCAATCGAGAGCTTAAAACACTTTACGATGGAGAGGTGGAGAATTTCGCAACCAGCCGCATGATCTCGTGGCGCTTCATACCACCTGCTTCACCTTTTATGGGCGGAGCTTGGGAACGACTGGTGCGCTCCGTTAAGACAGCCCTGCGTGCCACACTAAAAGAAAGAGCGCCACGAGAAGAAGTTTTGACTACTGTACTCCTCGAAGCGGAAGCCATATTGAACTCCAGACCACTGACATACGTTCCGAATTCATCTGATGCCCCTGAAGCCATAACACCATTTCATTTTATTATTGGCACGTCGTCAGGAGCTCCATGGCCCGTCAATCTCTCCGATTCAGATTTGGTGCGCAGATGCGATTGGCGGCGCGTTCTGAGACTCGCTGACCATTTTTGGGCGAGGTGGCTGGCGGAATATTTGCCTACGCTAATACCACGTGGACGAAACAACAGTGCAGACAACGGGAGTGGAATTTGCGAGGGGGACGTAGTTCTTATCGCCGACAGTACAATGCCAAGGGGCCTTTGGCTTCTTGGCAGGGTGGACAAAACTTTCGCAGGCGCTGACGGACTGGTTCGGGTTGCTGACGTATCAACCAAGGGGGGAATTTTGCGCCGACCAGTCCGGAAGCTCCTCCCACTTGTAGCCGAACCTCGGTCAGTTGCCACCAGCGTTTAGTGTTCCACTGGGGGTCCGGAATGTTGGCGACTGGCCGAATACAGGCGTTTCTTTTTTATATTTCAAATGGTTTTCTTTTTACGTTTGTATTGTATGTCAGTTCGGCAGTATTGTTTTAGTTTTGGTTACGCGCAGTCGTCTTAATTTTGTGTTCATTTTATTTTTCTTTGATTTTCTTGTAAATATTATGTAAATATATCGTTTTGATCCATTTAACACCGTCGTACGCTCATTTCGCCCTATACAGTCCATCGCTCGCTATCAGATTGTGTGCCACTACTTTGCCAGTGGCTCTTCAGAGGATACATCATCAGTCTGAAGACTTTCACTGCTGAATACATGCCTCCCCCATAAAACGATACTATGCTTATCAAAGAGGGGGACGTACCATATTCACCTCGCTTGGCATTGGCAATCTGCTTTTGCTTTGAACAACCCCGTGTTGTATTTTTGTGGAAACACTGTAAAAAGGTAGAGCCGAAACGGTCTACAATAAATTGGGGAACACATGTAGGAGACTTAAAACTTTAATGTATTAAGGACAGTACTGATTATCAACAATCATTGTTTAGACCACAAACTACGTGTAGTCTGAAGTTTTATGCAATAATATTGAATACAGCCTCTTACTTCGTCATTACGTCGCTTTCTAACGGATCGTACACTGTTTCTATAATAACACTAGTTATCTCATAAAATTACTCTGTTTTGTGTGCCACGTCAAATTTTGATTCGACAAATTGCCTTCGGTTCCAGTCATCTTTGGGTACCGTGGAATTGAAACTGTTGTTCAATTTGAATTTAATATCATTATTGTTGAGTCGTTGATTGAATAAATATTGGGAATGCGTTGGCCCAGAATGCGTACAAAAACATAGATATTTTCTTACTTACGTAACACAGTACTTGCCTAAGTAGGCTCTAAGGTCCCTGTTAATGATTTTTGTCTATAATTTATAATCAATTTTGTCGAGTAGCGCGGTTCACCTACAAATAAAAGTTATCCTATGTCGTTCCGTTCAATTACAACTCTGCTTAGATTTTGCGAACAAATACACCGAAAGTTTTGCTGTTATGCTATTAGTGTGAAGTATGATGTGATGTTTGTGATATAGTGTGGATAATTCGCTTGAATCTACTTCTTTGCCTTTTTGCACCTATATGTCGAAAAATTCCCTAAATACCTAATTTGTGAAAGTGTTCACGTATCCATGTAATGGCCCATCAAAGTTATTAATCTTCCACGTCACGAAGTTTTCCGACACGTATTATTCCTTAAACGTTATCCAAGCACTGCCGAAATGTTCCACAAACTTCGAATTGGTATACTTTAGTTGGTGTTTAGTTTGATTGCCTACTCCAGGAAGCATTTGTTCCAAACGACTTACATACGTTAGCATGATGTCTCTAGCCTTTTTTATGTTAAGCTCTAAATTGTATAGCGTGTTTTGGATCAATCACGCTTGCCGTAAAGACATCAGACAGATATTCAGTTTCTTAACCCGTTCCCGTTAGTCTTCCCGTTGTTGGATTGATGTCATGCCTTCCTCTCGTCTGCACTTGGTGACATAATGGCTTGCCATCCCCATTAATAATGGGGAAATGATATTTGGCAAATTAAGTTGCGTGAGCGTGTTTTGGCTCTTGTTATTGCGGTCTTATGGGGAAAACACTTGCTTGAGAACTTTAATTAAACCTCTAAGTTTGTTGGTGAAAGAAAAATTTTAATGTAGGCTTCCCCCAAGGATAACAGCAAGCACGACCTTATTATAAATAATAGCAAGACCTATTATAAAGCTTCTCAGATTCTCTCAAGTAAAAAATTAGTAATCCTGATCCTGTTCCAAGTTTATCGGCTTTACCATTTCTCGACCACACTGTCTCCTTACACCAATTAAAATATAGCAGTAAACGTGCAAGAAAAAATACACTGTCACTTTTCAGCTGATAGTTAGGCAAACCTGCCAAATGCGATCCATTAACAAAGTTATTAGGTTTCCAAACATTTACCAGAATACCAAAATTGTGAATAAAGAAAAGCCCCAAAGTAATAGGTCTATAAACTCCGCTCTAAGAAGGTAGAGTTCAGCAACCAAGTGCTAGTTTCAGTTCTGGTTTATTGACGTCATTTCACATCGTGACACCAACAAATAGCCTAAGAATAAAAAGTCCGGTGTTGCCCGAATAGTCGGGAAAGTAGCCGTGTAATGTTGTACGTAGACCCAAAAGTTTCGGTTTATGCTGTTCAGTAAAAGTTCCGGAATAGTTCCGAAGCTTGTTTCGCGCGGAAAGTTATTCCAACAAAAGTTACGATTAAAAGTTCTTTGCTTTGGTGACAACCTGTTCTTATCTTGTTTGTTTGTGTCTACTGCTTATTGAAATATCTTCAAAAGTTATGAGATGTTTGGAATCAGAACTTCAAACATCAACGTTCCAACTTCTCATTTAGATACATTACAGCATTGAATGCAAAGTTTCGTAGCCATTTAGTTTCATATACCGTCCATAAATGCCTATATTTTTACTTCTACTCTTGGTTAATGATGGCCTTTGTTTGTGGAGAGATATATTACCACAAGATTGCCAATGTCTATACTTACTGTACTGACTCCTGTACCAAACTAGCTGGATGATTCATCTACACTGTCAATTTTTGTCTTACAATTTGTACAAAACGCGACATGAAATAAATCACACACATCGTTAGCCTTTACGTGCCTTCTGCTGAACATAGACCTCCTCATTAGAGGGAGGGGGGGTTGCCATAATTCAGACTGAAGAGAATCTGCTGCCTTGGATGCTGTTACGGCACTCGCGGGAATGGATAGGGTGGTCTTACGCCGTGCGTGTGTGAACAAAAAAAATTACCTGTGTATCTGCTTTTCCTTAACATATTAGTGTATAGAATCAGCAACTGCACCAACGACCTTCTCCCATTAAGTAGGACTTCCACAACCGAGAGAGCTATATTTAAACCACTAGATCCAAGTTTCCGGTTATCTATCTGGTAATCGTAGTGGTCTCTTTGCTCTTTGGCGTGGTAATAGTGTTGACACCTGGGTAGGGCGGTGGAGCGTGACGCCTGCGCAGGTGCTGCCAGTGCCGTCATGGCTGTGTGGTGCGGCGCGCGCATTCTGCCGCTTGAACGGCGCGTCTACTCCATCAAGCTTGTGGTGCGTTAGCGTGTTCCTTTCTTGTATAAAGTCGTGCTAGGTCTTGTTTATGTGCTGCCAGGTCTTGTATTCCATTGGTGAATGGATCTGAATGTCAAAGTGTAATTGTGTTGTGCCTGAAATCTTGGATACTGCCGCAAAGGTTTTTTAATGATGGGAGAAAAGAAAATTCGTTTTTTATAATCATAACAATAAAATGATGTTGTTTTTGTAAGAATATTAATTAAATAGAAAAACTTAATTAGAATATTCTGAGGCATCGTTTAAATAATGCACTAAGTTATAGCGCGTGTAAAACCGTAGTTTTTTTTACAGTTGGCCATTTGCATATAAAAGTACCTACTCGAACGTTAATAAGTACAGCTTAAGGTAAACTCTATACATGGAATTAATTTTACATCTCCATTGAAATAAGTTCGCAACGCCAACGGTTATAATGAATTTCCCTTAGGTGGCGGAAATAAATTTCTCAATCAAACTCATGAAACAAATGACATGTTTCAATGAACACCTACATAAACAGTAGGTACCTACTTGTCACTTTAAAGTGCACAGAATACAGAAATAATACCTAATAATAACAGTAATGATTCTAAAACTGAGGTTGTCTACATTAAAATAGGTTCTTTGAATAACTTTAACTCCTATGTTACAAAAAATATTAATTTAATAACCAAAACCACCATTGTTATACAACACGTACTAAAATAATTTGTAAACACACGCACGAGTCTCGCAATATCAAATCGGTTTAGTCCATGGATAAAACAATCTGCGCGCATTTTTACTTGAACTCTGCAGCTCTTTCTATTAGTCTTGCGATTTGTATAGTCGCTACGGTCACGAACTTTATCTTTACCGAATCGATTGAAATGGTACAGGTCACCGACTGAGGTAGCTAAGACTACCTTAACATTTAGGTTGGACATAATTTGTGCAAATATCAACTTTTGATACGTGAATGGAACTCTTTTTAAAGTAATTTGTTACAAAAATTACTCCGGCTACAATGCAGCTTTATTTTTACACATCATTTGTTAAAATATTACGTTTCATTTTCTTTTCACCTAGTGTTTAACAATACGTCATCATCATCATCATTAACAGCCTGAAGACATCCACTGCTGAACATAGGCCTCCCCCAGAGAGCGCCAACTCGAGTGGCTGCTCGCCTCCTGCATCCATCGGCTTGCCATAGTTTTTACCAGATCTTCGGTCCACCTAGTAGGGGGCCTGCCTACGCTGCGTTTTCCGGTTCCGGTTAAGAACTTATAGGGCAACAAAATGCTTAAAAAGGTTTAGCGTAATCTCGTATCTCAGCAATGAAAGTAAAGTTTCCTACATAATTATTTTGTCAGATATAGGTACTGCTTGCGAGATTATGTGCTACAAATTAGCTTGCAGCTGGTAGTTTGCTTATTCTCTGTTGAAAGCTACTGTAGAAGACTTTAGTCAAAACCCTTTCAAAGTTATTATTTTTAAGCAGCCGCCTCGCCCTATATTTAGCAGTGGACGTTACCAGGCTAATGATGATGATGATGATCAGGCCTTACATTATTATGCCTGTGATGAAGATCCTCAGACTCACCCTGAAACTTTTTGAATATTGAATGAACTGAATGAAAACTCACACTAAAAACCATGCCAGAAACCAAGATAGTCAAGACCGCTGCTATTTTTCAAAAAGGCTAGTTGCAATCACTTTAGGTTATTAACCAGAATAAAAAATACTGATGGTTTAGTACATTTTTTGAAAGACTTTACTCATGGCTCAAAAGTCTCGTTAATCCCGAGACTGGAGGTAGCAGTCCCGAGTCTCGAAAATACGAAAAAATCGTCGACTCTCGAAATTTTCGAGACCAAGACTCCCGGGATGAAAGCTCTAGTCGCCACTCGAGAACCTTTCTTCCCCATCGGTTGTCAGTTCTACGAGCGATGTGTCCTGCCCATTGCCATTTCAACTTGCTAATCCTAAGAGCTACATCGGTCACTTTAGTTCTCCTGCGGATCTCCTCATAACAATACGTAGTGCACTATTATTACACTACAAGTTATATTATAGGTGCATGCGGTGTCTGCCTGTAATTGGTTGAGCATGTAGTTTAGATATCTTAAGTGACTTTCATTAGCATAAGTTCATGTTTTAACTGTTAGCGGACCTAAATAAATAAATTAATCAACAGCAGGAAAGCGTCTACTGCTGAACTTAGGCTTTCCCCATAAAAAGTCAATTTGGCGCTTATCATAAGCTGCCCATTCCCTGGATATTCCCTTAGCTGGCTATAGCACCCACGGGAAGAGATGGAGTGGTCTTGTTCGCAAACCGGGAAAAAACCTAATGCCAAATGTTTCGTGGCTGTTGCAGATTGCTTTGATTTAAACAAAATAAGTAGGTAAAAGTGAACATCTAATAATCATTTTCGGAAAAGGCATAATTTTATCACCTTTTTAACACACGGTCCTTTGAATAAACGTTTTAATATCGTTTACATCTTGAAGTTAACAGCAGGGATCTTTAGGAAACGGTTTTCATACAAAATTTTATCGCGCATTCCCCTTTATTGTGTTGCTTTCAGAGTAAATTGAATATCTTACGTTATCTTTGTTGCTTGATACGGATTATTATGTGATTTGAATATTGAATACTACGACAGGAAATTCTCAGTTTAAAAGCCTATTTTGTTAGTATCTACTAGTAGAGTCCTCAACACAGGGGACATTGGGGTCATCTGGGAGACTGGGCTAGGGGATTTAATGGAAAGTAGCGGCGTCTGTGATAGAAATCAGAGCTATCTAAGTTTATGGTGTGACGATGTCATCCTCCTTCATCATCATTTCAGCTATTCACCTGCTTTCTTAGTTTTCGCATCAAATATTGGCCTCACATAATCTAGATTTAAATTAAAAATTAGAACATTACTCGCATTCTTTTCATTTTCCATACATTTTGGTCATTCTTCGTTTAACTGCCGAGGCGGACAGTCCTGTGGCCTTACCGCGTAAGCCCGGTGGCAATCGTAATCGTGTGCTCTCTTGCTCGCACTCAAGGACTTGTACATTGGCGCAAGCAGGATGGCAGGCGATGTTCATTACCAGAATGCTTACGCGGTAGGGCTGCTCGTTTGTTATTAACCAATTTTCATAAGATATCTGTTACTAAAAGTTTAAAGTGCTATTTGTACCTCAAGTTATACTGTTACTACTAGTTGTTCCGTAAAAGTTCAATTGGGAACAAGTTGTGATCTTATTTATCAGCATTTTGGACCATAACTATCTTAAATTATTGTTACACGATACAATAAATCTAGTTCACCGAGATCTACCATTTCATTTCAATCGCTCCGGAATTCCCACTAGTACCTACGTGTTCCCGTGAGTGTCCTCCCCTTCTGAGCTGCCGGGAAGAAGCTTTTGGGGAACCTCCGGGACAATGGATAGAGGAGGACGAGGGTACTTGTAAGATGTAGAATGTGTCTTATATAAACTTGCAAAGTTGCATAACTTCATGAAGTGATTTCAGAATCTTTACGAACAACACCTTTGTTTGATCATATAAACGGAAGCGGAAATAGTAATAAATAAAGATACCACCAATAGAATGACTACCTAACTTATTCTAAGAAACCACCCGTTTTTCCTTAGTAGAGACTGCTCCTATCCCTTCTGACTGCACTAATTGCACCGATAAATCCGAATTTTCCTTTACCGATTTAGTTTGGCGTATGATCTACTTTTATCTATTATACGCCAATATCCAAAAGGTCGGGTTTCTGGCCGAGGCGTGAAATCGGAGGGCACGACCGTATCTCTAAAAATAGTAATTATACCTGTAGGCGCAGAATACGGTCGCGGTCGTGACAAATGTTTTGTGAAAATATTTTTTTTACAGTACAGAATACAGAATTTATTGGTAAAAAATAATTTACAGGTCAATAACATAATAAGTAATAATATTATTTTGTCAACAGTAAGTAGTTGTACCAGCAATGACATAAAATCTTCAAACAGAAAAGCTCAGGCACAAGGGGCTATGGATGCATGAGCAAAAGTAATAATAGTATTAATTTTCTTGGTTGCAGTTGCCAATAATAGTGGGCAAAGCAATGGCACAAATCACTAAATATGTTAGGCAATGGTGGCAACGGGAGTCGGGAATAGACATTGCAACAAAACAAGCAAGTATAGCAAGCAAGCAAGCAAGTAGCAGTAGTGCAAGTAGGTACAACAAAAGTCATTGTTGTTAACAAATTCGACTATAAATGACAAAATGTAGGTACTTCGAATAATATTTTTAAAATAATGAAGGCAAAGGCCTCGAAAGATAGACTGCAACAAGAGTCGACACAGCATACCCTGTCGTACATTCTGTTCTGACCCTCTTTATCAGAGTCTATCAGCGTTCCTAATACGTATAATATAAGCTTTCACGTTTTAAGTTACATAATTGGAAACCCAGTGTCTTTTTAATAACTTCCTTCCTCAAACAAGACGCCTAATACGAGACTCCTGGAATTTCATTTCCACAATTCAACCTTATTTTAATTTTTGATATTCCTTTTTAATTCATAAAGCTTTCAGAACAAAGGTTCCTTTGTGAGAGTTTCTTTAATTTCTGTTGAGTCTGACAGGTCGGGATTAGGATTTGAAATTTTGTTTATCTCTACTGCTTATCTAATACGAACTATTATCTCGCGTCAGCGTTTTCGCGTTGTACGCGTTTTGGCCTCTAACGGAGGATTTCATGGTCTGATGTATGTAAATAACGAAAGTTTGACGTAATCTGGCCGATTCTGACCACTGCACTGATCTGTCATACCTCTAAGAGAATAGCTTAAAATCTGCCCCAAAGTCTGGTCTGCCTCAGCACTTCACATAACTTATATAACCCTCTTTCTTTCACAGATAGACCCGAACACAGCATTCTTGCGAGCGGCGCGTGCTGGCCAGCTCGATACCGTAGTTGACCTCCTAGACTCCAGCGCCGTTAAGGATATCAACACATGTAATTCGGTGAGTTGACATTTGCGAGATTTCGACAGCAAATAATAAGCAGAAACAGCTACCGGACGAGAATAGTGGGTTATTATAATACTACAACATGTAGAAGGAACTCATCGTGGAGTGAACTTACGTAAAAGAAAGTACTTGACTTGACGTTCAGGGAGTAGAAGACAGGAAGTCGACGTCAATTGAACCTATCGAAAATATTAGCGTCGCAACGCAATTATAGATCAGCTGATACCATTTTTTGTCTTGTCAGATACCGCAGATCTAAAATCACTAAAAAAGGCAAAAGAGCCTTTTTTATTTCATTAATGTGTGCTGCAAATTGAGATAGGAATTAGGTCTAGATTCTTAGGGTGCCTACCATTGCCTTAGGTATCATTCTATTTTTAGCGTCTAGATGATGAATGTAACGCCAGAAACATCTCGTGAGCTTGCGTGGCCAATTGGTTATGAAATCTTTTACATGGCTTAGAATAAATAGTATAGCTATGCTCACAAGTAGATTGTATATTTTCGGTTCTAAACGACGACGGCCTTTTTCGGCTATGGTGGTAAGCACTATGGTGCTAAGGTAGGTGCCGTGGTTAACTTATTAACGTTAATATACTCTGTAGTCTTTCACCCATTACTTCAACTATTAATGAGAACGACGTAATGAGGTCTACCATGTCCAATTCTGATATGTTTGAAAGCGTGTCGGCCGCAACGTCAACTCTAATCTCATAGGAGTTTATTGTTACTGCAAAAATGGAATGCGTTAATGCTTATGCATACTGGAACTGCGTACCTATTTGCATTTTGCATTAGTTGTAGCTTAGGGGTAGCATAGATTTCAATATTAATTTAATGTCATTTCATATGAATCTTCCGATCTTTGAAAGCATTACCATAAAATCTATAATCGAAACTGTAACAGAGACGCTTCGGTTTCTGAAATACAGTAGTGGTGGGTGCACCCACCCCATCTCTTCCCGTGGGTGCTGTAAGAACCGGTTAAGGGAATACCCAAAAAATAGGCAGCAGCATTCTGCTAGGTACATTAAAATCTTCCACGATCACCAAGCCGCCTGCCAAGCGTGGTGATTATAGTAAACCCGCCTATGATAACCGCCCAAAGTGGCGTTTAATGGAGAGGCCTATATATATGTGTTCAGCAGTAGACGTCTCAGGCTGTTGATGGGAAAGGATTATTTGAATTGATCAAGTTTATAGTTGCTAATCCTAGCGTTATACTTCGTCCATTCCCACTTTATACCTCTCACCTCTTTCATTATCCATACTGTTTAATGTTTACGCAAAATTATGCTTATAAATGTCTATAAAAAGATATAGTGCATATCATCAGATAGCTAGCATTCAGTGGCATATTGAGCACATCCTGCTACAGGTGCGGTGTACTTGAAAAGCGTTGATAGTTGATAGACTACGGCATAATGCGTCCGCAGTTTTGTTATACCCACCAGGGTCGTCTACGTTACATAATCAGCTGGTTTTGTTATGGTACCCGGCCTTTATTCATAAAAACATAAATGATCGAATCTGTGTTTCGACCGACTTCGAAAAACAGAGAAGGTTGTCGAACGGAATTTGAAAACAGCATTGATCCGATCCTAGCCGGGACACATGTCCTGTTAAGCCACAGATGACTGAACGCGCAAACTCGACTCTTGAAGTAGTGTCTCACTGGGGCACTGATAATCTAGTTCAGTTTAACGCGTCTAAAACTCAGGCGTGTGTTTTTTCTGCCAAACGGCTACCATTGTCCGTCCCTCCTCTCTTTCAGGGAACGCCGGTGCAGTTAAGCGATCAACTTGACTTACTCGGCGTGCAGATATCCTCAAGCCTAAATTACGGACGTTTTATAGAGTCTAGAGCTAAGACGGCTGCGAGAAAACTTGGAGTACTGTCTAAAGTTAGGCAGTACTTCACACCATCCCTGCTACTTCGGCTGTACCAAGCTCAGATAAGAGCCTGTATGGAGTATTGTAGCCACATATGGGATGGTTCCGCTAAATACCAGCATGCTGCTCTAGACTCCATAGAACGTCGCGCCAAAAGACTCATCAATGACGAGGTGCTGGTTATGGGTAAACTGCAGAGCCTAGAGCACCGACGGAGGGTGGGATGTCTTGCGATTTTCTACCGGTTGTACCACGGGGAGTGCGCACAAGAGCTGCACGAGCTAATACCACCATCTCCATTCCGCCACAGAACTACGAGGCGCGGAGAGTCGTTTCATCCCTATGTAGTAGATTTGCCAACATGCCGCACCAAGCGTTTCGCAGAGTCCTTCATTATGCGGACTGCTAGGGAATGGAATTTGCTCCCGTCGGTCTTGTTTCGGAATAAATATAATCTGGGTCTTTTTAAGACAAGAGTGAATAGGTACCTCATGAGTCTGCGTGCTACACCTTCGGCTACATCGTCTCTTTCCATCAGGTGAGATGTAGTCAAACGCAGGCTTATTCTACATAAAAAAAAAACATACTGTGACAAGATGATGTCGAGTGATCTCATGTCCAAAATAGCTTTACTTAGTAATAGTAAGTATTAGCACTATTAGTAGCCATCCTGTTCTGAAGACTTCGGGCTTTTTAAGCTGCTTGATTTGGCAGCTTGACTGCCTGATAGTAAGTATTAGTAGCCATCCTGTTCTGAAGGCTTCGGGCTTTTTAAGCTGCTTGATTTGGCAGCTTGACTCCCTGATAGTAAGTACTAGTAGCCATCCTGTTCTGAAGGCTTCGGGCTTTTTAAGCTGCTTGATTTGGCAGCTTGACTGCCTGATAGTAAGTATTAGTAGCCATCCTGTTCTGAAGGCTTCGGGCTTTTTAAGCTGCTTGATTTGGCAGCTTGACTGCCTGATAGTAAGTATTAGTAACCATCCTGTTCTGAAGGCTTCGGGCTTTTTAAGCTGCTTGATTTGGCAGCTTGACTCCCTGATAGTAAGTATTAGTAGCCATCCTGTTCTGAAGGCTTCGGGCTTTTTAAGCTGCTTGATTTGGCAGCTTGACTCCCTGATAGTAAGTATTAGTAGCCATCCTGTTCTGAAGGCTTCGTGCATTTAAGCTGCTTGATTCGGCAGCTTGACTCCCTGATAGTAAGTATTAGTAGCCATCCTGTTCTGAAGGCTGCGGGCTTTTTAAGCAGCTTGACTCCCTGACTCATCTGTAGCCCTGTCCTCCCCCTGAGACAAAAATGCTACATTTTCATTGTGATATTTTACATCGCCATTGTATCAAAAGTTATTGTATTGTTTTCGATGTCATCACGGTTTCTCAGAACTTCGCCATATTGCAATCATGTCTGATATATTGTCAATTGGGTATGTATTTTGGTAATCTCCCTAAACATTATTTTGAGTAAAGTGTACTTGTGGATTTCGAAAGTTAGGACCACCCAGTAAAAATACTCTTTTCCTCTACCCTACATGAGTATAACTTACTAGGTGGCAGGCTTCAATCAAATATACTAAGGTGGCAGGACTGTTCGTCTAGCTAGGTACCACTTTGCCAAAATACCTCAACTCAGCAGAGCTTAATGATATTTTGCTGCCACGCAGTAGATAGTGTGCAAACAAACACTATTGTTTTCTGGACTACAGTACAGAAAAGTCCTGCTTGTGTGCTTTATGCTCGTAGGGGAAAATGCTGACAATTTCCCCCTACCAGCCGCTATCCGAGCTATTCCCAGCTCCATGAAATAACAGTGTTTCTGGTTGCAGAAACAGCTGCTCCAGTAACGCTGTCTAAAACGATTACGTCGCATCATCATGAAATTCTCTCGTACCTTATTCTCTAGTAGCCCAGATAATATAATACCTACAGTAGTAGTAGTAATCGTTCTGAAGTTTGGCGTTTATGACTGAGCGGTTGTCAAGCTTGCTTTATCTTGTGTTACCTTATTTGAATTCACATTTTAATGCCTTACTAAACCAAACTATAAGTTATAGTGATTGTTACACCTGCCGCCGGGCTCTTATGCCTTCCTTTCATGATCGAGGTTACTTCATAGGCTTTATCAATTGATACCTACTCACCTACGCATTATGACTTGTGTATTTTTTGTCGCAGTTTATTTCTTTAATTAACTATAAGTACGAAGTTAATTCCATGTCTGACTGTCACATTTTTACGCACGGCTGAGCTTATTGCTGTGCGTCAATCAACGCAATTTGGCCGATCTTTCAATCACAGAATAAATCTTAAACGTTAAATAAATTGTCCACTATTGGAGCAAGGAATTGAACACAAATACATTCGCTTGATAATAAATGTGTATAGTCGTAGTACTGCGAGAATTCAACTAGAAAAGAAAGGTAAACCATTCAGAGTGGAAAAAGGTGTCAGGCAAGGAGACCCGCTGTCTTCAAAATTATTTTCGGCCGTACTCGAATCAATTTTTAGACGTCTCAATTGGGAAAATCTAGGGTTCAATGTGGACGGGGTCTCACTAACGCATTTGAGGTTCGCAGACGACGTAGTACTATTTGCTAAATCTCCAGGCGACTTAAGTAGAATGATCAACGAACTGGCAATGGAAAGCGAGAAGGTAGGGTTGAAATTAAACCCAGATAAAACGAGAGTGTTGACAAACGGAGAAAGAAACACCATAAATTTAGATAACAGCCAAATTGAGTATACAGATGAATACATTTATCTAGGACAACTAATGACACAAAAAGATCCAGTACGTAAAGAAGTAGAGAGAAGAATAACCAACGGCTGGAAGAGATACTGGGGCTTGAAAGAGGCTATGAAGGATAAAAAGCTTCACATAAATGTAAAAAGCAAATTGTTTAACACCTGCATACTACCTGTCCTTACGTACGGCTGCCAGACATGGGCTTTAACACAGAAACTGACAAACAAACTCACAACCTGCCAACACGCAATGGAAAGGAGTATGCTGAATGTGAAAAAGTCGGACAGATTAAAACACTGTGTCATCCGAAGCAAAACTAAGGTTTCAGATATTACATCCAAAATGAGGAGACTTAAATGGCGATGGGCAGGGCATATGATGAGAGGACAAGACAAATGGAGTAAAATTGTGACGAGATGGTATCCTAGAGAAGGAAAGAGGAAAAGAGGTAGACCGCAGAAAAGGTGGGACGACGACCTCAGAACACTGGCTGGAGTTATGTGGAATAGAGTCGCTCAGGATAGACATGAATGGAAAAGGTTGGAGGAGGCTTTTGCCGACTGGCAAACAGATCTGCAGAAAATAAGCAAAGAACAAATACTAGACTAAGTTTGTGTATAAAGTTTTAGTTTATCTGTAATCACTTATGATCTGAATAAAAAGCTTTATTATTATTATTTAAATAAATTGTCCAAGTAAATACTCATACCTTATATAAAGAACACATTTATCTGGCTAAAATATCTGTAGAACTTTGTACCGAAATCAAAACTATAGGCACTGCTTGTGGCAAAGGGAAATTTTTAGCACAAACACCACCGGTAAAACACCGTACAAAATCCATCGTGAGCTTCTGTAATAAATATAAACAAACACACAGCCAACATCCTATAATTATGTTTCGTAATACTTCAAATAAATTTCTACGAGTTTACCAACAATCCACAACACTAAAGTATTTTAATTGATCAACAATTTTATTTTACGCGGTGTAAATGCCGTGCAACTATACCTAATGCTCAACGGTGCTAATGAATGGAAGGCGCGCGGTGTGTGCGGAACGAACGAATAATTTGATGTAATTAAGTTGTTTTATTCACTCTGATTAGTTTTCAAACCACTCAAATGTTCTCTACTAATGATTGAACGTATTTTTAGATTGCGTTTGTCGTTGAGGCTTTTATCTTCACGGTCTTTCATTCGAAACGACGTAGTAAGTTTGGTAAGTTCTATCAGCTAACTACTGTTTTAAAATATTAGAGGATACAAGTATGGGCGGTGAGTGGTGGAGTCTTCGTTAAAGCATGAAATAAATTACAGATCCCTGCTAAAAATATAACTATTATTTTGGTACATTTTTCGCCAAATTAATAAAATTGTTGACAGAATTAGCCGCGACAACCCTAGTGAAGTTTGCAGGTTCTATAAATGTATTTCTCTATTTTCCAGAACGGGCTAAATGCTCTGCACCTCGCCGCGAAAGATGGTCACATTTCCGTCGTCGAAGAGCTTCTCAAACGAGGAGCGGTCGTTGATGCGGCCACGAAAAAAGGTGAGACGCATTCTTAAACTTTACTATGATTTTTGCTTTAACTTTTTACCAATTTGGCATTATAATATAGAAATGCTGGCTCGCCAAGTTGTCTGTGATGTGCTTGGCTTAGTCTTAGTCACAGAAAAAACAGCCATAAGGGAAGTATGCACTTTTACTAATACCTGAAAACGCTCTCTGAAGAGGCCCCTAAATGTTTGCCAAGCTTAATACAATACAATGCAACAAACTAAGTTACACTGATTAAGAGTATCTATAAGACGAAAGACGCGAGGAGGTGCATCTCTATCAATAAGCGAAGGCGTTAACACCAATAAGCTCTTTTCTGCAGGTGTTCATCAAGTTCTAGACTTAGCGGAAAAGTCTGCCGCTGGGTAGAATAATAGTAGGTACATTACTGCAGCGGCCAACTGCTGCATTTTTTTTCAATAAACATCTTTCTATCTGAAAGCCAGTACGAAATTTAAAAATAGCTTTGTTTAGGTTAGTTGCCACATTTTTAAAATACACACCAGATACGATACCTATGTAATTCATTTGGCCGCTAAACCACGACAGTTTTTTATACAACTTTTGCCGGCCGCTGCTTGCCACCGCCACTACAGCAATTTCAATTTATCTCGAAGAAGGTTGTTAAAATAATGCTCAAACCAAGCATGTTTTAGAAAAGATCCATATCTCTACCAATCTCCATTCCAGGGAACACAGCTCTCCACATAGCATGCCTGGCAGGCCAGGAGGCGGTGGCGCGGGCGCTACTATCGGCGGGGGCGAAGGCCGACGCACAATCCGCGGCAGGGTTCACGCCCCTTTACATGGCGGCGCAGGAGAACCATGCTGGCTGCGTGAAGATGTTGCTGGCTGCTGGGGCCAGCCAGACCTTGGCGACAGAGGTGAGAAGGGTTACAAGGGGGAAGGTTGCTGAAAATTTGGTTAATAGGCTATAGGGTTCCCTGGATGACGACACGTCGAAAGGAGTATAGAAGTTTCTGGTACAATCAGCATCAGATAGGTCGAGCACCGACATCCCGCCAGCTTATATTGATTAAGTTGGATGCCTCAAAGAATATGCTGGTTTTGACTACGTACTGCATACATATAATTGAAAAAACGATCATCAGATAATTTTGGCTATTTGAGGTGCTTCAAACTTTCTGACCCGGACTGTACATGAAGCAAGCCATGACTGACCACCATGATGCCATGAAGCTGGTTGTAAATTATACCTTGTGATGTGGGAGAGTGGTTTCCCAGTTACTTCAGATGATGCTGAAGCTAAGCTAGCCCCATAGAGCACCACTTTGACCGGCTACTTGCCTCGTACATCCATTTACTCCCAGTCTTTATAGTCACTGGATAACCTTTACTTCTACCCCATCGGTTGTCGCTCAATCAAACACGTAGCGGTCTAATATGAACTTACATTTGTATGTTTATTTTATATATTTTCTCTTGGCACCATGTTCTACGACCTCAGCAGAGTCTCTCATCAGGTTGGTCTTTAGTTGAACATAACATGGACCAGACGAAAATCACGTCTAAAGCCTATATTCCACCTACACCGATTTACTAGGTGATAGGAATTTTCTGCAAAGTTCGTCTAGGTAGGTACCACCGATTTGCCAGTTATTCTGCCGCCAAGTAGTAGTGTGCAAGCACTACTGTGTTCCGGTTTGAAGGCCATTGTAGCTAGTGAAATTACTGGGCAAATGAGACTTTATGACCTGATTACACAGTGTAGTAGTCTGATTACTAGACTGTGTTATGTCTCAGGATGACATGCGCAGTGCAGTGTCATGCGAAACTTTATTATTTTAAATTTCCGAGTGACACTGCAACTGTTATGGGCGGCCGTATTGCTTAACATCAGGTGAACAACCAGCTCGTCACATTATTCATTCTCATAAAAAAAAAAAATTCACCGATACCTACTCTCGAAATTGTCGACGAATACTAGTTTGTACAAAAAATTAACAATCAATTTTTCCAGGATGGATTCACCCCTTTAGCGGTGGCAATGCAGCAAGGCCACGACAGAGTTGTCGCAGAACTCTTAGAATCGGACACAAGAGGGAAAGTCCGCTTGCCAGCCCTACATATCGCAGCTAAGAAAAACGACGTCAAAGCAGCTACTCTTTTACTAGAAGTAAGGGTCTTTTTCCTACACATGCGTTCTTTTTCAGCGATTTAAAAAAGGATAGGGTGTTCTATATTTGCCTGTTTTTCGTAAGTGGAGAAATATTTCTTTATCTTTTGACATGCTTTGTTTGAAATGGGCAAAAGTAAACTCAATGATAAATCTGAGTAGTTATGCTTGATACTAATTTTTTTTTCTGTATTGTTGATGTGTTTGCGTTTGGCAACTTGGTATTGTATATTGTTGTGCTAAAAATGGTCCCCCAAACAGGTAGAATAAAAAAATATAAGCTCATTTCACACAGCGCCATCTAGCCCCAAACTAAGCATAGCTTGTACTTGTACTATGGGAACCAGATAGTAGAACACAATATAACACCCAGACACAGAACAACATACAGATAAACTTTGAAGATAATAAAAGGAGATTAAAATCGGTTAGAGTTAAAATTGGTAAAAAAATGAAAGATACTTACTTAACAATTAACTTATTTAAAAAATTATTTACATGTTATATTTAACAAACTTTCAGAACGAACACAACCCCGACGCATGTTCAAAATCTGGGTTCACTCCGCTCCATATAGCGGCCCACTACGGTAACGTAGCGGTGGCCAAAGCGTTGGTCAGTGCCGGCGCAGACGCAGGCCGAGCGGCCAAACATAACATCACGCCTCTACACGTGGCCAGCAAGTGGGGACAGCTGGCTATGCTGGATCTACTTGTTGAACATGGTAACTAGGATAAATATCTATTATCTATAGCAGATGAGGAATGAGGAGATCCGCAGGAGAACTAAAGTGACCGATGTAGCTCTTAGGATTAGGAAGTTGAAATGGCAACGGGCAGGGCACATCGCTCGTAGAACTGACAACCGATGGGGAAGAAAGGTTCTCGAGTGGCGACCACGAACTGGAAGACGCAGCGTAGGCCGGCCCCCCACTAGGTGGACCGACGACCTGGTGAAAGCCGCGGGGAGCCGATGGATGCAGGAGGCGAGCAGCCGCCCTAAGTGGCGCTCCCGAGGGGAAGCATATGTTCAGCAGTGGACGTCTTCAGGCTGTTAATGATGATGATGATGATCTATAGCAGTAGTACTTAGGTTGGGTCGTAGTTAAGACGAGCATTAGTTAAAAAGGCTTTCAAATTCTAACTAATGATCATTTAACCCATCGTTAGTGTAATCAACAGATTAGCTTATTGTAAAGGAACAAAATTGATTCCCGAACGGATTGGAACCCGCATCCATCCGTCCCTAAAGCCGGGAGATGTTGGTACATGAGATCTCTGATGTGATGTCGTCATGGTGATCGGCTCCCCGCGGCTTTCACCAGATCGTCGGTTCCACCTAGTGGGGACCTACGCTATGTCTTCCGGTTCGTGGTCGCCTGTCGAGAACCTTTATTCACTATCATTGTCAGTTCTACGAGCGATGTGACCTGCCCATTGCCATTTTAACTTGCTAATCCTAAGAGCTATATCGGTCACTTTATTTTTTCTGTTGATCTCATCATTTTGGACCAAAAATAATTTTAATTCTAATTAGATAAAAATACAATATTTTCCTTTACAATTAATTAAACTGAGTATAACAATTTTTAAAACATTGCTGCGTTGGTTTGTATTAGTATAGGGAACGTTAACGGTGATCAAAGTACTTTTAAAGGGGACGGGCATAATTAACCTTGGCAGCCGTTTTGATGATTGCGGTAGACTAAAGAGGAAAAAGCTGTTGCCAAATCTCTGGATATTCTTTAAGCTGGTTCTTACGGCACCCAAGGGAAGAGATGGGGTGGTCCTATTCTTAGGCATGGACCTCACGAAAAATAGTATACGCTAATTGCTAATATTTTGGATATTTTGTTTCCAGGTGCAAACATAGCAGCGGTGACCAGAGATGGACTGACCCCGTTACACTGCGCGGCTCGCTCGGGCCACAGTAATGTTGTGTCGAGACTCTTACATCATGGTGCGCCCATCACTAGCAAAACGAAGGTATGTTGTAAATCAGATAGGTTTATATTCTTTTTTACGGGCGTTACGCCTTAATGGCCTTACTTAGAAACGCTGCTTAAAGATAGCCAGTGTTTAAAATGCTCCGACTCATTTTCGCAGGTGACATTTTAAATCGGTCAAAAGTTGACAGGTTTTAAGCTAACTTTAAGCAGTCATTATAAGTAAGGCACTTATTCCTCAAACTAACTACATATATCAATAATAATAACTAGCCAAGTGCAAGTCTATATAAACGAGCAAACAAATCACGTTTGTTTCATAGGAGCCCCCTTAAATATTTATTTTATTATTTTTTGAGCATTTGTTATAGCGGCAACCGAAATTTTAACTGTCCAACTATCAGGGTTCATGAGATACAGCCTGGGTCATTATTCCGTATCGATTCCTTACTTCAAAACCACACGAATTCCTTGTCTTAGATAAGAAATCTACAAAAGTCTATTCTCTATGAAATGAAAACGAAACCGCGTGAAATGAATTTGGTATTGGCGGGATTTGAACTGCCAAAAATCATATGTTCTACTGAGACGTGTTCCGAAACATCAACACGTCTAAAGATATGACCACTTATGTCAATATATTTTACTCAAAATAAAGATAATTTTAATGTAAAGTGAAGGTATTTCTAACGCTGTGACACGATTTGAACAAGACACGATAACGACGTGGTTTCGAATCGTGTGGAATCTGTGTTTCCATAGAGAATAACCGCCCTAGTGATAGACGGACAAACAGACAGATGGACAGCGAAGTCTTAGTAATAGGGTTCGCTTTACCCTTTAGGTACGGAACCGTAAAAAACTGTCTACTGTCCAAACCATTTCTAAGGTTTATACACAGCAGTGTACGTTATGCGTCATCTTCACAGAGCAAAAATAAAACCGCTTTGCCTCTAGATGCGAAGCTTCATTTGTTTCAATGCTCTGTGGTTATTTTGTTGGTAATGGTGATGATGGTGGTGATGATGATGATGATGATGATGATGATGATGATGATGATGATGATGAAAATAAACCTTTTTATATTCCAGAACGGACTCACACCTCTCCACATGTCCGTTCAAGGCGAACACGTGGAGACGGCCAAAGTTCTTCTGTCAGAGGGCGCTCCGATCGATGACGTCACCGTCGACTACCTTACTGCACTACATGTGGCGGCGCATTGTGGCCATGTCAAGGTAAATTGAACTTTAAAGCTATTCTGTTAAGGTGTCACCTTAACCGCCACTTTGGACGCTTATCATAGGAGTCCATAATAGGCATGATGACTACTATTAAAAATGAACAAGCAAATAATACTTCCTTATAGAAGATTAAAAATAAATGCAATAATTGAAAAAATAAGTAGTAGTGTGCATACACTACTGTGTTCCGGTTTGAAGGGCAGTTTGTAGCTAGTGAAATTACTGGGCAAATGAGACTATGACCTGATTATACAGTGTAGTAATCTGATTACTAGACTGTGTGATGTCTCAGGATGACGTGCGCAGTGCAGTGTCACGCGAAACTTTATTATTTTAAAGTTCCGAGTGACACTGCAACTGTTATGGGCGGCCGTATCGCTTAACATCAGGTGAACGACTAGCTCGTCACGTCATTCATTCACATAAAAAAAAAGAAACGGTAAAAAAGATAATCGGTAAAAAAATCACGGAGTAATAAGCTTTTAAAGTTTCTGTAGGGGGCATCTCCTGTCCCTTTCTCGCGAAACAGAACGCCTCCACAGGTACTATGAAAAATCCACCTGTGACGTCACATGCCAAAGATATTTTATGTAAAGCTACCATAGTTTAGTAATGAGGTACTATGACGACATTGCTCTGATGTCACTGGCCGTTTGAGCTATCTCTTTCTATTCCGGTTTTTAAAATGCTTGTAACTTTGTCGTTTTTTGAGATATTTAATTTTTGTTTTTACAAATGTTTATCTTTTGGGGAATATTTTTAATTTATGCAAAAAGAAAATTTTAGTCATCATACCTATTTGTACGTTTGACAGGCGGCTTGGTGATTGCAGAAGTTTTTAATGTACCGAGGAGAATGCTGCCAATTCCCTGGATATTCCCTTAGCTGGTCCTATTGACGGGCCCAATAGCTCAGTTGGTAGTATCCCTGCCTTCTGAACTGAGGGCTGTGGGTTCGATTCCTACCCGGGAAAAACATTTGTGTAATGAACATAGATGTTTGTTCTGCGTCTGGGTGTTATATTGTATTCTATGTATGTATTTACAAACAAAAAAGTATATAAGTATATTATCAGTTATCTGGTTCCCATAGTACAAGCTATGCTTAGTTTGGGGCTAGATGGTGCTGTGTGAAATGTCCACACATATTTATTTATTTATTTATTATTTATTTATTCGCAAACCGGGGACACACTAATACACTAAATACAATTATTTTGTTATTTTATTATTATTTAAACTGGAACCGGAAGACGCATCATAGGCCGGCCGGCCACTAGTTGGAACGACGACCTGGCGAGCAGCCGCTCAAAGTGGCTTATGGGGAGGTCTATGGTCGACAGTGAATGCCTTCAGGCTGTTGTTGATGATGATGATGATTATTATTTTCAGGTAGCAAAGCTTCTTCTAGACCGAAACGCAGACGCGAACGCTCGAGCACTGAACGGGTTCACTCCACTACACATTGCTTGCAAAAAGAACAGGCTCAAAGTTGTCGAGTTGCTACTCAAATATGGCGCGAGTGAGTACAAACAAACGCTATTATAGTTATAATAATTTTATAATAAGCTTACTTCTGCTGGATTTTAATATTTTTTGTTTTCTCGCTCTATACACTAACATTAACATACAGTAACATTCGGTTCGACCCCAAATGACCGGCGCCTTATGTAATTTACGGACGAATAGCAGACGAATTTATCGAGAGGAACAACTACCGGAAATTTTACTTTAATTAATCACATATAAATCCTGTACTCCTAGTACGAGTTTCGAATAGTTTCGATAGTTTACTAAAACTTGATTCGTTTACGTTTTCTCCCTTTTCTCCCATACATTTGTCTGCAGCGCTCCTAGCAGACACGTTAGTGAACTAAAAATGGCAGTACAAATTTTAAATGGATTCGCGCGTATTCACGTATTAGAAAACTCGTACTAGGTGTACTGATCTCACAGTCTAGTAATCTACGATACACGTTGTACTACGTATTAGGCGTTATAATAGTCTTGTCGCGGTCTCTGACGAGAATGTGTTGGGAAAATGATGTCGGCTTTGGATGTCGCAGTGCACGTGCTAGATGGGCTGGGCTACTAGCCTATTACACGAGAAAAGATGAATTAATTTCCTATTTTGAAAGTTCGTCTTAATTTTCAGCCGTGTGTTGCCGGATTGTAGCAACTTTTTTAGCCTAAATTTATGTTATGACAGTCACCAAATTTAAATTGAGCACGTATGATGTTAGCCCTAATTAGCTGTCTGAGCGTTTCTCTCTAGATAATTAACTATGGCATTGTCTTTGGGCCACTTGAAGCAGCGCTCCTAATATTTCGTTTTAAATTACTCTACTAGATTTGAAATAAAGCTGCTTGCCACATTGCTCGATGGCGGTACTATCGATAAACTTAATGTAGTATCCAATGGACCTGTGAATACTTGATTTTTGGTATCAGTACCCCTAGTACGAGTTTCGATAGTTTACTAAAACTTGACTCGTTTACGTTTTCTCCCTTTTCTCCCATACATTTGTCTGCAGCACCCCTAGCGGAGAAGTTGATGAACTAAAAATGGCAGTAGAAATTTTAAATGGATTCGCGCGTATTCACGTATTGGAAAACCCGTACTAGGGGTACTGGAGCCTTATTACGAACTCCCTGTATCTAGGAACCCAGAAACTACGAGGGTCATGGTTCCACAACATCCAGACACAATGCTTATTTTCGGTTTTGTCCTGGCAGGTAAGTCAGCAACGACGGAGTCAGGTTTGACCCCGCTTCACGTGGCGTCGTTCATGGGCTGCATGAACATAGCGCTGGTGCTGGTGGGCGCGGGGGCCGCGGCGGATGCGGCCACGGCGCGCGGGGAGACCCCGCTGCACCTGGCCGCCCGGGCGCACCAGACTGATCTCGTTAGGGTGCTGCTCAGGAATAATGCTAAGGTAACCTGGGCTCTACGAGCGATGTGGCCTGCCCATTGCCATTTCAACTTGCCAATCCTAACTGACAACCGATGGGGAAGAAAGGTTCTCGAGTGGCGACCACGAACTGGAAGACGCAGCGTAGGCCGGCCCCCCACTAGGTGGACCGACGACCTGGTGAAAGCCGCGGGGAGCCGATGGATGCAGGAGGCGAGCAGCCGCTCTAAGTGGCGCTCCCTGGGGGAGGCCTATGTTCAGCAGTGGACGTCTTCAGGCTGTTAATGATGATGATGATGATGATGAACCTGGGCTAGCACGGACTGTAGACAAAATTTTCTTTCCCGGTTTTATGTCACTTTCTTCATACAGTTGACTTGTCAAGTGGAGTAAAACGGGTGGGACACAATTTTGTCTACCGTCCGTGCTAGCCCGTCTGGAGCATTATCTCAGTTTGCATTATAGCCATGTCTCCTACATCTGGCCGCCAGGGCGCACCAGACTGATCTCGTTAGGGTGCTGCTCAGGAATAATGCTAACGTAACTAGGTGGACGGACGATCTGGTGAAAGCCGCGGGGAGCCAATTGAACAGGAGGCGAGCAGCCGTTCAAAGCGGCGCTCTCTGGGGGAGGCCTATCTTCAGCAGTGGACGTCTTCACGCTGTTGTTGATGATGATGATGATGATGATGAGGGAGCTGATGGATGCAGGAGGCGAGCAGCCGCTTAAAGTGGCGCTTACTGGGGCCCTATGTCCAGCAGTCGACGTCTTCAAGCTGTTGTTTACGTTTCACACAGGACTTAATCGATAATCGATGGGAGGATGGTTTTAGGTTAGCTTCGTCGTGGAACCCAGTGTTAGGCATGTGTTTGCATCGCGGCTTACGTTTGGACAAATCTGATACTGTTAGTGTTGTGTATCGTGACAAATAAACGTATGTTTACACCATCTGAATTGAAGAGTTGAAATGGCAATGGGCGCACCACATCGCTTGTGGAACTGACAACCGATTGTGAAGATATGTTCTCGAGTGGCGACCACGAACCGGAAGACATAGTCTTGGCCCCCCACTAGGTGGACCGACGATCTGGTGAAAACCACGGGGAGCCGAAAAACAATTCGAAGGTGAAAATAATAATTTGTTAATGTAAAAATGCAAATGGCTATCAACGGTTTACTCGCATTTGATCCCATTCGCCTATGGTCACGCTTTTCTTAATTTCAGGTGGACGCAAGAGCTCGTGAAGAGCAAACGCCTCTCCATGTTGCTGCGAGACTGGGACACGCAGATATTGCTGCACTTCTCTTACAGCACGGCGCTGACGTCACCGCCACTACTAAAGACAAATACACACCATTGCATATAGCTGCTAAGGAGGGTAGGTTTAACTTTTATAATTCACGTCATGTTACAATAATCTGGGTATAGATGGCGCAATGTTACTATGTGTTTCGAGGCTATTAAACGTTCAAAATTATTTAATTTTTTTATGGAAGCTGGCATTATTATCTCACCGCCATTTTATTACCCAAATCAAATAATTCTGCTCGGGAGTCTTAGAATAAAATTGCGAAACATATACCACAAAGCTTTAACTCAACTCACAGCCTTACATTGAGTATAATCAGCTTCCACTACCACCTCTACCGTAGACATAAAACTGCATCCATAATTTTTTTTTATACCATCATCATTTCACAGGCAAAGAAGAAGTAGCTGGCATCCTCATAGACCACAACGCACCAATCGAAGCAGAGACCCGTAAAGGCTTCACTCCACTGCACCTCGCGGCTAAGTACGGCGATATCGGCGTCGCGAGGCTTTTATTAGCTAGAGGGGCACAACCCGATGCTCCGGGCAAGAGCCACATCACTCCGCTACACATGGCCACGTATTACGGACACCCGGATATAGCGCTGCTTTTACTGGACAAAGGTATTTAGATTTGTATTTTTGATAGAACTTGCGAGAGTAAAATTAAATGAGTATTCGTGAATGAATGTTTAATACAACGCCATCTAGCACCAAATTAAGCAAATCTTGCATTATGATTGGTATTCTATAGAAGATTATTTATTTTTTTATTATTAAAAATGTTATCGATTTAATTAATAATTCTTGTATTTTCATTGTGTATACTTACTTGTCATGTTTAAATCTAAACGTTATATTTTATGACTACATCAGAGGTATTAATTATCTCAGATGACTTAATTAATATTTAACGATATGTGATCACTTGATCAGTCATGGCTAAAAATTATGGCAGAGTATAAAGTATTTACCTATTTGGTTTTGGGACAAGTGCAGCAGATACTAGCAGTCTCCTGCCCCATACAAAATTGCACCATGCCCTTCAATACAGTTTCAAATTCAATGAACTTCAAAAAAGTCTATGGAACCTAGCTTACTAAGTTCCCATCACTAGTAAATTAGGATTGTGACACATATGTACAACTTTTTAAATTCTATTTAAGTACTTAGTACTACGATGTGCATGAGCTCTTCACGTATTTTTCTTATCACCAGTTTTTCAATATCACCTAGAAAAAGAATCCATTTTATCCCCATTATTATACAAAATTTATTTAGCACTAAGTATTTATAAACATACTATAAGTCTCTATAAAACCACATAAAAAAGTATAAAGTACTTCAAGATTGTTTACTGAAAACACTGGATAGTTTAAAATCTTAATAAGATCATGATTTGGCAACCTGATTTTTTTTACATGTTTAAGTGTCAGCTAACGATCGATCTAAAGATAGCCTATTGAGGTAATCGATGACGTAGGTATTGTATGTATTTGTGCTGTGGGATCTCGCACTATATGGGAACCAGACAACTGATAGAATTTTTGTTTGTAAATTGATTACGCTAATCAGATAAAACTATAAATCATAAATCTTAGCTAAAATCTGCACTCTATTTCCAAAGTATTTTGCACCACCACAAGTATTCCTACATAGTTATGCCCCAACTACCACTATAACTGCTAGATTGTACAGTATTTTACCATTTTGTACCGTACGCTAGTGATATACTGTACAGTATGTGTACCATTTTGTACCGTACGCTAATGCTAGACGACAGTATGATGTATAGGATTTGATACAGTACCCTAGTGGTACAGTATGTATGCCATTTAATACCATACGCTAATTCTATACTGTACAGTATGTTTACCATTTTGTACCATACGCTAGTTCTATACTGTACAGTATGTATGCCATTTTGTACCGTACGCTAGTGCTAGCCTGTACGGTATTATACCATTTTGTACCATAGGTGCGTCACCACATTCGCTGGCGAAGAATGGCCATTCAGCGTTACACATCGCTTGTCGGCACAACCATCCGGACATTGCGTTCGCTCTGCTAGAGCACGGTGAGTTTTGACCCTTTTTTCACCAAAAGTTATTTGCACCTAACACTAAACTTGATTCTCGTTTTCACCGATACGTAAACTAAGGTAAGAGAGAGAAAGTTAAAATGGGCCTCGTTCTTTTTTCAGTGCTAAAATGTTTCAATGAACGAATTAATCATTTTCATCCATAAACACTTCAATTTGCTATTTTGTAAAAGCAATTTTTTTATGTAACCGTTTCAAAATGACTTCCAATTCTGATGTAATCCATGCTTCAAAACAACAAAGCGATATATACACAAATTTAAAAATATCATTAGTTCATTCATTCAATCGTTCATTCTAATATTGGACAGATGCGGACCCAGGCGTGAAGTCTAAGGCAGGGTTCACTCCACTCCACATGGCGGCACAAGAAGGGCACGAGGATTGTGTGGAGATGCTGATCGAACGCGGAGCTGATGTCAATGTACCCGCTAACAACGGTAACACCTCCCTTCTTGATGAAAATAGTATAAAAATTGTAGTTGTAAACATGAGTAGGGATACTTTTTTTTTTAATTTGGCTCCACACATAGTGTATTTAGCCAGTGTCAAGTATTATATTTTCATCGTGTTATAAAATATTTCACGCAAAGTCATGTCCTAGTAGTCATAGTCCAGTCTAAGTCAGGTAGTCACAGTCCAGTCTAAGTCATGCTCCAGCAAAGTGGTGGCAACTTTACTAGAAGCTTCTATGGAGTTTTGGAAGCAACACGAAAAATCACGTTTCACCACATTATATCACCTGCCCTCACTCATGCTCGTAATTCAGCACTTAATGCGTAAAACGCCACCAATTTTACACATTAACACTGGAAAAAGCAAAAGTTTTGAAAAATAATACAATGCAACGACGTGAACTTTTCCGCGTTCCCGCCAAAACTGTAGGGATACTTAAATGATGGAAAAAATACTTACGTCCATCAGTAAAGTTTGACAGTTATTTATTTATTTATTTATTTATTTATTTATTTATTTATTTCATGGAAAATGGAAAACAAACAGCTTAAAAACGTGTACTATAGCTCAAAACATGTTAACAAACAAGCCTTTAACAGTTTTCACAAATAGAACATTATTTACAATCCAGTTGAACTTAATGATTGAATTAGTAATTATAAGTACTTATTAACGTAATATCGTATCGTATAAGTTCGAGCTATCCCAATAACAATGCTTTTGGGTACGTCTTAGGAAATTAAGTGCGAACTTAGGCCTTAACTGTCTAACTTTAATACAGACAGGCAGGCATTCATTGACGAAGTAATTTGAGATTGACTCAACCGATATAGTGAATAGAATAGATCGGAAAATCTGGCGTATTTAGTGTGAAAATCCCTGAGCACAAAGGTATGTCATAGTGGCTCTATGGGGGAGGCCCATATTCAGCAGTGGACGACTTCAGGGTGTTGATGGTGTTGATGATGTTGATGAGAGGGATAAGTGTGAACTTCGGAGCTCAAGTTTAAGTGCTGATGGGCATAAATATTGATTTGTGTCACCATCATCATCATCGTCATCACTAACCTATTCAAGTCTACTGACGGTAGGCCTTCCCAATAGCACGCCACTGAGCTCAGTATTCATATCTGCATCCAGTCACTACCCGTTTTTAGCGCAAGTCGTCACTCCACCTAGCCTCCACTCAAGAACTTGCTGTAAAATGTCATAGTCAAATCAAATTCAAATTTATTTATTTGCTATAAGTTTGGGTACATGATTTCATAAGTAGATTATAATATAGTGTACATCCGCATAACAGCTTACAGCAACTTTATGCGTTTATTAAATTAGTTGTGATACCTTCCTAGGTTTAACTCCAGTCCACCTAGCAGCATCGGAAGGCCGCACGGCCGTCCTGAAAGTCCTCCTCAGCAACGGAGGGCAGTGCTCGGCGCGCACCCGCGACGGCTACACGCCGCTCCACGCCGCCGCACATCACGGCCACCACGCCACCGCGCGCGCGCTCCTCGCCGGGCGTGCTGACGTCACCGCTCGGGCGGCACACGGGTACGTTACATCACGGCCACCACGCCACCGCGCGCGCGCTCCTCGCCGGGCGTGCTGACGTCACCGCTCGGGCGGCACACGGGTACGTTACATCACGGCCACCACGCCACCGCGCGCGCGCTCCTCGCCGGGCGTGCTGACGTCACCGCTCGGGCGGCACACGGGTACGTTACATCACGGCCACCACGCCACCGCGCGCGCGCTCCTCGCCGAGCGTGCTGACGTCACCGCTCGGGCGGCACACGGGTACGTTACATCACGGCCACCACGCCACCGCGCGCGCGCTCCTCGCCGGGCGTGCTGACGTCACCGCTCGGGCGGCACACGGGTACGTTACATCACGGCCACCACGCCACCGCGCGCGCGCTCCTCGCCGAGCGTGCTGACGTCACCGCTCGGGCGGCACACGGGTACGTTACATCACGGCCACCACGCCACCGCGCGCGCGCTCCTCGCCGAGCGTGCTGACGTCACCGCTCGGGCGGCACACGGGTACGTTACATCATCATCACAACCCGAGGACGTCCACTGCTGACCCACAGAGCGTCACAGAGCGTTACTTCGTAAAAAATAATGTCATTATCATTACCATCATCAACAACAGCACGAAGACTTCCACTGCTGAACATAGGCCTCCCCCAGAAAGCGCCGGTTTGAACGGCTGCTCGCCTCCTGCATCAATTGGCTCCCCGCGGCTTTCACCAGATCGTCGGTCCCTCTAGTGGGTGGCCTACGCTGTAGATTCCGGTTCGTGGTCGCCACTCGAGAACCTTTCTTCTCCATCGGTTGTCAGTTCTACAAGCGATGTGGTCTGCCCACTGCCATTTTAAGTTGCTAATTCGAGCTATAATCGATCAATTTAGTTCTCCTGTGGATCTTAGCATTTCAAGTATGTGATACTTGACTACTACTAAAAATGTAAAAACCAGTAAAATCGGTTTATTAATCACAGAATAACAGTTCCTGGAGGGCGCATCTCCTATCCCTTTCTCGCAAAACGTAGAGCTACCACAGTTTAGTAAAGAGATATGACGTCATTGCGTGCTATATCCTATTTTACATTGATGAGCTAATGGCTGAGAAATTGAAGGTAAAGCATCATCGCTTAGTATTTCTAAGGGTTTGGGGGAACAGTTAAACGATTGAGAGGTTGATTAGGGAGGGACTCATTGACCAAAATATTCCTAAGGGATTTGAGGGATTGAGAGAACCAAAGCCTAAGTAGTAAGTTTCTCCTCAGGTTCACTCCATTGCACCAAGCGGCACAGCAAGGCCACACACTCATCATTCAGCTGTTACTGAAAAACGAGGCTGATCCTAACGCACTCTCTGCGGTAAGTGGTTTTCGGAGTTCAGGGTAAATTAATATAATATAGACATATTACACAGCGCCATTAAGCCCCAAAACTAAACAAACTTATAGGAACGAAATAACGATAGAATACTAATACACGCTTTGTTTGTAAATACACAGAATATTTGGCTGCAATCGATGTTCGTCAACAAAAATGTTTATCTTGGGTGAGAATCAAATAAAGTTAAGGAATCAAATGAATAAAGCTAAATAATCTCATTTCTTCATGCTCTATTCGTTTCTGTTATTTTCCATCGCAATCTGACGCTATAACATAGCATGAATGGTGTCTGGTGCGATAGTATTCATGTTACCCTTCTCTCTCTAGGAAATGACGACACTATGGCCTAGCATGCGCACCGCGAGAAAACTTGTCGTCGCTGTCAGAATGAGACGCACTTAGGCACTACCATAGTCTTGTCACGGTCACTCACGAGATAAAGTGTCGAGAAAATTTTGTCGCGGTGCGCATGCTAGCCCGGCCTGAATAATAGAGCAGGATAGAGTACGAAAATGTACGACTCCAAGCTGTCAGCTTGAATGAGCTTGAAAATGAGAGTAAAAAAGCGTTAAATATTGATATATTTGTACAGAACGGTCAAACAGCGTGCGCGATCGCCGACCGGCTTGGATACATTAGTGCAGTCGAAGCTCTGCGACCGCTCACCGAAAACACGCTGAGTCAAGCTGTTGGCGATACTGGTGAGTTACAGCAATTAAATGGGATTTCATCATCAGCCCGTAGATGTCCACTGCTGAACAAAGGCCTCCCCCTAAGCGCCACTTTGAGCGGCTGCTCGCCTCCTGCATCCATCGGCTCCCCGCGGTTTTCACCAGGTCGAATGGGATTTATTAGGCCTTAATAAGTAATTCGGCGGACAGACCTTTTAGGAATAAGTCATTAGACGAATAGGTTTTTTTAGGAGTAAATCATTTGCCGAATAGGCCTTTTCAATTTAAGAATAAGTTAATTGGCGAATAAGTAAGCCATTTTGCGAATAGGTGTAATTACGACTAAACCATTATTTTTCTTCTCTTGTAAGCAAGTGGTCAGCTTTGTGTCACAATTTTGAAGGGTGCCCAAGGGCTTCTGATTTGGTTGGCCAAAAAGCCAAACCAATTTTTCTTTATTTATGTTTAGTACACTCAAAAATAAAAGACAGGTGTTTAAATCAATAAAAATTTGTGGTCCGTTCACAAATATCAAATATGTGATCGTTTTTATTTGCACGATTACTAATAGTAACAAATAACACTCAGTGGTATCAGTCGTACATGGCATATATTTCACAAATCATGTTTACCGTCACCAGTAGGTATTTACTTAGTTTTTATTTTAACAACCTTGCTATCACGACATGAATACAATGTTTATGCACACGTTATCAATCTGTGTGGTGTTGTCCGAATTATAATTATAAATGTATCTATAGAACTAAAGCGCTAGACGTGAAAGCCGTACGTACATTCGAATAAACAGCCATGCAAAAGTACTACATTACTGCATTACTTTTATACAAGGTGACCTTGAATTGGTATGTTATGCCGAAAGGAGGTAAATCTACACCTCAAGGTAGAAAATGTTACTATTTTACTAAATTAATAGTTTTTCATTGAAGAAATGCCATGTAAAGTTTACGTTCGAAAACAGCCTTAGCGCTGCTGGGTGGTTAAACTTCGTCCTTGACCGAGTGCACATAAATGAGTTTAACGACCTGCGTTCAGAAATTAATTTATAGTATCTTGTTAACTCTCGTAGCGATCGCACGTGCAATTTTGTGAGTGGATTTATTTTTTACCATGAAAGTTTGGAAACACCCAGTTTCAAGTAAGGCTCCCACAACTTTAGGGTATCATGGTCCCAGTCCTCTCATTTCGGGATAAAATACCAATTCAAGGTCACCTTGTAGAGGTATATTAGTGTACAAGTGAAAATAGGGATTGTATTTCGCAAATAGTATCGTTACGTTAGTAATTCATTTACATAAACCTAGGCCATTCTGTGTTTACAAAGTTCCCTGCTCTACATTACTTCAGTATTAGATGTGGGTGGTTAAACCAAACCCGTGTTAAATCTTTGATCTATAACCGTGGCTGTTCGGTCTCGGTGCGCAGGCGCGACTAAATTTAATGATATCCATCAGAACTCGCATAAATTGGAAAACTGGACACCTGCCAGCCCGAGCTGAACAGTGGCTAGTGCTATTTTATGTGAATATTGTTTTGTTACGAAGTATTGGGGTTTACTTTAGTCGTTTCCAATAGGCATGATGACTAAAATTTTTTTTTGCATAAATTATAAATATCCTTCAAAAAATAAACATTTGTGAAAACAAAAATAAAATATCTCAAAAAACGACAAAGTTACAAGCATTTTAAAAACCGAAATAGAAAGAGATAGCTCAAACGGCCAGTGACGTCAGAGCAATGTCGTCATAGTACCTCATTACTAAGCTGTGGTAGCTTTACATATAATATCTTTGGCATCTGACGTCACAGGTGGATTTTTCATAGTAACTGTGGAGGCGCTCTGTTTCGTGAGAAAGGGACAGGAGATGCCTCCTATAGAAATTTTAAAAGCTTATTACTCCGTGATTTGTTTACCGATTTTACTTATTTTTTCAATTATTGCATTCATTTTTAATCTTCTTTATGAAAATATTATTTACTTGTTCATTTTTAATAGTTGTCATCATGCCTATTGCGTGATTTTTCGCGGCTTTGCAGAGGCATACACCAGGCCCCTCGCTAGGAAAAATCTATAAATAACGCCCAGCGATACATTACACCTGGACCCTAAGTAGGATTCCCTGTATCTAAGGACCCAGGAAGTACGAGAACCATAGTCTCACAACACCCAGACATAGAACAAGAGTTGAGTTGAGTTAGAGTTGAGTTGAGTTAGAGTTGAGTTTGCTTGCACATAACAGAGGCTGTCAAAGGTATACTGATGACCTGATTAAAATCGTGGGGAGCTGTAAAATGCAGTACGAAAGCAAATGATGATATTGGTGTCGGGGTAGAGACATCAGTTTCATTTACTGGGCGGTTATTCTCTATGGAAACACAGATTTCCACACGATACAAAAACACGTCGTTATCGTGTCTCTTTCAAATCGTGTCACAGCGTCAGATATACCTTCACTTTACATTAAAGTTGTCTTTTTTTTGAATAAAATATATTGACATAAGTGGTCATATCTTTTGATGTGTTTATGTTTTGGAACGCGTCTCGGTAAAACATACGATTTTTGACAGTTCAAATCGCGCCAATTCCAAATTCATTTCGCGCGGTTTCGTTTTCGTTTCATAGAGAATACAATTTCGCAGATTTCTTATGTAAGACAAGGAATTCGCGTGGTTTCGAAGTAAGGAATCGATACGGAATAATGGCCCTGGTCCTGGTTTGCGAATTGGATCACCCCATCTCTTCCCGCCCGCCCGATGGGGAAGAAAGGTTCTCGAGTGGCGACCACGAACTGGAAGACGCAGCGTAGGCCGGCCCCCCACTAGGTGGACCGACGACCTGGTGAAAGCCGCGGGGAGCCGATGGATGCAGGAGGCGAGCAGCCGCTCTAAGTGGCGCTCCCTGGGGGAGGCCTATGTTCAGCCGTCTTCCGACGTCTTCAGGCTGTTAATGATGATGATGATGATAATGATCTCTTCCCGCCGGTGCCGTAAGAGCTGGCTAAGGGAATATCCAAGGAATGGCCAGCAGCATTTTCTTCGGCCCATTAAAATCTGCGCCTGCCACCCGTTATGGCAAATCCTCCCTATGAATAAGCGTTCAAAGTGGTGTCTATGGGGAGGCCTATGAGCAGTGGATATCTTCCAGCTGATGATGGCATTAGCCCCCAAGGTGATGACAATATTATTATATGTCAAAACCAAACCGTTTCCATGTAATGAATGTCAACACTCTACACTTGAGTCAAGTTATCCGAATTCATGAGTACATAACTCGTTTCCTGCAAATTACATCATCGATAATTATTCGTTGTTGCAAAACTTTAGCTAAGGTCAGCTATAATATGTAGGTTTGTAGAGGTATATTATTCATAATGAAATGACTATGGTATTCATTATGTATAATAATAAAACCCTGCCCATAATTACCTTTTAAAAGGGTTATGTTTTTCGCGCGAATCTTGTATGTATGAAATGTACCTAGGTATATAGGTACACCTATGAAACTATGAATGTACTTAGGTATGTTTGTAAATTTATTTATTTTATTCAATTCAATTCAATATGTATTTATTTCAGACAAACATTATCCATTTTTGTTAGTATAGCAGACTTAACCTATTATTAGTACTTGTTGGAGTTCATTTATTTAAGTTACTTTATAATATATTACATTATTATAATCATTTAAAGTTTAAATATATTGTAATCTATACCTTGACGTGATCTTCTTGTTAATTTCTCATTAACATCAGAGAATTACTTTGTTCATTTGTGATCCATCACTATTCCATCCATCCAAAGAACATATAACCACTACGTTTTAGTTTAGATCCATTCCGCACATTTTGAACGCATTTAGAATTTTATTTCTCACGTCATAAACGGAAATAGCATAGCCGTGAATTATCTGTATTTATTACTTCCCGATCCAATTCTGGTTGGTCTTGAACTTTTCTCATCGTGTTTTCTGCAAAATGCCAAATGTCAAAACTGGTGTTATTCCCACGTCGAATTTTACTATTGAATTTGACCTCATCGGTCGTACTCTTCTCGTTTTAAGAGCTCTATTATATTATAACTTGTCACATGTAAGGTGCATATGGCCATTTACCATTAGGCAAATCTTATTTACCCTGCAGAGCTAGTCTTAGCTATAAAAAACGAAAACCTCTTCTCTCAAAAATGCGTTTCGCCATGCTGGTGCCTCACAACAAAAAAAAGGTAGACAGAGAGAGAGAGAGAGAAAAGAAGGGTGCCTCAGAAAACCCCGTAGTTCCAAGATTTTTCCCACGACTTTGTAATGGCAGTTTTTTTATAACATGGAAAAGTAATCAAGCTGCCGGCCACAAGGAGAGCTTTTTATCAATTATTTTTTTGTCAGACTGCGTCATCGACATTCCAAATCGTTTTTCAGTTTCAGAATGACTAAAATATCTCAATAACCTAAGAATTCACAATAACAGCCTAGACGTCTACTGGTGTACCTTTGTACCTCCCAAACAGAGTGTCACCCTTTTACCAGCCAACCCAACGGCCAACGCATGCATACCTTTACCCCAGATAATATAATACCTACAGTACAGATGCCTCATCCCATACAACGGAATAACACGGGCTATTTTACGAATTATTTTATTTCTGCATAACGTAAGATTATCAAGCGACATTTATTGTGTGTTGGCGAAGTATTCGGCCAAATGAATGCACTGGACACTAACTAGTAACTCTCTAGACAGGATTACTACATTTTATTCAAGTTCGGGCTATTTTTCGTTTGTACCTGATGGGACCCCATGTCTTTACCAACTAACGTCAACGCCAATAGCCAACGCCGACGCTGTTGTAACCTCCTAATTTAGTATCTTTAGGTATATATAAATCCGTGTATGGATATCATTGAACGAGTTCTAATAGTAAGATTGGCTTGACTCACCATATAAAAACGTACAATGACCAACTAACCACTCGATAAAAACAAGCATAATAATATATTCTATGTTAGTACGCTTTATGAGTAATACCTTTGTTATAATATTGTGGTCAATAGAAATGACGCTATGTAAAGCAGCAATCGAGCTTTGTACAATCTGAGAGAATAGATAAACGGAAGCAGTTATGCATCTTATGGTTATCAAGGAAAAGAATTAGAAGAAAATTTGGAGTAGACATATTTTTGGAAAATAGGTATTTTTTTTTTTTTAAATCATTTAATTTAATTTATTTAAATCATTATTTACCTTATTCATGTTTAAGGACGCCGATAAAACCAGTTTAGGTAGGCTAGGATAAATACCTAATTAAACTCTTTATTGTAAATCACATTTTTTTCATGCGAATGAATTACATAATACTGAAACAATTATAAACACACACACAACAACAACTTAACAACTGAAATAATTATACAAAAACTTTATTATTTGATGCTAGTACACACAGATCCTATAAAATGGAACATATTGCAAAAATATCGTTATTAGAATTCTAGTTTGTCGGTCTGTTAATTTAGAATTTATTAAAACTTTAAAACTAAACCACTGCATGAATTTTGATTTTGCTGCTGACCTTTATGGTATTAAGATTCAAAATAATTCATCGATGCAAGAGTTTACGTACTGCTCAGACAAAGTACCGTACCGTATTAAATACTAAATGGGTTAGTACACTCAATATAGTATAGTAAACCTTATTATTTAGTATTCAAATTACTTGTTTGCTGACGTCACAGCACATGTGTTTACTAATATCAGAGTGTGATCACAGAATGTATGACACAACACTTGCTGAACATAGCTATGTCACCTTCAGTTAAATTTTGTTGGATATTAAAGAGTAACATACTACCTATCTTCTTTATGTATATGCATTTTATGTATGTGTGACGAATCGACAAAGGGTCATGCCATTATGGTCTAGCATGCGCACCACGAGAAAACTTGTCGTCGTTGTTAGAGTGAGACGCACTTAGGCGCTACCATAGCCTTGTCACGGTCTCTAACGAGAAAAAGTGCCCAGATAATTTTGTCGCGGTGCGCATGCTAGCCCGGATGGTCGTTTGTTCTCGGTTTGCGAATAGGACCACCGTAAGAGCTGGCTAGCATCATTTTGTGGAATCAGTCAAAAAGTATTAGATGGGATAGGGTTTGGGATTCGAATATTCGATGGAAGCCATTCGGCAAAATATAAATTGTAATTTAAGTAATTAAGGTACCTAATAAAGTGATTAAATAAATCTAAAATTCTAACTTATATGAACAAAATTGTGGAGAAAATAAACGATTGAAATTGACAATGCTTTTGTTTTTAGATAGGTATTTCTTGCGCTAAATATATTAAGCCTTAATATCTTCAACTAACAGTCATACCCGATTCAATCCTTATTGATCTTCATTTAAAATGCCCTTTGCATTCTCAGTAACAAGTGTAATAACGGAACGTAAACAAATGCATGGAATTTTCTGGATGAATATCAACCATGCAACGCATTGTGCATAAAAAGGAAGCCCAATATGCAACTACAACCGTTTACAATGCCCAAAAATTCATATGACATTGAGTTCAAATCAAATATATAACATAAACAATGTTTGATAAAACAGCATCCACTAACTAGTGTATTAATTACACTATGCTAAGCATGCTACTTCTCACTCTACACTAGCGAATTATGATTGTTGAACTTTTAAATCCATGTCTATAAAGTGGATTCGTATCATCAATCATCGTCTAGTAAGTCTAATACGTTCCCGAATGAATAAATAAAGAAAAATAAACAGATAATATGGCGACTTATTGACCAAAACTAATCTATTTTTTTTAAAACATAATATATTAGTAGCTGGTAGACACTTACCCCCATATTCTAAGACGTTACCTCGAGATTACTCCACTCGTCTCAATCTCGAGTTAACCTCATTTTTGTGTTTTGGTATTTTTAGTTGACAACAAATAATCAACTTAATCAATGCATTATTCATACGTGTCTAATCTTTTATTCCTATAATACTGCACAAATACCAAGTGTGGTCTATGATCTATGCTTTATACACTCGTATAGGTATACATCAGTATACATCTATTTTATCTATTACTGTAAGTTTAGGGTGACCATAATAATAATGAAATCTTTGGGATAATTCTCTCTATCTCTCTCGTGTTTTCTCTCTTTATCAAATTTCTTTATTATACTAGAGGCCCTCTTTCCCGTAGACATTCCTAATTTCCGGGATAAAAAGTAGTTTAAGCTGTTTTCGGTAGCGTAAGCAATCTGTGTTTCCTATATTATTAAATGATTATCATGTGTTTTATTTATTTTAGTTCATCTGATAACTGAATAAAAAAATTTGGGTCTCTCTAAGACTAGTGAATAGGCTTGTCACAGGTCAACGTGCTAATCCTTCCACTTTATCAAGTGAATTACAGTCAACCGATGTCCTATCCGTACATAAAAAACTAAGTAGTAGTAACTCAGGTGTTTTTAAAGTAATGTAAATCAATAATCCTTAAAAATAATCATCACTTAATTTTCATCATAATAGAAACATAAAGTACATACACAGCAACGGGTGCATTCGTTTATAAGAACTTGGCCACGACCGCAGAATTTCATTCTAGTATGCATGCGCCGGCGCATCTCATTCAACGCTGTTATCTAATCTACCCACAATGTCACAACAGTCACTGTGCCATAGGTACACTGTGCTCCGGTACTATTGCCTATTCTGTTCTAGGCGGTGTTTGTTTATTGTTTTTGATAGCTTCTAATTTTTTGAACTTTGATTGTTTTTATTTATTGGGAAATGAGAAGAGGAAGTCGTGATTACATGCGATGATAATAGAGTTGTCGTAACTTTGTATAGTTACTAAAGAACATTGTCTATAAATCCAGTTGACCAATAATACAACTTCCTCTCATATTAGCGGTGTATTTCAACCTCTAATCCTATGAGAGGAAACGGGACACCGAATGTGTCTTTTGTTCCATCCTGCTCTGTTCTTTGTAATTTCGTATGACGTCTAGTTCAGACGTCTAGTATTGCATACGAAATTCATAGGATACGGTGAAGCATAAAAAAAACATGGCGGATTCCGTCTCTACATTTGTTAAGTGTTTAATTAAGGTAAAAGCCTATACGCAGAACAATACTATTTTAATTAATTAAACTTAGTACTAGCACAGACATCGTTTTTGAACATAGTTGAAAACACACCAAACAAACAACATTGCCTGAAACCACTTGCTTTGAAATGCTTTGTAAAAATGTAGTTTTGGTTTTTAAATAATTTATTCTCAGAGCTTTCAGTACTCAAGGCATATTGTGTTGTTTAATAGGTACGTCCACCACTCGATGATTCGATATTCTTTCGTCAAAGTTTCAAGATTCAATTGAACGAGCAATATTTATTAGTTGAAGTCTGTGTCACTCCTCTGCAGCTGAGCATCTGCTGATAGGCTTATGTTACTATCTATATACCTAACTACAACAACGTTTTCAGACTGCTTTGTCCGAGATAACTTGTCAATAATATAATTATATCGATATGTCTTGACAAAGCGCTAGTATGTATTTTTCGTTTCATTTAAAGAAGCTTAAAAACACTGCATGAATTTTGATTTTGCTGCTGACCTTTATGGTATTAAGATTCAAAATAATTCATCGATGCAAGAGTTTACGTACTGCTCAGACAAAGTACCGTACCGTATTAAATACTAAATGGGTTAGTACACTCAATATAGTATAGTAAACCTTATTATTTAGTATTCAAATTACTTGTTTGCTGACGTCACAGCACATGTGTTTACTAATATCAGAGTGTGATCACAGAATGTATGACACAACACTTGCTGAACATAGCTATGTCACCTTCAGTTAAATTTTGTTGGATATTAAAGAGTAACATACTACCTATCTTCTTTATGTATATGCATTTTATGTATGTGTGACGAATCGACAAAGGGTCATGCCATTATGGTCTAGCATGCGCACCACGAGAAAACTTGTCGTCGTTGTTAGAGTGAGACGCACTTAGGCGCTACCATAGCCTTGTCACGGTCTCTAACGAGAAAAAGTGCCCAGATAATTTTGTCGCGGTGCGCATGCTAGCCCGGATGGTCGTTTGTTCTCGGTTTGCGAATAGGACCACCGTAAGAGCTGGCTAGCATCATTTTGTGGAATCAGTCAAAAAGTATTAGATGGGATAGGGTTTGGGATTCGAATATTCGATGGAAGCCATTCGGCAAAATATAAATTGTAATTTAAGTAATTAAGGTACCTAATAAAGTGATTAAATAAATCTAAAATTCTAACTTATATGAACAAAATTGTGGAGAAAATAAACGATTGAAATTGACAATGCTTTTGTTTTTAGATAGGTATTTCTTGCGCTAAATATATTAAGCCTTAATATCTTCAACTAACAGTCATACCCGATTCAATCCTTATTGATCTTCATTTAAAATGCCCTTTGCATTCTCAGTAACAAGTGTAATAACGGAACGTAAACAAATGCATGGAATTTTCTGGATGAATATCAACCATGCAACGCATTGTGCATAAAAAGGAAGCCCAATATGCAACTACAACCGTTTACAATGCCCAAAAATTCATATGACATTGAGTTCAAATCAAATATATAACATAAACAATGTTTGATAAAACAGCATCCACTAACTAGTGTATTAATTACACTATGCTAAGCATGCTACTTCTCACTCTACACTAGCGAATTATGATTGTTGAACTTTTAAATCCATGTCTATAAAGTGGATTCGTATCATCAATCATCGTCTAGTAAGTCTAATACGTTCCCGAATGAATAAATAAAGAAAAATAAACAGATAATATGGCGACTTATTGACCAAAACTAATCTATTTTTTTTAAAACATAATATATTAGTAGCTGGTAGACACTTACCCCCATATTCTAAGACGTTACCTCGAGATTACTCCACTCGTCTCAATCTCGAGTTAACCTCATTTTTGTGTTTTGGTATTTTTAGTTGACAACAAATAATCAACTTAACATCTACGCATAGATTTATATATATGTCTATGTTTCTACGTCTTTTTTTTCTCAAAAGAGAAAAGCGAATCAACTGTCAACTCAAGGTACGTCGCGATGTATTTTGAGGTTCCCTCAAAAAGTAGAAGTCAAGTGAAGGATTTTTGGAGAAATGTTTTTGGAATACGCGGGTTAATCACTTAATTAGTGTGGTGTTTCCTAACTCTTATTTTATTTTGGAGTTTCCATAATTTTAGCTGCATAGATGTTTAGTGTCAATAGTCAAATATAGGAGAAGCTGAATCTATAAGTATATCTAGTCAACGGTAATTTACATAGAACAGTTATAGCGACGAGCATTGTAAGCAAATGACATCAAAATATTTGCCGTAACAAAACGTCTTATATGTCAATGCATTATTCATACGTGTCTAATCTTTTATTCCTATAATACTGCACAAATACCAAGTGTGGTCTATGATCTATGCTTTATACACTCGTATAGGTATACATCAGTATACATCTATTTTATCTATTACTGTAAGTTTAGGGTGACCATAATAATAATGAAATCTTTGGGATAATTCTCTCTATCTCTCTCGTGTTTTCTCTCTTTATCAAATTTCTTTATTATACTAGAGGCCCTCTTTCCCGTAGACATTCCTAATTTCCGGGATAAAAAGTAGTTTAAGCTGTTTTCGGTAGCGTAAGCAATCTGTGTTTCCTATATTATTAAATGATTATCATGTGTTTTATTTATTTTAGTTCATCTGATAACTGAATAAAAAAATTTGGGTCTCTCTAAGACTAGTGAATAGGCTTGTCACAGGTCAACGTGCTAATCCTTCCACTTTATCAAGTGAATTACAGTCAACCGATGTCCTATCCGTACATAAAAAACTAAGTAGTAGTAACTCAGGTGTTTTTAAAGTAATGTAAATCAATAATCCTTAAAAATAATCATCACTTAATTTTCATCATAATAGAAACATAAAGTACATACACAGCAACGGGTGCATTCGTTTATAAGAACTTGGCCACGACCGCAGAATTTCATTCTAGTATGCATGCGCCGGCGCATCTCATTCAACGCTGTTATCTAATCTACCCACAATGTCACAACAGTCACTGTGCCATAGGTACACTGTGCTCCGGTACTATTGCCTATTCTGTTCTAGGCGGTGTTTGTTTATTGTTTTTGATAGCTTCTAATTTTTTGAACTTTGATTGTTTTTATTTATTGGGAAATGAGAAGAGGAAGTCGTGATTACATGCGATGATAATAGAGTTGTCGTAACTTTGTATAGTTACTAAAGAACATTGTCTATAAATCCAGTTGACCAATAATACAACTTCCTCTCATATTAGCGGTGTATTTCAACCTCTAATCCTATGAGAGGAAACGGGACACCGAATGTGTCTTTTGTTCCATCCTGCTCTGTTCTTTGTAATTTCGTATGACGTCTAGTTCAGACGTCTAGTATTGCATACGAAATTCATAGGATACGGTGAAGCATAAAAAAAACATGGCGGATTCCGTCTCTACATTTGTTAAGTGTTTAATTAAGGTAAAAGCCTATACGCAGAACAATACTATTTTAATTAATTAAACTTAGTACTAGCACAGACATCGTTTTTGAACATAGTTGAAAACACACCAAACAAACAACATTGCCTGAAACCACTTGCTTTGAAATGCTTTGTAAAAATGTAGTTTTGGTTTTTAAATAATTTATTCTCAGAGCTTTCAGTACTCAAGGCATATTGTGTTGTTTAATAGGTACGTCCACCACTCGATGATTCGATATTCTTTCGTCAAAGTTTCAAGATTCAATTGAACGAGCAATATTTATTAGTTGAAGTCTGTGTCACTCCTCTGCAGCTGAGCATCTGCTGATAGGCTTATGTTACTATCTATATACCTAACTACAACAACGTTTTCAGACTGCTTTGTCCGAGATAACTTGTCAATAATATAATTATATCGATATGTCTTGACAAAGCGCTAGTATGTATTTTTCGTTTCATTTAAAGAAGCTTAAAAAATTCCTACCTTAAAAATTATACCTGTTTGACCAATTTTTTACGTACCCCAATATGTAGGTATTATCAGAATTATGGGATGAATCGCTAAATCGGTGTGGACTTTAATCATGCTCCGTAAATATAGCCACGTCTAACACCCCGCCGGCAAAGACTTTAAATCAGTTGACTGCTAATACAGCTACATATCTGTCACTAAAAACACGCTAGTTTTAGTATATTGTACACGTGTACCGCCAATCTTTACTTTCAGATACATAGACATATATATAAGGACAGGCCTAATGACAGATTAAACCGTCGCTTCAAAGAGGGTGTCAATTTCACAGATTAACATCCACTAGCGCCCAGTCTGTGTTGGAAGTGAGAAGATATCGGTCGTGTGTCTCAAAGAAAATATGCCAAGTTGTGTTGTGAAGGGTTGCACAAACTACACTCTAAAGTGCAATAAAAAGAAATACAAAGTTTCTTACCACAAGTAAGTCAATATTTTCAATATTACACTCCGTTTTGTACGAAAATAATCGAATTTATATTTGGGATGATCATTGTAAACATAAACATTGACGGGCATAATGGCAGCGATAGGGCCGTTCTCATCGTAGTTCCTGAGTAATCTAAGAGATGGCGCTGACTTTTCCCCACACCATTTTGAGTAAATAAAATGTTCCTTCGGGCATATCCTGATATATAGATCTATGTTCAGATGTCATATTTGCAACATGTCTACTTTACCAATCACAGCAGGTGCGCCTTTCAATCTGAGCAGTGCAGTTTCCACGAACCTCGAGTTACTTGTAGCTTGACGTTAACTATCACAGAGATGAACAATTGTAGGCCACTGAAAATCTTAAATTATTTTTTTTAATTCTTGACATTGCACTGCTCATCCTGAGACATCACACAGCGCGCTGCAGCGCCCACAGCATAGCTGTTAATAATACGATTTCTAGGCTGAATTTCATAATATTATTATACCCAGTTATTTCACTAGCTATAATGCCTTGCAAACCGGAACCCAGTAGCACTAGCACATTTCTGCTGACTGGCGGTAGAATATCAGGCAAAGTGGAGGATTACCTCTTGCACAAGTCCTGTTCAACAGTATTTCCTAGATTATCGCGATTAAATAATGTTTTTAGTTCGAGTAAGTCCTGTGTGAAACGTAAAACTAAAAGTCCTACTATCTAACTAACTATGACTGGTCTCGTTATTTATGTTTCTACGGGAAAATCTCTCATTAGTCCTCCACTGGTTACTTACGTTATGGTCCAGGAGCTATCAATGCAGGGGACGTGTAACCTTGGCCACGTCAATTTCTGGCCTGCTGCCATTGTTTCGCAGTTCACCAACAAGCTGGGGTGAACCTTTCGTGTGTGTAACCTGTTAAATAAAACTTGTTGATCATTTTTTGTTTTTGACACGTATTCGCCGTATACTATTTTGAGAGGGTTATTAACGTTGTATCTGTGAATTGAAGTGTCGCCAAAATCTTAAAATAAATAATTTTTAAAACATTGCAACACACGGTTTGGAGGGTCGGGGATAATTATAGGGTTCATGTTGATTATGCCGATGCAGAAACCCTAACAACAATCGTAAGTACAAATACATAGTAGGTACCTATTCTCAGAGCTTCTGTGGTGTGGTTGAGCAGGTCGGCTCAAAACCTAGAGGCGACGCGTTCAATTCCTGCGACAGGACAAGTATTTGTGCACAAGGAAAAAAGCGCAAATACCTTGTTTTGTGTCTGGATGTTGTGGGACCATGGTCCTCGTAGTTCCCGGGTCCATAGATACAGGGAATCCTAGTTAGGGTCCAGGATCTATGTACGTGATCGTTGGGTGTTATTTATTTACAGTACCTACTATAGTCATAGATTACTGAATATGCTACTGCTATAGTAACTAGCTGTAACTGGCAGATATAGCATATTGAAGTATAATTAACGTTCCGCTCTACCTGTTTTGTGGGGACCGGACAGGAAGACGTGATGATGGGCTATGACCCCTCCACCAGACTACGGTATTTCGGACAGAACAATAGAACAACTTATAAACTTATAGTAGGCTTTTTGAGCCTTTACGCAGTGATTTTTGAAAGCTGTGTTTGGATTTGAATGTAAAGAGTAGGGCGTTAAACTACTTTGCTTTAAAGTTAATTGTCATTTTCCGCTGGCGAAAAAGTTATACGTGAAAGCGAGACAAGAGATGCGTAATTATTAATTAGGAGTTACCTACACGTACCTACGTACCTACCTAAGTAAATACTTAATGGACTGTTTTAAAATCGGTTAAATGGTTAGCTTTTTTCGCCAATGATTTCAGCACAAACAAAAATGTGAAGATTATTTCCTGAAAAATCAAAATTGGAAGATATCTCATTGCTCGGTTTACTTCGAAATGAAGTAAAATAACTACATTAGGCAAAGAATAAAAAATAAATACTTTTGTTTTATCCAATACTGCATGGTACACCAAACCGTAGCTTACAGACTTCAAAAATTCTTTTCTAAATTTTCCGGGATAAAAAGGACCCTATATATATATATATCTCGGTCCTAGCGTAAGCAACCTGTGTGCATTCAGCCGACTGCGGCGTGAGTCACACAAAATGATAGGAGGATAGGTAATATTAAGTAGGTATAGAGATCTCTAAAATTAATCATAACTTTGATATCAAAACCAGTTTTCCATGGAAGAGAGAGTAATCCCGTAATAAACGATGTTCGCCAGATGGCTGGTATTAGAAATTTCTGTTTAACACGGTATTATATTTTTAGAACTGGCAACACAGTTTCACTTGAATATTGTTGGTTTATAACATGGGAAGCCGATACATGCAGGAGTCGAGCAGCCGCTCAAGGTGGCGCTCTCTGGGGAGGCCTATGTTCAGCAGTGGACGTCTTCAGGCTGATGATGATGATGATGACAACAACATGGGGGTTGTCTTTACAAAGGCACAAATTTTAAGACTGTCAGCATTATAAATTCATAGAGAAGAATTAAAAGATTTTTATAATGCTAATTTGCTACAGACTTTAACTTCCAGTACTAGTGAGTAGCTAATTTTCCCACTTTCTATTTATGGTATTTTAGAATTAGAGCTTTAGTTACGGAAAATTCTTACTAGGGAGTAGGTAATGTTGTTTGTTTTTGTAGTTCTCATGGTGCAAACAACTGAATGGGTGAACTTCTACATAACTACATGTAACTTAATTTACTTCTACTTTTTACCTGTAAAATCGGAAAAGTTAGAAAACTGGTAAGGTTTATTGATATTGCGAATTTGTGACAAGTTGAAAAACTTTTAGGGAAGGAAAGAGAGACCCTCGTTGGTGAATGAGATAGCAATAGCGGCTCAATAGGTATCTATTTGAAGGGTTGGCTCTAAGGTCTACGAGCACCTATGGATCATTTTAACCATAACTTGTAATTCATGCTCATTATATTGTTTTACATTATGTATTATTAAATCATGGTTAAAAATAAAGAAACACGTGCCTTATGAAAAGCTTACAATGTAAAATCTATAGTGCAATGACGTCACATTCAGTCAGCGAATAGATCGAAACCCGTAATTTTGTTGTTTATGACTCGGTAGAGCTAGGAACATTAGAGAAGACTTTCTTCTTGTTTCTTACTTTCTTTTATTTTTCTTATTTTTTTCAAAAATAAATATGTGCAGACTGAATCTAGTTAAAATTCAAAAATACTTAAATTAATTACTTGCACTTTGCATATCCATGTAATGATTTTTTGGAATTATTTTATTCCAAAAGACTTAATATGTTTTTAATTTGTGAATTTTTATATCCTGTCTTCAATAGTTATGTTTTTACTTTAATTTAAAAAATTCAAAGCCAGAAGCTATTTTTAACTAGAGAGCTGTTACATTATGTTATTCCAAAAAAAATTTGAATGATTACAAATAAATAAAAAAAAATAAACAAAAAAAAAATAAAAATAATATAATAATATTTACGTTTTTAAGTCAGTTAAAGAAATCAAAGCATATTAATTCGTTAGAGCCAAGTACTATTTATCATTAGTCAGTGTCTTAAAAATTCACACTGTGGCATACGAAGCTTTAATGCGGCTTCTTGGTATACAGGTGTATTTTCGGTGCTCTATGAGACTTCGAGCTCTGTAAAAGTTTTTTTGCATGCAAACGCACGTGAGCCGGCTTCAATGATACAACAGCGGGCGCGCGGGCAGTCGCGTCGCGACCTCACTACGCTTATCACGACGCACAACACTACACAATTCAATTAACCAATATACTTAATCCAATTGGAAACTGACGACGCATTCCATTTTCAAACTTCAAAAAAGGACGCGGCTTCCTTTTCTCCGGCGGCCGTTAACTAGTGCGTCCATAATTTCGGAATTCGAGTGTATACGCTAACCGTCTCAATTATAGTGGTGCGAATTTCCGCGAATCTTCGGTGATGTAATATTGGATCGCAGAATAGTTCGTTTGTTACAAACCTCAGTGTTACAAACAGTGCGTTCTAAGAAGAAACTGAAAGTGTATTAGTGTCGCGCTAAGTGCGGAAAAGTTCCTGTTACAACACCCGGTATGTTTGATTTGTGATAACTAGATCAGATATGAAACTCCCTAATCCACTTGTTCCATTGTTATTAATTTTTCACGTGAGTATTTACGGAGTGCGTCGGTGGCGATTCGCCAAAATGTATTATTAAACTCTGAGGATGGAATTTTAATTTTACTCAGCACGGCAAAGTTAACGTTATTTATAGATGGTTTATGCATTTACTGGAGCATTATGGCTCGGGAAGTCATTATTTACTTTGGAGCTTGAATTAGAATTTGCGCAGCACATCGAAAACTTGTATCTTATGTACTTGTGTCAGTAATTATTAAACCTGACTGACAGATCTGGATGTCAACGGCCAGCCTTGAAGCCACTGCCAGAAACACTAGCTTACATTTTGTAGTGCAAGACATAGATAGGTAAATATAATAAAATCGGCCAAGTGCAAGTCAGACTTGCGCACAAAGAGTTCCGTAACATTATCTATAAAAGCGAGCAAAAAATCACGAGCCCCTTAAATATATATTTTATTCTGTTTTTTAATATAACTGTAACGATTGTAACATATAACTGTGTAACTGTTATAGCGGCCACAGAAATACTTCATCCGTGAAAATATCATCTGTCTAACTATCATTGTTCTTGAGATATAGCTTGGTGACAGATGGACGGACAGCGGGCGGCGTCTCAGTAATACATGTAATTTAACTCATTAGCATAAATTGAGCCCATGATAATACATCATTTATAGACGATTATAAAAGAGTAAAGAGTGAAAATGAAAATATTTTTATTGAAAATAATGAAGATTGCCGCGGCGCCTAACGCGGTTGGCACGGATGATTTTGATACATTTAAACGTTTTTATACCTTGTATGTACTAATTAAAAACAGTACTCCATTATTCCAATTAAATTTTGTATTGTAGCATTGGATTAGGTAAGTTATTCCATTTTTTGGCGTTATTATTATTAAAAATTACAAGGAATACGCCTCGCATCGATTACCAAGAAGTGGGGAACACACACACATGACTTGAGGACATGGGGACATTTTCAGTTATACATATAACTTATTGCACCTATACACCACTATATGCTATATGCATATACCTATATGCACCACTGTTGTGAGATGCCCGTCAGCAGAGTAGCAAAATGCATTCGATAAGTGTGTCAAATCGAACTATTGTATGTAAAACTAGCAAATGGAATCGATGTTTTGAATGACGCATTCGTATTTAAATCGATTCAAATATCTGAATCATACCGGAATACATAACTTAATGTATCTGAGCTACATCTGCGGATTCAATTATACGTTAAATACATATAAATGAAAGTAAATAATTAGATATACCTTGTTTGCCTTTACAAATAAGTTTGTTAATATTGAATATGGATTCTGTATTGGAGTTGTGGTTTACCGTGTAGTAATTAAACCAATATCCGTACAAGTAGTGAACACTGGTACACTTGCAATTGCAACACATAAAATATAAATAAGTTATCGGATTAAGTTCGTGTTCTAATACCATTAGACTTTACGCTGATAAAGTATAAATTCATGTATGGTCTGTTAAAATGGTAATCGAACTACCTACTTAATTTCTGGCGGCCTTTAATAGCAATTAGGTATCACAGTAAGCAGTAAATAAAAATGTACTGCCAACTTAATAAAACTTAAAAAGTCTGACCATGCCTGGAGATTGCATGCGTTTTGATGGTTAACATAGCTATGTCGTGATGTAATAAAGCCAGTTTGACCTCAAGTTTCGATGTGTATGTGAGTTATCTGTTATATGATAGAGGAACCTGTTCTGTCACTTGTGTTTATGTGGGCCGTTAAGTAACTACCTATATCGTTAGATGTCGGTTGAGGTTGAGCTACACGCCAGATCAAGCTTTAAATAATTTTACAGTAGTCGAGTAATACCTTTAGGTAAAGGAAAATGCATAAATGTAAAATGTATGTATTGGGATCAGGATAATCCATAATAATAGGTGAACTCTAGAAAATACTATAGACTGATAATATAGTATATACTATATTATAATATCAATCTATAGAGTTCACATATTTTATGCGGATGGAAACCCTTTTCGCCTTTAAAATAAAGTATCACAAAAGTATTTGTGATTTACAAGTATGACGGAACTGTACTAATTTAGTACTAAGTATTATGTGGTATGTCGGTGTTTTTAGTAATAATGATTATGGCACAAATTTAGAACATTTTCCACGCATGATGTTAAAAGTATGAATTCGACATTTGTTCGAGATGTTGTATTCGTTTCGTGAATCTACTCGTTTGTTTTGTAGACGCTATTTTAAGCTAAGGCCAAAAGGGCATCTATCCGCATAAAATCCGAACAACCTACCAAAATGATGCGATCACGTTCTTAGCTCGTGGAAGTGAATACGCTGTTTTCATACATTTACCTAACTTACCAAGAAGTTAAATATTTACGTAAATCTAACATAGCTGTTATTGATATGGCAAATATGAGACCCCACATGTGAATCCACGATACCGTACACATTACACATTAATAAGCGTTTTAAGGTAGGTATATTATATTAATAAAAAATGCACCAGAATATAGAACTACCTTTTTTAAGTCGTTTGAAAATGAATTTGAGAATGCTATTTTTACAAACACTTTTCGTCTAGTCCATTCGCAAATGGTGAATAAAATAGTTAATTTTGGAATGAACTACTTTCTTTTGAACGTAAACAAACAGTCTGCGCTGCGCTTTTCTTCAGTTTACTAACGGATAAGGAAGCCTTATCGATTCTCATAATCTTCGTGCTCTATTTGCTGTCAAGGTATTGGCATAGATTTACTTTTACAATGGTGGCACTGGCATCATAAACTAATGTTTGTTTATGCTTTGAACTTGAACTTTGAGGTTTTCTATAAAACTAAACCAGTTAATTAATGTAAGTAATCACAGGGAGTCTTAAAGATATCGGTACCTACTGCCACTGTCCATATAAACGATATGAATTTAAAAAAAAAGTAAGTTAATCAAATTTTTCATACAGATTTTACAGATTGCTTTACTACCGAGATCACTCCCTCGGATACTTTGTATCCCGGAAAGAGGTTCAGGGGGAAAAACAGATTACGGGTGAAACCGCGTTGTGCCTTTATTTGGCTTTAAATACGAGTATATTTATGTATTCTGTTAGAACGAACAGTATTAAGACTCGTTACAACTAATGACGTAGATAATAATACTAGTTTCCTCTCCGTATGTCTGATATCAGCTTTTCATTAATATAAAAACACCCAAGCACATTAATATCTGTATTTACGTAATAGTACCTATATGAGTATTATCAAATTATCAATATTGGCTTCGACACTTACGTTCTTTTAAATAAGAATTATGTTTACATTTTATTGAATCACATTCATTTTTTTTTTGTCAACCTTGTGTGTCCCACTGCAGGGCAAAGGTCTCCCCCAATTCCGTTCTATGGCTCTTTGACAAACCTTGAGTTTGGACTTCTGATACTCTGTCAGTGACCATGACTGAGCACCGTAGGTTACGACAGGCAAGATACACATATCGACGAGTCGGCGTTTTAGCGATAGTGGGAGATCACCTTTCATCAGTTTTTTCATGGACCATTAGTTTTTTAGGCGTTCTCGACGCGACGTTATTGTGTGTCACGCGAAATTTTAATACAGCTATTCTTTCGGAGTATCCTACAAACTCTATAATATTGTCTTTCCACTTTTTTGAGACCAGAAAACCGACTCCATGATGTCCACTAGATTCTCCGAAGTGATAGAATATACTACTATCGCGTTCCTCAGTTTCTTCGCCCTGTTTGCGTACCTCTGAAAGTCCTATTATGTCCCATTTAATATCTTTAATTGCATGTTCTAGTTCTGTTAAACGCTCGTCTTTCATCAAAGTCCTTACATTATAACTTAGAATGTTGAGCATATCGGAGTCCTTTAAAGCTTTGGCCGTAGTCGTTGGACGGTTTATCGACCTCACCCGGAGATTCTTAGCTCCCCTGACTCCAGTGCTATCACGGCGCCCGTCTACGCCGGCACTGCTGCTGGAGTCGCCGGGCACGTGGGGCCTTGGTATTATTGTCGTGTCCATTTTTGGGGGGTTTGGACCATAACCCGCCACGCTGGTCCATTAATATAACAAATAAATTATACGGGTAAATATCCCGTTAATAAACAATATGTTAGTAATGTTAGTTGACCATGGAAGTTTAAAATCTTATAAATATGATTAAAACAATGGTGGCACCGTGATGAAAGCGACATTGGTCATCCAGCAACCCACACTGGGCCAGCGTGGTAAATGATATCCTACTCTTTCCCAGCAGTGGGCGTAACCAATTAAAATAGTGGCGAACAGGAATGTTCACTATGTGGTATTTATTTACCAATTTCTTACGGCCCATCATAAGTAATCAATCATCGTAGAGCCACCATCGGCCATAGCATAGTATACGTTCTTATGACCTTAAAGCTATCTTGTAGTTTTATAATCTCAGTAGTGTTGCTTCAATGCACCGATTTAATTAAATTCGATTCGAGTATATTGTTTTGTTAACCTTGTTTAAAAACGTAAAGATAATTATTATAATAATTGAAATTATTGTGGTGTAATAATAATAATAGGGTTTCATAACGTATTAGAGCGTAAACAAAAGGCCACGAAATTATAATAACAACTTAAGTATAGAACAAAAAGTTACATTATCACCCACGTCATGTTGATTGACAATCCTTTGTAGAAAAACACCATACTGGCTGTTTTTTTTTATTACAATGACAGTTAAGTTGTTATCATTGTTTTGTTCCATGTTCTGGGAAAAGCCGCTAGCTCCGGAGATAATAGAGTTTGTTTTATTCATACAATTTTGGGAGCCTCTAGATTCATTATGATGTCTTTAAAAAAAGAATATGATTTATTTTGATTTGTCAACACTATTAAAAAGTCCTCTAACCGTTTCAGAATCATTGTCACCCTACATTATTTATTTATTGTACAGTGTTGGTACATACAGCATACAGTCATGTAGAATACATAGGAATGAAAAGTATGTACTTGATAATACACTGCACACTACATATTTACCTACACCTACATAAATTACTACCTACTGTATTCGCAACCACGAGCACGTATCTTTATTTTTATGGTATAGGTATTACTGACTGAATAAGTAAGTACCTAGGTTTTTTAATAAGTATTTACTATTTAAAGTACTTAAATATAAATATGAAGGTAAACGTATTGTAATGTATTATAGTGGTAAGGTCTACGTATTGTAACATTTGCAACGCCTTGTGAAACTGTTCGGTCACGAACACGAATCACATCACGGCTTCACCTTCCAATCATCGAAACAAATCGTAAATTCAACATCGCGTAAAGTTTACACTTTTTGGCCCACCGCTGGACAGGTGCCAACATAACAAAGTGGTACCATCATCATTATTTTTCCAAGCCCACCAACATCAGCATCGTAGAATTCGTGGATGAATGAATTTGTTGCGCTTTACAAGTTTACACGTGCGACGACTTAGTGCAAGCGTAGATGGCTAGATGGCGTTACTAGTATCAAAATGAATATTTTGTAAGATAATAAATTAATAATATTTTTATGGTTTCTTCTCGGGATTTTTCGGGATTCATTTAGTTCGTGTGTAAAAACACAGATGGTGCTACTAGTAAAAAAAAAAACAAAAATAATTTCACATATTCACATGCACAGAGCTATGAAACAAATGACGCTTTTTTTTTTCTTTGCTCTGTGTTCGCATGTTTACAATTTTGTGGTGATTTGGTGACGTCACTCTTCATAATCATCCATATTTCGCTTGTGAATAAATTACAAAGTGCGATGGCCGTGACATTGATCATGATTATCAAGGTCTGCATATTCCGGTCACCTACCCAACCGTAACGAAAGTGCTTACAGCTTTTATCTCGGCTACGGATATTATAGTTAATACTAGTACACTTACGTAATCGTTATGAAAAAAATTAGCAGGTCGTTTCGCTTGCAGAACCGACCACTGATGGAGAAGAAAGGTTCTCGAGTGGCAACCACGAACCGAAATGTGGTGTAGGCCGGTCTCTAAGTAGGGATCGACGATCTGTCAAAATAGCTAGCCTATAAAAATACCAGGGTAGTTCAGAAAATTCCTTGAAAGAAAGAAAAATACTAAGTACCTAGGTATACAAGGCCAATCTGTTTCTAAACACACCTTAGCCCATAACTTACTAAGCTGACCTCGGAAGCTTCTAACTGGAGTAAACCATTAAGAAAGTATGACGTCATTAGGTTATTAATAGCTCTGCTAGAAGATGACGTTACAGCACTAATCGAAGGTCCTATTCCTTCTTTAATAAGTACTAATATGGTATCGTTTTATCAAAGTCACAAATGTATTAGCACTTTTATTAAGATTAATGAGATAATTATGGCACAATAAAATGCTACTAAAAACTGTTATCATTTTCATCATCATCATCATCATCATCATCAGCAGCAGCAGCACAGCAGCAGCAGAAAGACGGAACATAGGCCTTCACTTCATACTAGAGTGCCACTTTGACCGGCTCTATTCATATGCTACATACACCACAGATTAAAAATGAATGCAATAATTGCAAAAATAAGTAAAATCGGTAAATAAATCACGGAGTAATAAGCTTTTAAAGTTTCTATAGGAGGCATCTCCTGTCCGTTTCTTGCGAAACAGCGCCTCCACATTTACTATGAAAAATCCACTCTTGACGTCACATGTCAAAGAAATGTATGTAAAGCTACCACAGCTTAGTAATGAAGTACTATGACGACATTGCTCTGACGTCACTGGCCGTTTGAGCTATCTCTTTCTATTCCGGTTTTTAAAATGCTTGTAACTTTGTCGTTTTTTGAGATATTTTATTTTTGTTTTCACAAATGTTTATCTTTTGAGGAATATTTTTAAATAATGCTTAAAAAAATTTTAGTCATCATGCCTACTGCTGCTCATTCAAAAATCCAAGAAACGGGACCTTCTATGTGGCTACGGCTTACCTCCGTTGGGTAACTTTTAATGTGTTTGTCTCCTAACTAGTCCAAACAAAGTTCTGGGGCCGTTCTGTGAGCTCTTAGTGCGATTCAAAATTGACCCAATATTAGATCGTTTGTCAAAATCTTCATACAAAAAAAACGAAGCGATCCAATACAGGCTCTGTTTTGAATCGCACTAAAGCTCAGTACGGCCCCTGAAGTCAAACTTTTCGCTGTCAACCACGATCATTTGTTGCCCGGATTATTAGTACTATTATGTAATCTTTATATAAAAGGCTTTGTCCTGACTAAGTGACAGACAACGCACAGCCAAATACTTAGCAATAAATTAGTTTTTTTTTTTAAATCAACCCCTATGAAGAGGGTGAATTTTGTAATTACAGTTAAAATGCAAATTTCAAAAAAAATGATTATTGTAAACTGAATTTGGAATGTCTAAAGAACATATAAAATAAAAAACTAAGCGTCTTGGCAATTTTTGAATTTCATCCCTTAAAGGGGTAAATATAATGGTTTCCTGAGAGATGGTCCGCGCGAGCGAAGCCGCGGAGTAGAAGCTAGTCTGTGATAAAGTTAGAACTTGATTGAAAGTATAATGTCACTAAATAAATCATTCCAAATGATCATCATCATCATCATCAACAACCCGTAGATGTCCACTGCCGAACATAGGCCTCCCCCAGAGAGCGCCACTTTGAGTGTCTGCTCGCCTCCTGCATCCATCGGCTGCCCGCGGTTTTCACCAGTTCGTCGGTCCACCTAGTGGGGGTCTGCCTACGCTGCGCCTTCCGGTTCGTGTTCGCCACTCGAGAACCTTTCTTTCTTCCCTATCTTTTCATCCAAATGGTAATAATAAATAAATATGTGTGGACATTTCACACAGCGCCATCTAGCCCCAAACTAAGCACAGCTTGTACTATGGGAACCAGATAACTGATATAATACTTAGATACTTTTAACAGATTAATTTGTAAAGGAAAAATTAGAATCACGAGCGGGGATTGAATCCATCCGCATCCATCCATCCCTCAAGCCGGGATATGCTTTACTTAAGCTACCGTGACAAGTGGTCTCATGTCCGAATTTTTCCTTCACCTTTATAACCAACTTACGGGGTTGCTATTAATCTGTAGATTACGCTGAGCAGGCGATATACTGCTTTAAAAAAAATCATAAATATAGATACTTAATTTTTTGTTTGTAAATACACACATAGAATACAATATAACACCCAGACACAGAACAAACACCTATGTTCATCACACAAATGTTTGTCCCGCGTGGGAATCGAACCCACAGCGTATAGTTCAGAAGGCAGAGCTACTACCAACTGAGCTATCAGGCCAGTCAATGATGATCATGACATTGTTAGATCACGGAAATGTAGCAGCCACATCAGGACGCTGTGCATTCATACTGCGACCTACCCACCCGTGACGACCGGCTTTTAAATATAGCTCTGATGTGATCCGTCGATTGTGAATACGTGATAATGTTTTGTTCGCGGTGGCAGTGGTCGCGGTGACTCAGTGTTTCGCTACGATATGGCCAAAATGTTGTGGGAGAATTAAACGAGATAAGAACTTTGCAAAACGATAGAAAGGTCTAGCGATGGCAATTAATGCGATTTTGCATAAACATGCTAATTCACGAGTCTTAGCATGCTAATTGCTATTGCTATGCTATTTGCTAAAATGAAATGGAAATAAAAAATGAAATTAAATATTATATGAAAAATGAAATGAAAATGAAATGGAACATGAAATGAAACTTTATATTAAAAATTAAATTAAAAATGAACTAAATTAATTGAAATGATATTTCATATTTCACAGAATTTCGCAACTACATTTCATTTGCGAAATGCTAATTGAGTTATCGCATGCTAAAAATGAATGCGAATGCTAATTAATCCATCACTAGAAGGTCTGCAATGCCATTAGACCTATGAAGTAATCTATCAGCTCCGAAATTAATGATAGCTATTTATGTAGCCCATGAATGTCAAATTCACCCCTGGAAAATGTTTTATTTATACGAAGTTTACGCATTTGACAAATACAAAAACTTGCTGTCCCACTGCTGCGCCAACGGTGAATTTCTTGGGATTTCTGGAGGGTCACATGACTTTTAGTAATAAGCTATAAAAAAAAATACAAGGGAGTATCTACAGCAGACCTATTGTTGACGTTACTTTTGTATTTGGTTGTAAAACAATAGCCAAATATGGCACCTGTGACTGAATTCGGAACAATTACAACTGCATGCTTGGACAGCCTCAACCGTTGTCATTGCATGGTTGAATAGACACCAGAGTCGTTGGAAGATATTTAATTTTTATTATTATTATTTACTAGATATTGTAAAAAAAGGAAAACTTACCAAAACGTAGCAGCCTGCGAGTGCTGAATCCATTATTCGATGAAAATCACATATTGAAACGTGGTGACAGTTCGGGAAGACAGTTTGCTAGTGTGTAGATGGTTTTATGGCAGTGTGATTGCAACACATTCAGGACAGGTCAACTTGATGCGTGTAGTAACGTTGAAGATAAATATCGGTATGATCAAGTGGCCTGTAAATAAGCTGTGCCTTCTGCCAGTTGCACACTGAGCCTTAAGAATAGTATGCAATTTTTTCTTTGTAAGAGTTTATAGTTTAGATTTTAAAAAAGGGACCTTTACTTTTCTGTTATTGTGTTTAGGTCAGATTTTTCTGTCATTTAATGTGTAATATTGTTTAGGGTCATAAAAAGGCTCTAATATTGTAACTTTTATGCTTAAGGTTAAATTCGGGTTTATTGGTACTGTTTTGTTTGATTTTAATGTACGAGGCTAAGCTTGTCCATGGTGGGCGATGTATGTTGACGTTACTTTTGTATTTGGTTGTAAAACAATAGCCAAATATGGCACCTGTGACTGAATTCGGAACAATTACGGTTTGTGTTTGTTTTAGTTTACTTTAAGTTGAACTAGATGGCTACCCACCATCGTAGGTAATATTTCTACATCGCGGTGACAAGATTTTCCTGAATATTTATGTACCTTTTACCGAATTTGAATCGTGCATCATGCAAACGGAGTTTCATTAACTGAACCCGGTCTACGACTTCACCCTCACGAGGACGCGTGTATATTTACACCTATATTAGACTTAATGGAAAATATAAATAGAGGCATAATCATAGATTTATATATCAGGATATGCCCGAAGGAACATTTTATTTTGTCAAAATGGCTCGTGGCGTGGAAAAAGTCAGCGCCATCTATTAGATTTCGCGTGAACTACGACAAGTTGAGAAAATTAGGTGCCTATCGCTGCCATTATGTCCGTCAATGTTTATGTTTACAATGATTATTCCAAATATAAATTCGATTATTTTGTTACAAAACAGAGTGTAATATCGAAAATATTGAATTACTTGAGGTAAGAAACTTGGTCTTTCTTTTTACTGCACTTTTGAGTATAGATTGTGCAACCCTTCACAATACAACTTGGCATATTTTCTTTGAGACACACGACCGATATCTTCTCACTTCCAACACAGACTGGGCGCTAGTGGATGTCAATCTGTGAACTTGACTCCCTCTTTGAAGCGACGGTTTAATCTGTCATTAGGCCTGTCCTTATATATAGTATGTCTATGGGCATAATACAGGAAGAAAATAGGTGTATACGTTAGTATGGAATGGAAAAACGCATCCTCGGTTTTTATCGGCTTATGATAGCCATCTTGGCCAGAAAGCCATGCTCTAACTAAATGAGATTACATTCTAAGCATTGCTTACCTGGCTCCCAAGTTTACTATCAAAATTGCATTACAATCTGTGTATTTACTTATTATATGGAAAGAAAAATAGTACGAGGTTTGGTTCCCTGGTATAGGTGTAATAAGATGTTCTCTGTCCAATTCGAAAAGTTTCCGAATAAATCCTGTACATAAAGTGATAAGAAATGAACTGTCATATAATATTGATACGATCCGAATATTGAGGTACGATACGGAGACATTTCGAATTCGAAGTCCAGAATATATTGAAAAGTTAAGTTGTAGTAGGGTGCATTTTATGGCTTCGAGAACAAACACTATTTTACTCCCGCACCTGATGTTAACTATAATCATAAAAGGTGAATAAAATCGTTCGGAAGTACTTCTTTGATCGTGGAATGAGTCAGAGTTGACCAAGAACACATAAAGCCAAGGCCGCCGTTTTGTTCGTGCTCAAAACATAAGGAACGTCTACGTAAATACAACTTTGCAGTTGTTTCGAGTTTTATATATGTGTTAATTATTACTTTTGGCACAGATTCTAAGAGGTTATTTGATAACGTTTAGGATCAGAAAGAAGAAAGTCGGGAGCTTTATACTGATTAAACTAAGTATTTACAATATTTTTCAGTACTGGTATTTTCTAGGCAAGCATGCTCCATCGTCGACTGCGTCGTCACTTACCATCATGTGAGACCGTGGTCAAATGTTAGCCTGTCATTGATAAAAAAAAAATTATCAATAGAGATCATCATCATCATCAGCCTGAAGACGTCCACTGCTGAACATAGGCCTCCCCCAAAAAGCGCCACTTTGAGCGGCTGCTTGCCTCTTGCATCCATCGACTCCCTACGGTTCTGAACAATAGAGATACCATGGCGAGATTACCATAAATTCAAGTTTTCCCATCCGTATAATTTTTTCAGATACTTGAAACTTGGTTTTAGTATGTACCTACTTACTAATGTGATTTTGGATTTTGAAATATTATTGGACAGCTGAAAGAAAAGAATTTCAAAAAATTCTTACGACCGTTTTCAATAAATAACGAAGATAACAATCCTAATGCATTAAAATAAGAGGGTTAGAAAAAGTTATCTCTCTGGTACAATAAAAAAAAGAAAACTCCGATGCGGAGCTTGCTTACACCTGAAGTCAAGAAGCAACAAGAAACTTTACAGTGATGAAATGGTCGTAATTCGTGACTCCATCAATATGATGACATCATTGTTTTGAGTCAGGCAGCAGGTACCATGTAAATGCCACAAGACAAATCTAAGGACACTTCGGTGAGAGATTCAACAAAACAACATTTCCTCTTGGCATGTTTTTCCAAGACGAAATCCTGTTCTGTTACATAAATAAACTTATTTTGTAGATAGATATTTTAGCTATCCGTCCAAGTCAAGGACATTTATATTCTAATGTATTTACGATACGGCATATCTGTTCAATAGTACTTTATCTATTTTTTCGCTAGTGTACAGTCACGATTTCGCCAAACTTTGCGAGGTGCAAATCTAATTCACATAGCTTCCTTTTAAATTATTATGTAAACTACCCGCATACATAGTTAGCTAACTAACAGTAACGTTTGTAAGACTAATCTTCGTTAGTCACGCGCGCCTATCCTTGACTTTAGTGTTTACGATCAACGATCGCCCTTGATGCTAGCCACTGCCTAGTCTAATTTTACACCCATACCTACAACCCAGCACAAAACTATTGATTACGAACTCCGGATATAGATTCTTTTGAACCGTAACACTTCAGATTCTTTCGGCCAGACGTTTCAAACGCATTAATAGCGTCATGTCCCGTAACAGAACTATACGAATATAAATTTTATGATAAAGGAACATTAACGAAATATTAATTAGGAGAAATTAGCATCATGTTTAGGAAGTGATGGCAGACGGAATATAAATCCAAGAATTGGCCTTGATTCCCGATCGGGATGGGCGATTTGGCGGGTGCGGGTGAGCTCCGAGGCGCACCTCGTAGCCTCGTAGTCGGAGACCGCTACTGCTGCGCGCCGCGAGCGTTCATTACCAGACCAGCCCACATTGTCGGCTGCCAGTGCTTCCTTGCTCGCACGCGAATGCAGTTAGCGTTGCTAGTCCCGCACTAGTTTCCGAACGCGCATCTGCTACGCGCGCCTTTGCCGCGACCCGAAAAAACACACGCGGCTTTCCCGCGAAAAAAGTTTGGAAAGCGCGCGCTTTCCTTGTGCAGTGCAAAAATGGGTGTTGTGAAAAATCAGAAGAACAAAACGAAAAAAGCCGAAAAGAATGACGTGCCCAATGGAAAGGCGAAAAATGAAAATGGGAAAGTGAAAAAGAAAAAGACTGTGTCGTGTTTACAATGTATCAAGCCGGTTAAAGATGGTACCTATACATTATTCATAAGTTAATTCTTTCATTTGTTTTGATGTGAAAATTGGCGCGTGAACGCTGATTGGCGGCGCGGCGGAAAGGCGATTGCCGATTCAGCAATTAGCTGTGGGTTGTCGTAATATTGTTTTGTAATTGGTTCCTGTTCCTGTTCCTGTTTCCTTTCGCACAATGTTTGGATTGGAGGCTCAGGGCACTTACTTCTATTACTTAGGACCCTTGTGGAAATTTTATCTTGATGTTAAATTAATTTCTCCCCAGTCTTAATCCAAGTCGGTATAATTCGGTTCTCAACGTAGATAGGTAGGGACTCTGCCTTACTGCCTTGTCTTGATATTCCAATTTCTTTTAAAATAAGTTTATGGTTTACTTCAAAATTAAATAGGTTTTAATAGGCACGTTTAATTTAGCTAAGTATAAATAAAACTAGTACTTAGTAAAGTAAGTACTTACTCATATAAAAACCTAATAGGTAGGTTAGGTAGTATTCAGCTCATGGTTTCGTTTGAAAGAAAGTCTGTGCTAGACTATAAATTTTGCATTTTATAGACATTACTTCTAGTTGTATGTATTAGGAGTAGGAAAATGAATCGAACTGAACAGTCAAATCAGTCACCAAAAAGTTCGATAACTTTCCGAATAAGACAATCTGAAAAGCTCTACAAACTCTTATCGACGTAAATCAGTTGTAAACAATTTCGCTAGCCTTGCGCCATTTTCTTTGTAACTTTTCAAAACTAAATCAATACCATTCAAAGCTGGATTATCTATTGTCACGCATACCCAAAAGCAAAACCCGTTTTAATTAAGTTAGCTCGAAATCTAAAAGTCTATCACCTTTATAGTCTTACCGTTGTACCTACCTACTCTTTATTATTTTAAAGTCTGAAAAGTTAGCTCTATTAAGTACTTATAATAGCTAAAGTGACTTTGGTTTTTTTAAGGAACATCTTGAACTTTCCGCTTTTGTAAACAAACAAAATATAAGCTCTTTATCTCAATCCTGCACAATTTTGTCTACAACATAAACTGAGGTTTAACTGAAATCTTAGACGTTGAATAGCCAACGTTTAAAATTGTTAATTAGTATAAATGCGATGAAATTATGAAATACGACTGTTTATATTTATGGCTTTTCGTCAATCACACTATACATATCAGCTGGGTTATTGATTCTTTCTTCATCATAACAATAACAACAATATTCAGCTGGTAATATGTGGTCAATGATGTTGGTACACATCTATTTAGAAATTTTTAGTATTACTTTTAAGATAAAATATACAGTATGTGGACCTATGTAATAGGGCGAATTCTGTGAGTATGATCCTTGAAAATAAACAAAAAATAATAACCGAGACTCTGCTAAAGCTGAAAATCCGAAGCAGATGTCCTTAGTCAAAGAAGTTGTCTAAACTTACACTCACATCCAATACAATGCTCACAGTCATAATTGAAAGCTAAAATTTAATGCTTGCTAAGCATCAAAGTGACATTTGATTCATATAGCTATAGTATCGCTGCCAGTAATCATTAGACATTAAATTGACATTACCTTAATAACCACATCGATGATCGAACCAACGTCAACCGCCGATCTAGACCAGACGTAAAGAATAAACGTTAAAGCAATTAATATAAACCACTATGCGTTATGACATACCAGACATAACAGACATCAGAATTCAGAAATGACGAGCGTCAGTACGACCCATATCCTAATGTTTACCTCCCGAATAGCCTGGATTTCGACACGGAATGCGCACGCGCAGACACCATATCTTAGAATGTTACACGTATCTTACGCGCCTGATGCCGTTAACTGCCGCCAGATAAAGTCTCAGATGTTCAGAAGATTTACTTTTTTTTAATGTTTGATAGGTTTGTTGAGTTTGACGGCTATCTCGCCTGATGGGAAGGGACGATGCGGTGTAGGATGTAACACGCTTCACTCTCGATTTGGAGACCTTAAGATTTGTACTTTTTTAAATGCAACCGAATAACGTGATGAGCTTTTCGTCGACCTGATGTTAAGCTTCACGACCGCCTATAACAGGTTGCAGTTTGCAGTTGCTCTGATTGAGTTCCAGTGTTTTCAGTCTGTTAACTTCTGTAGTAGTGTAGATCATCGGTAAAATATGTTACTTGGTTAAGATTGGTCTTAGTATTCTTATTAGTTCTGCCGATTGCGATGTTAACCTTTGAAGGATACCTGCCTGATTTCTTTGGGGCATTAACTAGGTAACCAGAACTAGTGAAGTACTTAAAAATATAATTATTTATGGGTAGAAGCCAAAACAGGTAACAGAAAGTTATCCGGATCTCTTCGTCAAGACGTCAAGTATAATATTTTGGAACATTAGAGTAATTACTATGTAAATATGAGCTTTGTGGTTTGTAAATTTTGTAAATCATACCACATTTTTCCCCCGAACCGAATTTTTTTTGTTTGATGCCTGAATTTCCGCCTGTCCGTGCCATTGCAGCTGCCAAAGATATAAACTTCAAGGAAGCTGATTGAATCCAAATGTACCTATCTCATCACCGTCATCATCATCATAAACAGTCACCATCTGTTTTTTTTATTTGTTTTACATAAGGCTGATTCATGGTCTTACTTCATTGAGATCTTACGTCATCCTTATCATTTTAAAGGTAAGTTTATTAAAATCATGGTTTTTGACTTACTGTTCTATACATTCATTTTTATCCAGTAGGTCCTATAGAAGAAGCTCATCAGCGGAAAACCAAATAGCCTTGTTTATCCGTTGCGTAATGTTTGTTTTTAACACAGACCTGCCATTGAACACTTGTCGCGGCTACCTACTTTGTTTATTCTGCCAGACAAAATTAATTAATTTATAGACTGGAGATGTGCTGTGGCTTCAGCAATAACATTTCTATTTACGTTTTAAAGGGTAATTGGAAAGTGGGTATTGCGACGCGGTTGGGAAAGGGATTAAATTATGTGATATTAGCACTAATTGAGTTGGATCATTCTGGTAGCGGGCGGTTAGGAGAAATTATTTCCATGGAGCGTATTTTGTAAGTACCTACCTATGTTCTGTTCATCGATATTTTCGTAAATTGTGAATATTGACCGACATTGAACATTTTTTATGGTTTGAAATGGTAGCCCATTTACATAAAGTCCAACAAGATGTCATAAAGTCGGTTTAAAGTATTGAAAATATTTATGTATAATTGTTAAGATTGACTCAGAAGAAAAGTGTAATTTCTCATATACATTTGCCTTGCCTCTCATACACATGTGTACTACATAATGAAATCACAAGACATTAGTAATTACGAAATGTTTATACTTCAGAATTTCACTGATTTGCCCTTTACGCGAATGACAAGAGTAGCTCTACATATTAATGAATACAACCTACTCTAAGACCCGCCCCGGCATGGCCCGCAGGCTTAAAGTTGCACTGAGAATAGACCAAATGATTTGTCAAATCAAAATAGATTTCTTATTATGCCGTTAAGGCTCGAAGACGTTTGTAATCATGGCAAACTCATGCATTTGCAATGTCTTACGAATAAAGCCGCTACTCATGAGTATAAAAACACTCTGTAGTATCCATTAACATCTGCTCTTCCCATATCATACCTTCGTACTTTACAGTACAGGATTCATTGAACAGTACCTCATAAAGGGGCCCCTAATTCGCCGCAGCACTCAAGGCTGAGCAAATGTTTTGGTTTACATCATCGCAGCCGCATTTGGACACAGCCGACTGACCGCCGACCTGTCTGCTTTACTGGCACGAGCCATAAAACAGAAAAAGTTAATAGAGATGCACAAATTACTATTTCTACTTATATGTGGTAGATATGTTTTTGTAATCGTGCAAACAAAAAAAAAGAAATGATGAAAAGCGATCACCGACTCACCCGTAGCAGTAACAGTGTTACAGATATCTGTTACATCTGTATTACTGGAGATGTCACAGTGTTACAGGAGTCTATAACATCTGTAACACTGGATGTGTCACTAATGCGTTGAAAAACAAAGAAATTTTGTTTGTATCTTAGTGACTAAGCACACGTCCTTTGTGGCTGTGTGTAGCTTGCACAAAAGCAAATAAACTTAAGTATATGCAAATAAAAATCGGTATAAAAGGTCACAGGCTTCAAGAGCTATCAAAGATTGCAAGGAAACGTCTACCTATGAATAAAGTGCTTTAAAAGTGCTAATGAAATGAAAAGGTTATGCAAGGTTAGACAGTGAATTTACATGTCTTTTATGATCCGGACTTGTGAGCCAGAGTTATGAGATAAGGCAAACATATTTTTCAGAGGCCTGCCTGTGCCAGTCAAATATAGAAACAAAACTATTTATTTTTTAAGGTCCGCACTTCATTCAAGAAAACCATTAATATAAGTACGGCCCGATAGCTCAGTTGGTAGTATCCCTGCCTTCTGAACTGAGGGCTGTGGGTTCGATTCCTACCCGGGACAAACATTTGTGTGATGAACATAGATGTTTGTTCTGCGTCTGGGTGTTATATTGTATTCTATGTATGTATTTACAAACAAAAAAGTATATAAGTATTGTATCAGTTATCTGGTTCCCATAGTACAAGCTATGCTTAGTTTGGGGCTAGATGGCGCTGTGTGAAATGTCCACACATATTTACATATTTATTTTATTTATTTACAAAAAATGTTTATTTTGTACTTAAACTTAGGTTTGCGCTTTTGTATTACTTGAGCGAATTAGTTTTTTCTTCTATCCATGGGCATAATGATAAGTGATATCGAGATGAAGAACGCTGCCCAAAAATATTCACCCTACGCAAAAAGAGAAAGATACCAGCAGGTTGTATTCATAGAATTTAAATGGCTATACTGTTACTCCATCATTATCGAGGTACTTCATATTCTTTTAAAAAGAAATGAGAACTTTAAACTACCCGCTCATCAGCCAAGTGGTACAGCCAATCAGCACGACCTTGCACAGTTCATAAGCTAACAAATCGATTCACTTATTTTAAACGCGAAGGATGTTGAGTTTAGCGTCAATTTACGCAGTTAGATGAGATGAGATCACTCGGCACGCGATGCAAATGTAAATGTGCTAATCAAACATTCTAAGACCGCTTCAGTAAATAACATCGTAAAGTATAAACTAGATTTATAGAGTTAAGCCGGAATAATACTATATTACTAGCTAGTATCGTATTACGAGGAATTATCCTAGGAACCTCCGCCGTTTTCTTACGCGGCCTAAGGGAAACATATTGGACCTTATAACATCGAGTCATGGACCTAGAATTTCATTCATGCAGCCAGTGTTTTTTTTGTTTATCTTTGCCAATGTCAAGTTCAATAGGCTATCCCAGTACAATGTTGAATTTATCAAAAATATGGTGCTTAAACAAAAATTGTGTTTAACCTCAATAGCACCCAATTACTCATACTGCAGGGTTAGCACGGACGGTAGACAAAATTGTCTTTCCCCTGTTTTACTCCACTTGACATGTAAATTGTATGAAGAATTTGACATAAAACAGGGAAAGACAATTTTGTCTACCGTCCGTGCTAGCCCGGCTGGACAATGCTTTACAAGTTTACAGTAAGAGCTTGCTGTTTGCTACTGAGTGAAAACATCTTAAATGCAAAGAAGTTTAACACTAGTCAGCGAAAGATTTTAAAATATTATCCGAAGAAAATTTAAAAGATACTTTGCATAAAATATTCTAGTGGAGACGTTGAACTTCTTTAATTTCAGAGCAGTTATAACACTAGTTTACCAAACATAAAGTTCTGGTAACAAGCGAAAACAAAACATCAGATCCACCCAATTCAAACGGTTTTATGGTGCTTGAAATTATGCTTGGCGACTGAAAAACTTAATCTAGCGCTAGCTAAAAAATCGTTCCACTGTCTGGCATTATAGCGTTCTCATTTGCCTATTTTAATGTTTTTAGTTTTTTTACTCTCTCGAGCTTGACCGTGGATGTACCTACTCTAGTTTCTTTTAGTGCCCCAGAATTGTTTAAAATTTAATACAGAACTTAAACCACATTATTTTTTTTTTTAAATCTAGTAAAAATAATGCGGTGTTTATACAAAATATGCTTTCTGTGCTATCTGCAACTGGTCCTGCTTGGACTGTAGGTGGTGATGAGCACGGTGACCACCATTACCGCAGATAACATAAATGACTGACCAGTTGATATACTAGTAGTCTTGATTGGTATGGCTGGCCATATATGCCGAGAAACGAAAGCAAACGTTTGGGTATCTATACGAATTTATCAATGGAGGCTGCGAATTGGCAAACGTAGATGGGCGATGATATCTGTGTGGTTTGCAACAATCAGTTAAAATGTATCGAAGACCTGCCAGTGACGTGTTTGGGAGAAGCCAAGCTATGATTGTTGATAATTATCTGCCTCTCCCTTATCCCACCAGGTAGGGTCAAAGCAGCTAGATATATTTACGATCAAGCTGCTGAAATCACTTGGTTTTGTTATACTACTGGCCTAACGTCATCCCTCGGAAATTTCCCTTGGTGGAATGACCATCAGTTATTTCTGAGTATTTGGCGCAGCACCCATAATTTTTCCCATACTCTGCATGTACTACGGATAGATATAGGAGTCTTCCACATATAGAATAAGTCAGAAACTGCTTGACATTCCTACGATCATGATCATGTAAACTAGTTACACAATACAAATAATTTCTGTTGGCTTTTGATCGTTTAGGTTAACCAATCTAATTAGATAATTATTGGAATCAAAAGCAAGCTTCCACAAAGTGCACAATACTTTCCAACTGGTACCACAGAATAGATAAATCTGGTACGTAGATTAACATCTGACTTACAATGGAATTGTTTCTAACAATGCAGATGTCCATCAGCTGACATTATGATGGCGCAAACATTGTACATTGTTTACATAGTTGATGGCAAATTTATTCAATGTCAAGTAGTACATTATAAGGTTGTAGAAGAAGAAAACATTGAAAGATAACGGTACTCGTAAACATAGTGGACTACTTTGACGTAGAAATTTAAGTTTACTTCACCGGAGAGAATACTTAATTATAAAAGACTGGGAATAATAGTCATTTTATTCATTTAAAAATACGTCGTAAAATAGGTCAGTATCAGCGGTACAAAATAATATGAAATTCAATTACTATTACCTAAATAGAAAATCTATTTTAAAACGAAACACTTCTAAACCACGTAAATTAAAAGCAGAAACAGTGATTGTGTCGAATAGAAAAAAAATTGAATCCTTACATCCTTACATTCTGAAATCGACTAATACTCATTCTAACTTTGCAACAACACTAGTAATACTTTAAAAATATGCAGTTATATTAGCTGCACTAGGAGTAATACCGTATACGCTGAGTCTTTGACCCGGGTTGTGAACCCCGACATTTGTACGGGTACGGTTAATTAATGTTTCCTAACCTAAATACTCGTTAATTAACGGGTGTCATGCTCTATGTTCACCTGCTATATAACATAAATGTTTATTGACTTCTGAATATCGTATGATATCCATTGGCAGCATTGACACTGTTTAGCTAATTACGTACCTACTGAATGTTGTACCTGGCTTGACGCCATTTTAAATTGTTTGCAATTTGTACATGCGTTGTTTTCCGTTTTGTTCCATGACATCATCTTCATCATCAGCCGAAAAACGTCCAGCGTTGAATGTACTACGTAACAGATAGTAGGAAATCTCGTAGTAAGTTCGATGATGGGTTAAGGACATTTGGACGGCAAAATTAACAAAGCAAAGTCTGAATCACTCGAAAGAGCTCTAAAAGTTCTTTACTGATATGGTAACCAACAAAACAAGCAGAAAAATAATCTGTAACGGTCCACTTCTGTCTGGCTTATGATCAACAAGAAGAAAAGAGATCTTATTTAGTGTGGTTTCCTTTATTGCAACACTTCAATGACTAGTAAGAGGTAACATCGGCGATCTTTTTGGCTCATGATGTCAACATTCCTCTTTTCGGGTAAATAAATAGCTTTTATGTATCTACCCACGTTTCAAGTACTTTACCCTTATTAGATGGGCTGCTACTCGTTAAATCAGATTCAACCATTACATGTTTATTGCTATGGCTATAAAGCGATTTAAGTACAGTTCTCAATGACTTCATAACCGTCTCGTATTGTGGTAAAAATCAATGGCATCCGACGAGTTAAGAAAAACTCTTACGAACTTGTTATGAACTCTTTTTTTTCTTGCTATTGTATTGATGTCATAGATTCGTGTTTTAAAGATATACAGACCTGTGTGACTATTCAATACCTAAAACTTTGCGTTGGATATACCTACCTACTTAAACTTATAGATGTCTTTCTTTCTATTTGAGAGTTACATGTTTATTCACTAAATCCACTGAGGTTTATGTAAAACAAAACTAGAAGCAGCAACATTTAATTTAATATTTTTGTTTTGGTAACGTTAACACCCTGTGCTCCAAAATTAGCATAGGAAAGTAAACAAACACCGTTCCGTAACCTACATTCTTACTACAATGTTATTACATAGGAAAGCCTATTATTTATTCTTGGTAGAGCCTCGTGTCTCGTAAGGCATGTGCAATTTGTCAGCCATTTTTACGATAAATATTAGGCTATGTTTATAAAGTTCTAATCGCTTTATAATAAGTTTGTGATATGACGCAAGGTTATGTGTTTATTTGTGACAGTTTTTTGGCAACATGTTCACCTTACTTTATTAAAAATCTATTAGGAAATGTTTCTATTAAGTATTGGGATCTGCGCTGGATTTGTGATGAGTCGAATAGAAAGACATTTTTATTGGTAAGAAAGCGAATACCAATACCATTCCATGAAGGTTCATTCTACCTCAGTAGGTTTGGTTTGGTTTAGTTTGGTTGGGTGGGGTGGTGGATAGGATGAGACTTGAGAGTAAAGAAAATATACTAACTAGATTTTGTCGTACCGTACTCCAATGTTTATACATTTTTTCTGGACATATTGTCGTTAAATTATAAATATCAGGACATAAACATTTTCTCTGTCTCGTTTCCTACAAATTGCATTCTGCCAAATTATGCGTCACCCATTCTCTCACACTATAGAGTAGACTCATGTTGTGATGGTCTCAGACAATATTTTTAGAGTAAACTTATTCCCGTCTCTCTGAATCATAAAAACAATCGAGATATGAGAGCACTTAGATTTAATGCGTTGTAAATAACTATGTTCGAGTCGCTGGAGATATAATTTTGAATTCGGATGATTGTCGATGCGGCCTTGCCATGTTAGCGTTAAATAGTTCCTTCCTGTTTCTCTATATGGTTCACTAAAACGCTTATCTTGATTGCCATGACGTAATTTCATATCATACTCACGATTCTTTCTTTGTTTTCACACACGCTACAGCTATTTCGGGCACATGTTTTTTGTCGTTCTTACTCATTCCTTTCATTGAATCGATTTGGCCATGTACCAAATGAAGATCGGGGAGTCGATTGCTTATTTGCATTAGGGTCTCAGGCGGTTGATTGATTTTTTTAAGACTGTTACACTGTCTGTCAATATTTTGTTCTTGTAAAATTATTTAGCGTTTGTGTACCTTTACACACAGGCATCATCTTAGATGTCTCTATTTCACAACTATGGATATTTTATCCATCACTCTGATGTTATTATGTTGAGAAAAAATTTACTTCGTTGCTCTCTTTTTACAACGTGAAATGATTTATATCCCTAGTTTTTATCAGTGGCCATAGAATTTCTTAATCGAATAACAATTGACACTCGAAAGTTAAGGATCAATGATCAATCAGGCCCATCAATTTTAAATAATTAAAGGGTGGCTTCATCATCAATGACAATTGCTGAGACAGCGAGTCATTCAGTCATTCCGTAGGAGTCAATTGGTTGGCCTCAGGTCGTGTTGAGGGCCCACGCGGCGGTGACATCAGAAGAAGCATCCCATATGCGATGAAACGAATGCCAAGTTACAGTGTTCCATGTTTGTGAATGATGTGGACTGTGGTGGAATGTCATGCAATTGACATCATGATCAGTTTCTCGGATGACGCTGTTTATGCCTTGAACGGATCCTGATTGTGAATGCATCTATTGTTAATTCTTTTGAATACGCCATGGCATTGAATACTAAAAGATTCTTGTTTTATATGCTACCTACTAGTTTTATCGCGTTTATTATTAAATTCAGTGACTTCGGTTCTGTTATGCTCTGCGAATGCTCTTATAAGTATAGTACGTATACGTACTAAGTAATACCATTTTGTGTCAATATTATATTTAAGTTATAGCGTTGTGGAGCATTGTAAAAGTGCTAAAACTTCTTATTTCCAATACATTAGTCGACCTGTCTTTTAGCCAGGGATATTTGAAACAAAAGCGTTGTCACCGCTTTTAGCAAACACTTAGCTAGCATCTGAACCATTGCAGAAAGCTAACATAAAACTAAACTATTACGTTTGCAGCTATACTAACTCCATTGATTTAATTACTGCTCTACTGCGTCATTCCTTTATTATTAAAGTATCCCGGCAAACGATTATCACAAAGACATGCAATATTTCCTGTTACTAATGCGATGAGATCATAGCAATTCATATATAGCTGAATTGCAGTGCCACGACCTTGGTAAACAAAGTTGTAGCGCCAAATCGTGCAGTGTCTTCAAAATGTCAACATGGACAACCTTGTCGCAATTGCAAACATGGAAACCAATTGAGGAAATAGATTTTTGTTGCGAAAATTGAGACATCAGTTATTCTCTTCAGGGCTTCAGTGCTTTCTGCTCCCTTTTTGACTATCATTTTGGTTGTCATGCGTCTATTGTTTTCAAATATCTAGCATATGCACTCATTGACAAAATGATACAAGAATATTTAGTGTAACTGCGCATAAGCCAATAAATAGATAACCTACTATATTATTGTGTTCAGTGCTACCGATTATAGATTGAAATTGTGACTGTTCTTTAAGCGTTTTTTAGTTGTTATTTAAGTTTTATTTCAATTTAGTTTTTTTGTCATTATGATTATATTATAATGATCAGTTGTTTTCGGTTCATCTCTGTGTGTTTTGTTTTGTTTGTTTTGTTATATTGGTATGGATCAAAATAGGTGTTTGGACCAAGCATTGCCAGTTATGTAACAAATGTTTTGAAATCATATTAAGACACTTCCTATGATTGTTGCATTCGGCCTAATGTAGGCAATGCTATCATTTGCATTGTTGCACTAGATATTTCTTGTACATTTCTCGCAAAGCCGGGTTCAATCGAATTTCACCCACACATACTGCAGCATAGGCTTTAAGCAATTTCTATCGACGGCTCATCATTGCTTCACGGTTACCTAGTATATGAGGTTTCACGTCAGCCAAAGCTCCGGAGATCAAGTAGTACAGCAAGTATGTTAGGCTGACCAGTGACCATGCAACCCTTGCAGTGGCAGGTGCTAATTCGTTCACATTGTTTTGCCATTGTATTACAACTGTCTGGTAACTAATCTAATTAGACAACATTGATATACCTCTGCGTCAGCGAAACGCAGTCCGATATTGGTAATGGTGTCAAGGATCTCTTTGATTATGTGACGCAGACTGACTGCCAGATTTGATTGATGACGCACCACACGGGGTCGTAAGTGCTGTGTATTTTAAATGGTCTGTCTAAAGGATATATTAATCGTTAATATTGTAATATGTTTATGAGGGTTATATTTGTATATGTGAGGCTTATGTGTGTTTATTATTTCCTCTTGACCTCCACCATACTATACAAGACAGTACGATGCCACAAAAACTATAAAAGATAAGCTTACAGATGGATGCATTGAAACATAACCATATCACTACCGCTACCGGAAACCGCTAACTTTCCGCAGTGAATGTCATTTCAATACATTTTTGGAGTCAGCGTTTGGATCTTTGCTAGACCGCCTGGTCACTTCACAATTTTTTTCTACCGAGAAATGTTTTCGTAAACGTGTTTCGGTTTCTGCAGATGGAAAGAAGATATGACCAGTATTTGACATGTATTTTTTTCAATCCAGTAAATGGCGTACATTTTGAGTCAATCACGTTCAAAATAGGTGATTTGGGAGCATTCAGCGCCTTAATTGCTTATTATCTCTTGCATTCAACAGCTCCATGCAGTTTCGCTTTTTTGAAGAGTTTAAATTGTGAATTTTTCTCCGGTTGCATTGCAATCAAGTTCCGTGATCCGTGATTCCGTTCCGTGAATTGCATAAGTGGTGGGTCTATGGCGGCTTCTATAGTTAACATAGTACCTGTATATGCGGGTAAACGGGAAAATAGTAGCTAAAACCGCGGGCCTCCTTTATTTATCTAATAACTACGGAAGAGCTTGACATCGATCAACAAGCTCTAGAAGCTATGACTCACATATGTTTTGTTCGAGAGTCATTAAAATTGACGATCCTTAATGGCCAATAAATTGGAATACCTATTATATTAGAGGCATACACCCAATATTATTCCGTTTGATATACATAGAGAAGAGTATATGCTACTTTGTAACTAATCAATTACTTACGCCGATCCGACTAAATCTCTAATTATTTCCAAAATGACTCGGTTCGACCACAAACGTATACCTATTCCTATATTATTATATAAAACAACTGATCGAGTGATCAAATTTTCCATTAAGTACCTTTATAATAACGACTACGTGAAATGAAGCAACAGAACCAAATGTTAATGTACGAAAAGACCCATGACCGATTCTAAAAATGATACCAAAATCTATTAAAACGGGGCTAGTTAAATAATATTAAACACGTTGATTAACCCATAGTAGAGTTTAGTTAATCGCTTAATGGTCGTTTTGACTGTTATGTATTAATTTCACAGTGCTAGAATTAGCTCTCAAAAGCTCCATTCATAAAGCTCGGCCAATGGCGAACCTCTAACGATATTATAATTTATTCCTCATCCGTATTGTGAAAAAGCTGTCGCTGACCCCTAACTGTACAATTGTTCATCGCCGGATGACAAAATGCAAAATGGTGCACTCACGCGCATACAACATACGTTATTATTATATTTACACGTGATGTCGAATGAGATAGGGATAAAGATCGTTAACAAATTATATCTCTATCCTTGTTGTGCCTTTTGTTGTGCAGTAAAAAGTTGGAGAGTTATAAACAACGTCAACGATGAAATATTTATAAAAAACAATACCGTATTATAAAGAATAGGGAAATGGGTCAAAGTTAAGACCATCTCTTAAATAAAAGGCTAAGAAAGTAGAGGCGTATCGACAATCACTTAAATAGTGCCGAAGGAGATCTAAATAGGCAAGGACTGTATACATATATACATATATAATCTGAATTCCCAAAAGTACCTTTGCATCGTATAACATAAAACGTTGAATGAAGGAGTCACAGAGCAGAGAAAAAAGAGTTACGATCTTAAGATGAACCATTTTTTAATTTCATAAAGTTAACTGTTATTTTTGAGTTGAAATTTAATTACATTAATTACATTACAAATACGAAAAACATAAACTTAGACTAGGTTATCATAAAACAGAAGGCTATAGTAGTTCAAAAGGTAGTCAAACAATTACCGCCGGCTTCAACAAAGATGAAGGCATTAGAAATGCCATTCACAGACAGAGCATTAAAAATATTAACACAAACTGTATACCAATCGTTTCTACGATTTTGTATGCATGACAGACTGCAAGGCGCGCGTCGCCAAATACATATTGTAATACGCACTCACTTCCACACGCGGTAGTGCGTTCGTATGGCTTGTATGGAATTTGTGAGCACTTTCTATGGAAAGTTCTATGCCCTTGCTTTGGGCTTTGATGGTTTGTACACGTGCTGGATAGGCTAGACTAGACTGGCCGTCTAGTTTGTATAAGCACCTATCTGACAAGCGACTCGCAACATTAACATCAAGCGATGACTTTACTAGCTTAGAATTTGACAACCCGCAAACTTTTCTCATATCTTTTTCTATAACTAGCTTTTCTCCGCGGTGTCACCCGCAGATTATTGTTTTGGGTGTTATGGGTCCTCGTAGTTCCTAGATACAGGGAGTCCTAGTTAGGGTGTGTCTATGTATGTGGTCGTTGGGCGTTATTTAGTTCTTTCCCCATCGGTCGTCAGTTCTACGAGCGAGCAATTTTTATAAATTATTAACCTACAATTTTAAAAACGGATTTCGTCATTCGTATCAAAATGCTTAAAACATAATATAATGTTGATATCTAAACCACATTAATTTCATAATCATTATCATTAGTCAACGTGACGGTCGAGTTGTTAACGCAGTTGTAAATTAAATAACCATTTTATAGCCAACATCATCTGTTAATTAGGGCTTGATTACTAATCAAATTACACGTCGCCAAGGTTGTCTGTAAATATTTTGAGCTTTTAATTGTCATTGCATTTAACAGTACGTAAGTAAAGGTAATGTAAGCGATAAGTCGGAAGGGGTTATGATATGAATAATAATTCAAGTTATATCCTTAATCCTTATATCATATCTGTGGTATCATCATCATCATCATCATCATCATCATCATCATCGTCCTCGTCAGGTGCATATTTGCTATATTATAAGTATTTATGTAGAGTTCACAAACTATTAGAGAAAGTTATCAAAGCAGACTATCTATAGAAGATATCAAATTGAACCATATTAATGACCATATGTTTATAGTTAAGTATACTGTGTTGTGTAGGTTGGTACTATAAGCCCGAACGTGAAAAAAATGTAGTGATCGTGTTGAGCGTTACCAGTTGGTTTCCAGTGTATTCACTTGGCCCAATACTTCGCCAACACGCAATAAATGTCGCTTGATAATCTTGCGTCATGCAGAAAAAAAATTATTTGTAAAATAGCCCGAGTTATTCCGTTGTATGGGATGAGGCATCTGTACTGTAGGTATTATATTATCTGGGGTACTATAAACAAACATCTCTCGAAAAATCCTCTAGTAAATAATGTCATCTATACAAGGTGACCTTGAATTAGTGTCTCATCCCGAAAGGGGATAAATCTACACCCCAACGTAGACAATGTTTCTTCTACAACTTTACTAAATTAATAGTTTTTCATTGAAGAAATTCCATGTAAAGTTTACGTTCGAAGATAGCCTTAACGCAGCTGGGTGGTTGAACTTCATCCTTGACCGAGTGCACATAAATGAGTTTAACGACCTGTGTTTAGAAATGAATTTATAGTATATTGTTAATTCTCGTAGCGGTCGCACATGCAATGCATTTGCGAGTGGATTTATTTTTTACCATGGAAGTCCCCCCATTTCGGGATAACATACCAATTCAAGGTCACCTTGTATATGAATAAAGTGTCCGTGGGGTCCCATCGTAAGAATAGGACCACCGCATCCCTTCCCGTGGGTGCCGTAAAAGTTGGCTAAAGGAGTATCCATGGAATGGGCGGCATTCTCTTAGGTCTGGTGTCAGAATTTTTAGGCCGTCTAAGGGCTTCCTACTGTAAAGTATTTGTGGATGTTAAACGTATTCTCTAAGCGATCGAACTTCAGTACTTATGTATTTTATCGTAATTAACTATAATGAACTAACAAACGTGTTCTTTGTCTCCAGGTGGCTTGGAAGGCAAATACAGAGTGGCCGCACCTGAACTCATGCAGGACACTTTCATGAGCGATTCTGAAGACGAGGGAGGTAAGAATTTATCTATTTTGTTATTTATAATATCAACTACATACTGTAATCCAATAATGCAACAATGCAAATGTAGTGAAGCATGTCCTCCGGCTACGTGTGATCCCGGTGTGGGAATAGCACAACCCCATCTCTTTCGGCGAGTGCCTTAAAAGTCGGCTTTGGGAGCATCCAGGGTAATAAATGCATCGTTTCCCTCGGCACATTAAAATCTCCTACGATCACCAACCCATCCAATCGGGGGAGATGATACATATTGATAAGCGTCCAAAGTATCGATATTATGGCTTCTGCTTAGCAGTGGAAGTCTTCCGGTGGTTGAGCCATCAATGCATGCACGTTGTGATTAACTACAATGGTCATGATAGAAAGAACGAAAGAGAACAAAGAAAAGAGAAAGCTGCTTCGAAGCTTTTAAGAAAGAGTTTGATTTTATTGTGTATGTATTGTGAAAGAGATCCGTGTGTCATCTTCAAAAGTACTCCAAAAGCAAAAAATCTCATGACCATTAAATTTGGACTATCGAGGATATATTTGTTTACCTGTGATTCCCCTTCAAAACACGCCCAGTCACTAAACGACGAGTCGCGACCTGTCTTTGTTGGTTAGCATTTAGTGAGTCATTTGCCAAAAGCTTTGACCTTTCTTATTCCACGCAAATAAAACTTCATATAGGTAAGTATAGGAGAGGTCTTGATAGATAACTCGTTAAAAGCCATTTTGATTTTCAAGATAATCTAGCTTATTGATAGCTTATAGAAGCTTAGATTTATACAACGAGTCAGGTTTCATATGCCCGAAAAGTCAAATCCTGTTGATTTGCTGAAGGCATTTTCTACTGCACATCTCTTCTATAGCTTTAGTAGATATTTGGAATTGCTAATATAAAATCACCTCTTGAGTTCCCACTGCTGGGAAGCCCTTTTCTCACATGGAGATAGTGTAGGCTATAATCCACCATGCTGGCCATTTGTGGTTTCATGGATGATATAGGGGATTGGGTTTTGTGAGTTTTTATTATGCCGGTTTCCTCGCAATTTTTTATGCATCATTGTATATGTATAAGCCATTGCAACAAGTTTTGTGCGGAAATTGGATTAAGTAGTCCAGCATTGGCTGTGTCGGTTTGAATCTAGGATGGATTACCGCTGAGAAACATTCACCCAATTTTGTTCTGTTTTAACTTTTAACCTAGTCAAACCATTGACCTGAATCTTCAAACGTTGAGTCATTTAGATCACATTAACGTGTCTAATAAACGCAATGCCTACGTTTGTCATATCTTTAGAAGTCTAGACCTTGACATCCAATCCTGGACACCAATTGAGCCTAGCATACTGTATACAGGTTGTTCCAAGAAAAATATGGATCTGCATACTTTAAGCTATAAAAATAATAATAATATTAATATATGTGGACATTTCACACAGCGCCATCTAGCCCCAAACTAAGCAAAGCTTGTACTATGGGAACCAAATAACTGATATAATACTTTTTTGTTTGTAAATGCATACATATAATTACAATATAACATCCAGACGCAGAACAAACATTTATGTTCATCACACAAATGTTTGTCCTGGGTAGGAATCGAACCCACAGCCCTCAGCTCAGAAGGCTGGGCTACTACAACTGAGCTATCGAGCCCTATAGATAGATACCTGGTAAATTGTGTAACATAAACCAATGTTTTAAGTAGAGGGTAGGTACTAATCTATGTTAATAAAAGGCTTTGTCCTCTGTGATTTAATATTTGGACGGAGAGGCCGAGAGGGTTGACATTTAGAGGATGTCGTCCTATAATAAAACACGGTTTTTGAAAAACGAATCTTATCAGTTTCTGTAATTATTTGACTTTTATTTTATTTCTTATAAGTGTACCGATTTGTCATTGGTCTGATTAGGTTTTTCTGGGTTTTTCCTAATCCTGCGCAACAAATGTTGGGCCAATTTTAGCCTTCCCAGATTGTTGTAATAAAACTGTCATAACAAATATTTTTCTTATTCTTTGTCACATACATTTACCAGCAACAATCCCTTGCAGCTTTCCCAATATAGATAATCTTATAGTTTTAATTTAGCGGAATTACGCTAGATATTCTTGTTTCATTTTGTATTTCTGTAATTAAGTTAGAAAATAAAACCCATATTACCTACATATCTACAGCTGATAAACGTACGACGTATGCTAAACAACGGCTATAAAACCACTTTAGACGCATAATCAGGCGACTTGGTGATCGCTTAACATTTGATAGTACATTCAAATGCTGCTGCCCCCTTCCTTGGACATTTCCTTATTTGACTCGTACGATGCCCTTCGAAAGGGATGAGGTGGTCCTATTCTTAAACCGGGACCACACCAAGATTACACGGCCAATAAAAGCTTTACAAAAATAAAAATCTAAATGGTATCGTGTAGGTAGACTTTAAACTATTCATTGTACTTACTTAATCAGGGTTTCTTTTCATATTTCTTGGGACATACTGTATCTAGCTCTATAGCTGTGAACAGACGGCTGGACGCCCACTCCTCGCTATTATTGTGAATGGAACTGAATGTGAATGAAATATCCTGCTTTTTGTAAGCTGCAGGTCTCATTGCTATTCTTGGAGTGTTCTGTAATATTTGAAACTGCTAAGCGATGCCAGCGAACTGATTGTTTTGTGTAATGTGCGGGTAAAATATGTTATTACTAGATGATTGTTTTCAATCATCAGCCGGAAGACGTTTACTGCTGTACATGGACTCCCCCATAAAACACTCTTGGATTGGCTAGTTTCCTCTTGCATCCAACGGCTCCCCGTGGTTTTGACCAGGTCGTTGGTCCACCTAGTGTGAGGTTGCCACTCCAGGACCTTTGTTTCTCATTAGTTGTCGTTTTTACCAGCGATGTGGCCTGCCCATTGCGATTTTAACTTGCAAATATTATCATCGCTGTCTCCATTGCAGGCGAAGTAGAGTGTCCAATCCAGCAGCAACAGCAATACCGCTACATGAACAGCGAAGCGGGAACGCTGCATCGGGCCAAGCCGCTCGAAGACAGCGTCACGGATGGCCACCTCTGGCCGAGCAACAATGACAAGAAGGTCGCCACCATGGAGCGGCAGCCACTCGATATCGGGTAATTTGAGCTTTATTCTTTGAGCCATACAATTGCTATTAACTGAATTTTATTTGAAATTAGCGATTTTTAATTTTTAATATCATAGTTAATAGAACTCCAAGATAAGGTTTCTGGAAGAAAGAGTCGTGAACGATCTGGTTATCGATGGTATAGGTAAGTACACCGTTATTTGAAATCAACAAGGACGACACTATTACTGGTTGCAGATTTGGTGTAAAATTGCGTCTATTTCAGACATCTGTTTAAAATGCGACATGCTTCGTATGTTTATTGGTCAAACGCTTTCTCGAGAGACGAGATAAAATGTCGTTTTTTTTACAAGCCATGCTAGTTGTTATTAAATTATCGGACATTACCAACGTGTGACCTCTGATCTCTCGTCCTCAGGTTCCTGGTATCGTTCGTGGTGGACGCGCGTGGCGGGGCGATGAAAGCAAAGCGTCGCGGCGGAGTGCGAGTGATCGTGCCGCCCGCCGCCTGCGCCGCGCCCACTCGAGTCACATGCAGGTAACATAACGACCGTCTGAATGGGACAACTCTAGATTTGACTTATCATCATCATCAGCAACAGCCTGAAGATGTCTGCTGAACACCGCAGATGGTGTAGGTATCTATCAGAGAGCGCTACCTTGAGAGGCGAAAATCATCCGTTAATGTATGACATGACGTGCTTGTCGTTCGCCTAATGTTAAACGTCACTGCTGCCCACAACATACATTATCATCATCTTCAGCCAGAAGAACTCCACTGCTGAACATAACCTCGCAACGGAGTTCCATTTAACCACGTGATTTTGAATAGGAAGTCGGTCCACTTAGTGGGGACCTACATTGCGTCTTGCAGTTCATGGTCGCCTTGAGAACTTTTCTACCCCATGGGTTGTCGGTTCTGCGAGCGGTATGACCTGCCCACAGTTGCAGTCCACTTACATAATGTAATGTTTCCAGGGCGGCCACTCGCCGGGCTCCGGCAGCTGCGCCCCCGCCCCTCATGGAGGGCGAAGCGCTAGCCTCGAGACTACTTGAACTGCAACCACAAGGCGCTAAGTTCTTGGCGTAAGTACCTATCTTTTTATACTGGATGGGTTTCACAGCTCAATGGGTAGCTCTGTCTTCTGAACTGTAGGTTGTGTTCGATTCTACCTATGCCTGTTGATATTGTATTCTATGTCATGTATTTAAAAACAAAATGTATGTAAGCATAGTATCATTTATCTGGTACCCATAGTAGTATACAAGCTTTGCTTAGTTTGGGGCAAGATTGCTGTCAATCACACCTCAGGATTTTGTTATTGGACATTTTTATTATCAAACATTTTTATCATTGGGCATTTTTATTATTAGACATTCAATCAAATCAAATCAAATAATATTTTATTGACATAAAGGTTTTACAGTGCATAATAATGAGTCCATAGACTCCTGAACTAGTTTAACACTGTGTTTCAGGAGCCATGGCTTCTCCCCTTATAATATTGGCTTGGATATTTTTCTTTATGGACATTAGGCGTGTTAATCGGAAAAAAGGGTGCGGTGCGATGGGTCTCCTTTACCTGCTGTGTGGTCCACTCCACACATATTTATTTGCTTTTATAAGTCGTCGTTAATTACCTTCCAGGCCGGTAATCATCGAGGTGCCGATATTCACGTCGTCGTGCAAGGAGCGCGAGATCGTCATCCTACGGTCTGACACCGGAGAGACCTGGCAAGACCATTACTTGCATAACAATGACAACCCTATGATACAGGTTAGTTAATGAAATTTTGACCAAAAATGTGCTAAAAATAGTCCCTCTGTAGTATCCTGTATGAAAATGCTACTCTAAACTATATTTATTTATTTATATTGATTATTTCTCTCCAATATTCCAGGAGGCGTTACAACGTGAGCGTCAAGAATACGGCCCTAGTGGTGAGACATTAGGCGAGAGCGGAGAGCGAGTGACTCGCGTGGTGACGTGTGACTTCCCGCACTATCTCGCGTGCGTGTCTCGCGTGAGACAAGAGGTTCACATCATAGGGCCCGAGGGCGGGACCGTCTCTAGCGCTCATATACCGCAGGTCAGTTATATTAAAACTCCACCCGACAGACGCGTCTCGAATTAAAACGCCACCATAAAGACATTTCTCGAATTAAAACTCCACCCGACAGACGCGTCTCGAATTAAAACGCCACCATAAAGACATGTCTTGAATTAAAACTCCACCCGACAGACACTTCTCGGATTAAACTCCAATACAATCTCGAATTAAAACTCCACCACAAAGACACGTCTCGTTTTAAAACTTCAGCAAACAATGAATGAAGCTCCACCCGACGGACTTCTAGAATTAAGAAAAACACCGTTTCTTATCTTGAAAAATTTACAGCGAGTCTATTCATCATCATCATCATTAACAGCCTGAAGACGTCCACTGCTGAACATCCCCCAGGGAGTGCCATTTCAGCGGCTGTTCGCCTCCTGCATCCATCAGCTCCTCCCGGCCTTCACCAAATCGTCCATCCACTTGGCCTACGCCGCGTCTTCCAGTTCGTGGTCGCCACTCGAGAACCTTTCTTCCCCATCGGTTATCAGTTCTACGAGCGATGTGCCCTGTCCATTGCCATTTTAATTCTGAGAGCTACATCGGTCACTTTAGTTCTCCTGCGGATCGCCTCATTGCGGATCTTATCTCGCAGGGAAACACCGAGCATAGCCGACAGCTGGCCGACAGACACGTTTCGCATTAAAAAACACCGCTCTATGGTTGACTTTGACAATGCTTATGCAAGCCAACCGTTCCGTTCCAGGTGCAAGCCCTGTTCCCGGCACAGGCGCTGACGAAGCGCATCCGCGTGGGCCTGCAGGCGCACGGCGCCGCGCCCGAGCTGTGCCGGCGCGCGCTGCCGCGGCACGCCGCCGTCTCGCCCGTCGTCACCGTGGAGCCCCGCCGGAGGAAGTTCCACAAGAGCATCACGCTCACTGCGCCCTTGCCGGCTCTACAGGTACGTTTCCACCTGTACAACAGCTGTGCAGCTCCATTGCCAGCTGTACAGGTTCGTTTCAAGCTATAAAACATCTATGCAGGTCCATTGCGTTACTAATATTAACTGGGTAAACAGACCAACCTACTTTTGCTACTATTAACTTCTTCTTTCTTGTCGCTCCCACGCTGATAAGAAACGTCAGCCATGTGCAAAGAAGACCCTCCAAATTGTCCGCTGTAGAGTTTCTCATTTTCCCTGCATTTGACCAGCTATTACTAATTTATTCCAGTTCGCGCCTCTGGGATCACATAATGTGGCTTGAAAGAAACTTAATGTTCCTACTGTTACACCGTACTATTAACTAGCTAACCAATAATGTAATGATTACCCCAGGGTACAGCGACCCACGATAAGCAGTCGACATCGAACCTGCGGCTGTTGTGTTCGATAATGGGAGGCCAAGCGCGGGCGGTGTGGGAGGACGTCACCGGATCCACTCCGCTTACCATCACCGATGACTGCGCTTCTTTCACCACCACCGTTTCTGCCAGGTATAATAAGTTGTCCATGTACCTTTTATTATGCCACGACCTCACCTGGAGCCTTATCATCATCATCATCATCATTAAAAGCCTGAAGACGTCCACTGCTGAACATAGGCCTCCCCCAGGGAGCGCCACTTTGACCGGCTGCTCGCCTTCTGCATCCATCGGCTCCCCGCGGCTTTCACCAGATCGTCGGTACACCTAGTGGGGCCTTATCACATTGTAATCGTGTGCTCTCTTGCTCGCACTCGCGGACTTGTTCATTGAGGCGTGCAGGATGACAGGCGAAGTCCATGTCCAAAATAGTTATGCTGATGGTAAGTCACGATGCGGTCGGCGATGGAAATGCTTACCTAGAAGATCTAAAATCATCATAAAAATCATAATAATTTTATTTATTATTTTATTTGATTGCTCCCTGCGTTTAGAACACCGATTACTATCACTTAGAGAGCGTAGAAAACCTAAATAAACCGTAAACAAGAAATGTACGTCTCCTTTTATTACAGGTTCTGGCTGATGAACTGTCAGAACGTCAGCGACGCCACCAAATTGGCCACCGAACTATACAGGTAAATATTATCAAGTGCTCTAAACTATAAAGTTTTGCGTGATATTACACTGCGCACTTCATCCAGACAGTCACATCAGGTCATATCAGCACGATCTGGTTATAAGATTACTAATAATAATAACTGTTACTAAGTTTACTACATTGCGAGATCAGCTACTGGGATAAACCACAAGCTAATAAAAAACCATCTTGTTTCATGGCATTATTATTTCAAGGTTACAATAATATTGTTCGAATTCGTACCATGAACTTATAAAGTATTCCTGCGTGTGAACGAGACGTCTACATTTTTATATGGCGTTATCACTGTCGCGTGTCAGTGTCAACATGGTGTAAAGGTATGACATGACAGTTGTATTTGAGTGAACGATTTAACGTGACGTCATCAAAACTGGTCTGGCTCTGCAACATTAAAGTATTCTTACTTTTATGTCATTTGTCAATGTATGATTGAAATAATATTGAAGTAATAATGCTATCAGAGCTTGTGGTGACCCCCCAGGTCAGGATCAGGTGCTTGCACAGTTCTGCATGGTGGCAGATTAACTGGCCATGTACATACTTCGACGAACTCTGCAGAAAAGTAATAACTAGTGGCTTCGCAAGTCTGTCTTTGCATAGCTTATTACTGGAAGAATGAATGAATGAGCGTTTATTTATAAGAATATTGTAAATACAGATGTTATACATAATTAAACAGTTCAATACTCTACCGTTTCCGGTGTCTAAATATTTACATGCAAGTTGTTTACAGTAAACTATTTTTTACTCGCAATCCATGACCTCCCTTTTTTGAAAAAGTCCAATAACCGAAGACTTGGTCTAAAAAATCCATACTTATTCTTTACTTTCTTACTTGGCTTACAAAATTTCACGAGTGTCGCTTGGGAAATGCGACCTGTTAGGGAGAATAGCCCGACATCCGCTGACAGACACTGTATAGAAATCATTTGCGTCCAAGCTAAAACAGAGACGCTTTGCTCGCTTTTTAGTTGTTTATGGTAATCTTAGAATAGAACAGAATCACAATAATGCTAAGTTGCACAATACACAATAAAAAACAAAAAGTACAAACAAGGCACTTAATTAAATTTTTCATTACTGTGCATATCAATAATTTAAAAAAAAATCGTGGTGAAGCTGAAATGGCGTTCAGCTCAGCATAAATGTCATGTACCGGTATCAGGCGCTGAAACCCCGTAGTTAGCTACAGAATTGTAGGTACTAAAACACATGATTGTTTCAGGGACATGCTACTAGTACCGTTCGAAGTTCGCATAGTGGTCCTCGGGAAGCGACTGGACGCGTTAGAAGGAAGACTTCTCGTCATGTACATTACGGACAGATATGCATACGAAACGCTGCTGCAACAGGTGTGTATTATTTTGTTCATTTATGTCAATATTTGATAAAAGCACAGGCTTTGCTTTGGTGTCTATAATACCGCAAATCCTGATAACGAAAGTTTTCAACCAGGATGACTTGACACTGAGGCATGGTTTTTTTACGGTTGGCTTTATGAGTCGCGCAGCAAGCTTTGAAAGAGCTATGCTTGGTGTTTCCCTGCGAGATAAGATCCTAAATGAGGAGAACCGCAAGAGAACTAAAGTGACCGATGTAGCTCTTAGAGTCAGCAAGATGAAGTGACATTGGGCAGGCCACATCACTCGTAGAACTGACAACCGATGGGAATGGAAGGTTATCCACGAACCGCAGCATGGGCCCCCCACCAGGTGGACCGACGATCTGCAGGGTTACTCTAGACTCCAATCGCAATTTCACTAAAATTCTAATCCGAATCAATCCCAATTCCAATGTTAAATAATTTGGTACCCTTGAACAAAATCGAGCTTGAAATTGAAATCGCATTTGCGATCGACTTAACATTGTGACTCACAAAAGAATAACACTATGTAAGTAGGACTTGTCTGCAAAGTTCGTCTAGGTAGGTACCACCGCTCTGCCAGTTATTCTGCCGCCAAGCAGTAGTGTGCAAGCACTATTGTGTTCCGGTTTGAAGGGCATTGTAGCTAGTAAAATTACTGGGCAAATGAGACTTTATGACCTGATTACACAGTCTAGTAATCTGATTGCTAGACTGGGTGATGTCTCGGGATGGCGTGCGCAGTGCAGTGTCACGCGAAACTTTATTATTTTAAAGTTCCGAGTGACACTGCAACTGTTATGGGCGCCGTGTTGCTTAACATCAGGTGAACGACCAGCTCGCCACGTCACTCATTCCCATAAAAAAAAAAATTATTAGTATAACTTTTACCAAGAGTTCAAGATTTGAAACAATAGTGGCGTCGGAGTCGGACGGTGTCTGAACAGTGTCTATCCATTGTTATTGGTACTTTGGGTGCTTAAGTAAGCTGTAAACCTTGAATTTTGACGGCCCGATAGCTCAGTTGGTGGTAGCCCTGCCTTCTGAACTGAGGGCTGTGGTTCGATTCCCACTCAGGACAAACATTTGTGTGATGAACATCGATGTTTGTTCTGTGTCTGGGTGTTATATTGTATTCTATGTATGTATTTACAAACAAAAAAGTATCTAAGTATTATATCAGTTATCTGGTTCCCATAGTACAAGCTATGCTTAGTTTGGGGCTAGATGGCGCTGTGTGAAATGTCCACACACATTATTATTATTATTATTATTCACTCATTTATTTTATTTTCTTTATATTTTGTGTATATGTTTGTCCAAAATAGAAAGTTAAATGGCATCTTATTAAAAATAAGAGCCAAACGTGCCATTTTACTTCCGAACACACTCGAACGCAAAAGAGAAGTTGTAAAAATTCTATCGCAAACTCGACTTCAAGCTCAATTTGTCAACGTCAAATCGCGTCAAGAGTACCGAAAAACGGATGGTGTAGAAAGGAGTCGATTCCATTTAGTTCCATAAAATTCCAAAGATTCCAATCGTGCGCTAGTATCGGATTCAAGAGTACCAAATGCCACGATTTCGTTCCAAATCCCAAGTTACGATTGAAATCGAGTGTCAAGAGTAACCCTGCTGGTCAGAACCGCGGAGAGCCGATGGATACAGGAGGCAAACAGCCGCTCAAAGTGGCGCTTTAAGCTATGGAGGAGGCCTATGTTGAGCAGTGAGACATCTTTAGACTGATGATAATAATGATAGAATAAACGCAATGGATCATAAATTATCCACCAATCCGCATTTAGCCAGTTGTGATGACTTACACTGAGAGAAATCCTGTGTCCCAGCTATGGGGGCGTTTGTGGAATTAATGGTGCCAGATTAAGCAAATGTCGCCATTTGGGTAGCCCAAAGCCCTAAGATAAACGAACGGGCTATTTAGGCTATTTCAAGATTCCTCAAATTTCTTGTCAGGCTATCGTTGATAAAAAAAAATCCCATAACATGCGTGTTAAGAAACGTTATTTGCGCGTGCGCAGTTTTACTTCTTTCATTTACATTTTTAAGCGAAAGTCAGACAAACGTATTTTTGTGTTGGTGTATTAATAAGCGCTAAGTGTTCGTGAACGTGACTTTGACTTTGATAGTGAGCTGATAATTTAATGACGTCATGTTTATAAACGGTGGCATTATTGGCTCTATGCACCAAACGACAGATAAATTATGATCATGATGGAGCTTCCTAACCGGCATTTCCAAATATAAGATCTATTTTCAATTTCATACACGATTATAATAAAATTATTCTCTTGGTAACCCCGCCCCAAGCCGAGGCTCACACCCAGAGTGCACCTTATGGCGTCCCGCCCGCTTGGGTTCAGTTACAATAATAATATCTACTATGATTTGTTATGTAGTAGAGACAGAAAGCATCCGATTACCAAATCAGTAAAATTGGCGAATATGTTAGTTTATCCTATTTTAGCATTTTGGACTTTGGTGGCTTCACATAATATTTACCCACGCTGTTACTGTTTTGGACTGAGTTCATTTATTATGACACGCTACCCAATTCTATGTATTTACTGCTCTTCGTCACTTTCCAATTGCAGTTGGCAGCTTTACCCATCGTCACACATTATAAATACGTATTTTATTATGTTGGCAGTATATATTGTTGGGTCATGCACAAAATAATTCATTGTGTTCACAGGAGCACTACACAGAAGTGGCGCATTCGACTTCAGTTCGCTTTTTGGATGGAAAGGAGGTGTACCTAGAATTCTCTGGAAACTTGGTGCCTGTTACGAAATCTGGCAGCCAGCCTATGCTTGCTTTTGAGGTAAAACTCTTCAACTTTTTTAATTTTTACATATACAGGATGTAATTTAATTCATTAGCATAAATTGAGCCCATGATAATACATCATTTATAAATGATTATTAAAGAGTTAAGAGTGTAAATGAAAATATTTTTATTGAAAATTATGAAGATTGCCGCGGCGCCTAACACAGGTGGCACGGATGATTTTGATACATTCAAACGTTTTTATACCTTGTATGTACTAATTCAAAACAGTACATCATTATTTTAATTACATTTTGTTTTGTAGCACTTCATTAAGTAAGTTATTCCATTTTTTGGAGTTATTATTATTACCAATCCAATGTGTTAGAATTCAAAAATATTGGTCCACACGTGACCGGTATCAGGAGTAGGTACCTAGTTTCAAAGGATGCTAATGAATTCAATTACACCCAGTTTTTTATTAAATTATTAAACCTAGTGTAAACTACCTTGACGTTTTTCGTTGGCTATTAGGACTTCAATACATAATAGTTTAATTCTACATTTTATTGTGTTTTACTTTGTCGAAATGCTGAAAAACGATGCAACGTCAGTTAATAAAAATGGCCTATCGTTTATTTAATGATTTGTTATCTTCCCAGGCTTTCAAAGACAATCGAGTGGAGTTTACAGTGCGCGTGAAGCATCACGAGGAAAGTCCTTCGGGCAGAGTTTACTTCATGAATGAACCTAAGGTAATTCAATGTTTTATCTTTAAAGTAACTATAAATGAATAAATAAATTTGTGTGGACATTTCACAGAGCGCCATCTAGCCCCAAACTAGCAAAGCTTGTACTATGGGAAGATAACTGATACAATACTTATATACGTTATTGTTTATAAATACATACATCACCCAGAACAAACATCTATGTTCATCACACAAATGTTTGTCCTGGGTAGAAATCGAACCCACAGCCTTCAGTTCAGAAGGCAGGGATACTACCAACTGAGCTATCGGGCCCGTCACTATTTTTACTTATTGACCATAATAGTGCAATTCCAATTGCTGAATGTCGGAGGCAAGTAGCCGCTCAAAGTAGCGCTCTGTGAGGAGACCTATGTCAGCAGTGGACGTTTCATATTGAATTCTATATTTGTATTTAAACAAACCGTTTCTTAAGTATTGTATCAGTTATCTGGTTTTCATTCTATGCTTAGTTTGGGGCTAGATGGCGCTGTGTGAAAGGTCCACACATATTTATTTATATTTTATTAACGTAGGTACCCAAAGGCGAACAGTCGCAGACCCCAGCATGCGTGTTGGACGTAGAACTACCGGAGCGAATTGTCCCGCGCGCAGGGAAAAGCCAGGTCGACTATCTCAACCTCGACCAATCCGGTACGTAACTAGGGAACTATTGGGAATTTGGTCAACCACATTTCATTATAACTACCGCTAATCGCAATCACAACACAATACATTATCTATATTTAATACAGTAGACTCGCTGATCAATGTTTTTCGTGGTTAAGTTTTGATCATTTAAAATATACCTATATTATAGTTGTATATGGTCTGACGTCAGTATACTGTAGATTTACAGTTTTTGTACATATTTGTTAGATCATATTAACGATTATGGATTATGAATTAGATGAGATAGTTGGAAATATCTTACCATTTATTAATTGAAAACGTACAATCAAAAGGAATAGGTACTAAAGGCTAATACCATTATTATCATTAAATATGTATAAGTAGATAGAATAATACTTGGGTCCTTAAGAAATAAATAACTAAATAATAATTTAATTAATATACCGGGTGTAATTGTATTCATTAGCATCCTTTGAAACTAGGCACCTACTCCTGATACCGGTCACGTGTGGACCAAAATTTTTGAATTCTAACACATTGGTTTAGTAATAATAATAACTCCCAAAAATGGAATAACTTACTTAATCAAATGCTACAATACAAAATTTAATTAAAATAACGATGTACTGATTTTAATTAGTACCTAAAAGGTATAAAAACGTTTAAATGTATTAAAATCATCCGTGCCAACTGCGTTAGGCGCCGCGGCAATCTTCATAATTTTCAATAAAAATATTTTCATTTACACTCTTTACTCTTTAATAATCATCTATAAATTATGTAGTATCACGGGCTCAATTTATGCTAATGAATTAAATTACATCCTGTATTATAATCCTTATACATAAAACAGTAGACAATTTTTATTTCTAATACTGTGATAAAGAGATATTTTCTTCGAAAATGCCTCTCAAGGAGCTCCACTTACAAAATCAAGTTTAGTATAAAAAGTTATTTTAGCTTGAGATTTATTTCTGAGCACTTTAGACTTTAACGCTGTAGTATCTACATTATTAACTCCCACTATAAAGGCTTTCATCTTATTTATGTATCCATTTTATCCCAATTCGAGAAATAAAAAAGCCAAAAACGACAACGCTGGCCTAGTCGTTGATAAATTAATAATATAAATAAGCGTTTCAATAGAAAAGCCTTAGTTACTTAGCTTTAGAAAATCATTCGAAAATGACTTTTATGGACAGTGTATGTGATATTAATTCTGATAAAGGTTTCGATGCGCTGAAAGATGAGCTGAGTTTCCACTGGGGAGACCACAATAACAGCCACGGGCCTGGATCGCTGCCTTATCACCCGGAGAAACCCGTCAACGGTCATAGCCACGTAAGTATAAAAAAAAAACAATAAAATATAGGATACCCAATATTGTCCCCAAAATGTCTGTCTATGAGTAAGAGGTACATGTTTTATTTTCCAAATTATTCCACATTTTTAGTTTTTGATAAACAGAAAGGCATATAGGCAGAGAAATTATTTCTAAAGCCCTGCCGTGACATAGTATTCTAATACTGAAAGAACTGCTTTTTCCCAAACAAAATCTTGCAAACATTTCCATTCGGTTTTTCAGGATCTTATAATAACAAACGGAGATGTTAAATACCCGTCAAAGGACACAGAACCTGAAAATAAGGACAAGGATAAGAAACCTCAAGGTAAACATACATAAACAATAATAACTAAACTTCAAAAATAACTCTTAAACTTGTTGCTTAACCATATGTTCAATATTGCAGTGAACGGCGACTCCTTGCCTCACGTAGACTCGAACAAAACAAAGGCTACCTTTGACTCGGACGAAGACAAAACTCCAATGAACACTCTAGAAAAAGGCAAAAAGAAAGAAGGTGGAGGCAGTTTCTTTGGTGGCCTCGCCGATAAAGTCAAAAACGTGTTTGGGCATAGCGAAGACAATGAAGACGAGAAAGAGTCTTCGCCTAAACCGAAAGAACCAGCGCCCAAACCGAAAGAATTGCCTCCCAAACCGAAAGAGCAGTCCCCCAAACCGAAAGAATCTTCTCCTACACCTCAACCGAAGCCTCGCGAATCTAAAGAAAAAACACCTCCTAAACCAGCTCCTAGGATCATCAACGAAGACCTACTTGACAAAGTCGAAGATATGTTCAAAGACTTACACACAAAGCCTCATAAAGAAGACGATGATTTAGAAAACCACGTTTACAAAACCAAACTGGTTGTTGACGAAGACGTGCCTGATGTGGGTAAAACCGAAGAAGAGTTGTACGAACAATACGCTTTAATGCAACCTGTAGAAACTCCTGTATGTAATAAGAAAGCAGATCCGTTTATTTTCTATGTAGGATGCTGCGAAGGGAAATACAAGCCAGGGCAGAAGCATCGCCACGACGAGACATCTAACTTACTAGACATAATAGAACAAGAAAAGTTCTCTACGCAAGAAAAGCTTAATGAAATCTCCGAAGGTCTTCATAAAGAAATCATCGAAGACTTAAGCAAATTGGAAAAGGAAAAGGATAATATCGCGCAAAAAACCGGTGAAGTCACAGAAGATTTTATTACCAAAACTGATGCTATCAAAGGTGATATCAAAAATAAGGGCCAAGATTTCAAATCCGGTGCTGATGACAAGGTAAATGAAATAAAAACTGCTGCCAGCAATAAATTGAATGATTTATCTGAGTCCACGCAAAAAGTAAAAGATGATGTTACTACTAAAGCATCGGAAATACAAACGAATGTTGCGACTGAGATTGATAGCGTGCAATCTGCTACTAAAGATTCCTATTATGATGCTAAAAACAAAGCTGGTGATATCAAAAATAGATTTGACCATAAACTACACGAAGTAGACTTCCTTGCTAGAGAAAAGGCTGAAGAGCTAAGAAACAGGGGTAATGAACAGATTGTAACAGTAGGAAGTGCGCTATCTAACACAGCTGATAATATTAAGAATAAAACAAAAGATGGTGCTAATGCTGTAGCAGACTCTATACATAATGCACAGGAGGATTTGAACCACAAAGCCCAGGATCTAAAAGCTAGTGCTGAAAAATCTATTGATAAAGTAAAAGAAGATTTAAGTGAATCATCTGAAAATTCAAAGGAAGCAAAGAAAAAGGCTAAAAAAGAAGCAAAGAAAAAGGCCAAAGAAGGAAAGAACTTCTTCACTGGACTTGTGAGCAATATCTTTGGCGAAAAAGAAAAGATCGAAAACGATGTAAAAAGCAAAGTAGCTGAAACAAAAGAATCTGCAAATAGCTTACTTGAGCAAGCATCAGCGAAAAAAGATGAACTTAAAGAGGGGGCTGCTAAAAAACAAGAAGAATTGAAAGCCGGTGCTGAAAACTTGGCGCAGAAAGCACAAGACAAGACGAATGCAGTTAATAAAGCTGTTAGTGATAAAAAGAATGAAATTGAAAAATCTGCACAAGAGACAGCAGAAGCAGCGAAAAAAGCTGCTGAAAGCAAAGCCAATGAATTGAAAAGTGGTGCTGAAAACTTGATGCAGAAAGCACAAGACAAGACCAATGAAGTGAGCCAAGCTGTTAGTGATAAAAAAAATGAAATTGAAAAATCTGCACACGAGACAGCAGAAGCAGCGAAAAAAGCTGCTGAAAGCAAAGCCGATGAATTGAAAAGTGGTGCTGAAAACTTGATGCAAAAAGCACAAGACAAGACCAATGAAGTGAGCAAAACTGTAAATGATAAAAAGAATGAAATTGAAAAAGCTGCACAAGAGACAGCAGAGGAAGCGAAAAAAGCGGCTGAAAGCAAAACCGAAGAAGCAAAGTCTGCCGTTCTAAACAAAACAAACGAGGTTAAAGATGCAGTAAACAACAAAGCTAATGAAGTTGGAAGCGCTATTCACGATAAGACTGACGAAATAAAATCTGCAGCCGCAGATGCGAAAGATGCCGTAAATAACAAAGCAAGTGAAATCAGTTCGGCTATCACAGAAACGAAAGATGCTGTCAGTACTAAAGCTGGCGAGGTTAAAGATGCAATTAGTAACAAGACAAATGAAGTAAAATCTGCAGCTAGCGATGCTAAAAATGCAGTCGCCGAGAAAGCAACAGAAATTAAAGACGCCACAAGTAATAAGATTAGTGAAGCGAAAGATGCAGTCCAAGAAAAAGCGAGTGAAGTTTCAGGTGCCATCTATGATAAGACGGTAGAACTGAAAGATGCTGCTAGCAACAAAGCCAGTGAAATTAAAGGCGCAGTTGAAGGAAAAGCTAGCGAAGTTAGCGGTGCCATCTGCGATAAGACAGTAGAATTAAAAGATGCCGCCAGCAACAAAATAACTGAAGCAAAAGATGCAGTCAAAGACAAAGCTGGTGAAATCTCTGGTGCCATTCAACATAAGACAGTTCAATTCAAAGATGCCGTTACTGACAAAGCTAGTGAAGCGAAAAACGCAGTACAAGGAACAGTCAGTGATGTAACCGGTGCCGTTCACGATAAAACAAGCGAAGCAAAGAACGCTATACAAAGCAAAACGACTGAAGTATCAGACGCTGTACAAAACAAAGCCAGTGAATTGAAAAACACTGCGCAAAGTAAAGCTGATGACGCGTCTAAAGCATTCCATGAGACGACAGAAACTCTTCAAAACAAGAAAGACGAATTTGGACAGGATTTATTGAACAAAAAGGATCGAGTACAAAACGCAGCGCAAAGCGAATTGGACAGGATAAGACAAGAGGCAGAATACACAACGGATGAAATCAAAAAGAAAGCCGAGGAAACTCTGAATGCTGCCGCAGACAAAAAAAACGAGATGCAATCAAACGTTAACACCAAATTCGATGACTGGCAACAATCAGGAACGGACGAATTGCACAGCTTGCAAAGGTCGTCAAAGGAGGCGTTCGGTCACGCGCAAGATTCAGCCTTGGGTGCTTTCGATAAGGTCGAAAGTTCGGCAAAGGACAGAGTGAGCGACGCAAAAGATACGTGGGAAGACTTGCAGAGTTCAACGCGAGATACATACGCTGATTTCAGGGACGATGTCCACAGCTTGGGTAGCTCGGCGCAAGACACGTTGCACAGTTTTCAGAGTTCCGCCGGCAATACTTTTGATAGCTTAGATGATTCCACTCGGGAGGTGTTTGGGGGTGTTCAAGCTACGGCGAATAACGCTGAATCTGCTTCAAAGGAACTATTCGGTGAAGCTAAAGACTCCTTTGAAGGTTTCCAAATATCCGCTGATAATAAGTTGGAGGAAATCAAAGGTGCTGGGAAGGACAGGTTTGACGAGGCTGGAGCGAGGTTGAACGAAGCTGGGTCGAGGCTCGGCGAGGCTAGTGAAGAGGTTGTAGAGAGTGCGAAGGGAGCGGAGCGAGCGGTCGCTGATGTGGTCTCGAGCGAAGCGGACAAATTCACGAGCAGTCTCAACAATTTGGGCAGTTCAGTATTTGGATCTTCAGGAAAAGGTATACTACCTACGGCTTTTTACATTAAAACATGTTCATTTAAGTTTCTTGTTTTTTTTAGTCAATCGCTCATTTTTATTTAAAAATTTATAAAATACGTTGATGAGAATCTGAAACAATACTTCACACTTTTTAGGATTAATGAAAGATTCAAGCACCAAATTACTGGAGTCAGAAAAAGCGCAGTCGTCCCCACACAAAAAGAGTTCTGGGTAAGTTTGAATACAATTACTATTTCTACGTTATTTCAATTAATATTTCATACAATATGTACCGTTACGATGTGTACAAATGTATATAATAGCACGTTCGGGGCACCGACTAATTACACGATGACATTTTTGATCTACACCGGAATTGGTAATTCTGGTGGAATATTCATGGATATCTACTTCATTCCATCTTCACTACCTCAAAACTGTGAAATTGCTTTCAAAGTAAAATTTATACTGGTTGGAAATTAGGAAACGTTATAAAAGCCTGTATTTTTTTTGTAATGTTCAACCATTGGGCAAAAATCGAGAGGACTGCAAGTAATAAAACATGGAATGGAAAGGAATTCATAACAAATACCTCAACGCCGAAATAACACATAGGCCTTCTAGATCAATGCAGTAGTGAATCGGTGTTCAATTCGAAACATAATTTTAATCGCAACTTGAAGTCTTGGGCACCGACGACTGGGTCATGCTGTATAATTGTATTGTATATACGGGCCTTAAAATAGTGATTTACCCTACTTAGTAACTGCTACGGGAGTTCACCCTCTTATCCATAGCGTTTCACAGTTTTCCCATTCCCACTTGTGTATAATATATCGCTAGTTCTCACTCTAACTTCACTCGCACCAATTTCAGAATTCCGAAGCTGAAGAAGAAGAAATAAGTTCGCCGAACGACAATCGACAAACGATGTAATATAACTGTTTAGTTTTAATATTTATTGTTACGATTTACCATGTTTTTATTACGTTAACATTACAAAGAAATGACTATGAGATTTTGTTCTAACTTTGGAAATGTTCGGTGCAAATGCACTTAATAGTCAGATGTAGTGTTGGCGAAGTAAATACGGATCATAGGTAACAAATCGATTATTTCATCACAAGGAAGCCGTGGCTGTTATTTTGGATTTTAACATCGTACGAATAAGATATATTTTCGTATATCGCTTGACATTTAACGCGGTTGTAAAGAATCAAAATTAGATATAGTTGATCTCTTATTATCTAAGAATTTCGAATAGAATAAAACAATGAAATCTGATTGAGAAATAATCGTTTTGTTCGTATAGCACTGTATAGATATTATGTGACGTAAAACACATCTTCCAGTGGTTTGAAATGTTTAAATATATATATGAAGAGATTAAATATTATTTTTATTTATATTTAAAGTAATTTTTGCGTACCTTTGAGTACAACTTTTTAAAGTGTTGACAAACTTTGACTAACAGAAGTCTCGATTTCAAAGAAATCAATTTTAATATCGATGTTACTTTATAACTTATGAAAGTATAATGTAATTGTAATTTAATCACAATTGTTTATTCTGTAATTATTGTAATTAATTTAAAATGATTATATAAAAGTTAATCGTGTCTCTAATCTTGCCTACAATCGTTGTTTTTATTTAAATCAGATCTGTATTTTTAATTGTATTTTAACTTTTGAGAATCTGCATTTTTATATTAAATTTTAAGTGTTTTTTAATGTCACTCAGTGTTTTGTGTTGCATAATTTATTGTATTTTAATCGAGTTTTCACTATAAAGTTTACACCGCTTTGTACAAAATAAGAATTAATGAGCATGTTGTAGACTTGCTTTTAAATATATTTTTTGTTAATTTTAGTAGACATAGATCTGCTAGGTTATTTATTTTTTTATTTGTATCGTTACAAATACTTTTGTTAACATATCTTTCGAATATTTTTATTTGTTAACATAAGTATTTTATTTTTTGATACGTTTCAAAAGTCACATTGTTTAAAACATGGCGGCTAATTTTTTGCCTCTTTCTACTACCGCGACTACTACATGACAACGAAAGAGAAAGAAGACGGTCATCTCAGGCTTAACTCGATGTGACTTCTGAAAAGTAATTGTCACAATTTGTATTTATTTTTAAATAGATTAAAAGTAATTTCGTCGTCACGCAATGAAGCTTACTTCTGTCTATGTATAAGTACATATTAAAACAGCGCTTGCGTTGCTTGTGATGTATATCTGTAAGAGTTGTTAAATAATATACTGAGAACACTCTCGAACAATTACATTTATTTTTATTTTTGTAGATTTAGACTTATAAAACTATTTATTAAGTACATAATCACACAATTTCAAGCATTAATAGGAAATTATAGGTTTTTAGTCGATTCATATGACATTTTTTTATATTTATATTTAAATAGGTAACATAATATTGGCTTAATAGACTTAAATGAAGTTAACAAAGTAAACCTAAAAACATAAAAAGATAACTTGGTTTTATGTTTCATGTCAGCGTTTTATTCTGAATTAATAATTTTCGTTCTTTTAAATAAACAAATTGATTAAATAACAGGTAGGTTTTAGTTTGAAATAGTTTCACTTAGGTCTAATTTGATGTTTGCCGTTATTACCACATCGGGTCATAGGTATCCCCATTAGTGGAAGTATTTGCGCTTTTATAGGTAGGTACATCACATGTTATGCACTCCGCACGATACTGCATCACCCATCACTCATGGTTGCCTCCGTTTGCATTGCACATCACATTACACGTGGTAAGTTTCCTTTGCAGTTTTGTTATATTTATTTGCTGATTTGTTTTAGTTTCGGCTCTGTACGACTATAAAAGATAGACAATCTTAATTAGAAATAAATTGAAAGGGTTTGCACCCGCAGTAAAAAAATATTGTTTCAATAATGTATCTAAAATCTACATACTTACAAGATTAACCAAATTAATGAAGGGCTAGTAATAAACCCCTAGTAGTAGGTGGTATGTACACCTATGTTATTTATTTGTTTCATAGATAATTTTGTAAAAACCGTTGCATCTAACCGTATACAGTCGAAACCACATAAAGAAAATACAATTTTAATTTATCTATGTGTGTTATTTGTGTATTTTACAGCTTTTTCTCCAAACTCCGGCGCAACCACTGAGAATGATGGAACCAGCATCGCTTGAAAATGTCTACGTTGTGTTGTATCTATTTGTTGAACCCCGGATTTGTGTTAATTATTTGAAACAAGTTCAAAAAGGTATATGATAAATGAAAATGTCAAAATATTGGAAAATGTCACATGTCAATGTAAAACTTTAACAAAATGGTAGATTAATGTAACATAATCTAATGTTGCTTAGCACATCTCTAATCTAGGCGTATTAAAAGAAAAGAAAAATGTGTTCCATTTCCTATTCTTGGCTTTATAGCTATTGATGTAACGATAGAGTACTGAAAGAAATTTAAAATTTTATAATATTACCTAGATTATAAGGGCCATACTTATAAACGCCTTATTAAAGTTATTCAGTATTTTAAACGTTCCGTCTAGTTTTCCCGTGACATTTCAAATCAGTCAAAAGTTGACAAGAAGGTTTTAAGCATTGGCCTAACTTTAAGCGGCGTTTATAAGTAAGGCCCTAACTGTTTCATTATTATAATTTTTTTAAACTAATATTAGGTGCTTTAAATGGTGGCTGAAAATGATCCGTGTACCATTGTCATTAAGATTAAATTAGAAATCAGTGAATCTGACGGTAATCTCCCACCGCGTTATTGTAGTCAGCAAAAATCGATTTAACATTCGATTCATAAGAAGGTACCTCCTCCCGTGAGTCTATAAAACCTAAACTATTTCATTTCTGCATATCGATATAAAACCATTTAAAAAATAAATATCGACAAGATATAATTAATATTTTTCACTTCACTACTCTTGCACAAGGCGTATTAGTTTTATAGAAGTTAAATAAATAATATATACTACCATATTCTTTTGAATGTTATGCCATGTCTGAATTATAAAATTATATAAATGTTTGAATATATTGAATGTTTTGTGTGATTTTGTCTGATTGTAATTATTAATTAATGTTGAATTTTGGACTTTAGTGTCCGTAGATGGCTGATTTTTAGAGTTAAAAGTCAAAAATACATACTTGTTTATAGGAAAAGTCTCGGTTTACTTTTTACCTTATACCTACTTATTACTGCGTCTTGTACCCACAAAAGCCGCCATCTACTGGCTCTAAAAGTCTTTAAATATTTTTACACTTTATAATTATTATCGCATTTTATAAAAACTATGAAGATATTTATGTAGAGTTATGAACTTAAGTATATATTTTATGATAAAGTCCAACATTTCAAAAGTTGTAAAAGTAATTTTATGTCTTCGATTAAAGTAGGTGTGTAGATCAACACTCATTTTATCATAGCTTATGTTACTTTGTGTATTTATTTATTTAATTGTTACTTATGTAAAACATTATCCCCTCCCTACTGGTAGCTTAAAAACATGGCAGCCATAGAGCAGCATTCATTTAATTATATATAAATGATTTTTGACTTTTATATACCTACGTATTACATTATGTATACAGTTATTATTTAGGTATTCACAGATGACAGTTAAGTATACTTGATTGTGGAAACCAATTTAACTTTGTAACTATGACACTATTACTATAATCAGCCTTAAGAATGTTTATAGCTATTTTGTTACACTTACTTAAAATATTTTGCATCCAAAGATGTACCTACGTACACTACATGCCTACTATTAAATTCGAAAGAACTGTGATGCCAAATGAAGAATATGTGTAAAGTTATATAGTTTTGTTAATTTATGAATAGAGTCTACCGTTATTCTATTTATTGCTTCATAGTAAGTAATAAAAATAATGCAGAATTTATTTGTTTCATTTGTCCCTAAACCATAAAAAAATGAAAGCGAAGCGAAGCTAGGAAGTTTAAAAGCACTGAGAGTATATTCAAGAAAGTGCAATCTATAATAAATTCCGATAATTTAAAAAAAAGAACGCTCGTAGAACCGACAACCGATGGGGAAGAAAGGTTCTCGAGTGGCGACCACGAACTGGAAGACGCGGCGTAGTCAGTTCTACGAGCGATGTGGCCTGCCCATTGCCATTTCAACTTGCTAATTCGGTTAAGTATGGAACATAATAAATAAAATCACTACGGTTATGACTTAAGTTACAAGGAATTAGGAAAATTCAAACGTATCAATTATATATTAAGTTTTTATTAATATTCTAATCTTTTTAGGTATAAACGATTCATAAGTCACTAATACATACGGGGACGTTAGGTATTTTTAGTTTGCATTGTATATTATATGATATGTTTTCAACATAGAAATTATTTCACACAATTTTTTCTAATTTAATAAATTAGTGTTTTCTATCACGTAATATATATTTAACATAAATGCAAAAAACGATTACCGCAGTACATTTTATCAGTTTTCTTAAAACATCAAAAATCTGCTTAACAGTAAAAGTATTGTAATTGCTAAGCATTTGTTTTAATATACTTGGAACACGAATCTTCATACATCGTTTACAAAGTATGAATATTCATAACTTAGAAAATAAGACTACTAATACTTAAAAAGTACGGAAACATATGTTGTCTGCACTAACGTTGGACAGTTCCTAAGTTTGCACTTAGCCCTCTATGACGTACCTACAAGCAAGTGCAACGCATTAACAAAATTATTCTGGTAACAATAATTTATCACATTGCAAAAAGAATACACTACATGACTACAATATACAAGGTGACCTTGAATTGATATGTTATCCCGAAAGGGGGTAAATCTACACCCCAAGGTAGACAATGTTTCTTCTACGACTTTACTAAATTAATAGTTTTTCATTGAGGAAATGCCATGTAAAGTTTACGTTCGAAAATAGCCTTAGCACAGCTGGGTGGTTGAACTTCGTCCTTGACCAAGTGCACATATTTATGTGCACTCGATTTCTAAACAGGTCGTTAAACTCAACCTGTGTTTAGAAATGAATTTATTATCTTGTTAACTCTCGTAGCGATCGCACGTGCAATTTTGCGAGTGGATTTATTTTTTACCATGGAAGTATGGAAACACCCAGTTTCAAGTAAGGCTCTCACAACTTGTAGGGTATCATGGTCCCAGTCCCTACAAGTTGGGGATTTCCATTTCAGGATAACATATCAATTCAAGGTAACCTTGTATAAAATGTCAATAAGCTTATCACACAATTAAAAAATTCATAAGTATTCATCGTAATTCATAACCTTATAATAAGTATTATATTTCATAAGTCTCCCTTACTAATAAACATTGTATAGTGAATAGTTATTTTGTGTTTTGTTCCCAGATAATAAAATACCTACAGTACAGATGCCTCATCCCATACAACGGAATAACGCGGAATATTTTACAAACTATTTTATTTCTGCATAACGCAATATTATCAAGCGACATTTTTATTGCGTGTTGGCGAAGTATTGGGCCAAATGAATGCACTGGACACTAACTAGTAACTCTAGACACGATTACTGTTTTTTTTTCAAGTTCGGGCTAATTTTCGTTTGTACCTGATGAGACCCCATGGATTTGTTTCTTTCTAACAAATATGAAATAGATAAAGATAAAACACCGAGTAGCTATTCCACTGTTACGCAGTGTTTATTGGTAAGGGATATGTGCTTTCTTTTATCTAAAATATCTAAAATAATAATATTCCAATGATATTATTATAAGGCACCTACACATTCCGTTAATATAATTATAATTATCACATTGTGCTTATAAAACTAGAAACTTACAAAAATCAGATATGTTACTTAATAATTAAAAATAATACTTAATTAATAATTAAACCTAGAAATAGCTGCCGAGGGTGACACTAATACTCATAATAGTTTAAAAATACTGAATTTAAAAAAGTAATTATATTATTATCATAATGATTCATAATAATATACATTATTGCATATTTCATAAAATAATCATCTATTTATATTTTAACAGGCAATCATATTGTAATGCATAACACACACAAAAAATTACACAGCAGTATAATATACGTATAGTATATATAATAGGTATGATGACTAAAATTTTTTTTTGGATAAATTAAGAATATTCCTCAAAAGATAAACATTTGAAAAAACAAAAATTAAAGATCTCTGAAAATAACCAAGTTACAAGCATTTTAAAAACCGGAATAGTAAGAGATAGCTCAAACGGCCAGTGACGTCAGAGGAAAGTCGTTCATAGTACCTCATTACTAAGCTGTGGTAGCTTTTCATACAATCTCTGGCATGTGACGTCACGAGTGGATTTTACATAGTAACTGTGGGGGCGCTGTTTCGCGAGAAAGGGACAGGAGATGCCTCCTGTAGAAACTTTAAAAACTTATTACTCCGTGATTTATTTACCGATTTTGCTTATTTTTTCAATTATTGCAATCATTTTAAATAGTAGTCATCATGCCTATTATATATATATAGCCTACGCGCCATGTGTGTCGAAATTGGGTTATGCAAAGGAGCTTTGGAAAACGTCTTATAAAGAAAAGTAACCAATGAAACAAGAAACGGCCTATATTAGTAAATTATATACTCTGACCTATACAAGGTGACCTTGAATTGGTATGTTATCCCGAAAGGGGGTAAATCTACACCCCAAGGTAGACAATGTTTCTTCTACGACTTTACTAAATTAATAGTTTTCATTGAAGCCATGTAAAGTTTACGTTCGAAAATAGCCTTAGCGCAGCTGGGTGGTTGAACTTCGTCCTTGACCGAGTGCACACAAATGAGTTTAACGACCTGTGTTTAGAAATGAATTTATAGTATCTGGTTAACTCTCGTAGCGATCGCACGTGCAATTTTGCGAGTGAATTTATATTTTACCATTGAAGTTAGAAAACACTCAATTTCAAGTAAAACTCTCACAACTTGTATGGTATCATGGTCCTAGTCCCCCCCCCCCCCATTTCGGCAAAACATACCAATTCAAGGTCACCTTGTATAACTACCTATATAGGTGCTAGCGCAACGGTGTCTGCACTTACAAACACAAATATTTTTCTGAACTCTAGTTCCTGTTAAAAAGGACTTTATAAATAATTGACATATAAGTCTTACAATAAATGTAGTCATGATCTCTATAATTTTTTATATACAATAAAATAATGGCGACAAAATTAATTGACCAGTCAAAGTCACGTCTAATCAGTTAACATTCATCTGCACACACTAATAAACACTAATGTTAGGTTTCATATGCCCATTGCACTAAGTTGGACAGCTATTACGTTCGTACCTATCTAGGACGTACCCAAATGTGATTCAGTATAAGTACGTCATAGATAATTGCAAACTTAGCTGGCAAACTTTAGTGCAAGCGGGCATTAGACTGATGGCTGCTTAATTTAAATTCTTAAACATAATTACTATAGAAAGTTCAAGATCAACATAAATAATCCATATCGGTCAGCTGTCTTTTGATAGTCAAATGCGGCGTCTTTTGAACCCGCTTTTCTTTTAAGAATTTAGGTATTATAAGTTTCCTTTCCATACAATACTGTATAATAATACGTTCGAAGAACAATGCTATTACAAAATGTATAGACGCTAACGCTATAACAATGTAAGATAACAGATTGTCTTTAGGCATTCGCAGTTGTAGAAAAGTCGCTAACCATTCCGGTGGCTCCATAGCTATATACACACATAAGCCAGTCATAATAATCACACTTCCCATTAATTGCTTGTTAGTTATCACAGATTTTCTGTAAGGAGCTCCGTGGCTAAACACAATAGCCATGACAATGTATTGAAACATGGAAACCGCGTAAATGGCGTAATTCTCCCAACATTCGTTCGCCTCATCGCCCTCATACGTATGTCTTACATACCAAGGGAACAAAGTTAGCGCGTAATAACTCAAATACTGCGTAATACCGATCAAAGTCAACTGTCCAATCAAAGATAGTAACGGGACAAAACCTAACAAACTTGTCAAAGGCGGGATTTTGGATAATTTACCCGTATACGCTTCAGTCATACCGAAAAAGAAAGCAAAATTGACAATCAATGCAACATCAATGAATAAGAATTGGAAATCGGTTAGATTCGAGTCAAAATAATAAAGGAAGGCAACCGAAAAGAATTCTGTAAGGGAATAGGCTATCATGAACTTGAAGACTCCAAAGCTAGTGGTTAGGGCTGCCCGGCCTTCCCTAAGGACCCTGGAAACGCAGACTATGTCGGGATGTGCCGATGTGAAAGGCGCAGCGACGCTACTTTCTAGCTCTGAAAGGGAAATCCCGGTGTGGGCAGCCCTAAGCGCTCCGCAGTCGTTTGCGCCGTCGCCACACATGCCTGGATTAAAAAAAAGTCACTTTTATAAAAGTTTACAGATTAAAATATATAGCCGATACAAATTATAAGTTTGCCCTCGTACAAGTAAGCAAAGCTTTTCGTTCGATGGCAGTTTTTATTGTTTAACTATGGCAACATTTATTGGCAGAAATTGCTAATGTCCTTAACTGATGTTGCCAAAACAAAGAGCTAACCGCTTGGCGACTGGTTCTTAACACCACGTTTAGTTTAGTCTAAAAAAGCGAAAGTTATGGATAGACTTGTTTTATGTATTTATTACTATTTTATTGGTTATTTATTTCCACGCAACCCTAAAATATATTTAATTTTAGTTCAAAAAGTATCACCCAGGGGACAAATTTGTTTCTTCTTTTGTACAATAAATGGGGTTGTGGGGAAATTTGCTTTTAGCTATGTTATACATATAATGACTTTTTTAAGTCACGGTAATTCTTGTTTTATTTAATAGGCTTGTTTAAATCACTTACCGACATAGTACCCCAAAGCTTGATACTCGATGATAAGCTGTTGCTTCTGGTCTGACGTCATCCTGGCGAACACGGCGCCTTTCTCCACTACGTATGGCAACACTTCCGGGTACTGTTGTCGCAACACCTGGATAACAATGGACAACATTGCCAACTTATTTCAATTTGACGGGCCCGATAGCTCAGTTGGTAGTATCCCTGCCTTCTGAACTGAGGGCTGTGGGTTCGATTCCTACCCAGGACAAACATTTGTGTGATGAACATAGATGTTTGTTCTGCGTCTGGGTGTTATATTGTATTCTATGTACATATGTATTTACAAACAAAAAAGTATATAAGTATTGTATCAGTTATCTAGTTCAAATAGTACAAGCTATGCTTAGTTTGGGGCTAGATGGCGCTGTGTGAAGTGTCCACACATAATTATTTATTTATTTATTTCTCAATTTTTGGTGGTTTTACTAAAAGTTAGTTGAAAATTACAGACACGTATTTTTCATTATGTTATTACTGCCATATTTAAAATTGTAGACTTTTATAAAGATTGTGGCTATTATGAGGCTAAATGAAGATTTTGGATTTGGCATATTTTAGCAAAAAATAAAAAAGTTGTGAGGTTTTTACATTTGTATGGAACTATTTATTCTGTGGATCGATTGGTTTGAAACTTGGAAGTTCTTTTCATTTCTTCAGTTATCAACAAGTCTCTTCAGTTAAAGTAAAGTTAGTACGCAACCTACCTAGGTAGTACCTAGGTACCTAGGTCCTAGGTAGTAGGACTTTTCTGCAAAGTTCGTCTAGGTAGGTACCACCACTTTGCCAGTTATTCTGCCGCCAAGCAGTAGTCTGCAAGTACTACTGTGTTCCAGTTTGAAGGGCACTGTAGCTAGTGAAATTACTGGGCAAATGAGACTTTATGACCTGATTACACAGTGTAGTAATCTGATTACTAGACTGTGTGATGTCTCAGGATGACGTGCGCAGTGCAGTGTCACGCGTCACTTTATTATTTAGATTGCCGAGCGACACTGCAACTGTTATGGGCGGCCGTGTCGCTTAACATCAGGTGAACGACTAGCTCAACACGTCATTCATTCTCATAAAAAAAAACCTAATATTTATTTGAAAATCTACAGGATCAAACTGGGTCTTAGAAGCTCAATTATCTCCGTTTACACATAACACGCTGTTTTATTTTATTTTTTTTAAAGAAAAAAAGGGTGTGTTGTTCGCCGCGTTACAACTAGTAATAGGGAGTTTTGGCGGGAACGCGGACAAGTTCACGTCGTTGCATTGTATTATTTTTCAAAACTTGTGCTTTTTCCAGTGTTAATGTTTAAAATTGGTGGCGTTTTACGCATTAAGTGCCGAGTTACGAGCATGAGTGAGGGCGAGTGATATGTGGTGAAACGTGATTTTTCGTGTTGCTTCCAAAACTTCATAGAAGCTTCTAGTAAAGTTGCCACCACTTTACTGGAGCATGACTAAGACTGGACTATGACTATGACTAGGACATGACTGCGTGAAATATTTTATATCACGATGAAAATTTACACTGGCTAAATACACTATGAGTGCAGCCAAAATATAACAAAAAAAAACTAGTAATAGTATAAAATATTAGCTCCAGTATTTTATTTATGTTAGCCGAGATAGAGTAAGATATAGTAGAGTCTCACCCGCCAAGTGGCGCCAGTCATAGCAAGCTTGTACCGCGGAAGCTGATCCGGCGCCTCCACGTCTGCGGAGCCCTGGGGCTCCACTGTGGGACTCGACCATTCCCGACGCAACGGGGTTCGGGGACCGACCGTACACTGGAAATATTCACATCATCACATTACTTGTTAAGTATAATCATCATCAAAAGCCTGAAGACGTCCACTGAACATAAGCCTCCCCCAGATAGCGCCACTTTGAGCGGCTGCTCGCCTCCTGCTTCAATCGCATCATTGAATAAAGTGCATTGAATTAAGTTAATTGAATAAAGTTCATTTAATAATGTTCATTTAATAAAGTCCATTCAATGAAGTTCATTGAATAAAGTCCATTATATGAAGTTCATTGAATAAAGTTCATTGAATAAAGTGCATTGAATTACTCATACTACAAACTCATTATTAACACTGACATAATTATGTAATTAAATTAAGTTAAGTTTAATTTGAATATTTGTGCGCCTGAACCTATAGGCAGAATTTTGTTGGAAGAATTATGTGCTATTCCATCTTTGCAATACTGTAAAACCCAAAATTCTTACAAATAAATTATTTCATTTCATTTCACTTCATTGAAAGAAGTTTCTTGAATGAAGTTCATTGGTTTATCACCGATTAGGTCGCGGACCCTTTCACTGATTTTAAGACACAAAAAGTGTTCACTTACCCCATTAAGTGTACTCTCGCAGTAAACGACCGGCTCCTTCCCACTAGAGTCGACATGTAGATGCACCAATCGCTCCCCACTTTCCAAAATGCCACATTCCTTGGCTACGCTCACAGCTGTGTGGATGTTATCGCCTGGAAAACATACACTCAGTCACTAAAATAGCGGATCCGCGAACATAGCCGCCTTAAAGCAAGCAAACTACTGTTATGTGGTAGGACATTTCTGCCAAGTTCATCTAGGTAGGTACCACCGCTTTGCCAGTTATTCTGCCGCTAAGCAGTAGTGTGCAAGCACTACTGTGTTCCGGTTTGAAGGGCATTGTGGCTAGTGAAATTACTGAGCAAATGAGACTTGATTTCAAAGCCTAGTAATTTGAGACTGTGATGTTTCAGGATGACGTGAACAGTGTAGTGTCACGCGAAACTGTATTATTTTAAAGTTCCGCGTGACAATGCAACTGTTATGAGCGGTCGTGTCACTTAACATCCGGTGAACGACTAGCTCGTTACGTCATTCATTCTCATAAAAAATCTATAGATTAATTTGTAAAAGAAAAATTAGAATCACGAGCAGGGATCGAACTTGCATCCATCCCTTAAGCCGGGATGCTTGTAGGATGGATGGATGTGAATTCAATCCCCGCTAGTGATCTAATCTTTCCTTTACAAATAATTAATCTGTAAATTACGCTGAGCAGGCGATACTGCTATAAAATCAAAAATATAATAAAATATTGCAAACAATCAGTGTTACCAGTAACCATGACGACGTGTATATCGGCCTCCTTCAGTTCCCTGATGATGCCGGCGGTGGCTGCCTTCAGCTGGTTCTCCATGATCACCAGGCCGAGGAACTCCAGCTCGCATTCTAGCTGTGGACAAACTAACAACTTTCAGATCCACTTATATCTTACAAGTTGCAACTCCACGGATAAAAAATCATCATCAGCCTGAAGACGTCCACTGCTGAACATAGGCTCAAGGCGGCGCTCTGTGGGGGAGCCCACAGAGCGCCACCTTGAGCGGCTGCTCGCCTCCTGCATCCATCGGCTCCCCGCAGCTTTCCCCAGATCATCGGTCCAACTAGTGGGGTGACTTCTTACGCTGCGTCTTCAGGTTCGCACTCGCCACTCGAGAACCTTTCGTAATTTTACCTTATTAGCACTTTATCTTTTGATGAATGATGATGATGATGATGAGTGATGATGGTTAGAAACTGAAAAAAAAATGCTAAAACTTGTAAACGCAGAAATGCTTTTCATTTTTAGGCCTGCCGCGTTCGATCGGTTCCCTGATCCAGGTTTCCGAATTCGGAATTCAGATTCTGAATGACATATTCCAAATATGCGGCCGGCCGGAGACCGAATGTTAGATTTTTTCCGTTCGGAATAACACAACATTCGGTTTCCGGCCGGCCGCATACATCCCACGGAGTTCCGAATCTGAATTTCTGTTCCGGAAACCTGATCAGAAAACCGAGCGTGTCCGGCAGCTCTTTAGCAATCTTGACAAAAGTGTAAAAATATTTCAACCCTATTTGGCGAAATTGTTACAAATTCGAGAATTCGCGGTGCATTTTTACATCTGCATGCATATGCGATTATTTAAAAAAAATAAATATGTGTGGACAATTCACACATCGCCATCTAGCCCCAAACTAAGCATAGCTTGTACTATGGGAACCAGATAACTGATACAATACTTATATACTTTTTTGTTTGTAAATACATACATAGAATACAATATAACACCCAGACGCAGAACAAACATCTATGTTCATCACACAAATGTTTGTCCTGGGTAGGAATCGAACCCACAGCCCTCAGTTCAGAAGGCAGGGATACTACCAACTGAGCTATTGGGCCCGTTGCATATGTGGGTGCCGATGGGGCAAAAAAGGTTCTCGAGTGGCGACCACGTACCGGAAGACGCAGCCCACTAGGTGGACCCACGATCTGGTGAACCGATGGATGCAGGAGGCGAGCAGCCGCTCAAAGTGGCGCTCCATGGGGGATTATGTTCAGCAGTGGACGTCTTCAGGTTAAGGGAATATCCAGAGAATATGCAGCAGCATTTCTTCGCGGTCTGCATTACAATCTACCAAACCACCAGCACGCGTAATGGTTACGGTAAAACCCACCATGTGGGACACCTATATTCAGTAGTAGACTCATAAAAGCTGATGATGATGATGATGATGATGATGATGATGATGTATGATGATGATGTATGATGACGTTTTACATACCTCGTCTCTTGTCATAGTCTTAATCTGCTCGAGCTCGACATCCATTACCCTAGTTGCCATCGCTATCACACGATATCCTTTTTCCGCGTACGAACTCAACACTTCATCCAGATTATCCGGAACTGTATATAAGGGAATCAAAAATATATACAAAATCGAATTGTATTAGAGATTAATCAAACCACATAATAAAAAAAACAGCTAATATTATAAGTTGGTAAAATAAGGTTTTACTAGGTGTTAGGACTTTTCTGCATAGTTAGGCTAGGTAGGTACAACCGCTTCTGCCGCCAAGCAGTAGTGTGCAAGCACTACTATGTTCCGGTTTGAAGGGCATTGTAGCTAGTGAAATTACTGGGCAAATGAGACTTTATGACCTGATCACACAGTCTAGTAATCTAGACTGTGCTGATGACTCAGGATGACATGCGCAGTGCAGTGTCACGTGAAATATTATTATTTTTAAGTTCCGAGTGACACTGCAACTGTTATGGGGCGGCCGTGTCGCTTAACATCAGGTGAACGACTAGTTCGTCACGTCATTCATTTTCAAAAAAAATGGCTAAGCAAGATCTGAACCAGAGTGAATCGGTTTGGAAGTCGCCAGGCTACCATTGAGCCACAGCACAATAAAAAGTTACAAGTGCAATATTTACCGGTATCCTGGTTACACAGTGTAAGCAACATTTCCGGCGCTCCCTTGCAGTACACCCTTGCCACAGTTTCGCCCAGAAGCCTAACTACCACGGACGACCGTTGTAGCGAAGAAACAAACTGATGTTGTTGCACTATGCCTATCTCTAACGGCTTCTAAAAAAAAAAACAAAAAAACACGAGTTTATAGAATAGGCATGATGACTACTATTAAAAATGAACAAGTAAATATAACTTTCAGAAAGAAGATTAAATATGAATGCAATAATTGAAAAAATAAGTAAAATCGGTAAATAAATCACGGAGTAACAAGCTTTTAAAGTTTCATCGCCTGTCCCTTTCTCGTAGAACAGAGCATCCCCTACAGTTACTATGTAACTGTGGTACATGACGTCACATGCCAAAGAAATTGTATGTAAATCTACCACAACTTAGTAATGAGGTACTATGAAAGTGGAAGAAGTGACGTCACTGCGCGTTTGAACTATCTCTTTTTATTCCTGTATTTTAAAATGCTTGTAACTTTGTGTTTGTTTTCTATTGGGGTCTTTTTGGCAGAAGATATATTATTTTCAATGTAACTAAGTAATAGCTTCAAAAAATATCAACTAAAACTAAACAGGTACGCGCGAAATGTTGACTGTTGCTCTATTTTTCTTCATACAAAAATGACAGAGAGGGCAATAATATTTCAAGGTATCTTACGTGCATATCGTCAACATTGATATTAGCCGTCTTCTTAGGTTTCACAATGGTTGGCATCAATATCTCGTACTTCGTCGGGTCCGGGATATCCGGTTGTTCTAGAGTCCATCCGGTAGATTCAAACATCTGAAATGTACATACATACATTGAAATGACTACGAAACAATAGATCACCATGATACTTGAATGTAAAACATCACCCGTTTATTTATTTGGACTTATGACCTAAAAAAGGACTGAAATGTTTGAGTCTCTTTCTATTCTTAAATCTCAGGATAACGTGCGCAGTGCAGTGTAACGCGAAACTTTATTACAGTTCCGTGTGACACTGCAATCTGTTATGGGCAGCCGTATAACACTTAACATCAGGTGGACGACTAGCTCGTCACGTTAAACTGACACATACAAAAAAACAGTAATAATTAATCAATCAACACTAGTGATGGATTAATTAGCATTCACATTCATTTTTAGCATGTGAAAACTCAATTAGCATTTTTTTTATGAGAATGAATGACGTGACGAGCTAGTCGTTCACCTGATGTTAAGCAACACGGCTGCCCATAACAGTTGCAGTGTCACCCGGAACTTTAAAATAATAAAGTAAAAAAAGCAGTTAAAGCATTTCGCAAATGAAATGTAGTTGCGAAATTCTGTGAAATATGAAATTTCATTTCATTAATTCAGTTCATTTTGAATTTAATTTTTAATACAGTTTCATTTCATTTTTCATTTCTTTTTTGTTTCATTTTTCATATAATTTTCATTTTAATTTTCGTTTCAATTTTCATTTCATTTCATTTTAGCAAATAGCATAGCAATAGCAATTAGCATGCTAAGACTCGTGAATTAGCATGTTTATGAAATTTACGCAAAATCGCATTAATTTCCATCGTTAATCAACACTCTACAAGGCATCTATTGTTCTAAATATTCCTTACCTTAAGATCGAGCGGATCTCCACTGAGCAGGTCATCCAATAAAGTTAAGCTGTGACATGTAGCCATCCCAATCTTCAGGTCGTGAAGGTCGTTCAGTTGTCTCGGGTCCCGCAGTGGAGCGCCGAGCCGTGGGGGCGAAGTCGCCGCACTATTGCGGACTACGCCCCACATGTCTAACCCATCTTCTGTTAGGGTCCCGGTCTGTAGAATAAATACATTTAACATTAGCTGATACTTTATGCAACGACATCTAGCCCCCAAACTTAGCAAAGTACGTGCTGTTTTTATTTTATCTGTGAAGGTACCAAATAATCTGTGGTCAACGATGTTGGTGCATTAACCACTTACATTTTTGGCCCATATTATTTTAAGATTATTTTTGTTGTGTACCATTTGTTGATCATAATATAACTAAAAAAAAAAATATGTTAGTCTACGGGGACCATAAAATCGTGAGTTTTATTCGCTACTAGGTTGAGTAAATGTAGTACTAATGTACGGTAGACATACCATACGGTCCTGCCGGGCTAGCATGCGCACCGCGACAAAATTTTCTCGACACTTTATGTCGTCAATAATAGAGATATCACGTTATGTGTACCTGTGCTAACATGGCAGCGCAAGAAACTCATCTCGTGCTGTCAAATGAAGAGATAACGCGAATGTTTATCTATCTGTGGAACTTTAAAAATCGACAAACGCTAACATGCACACAATCGTTAAAGTTGGGCGTTATAACATCTAGCAGGTAATATAATTAATTAAAAATTTCTAATCTTCTAATTAATTATAGAAATCTGAGCACCCTGCTATAATATTTATTGTAGTGCATCTTTTCGCCCCGCGTTCACTGCTTCTCAGTCTAACATCTATTATTTAATACAACGCCATCTAACAAAATCTACATGCAGCTTTTCGCGCCACGCACACTAACATTATAGCTGCTGTCGGGCGTCGATAGGTTATTGACCTGTTGTACGTGGCGTTATAACGAAGTACTCGTTATAATGAATGACGCATTTTGCTGACACGAATATGAACTCTAATGTCATAGCTTTTAGGATTAATCTTATCTACACTAAAATATAACGGTTACAATTTTTGGTCATGTGGATTTTGAGCTGGCAAATATAAACACTCTCGCGATAATTATAAGGTCGAATTTTATCTACATTAAAATATAACGATTTTAAAATATATTTTACGTTATCGTGAAGTTTGACTAATATAATCTTTCATGCGATAACATCCGACTAATATTTTTATCTTACATTATAATTTACGATGGTTATCGTTAGATAACGATCGTAAATTATAATGTAACGAGTGAAGTGCGTTCATTGTGAGATATGCGAGAATGTTTTGACTTTCGATTTTTGTTTGACTGTTGTTGTTGTTTTTATACAACAGTCAAACGAAAAATCTGTTTTGTTTTAATTGCGAAAGAAATTGAGTTACTTCGTTCGTTGTGTTACTTTGTCGTTAAGTATACAGTGAATTGGAGTTATTGTAAATAAGTTATTAGTGTAATTTAAATATGCTGTACATATTTTTTGTGGGTTAAATACGTAATTAGTTTTGTGTAAATACAGCCATTTGGAACTATTTCACTGTAGAAAGTGTAAACGATAAAAAAGCAGCATGCAATTATTGCAAGAGCACCACAAAAGTACAATTACAAATTTAAAGTTGCACATTTATTAAAGCAAAAACACATAAGATTGTATGAAGAGTTTTAGAAGTCTGAATGGGAACAATTAATAATAAGAGTTGTGTGAAAACATAATATTACAATAATGATCAAACTATATAAAATATTACATTTATCACCCAACTTAAATAATCATTACAAAAAAATACAATAAGACGACGACACGGTCGACAACTATACTGAAAGGACGTACCTACCTACAAAAATTTATAATATAATTTATATTATAGCACTTTAAAATAACTGTTAGAAAAATACAATATAACGTAAATTAAATTATTTAAATATAACAGTATCACCCATCTTTAACAATCGTCTAAGCTCATTTTGACACTTCGGCCCGAGTATTATCTCGTGGTAGTTTTTGAGGACGAGATACGTAGAGAAAGCAAATCTAAAGGCAAAATGGCATTTTGATATACTTAGGTACGTAAAAAATGTAAAAATTAAAAAAAAATTGTGTTTCATTTTATACTTACTAATTATCTTGAACTATTGTTGAATATTTCATACTGTTACATAATTAAAATATGTATAATTTACATTAAAAAAAATCAAGCTCGAGCTAGATGCATGGGTTGAAATTTTCAGGATTTTCATTAATATATAGGTACCTACATAATATACCTACTTAAATATAATTATCTATTAAAACACTTATTTTATTTAAATCACATTTATTAGCGTACACTTAATTCTTATAAGTACAAATTAAGATTTCCGTCTTGTGTAACGATATTATAATGTTGGCGGTATTAATATTATTGTAGGTGTTTTAGATGAACAAGTAAGTCAATATATTGTTAGGTACTGATGTGTACCGGCTCCTTGTGGCAAACAATATTCTCCTGCGGTACTACTAGCACTAAATATTCTGTGCCAGCGGAAAGCTCTGGGTGTTGAGCCATAATATTATTATATATTTATAAAAATATTTTTATCTGCTTCTTAATACTTTTGATTCTGAAACAATAGTGCATCTCATTAGGTACAGGTTTGATTTTATGTACAGAGCAACAAACTACATATGTTTTCTAGTATCGGACTGTAGTCTTGAACAGAAGGTTTGTACTTGTATCCAACTAATAACAAGTATTCCTCATGCCTCATGCAATGATTACGGCAGAAAGGAATGTTCCGTGATTACAAAGGAACTAACTCAATATTCGAGTGCAGACACACAGACCTGCTGGTTTCAATATTAAGGCTTAATCGAACTTTACTCACGTTTATATGCTTGCATTGTATATAGGGCGAATTCTGAACTTGCAACCATTTTCAATGTAAATCCAAATTTTCGAGCAGAATTTGAAATTTTTTTCAATGTTTTCATATTTCAACAGACGGTTTTTTGACTTTCTGCTATAAGAATTATATACTCTTTGCTGTTTGACGAAAGACAGAAACAGCAATATATAACTGTTTCTGTCTTTTAAGGTCGCGTTCATGTAAAAAACTATGAAAATGAATGAACGAAAGCGGTGTTGCCATATTAAAATACAGTAAGAGTTATGAAAGGGCAATATTGGTTTGTCTACGCGAGATACAACGACAAACTTCTCTGTCGCGGTGTGCATGTTAGGGTAAACGAGAAACTTGTCTACATCGAGTAAATTTGTCATCTCGTGGGTGACGTATCTCACGGTGCGCATCCTAGCCCGGCATGTTTGTGAAAAGGACCACCCCATCTCTTCCCATGAATGCCAGCTAAGGGAATATTCAGGGAATGGGGAGCAGTAGTCTCCTCGGTACATTAAAATCTGCAGCGATCATTAAGCCGCCGCCAAGTGGTGAAATGATAAGCGTCCAAAGTGGCGGTACGGGGAGGCCTATGTTCAGCAGTGGACGTCTTCCGACTGATAATGTGATGTCTAGTTACCTTGTCAAAAGCGATGCAGTCGATGAAACCACCGACATTGACTGCACGATCCTGGCCCGTTGCAGTCGCGACAAAGCTTACAGTCGAAAGACAAAGCCGGGAGAATATCTGATAAATACACGGTAGGTATAGTTACCTTGTCAAAAGCAATACAGTCGATGGAACCACTGACATTGACTGCACGAGTGTTGAGACAAGCGATCTTGCCCCGTTGCAGTCGCGAGACAGCTTCATTCCGTAGATATAAATAGTAAATACACGATGTAGTTACCTTGTCAAAAGCAATGCAGTCGATGGAACCACTGACATTGACTGCCCGAGTGTTGAGACAAGCGATCCTGGCCCGTTGCAGTCGCGAGACTGCGTACAGTCGGCCTACAGTCATGGCGGCAGGCAGGGCCGGGGGAATCACTATAGTTATTATATCGAGGGCTTTGATCGCTATGTCGCCAGGAGTTAGCGCACGGTATGCCTAGAAAAACAAGATACTATTTAAAAAAAATTCAACTCCGGAGCAAAAATTCACAGAGATTTCATTTTTTAACCAAGAAAACGATAGAAGGTTGTATTTTTTTTTCTTAACACTGGCACTTAGAAACATTACAAGATAATTTTTTCTGTTTTTTCTGATCTTCTGTTGTGACCACGAACCGGAAGACACAGCGTAGGCCGAGGTGGACCGACGATCTGGTGAAAGCAGCGGGGAGCTGATGGATGCAGGAGGCGAGCAGGCGCTCTTTGAGGGAGGCGTATGTTCAGCAGTGGACATCTTCAGGCTGTTATTGTTTATTATGATGAAGATGATGATGATGATGATGAGTATCCTATCTTACCTTCAAAGCGACAGTGTAAGCGAGCCCGAAGACAGCAATGATGGCCAGTATGATGATGAACTTGTAGGAGTCCCGGTCGAACTTGAAGTCAGCTGGGACCGGGTACAGGATGCTGCGGACCAGTTGGCCCTTGCTTGTGTTGTACCCGGTACGGAGGACTAGGGCTCTGTGGGACCATGGCTTATTGTTCAATGGACAACATTTCAAAATGTTTACCCCGGTTATTATTACTTTATTACATATAGTTAAAAAATACCACACACATGAAAGCCACATCGCTCGTAGAACTGACAACCGATGCGGAAGTGGCGACCACGAACCGGAAGATGCAGCGTAGACCGCCCACTAACTGGACCGACAATTTGGTGAAAACAACGGGGAGCCGATGGATGCAGGAGGCAAGCAGCCGTTCAAAGTGGCGCTCTCTGGGTGAGGCCTATGTTTAGCAGTGGACGTCTTCAGGCTTTTGATGATGATGATTATGACGAGTTAAAAAATAACAGGCACTTATTTACTTATTTTGTTTAACGGACACGTATTTTATAAATATAATTTGAAAAAATAAAAGTAACACGTAAAATGAAATACAGTAAGATCGTATTAGTTTGGCCCTGGGGAATAACTTTGGCCCATATTTGGAAAAAGTTTAAACTGGTCGCCATGTTGTCTATTTGATATATACTGGGTGTAATTGAATTCATTAGCATCCTTTGAAACTAGATACCTACTCCTGATGCCGGTCACGTATTGACCAAAATTTTTGAATTCTAACACATTGGTTTGGTCCCAGATAATATAATACCTACAGTACAGATGCCTCATCCCATACCACGGAATAACGCGGGCTATTTTCGAAATATTTTATTTCTGCATAACGCAAGATTATCAAGCGACATTTATTGCGTGTTGGCGAAGTATTGGGCCAAATGAATACACTGGATACTAAATAGTAACTCGCGACACGATTACTAAATTTTTTTCAAGTTCGGGCTATTTTTTATTTGAACCTGATGGGACCCCATGCCCGTGCGAAGCCGCGGCTGGTCAGCTAGTTATACCTACCTATATAAAATAAGTTAAAAATTGTAATAACAAATGTTTAACTCACTTAACAGGCTCATTGTTGTAGTACCGTGCTTGTGTTACTCTCGTCCCGCAGAATAGAATGCTGGAAGCGTTCTCTTTCATATCAAACGGCTTGTCCACACGAAGCAGCGCCGTCTTTGTCACCGGGACCGATTCACCTGGGATAATGGATTTTATTTCGGTTTTATAAAGTTCATAATTATTTGATAATTATAATTATGTAAGTCCTGTAATTATGTATGTTATCCAAGGTACGCCACTGTGCCCGATTTTCGAGTTTATGTCAAAAATGTTTTTTAGAGACAGGGTTCAAAGACTACAAGGCAAAAGAATATAACAATTAAACAATAAATTTTCCGGGATCTTAATTCGAGCAACAATTTCAAAATAAAAAAATTCAAAAAATTGTAGTTTATTAAAACAACGATTTAGTAAGTGATTAAGTTTTTGGTAAAACGTCGTACCTTACCAAACGCGCAGTCACTTACAATAACGCGTTTTCACTTGCAAAGAAGCGTTGTCACTTACAAAAAAGCGTTTTTAGCTACAAAGAACCGTTGTTACTCACAACAAAGCATTATTACAAAAAAGCGTTTTCACTTATATAAAACGTTTAGTTACAAAAAAGCATTGTCACTTACCAAAAATGTAGTGATCGACCAAAAGCGTGTTAATTACCAATTAGCACCAAAAGCGTTGCCACTTACAAATAAGCGTTGTCACCAAAAAGCGTTGTTACCAAAAACGTTATATCTAACTGTTATCGACCAAAAGCGTTACCACTTACCAGTCAGCATGCTTTCGTTCAACACCGCCGATCCTGTGAGTAAAGCCGCGTCGAAGTGTAAGATGCAGCCTCTAGGGGGCAGCACTACAATGTCCCCTGGGGAGACCGCTCGGCTGTCCACTGTCCTACCGTCCCACAGTTCCACCGTGTCATATGCTTCCACTGTGGCGCGAAGGTTTTGCTGGTTCTAGAATGAACATGGCTTTTAACGTTTTTAGGGTTCCGTACCCAAAGCGTAAAGGTAACCCTATTACTAAGGCTCCGCTGTCCGTCTCTCTGTCTGTCACCAGGCTGCATCTAATGAGTTTTTACAGATGATGTATTTGTTGCCGCTATAACAACAAATACTAAAAAACAGAATAAAATAAATATTCTAGGGGGCTCCCATACAATAATAGTTATTTGTGCTACAAAAGAGCAAAGTTGATCTTTGCATCAACAACAACTAAGGTCAAAGTCAGGTTCTCTACTGCGCAGGCCCGAAGAAGTCCACGCTGCACCCAGGTCTCACTCATAAAACACCACATTGGACGCTTATGAATAGGCATGATGACTACTATTAAAAATGAACAAGTAAATATTACTTTCATAAAGAAAATTAAAAATGAATGCAAAACTTGAAAAAATAAGCAAAATCGGTAAATAAATCACGGAGTAATAAGCTTTTAAAGTTTCTACAGGAGGCATATCCTGTCCCTTTCTCGCGAAACCGAGCGCCCCCCACTATGAAAAATCTACTCGTGACGTCACATGCCAGAGATTGTATGAAAAGCTACCACAGCTTAATAATGAGGTACTATAACGACCTTCCTCTGACGTCACTGGCCGTTTGAGCTATCTCTTTCTATTCCGGTTTTTAAAATGCTTGTAACTTGGTCATTTTTTGAGATATTTAATTTTTGTTTTCACAAATGTTTATCTTTAGAGGTATATAATTAATTAATCCGAAAAAAAAATTAGTCATCATGCCTTTTGAAGGGATTTACCATAATAACCACGCATTGGCAGGCGACATAAAGATTGCACATTTTAATGTACCGAAGAGAATGCTGCTGTCAGTTCCCTGGATATTCCCTGAGCCGGCTCTTACGGCACTGGGAGAGATGGGGTAGTCCTATTCAAAAAACCAGGGCCACACAGAATATTTAGACTCTTTAGTTCATTAGCTATGCTCGTTGCTCCAAAATGAGGACATCCGCAGAACTAAAGTGACCGATAAAGCTTATAAGCGACGTCGGATATCTTCTGAAGCAAGGAAATTAAAGAAATGGGTAGCCATGGGTTAGTACTGTGAAGTCACATTCGTAAAATTCTAATTTAAAAACACTTTTTTTATAACTGACAGAAGGCGGCGCGTCGCCTTTAAAGTTTTTATAATTAGCAAGTTGAAATTAAAATAAATAAATAAATAAATAAATAAAAATATTTTTTTTAGACTCTATTTACACTACATAAAGGTACACATAACATAAGAATTGGAGCTTTGGAGCGGGGCAGTTTAGCATATATATTATTAATTTATTTTTATTTATTTAGAAAGAGACGTAGAGGTACACTCCTGTAATAAAAATTTGAGAAGCAGATATCCTACACCCACTAGGGATACAGACGGGTAGTATTTGATGTCAGACAATTTTGCAGAGTAACGAGACAAAACTCAATAATACATGGTTAAATAAGTATTGCTACGGCTATTGTTTTGATGTATTGCATTGTTGTATGGTGGTATACTGTACTGAACACATCAGCATTACACCATCTAACATCAATTACACTGAACTTATTCGAAACCTGGCCAAACATGTTTGGTCAAATGGTCAGTAGACAAACTGCATTCAGGTGGGTTATGCTATACATCTAATTAAATGACCTGTTCGGTGATCATGGTACCTTGACTAATGACAATGGGCAGGCCACGTAGAACTGACAAACCGATGGGGAAGAAGGCGACAAACCGGAAGACGAAGCGTAGGCAGCCCACTAGGTGGACCGATGATCTAGTGGAAACCGCTGGGAGCCGATGGATGCAAGAAGCGAGCAGCCGGTCAAAGTGGCGCTCACTGAGTAACCTATGTTCAGCAGTGGAGGTCTTCAGGCTGTTGATGAAGATGATAAATCTAAGTCAACATACCTTTTTAGTCTGTATAACAGAAGTGGCAACACCAAAGGTAGACATAAGTACTACCGCCACGCAGTAGTAGTAATACGGCTCGGCTAGCCACACGGCTATAGTGAACAGCTGGAATACGTAGAAAGGGTTGAAGACTTCCAGCAGAACCAGCGTCATGATGCCCTGGACCGGGACTTTAATCTCATTGAGGCCGTAGATGTTTAACCTGGAAAGAATTTTAACATGTTATACTTCAAACAGCTTCTGTGGTACGGTGGTTGAGTAGGTCGGCTCATAACCCGGAGGCGGCGGGTTTGATTCCCGCGACAGGACAAGTAATAGTGCACATAAAAAAAGCGCAAATAAATAAATAAATAACGCCCAACGATCACATACATAGATCCTGGACCCTAACTAGGATTCCCTGTATCTAGGGACCCAGGAACTACGAGGTCCCAGGCACAGAACAAGTATTTGCGCTTTTTTTTTCGGGCACAAATACTTGTCCTCTCGCAGGAATCGAACCCGCCACCTCCGGGTTATGAGCCGACTTGCTCAACCACCACACCACGGAGGCTGTCAAAAAAATACTTGTTCTGTTTCTGGGTGTTATTAGGGGACCATGGCCCCCGTAATTCCTGGAGCTCTAGATACAGGAAATCCTAGTTAAGTCCAGGATCTATGGCTGTGATACTGGGCATTATATAAAAAAAGGTAAATAGGCAGTTATAATAGTAGGTTGTGTCACAAGGGGCCAAAATGTACAATAATGTATTTAGGGCAAGGGCGATTGTTTGAATCCAGAACGAAGCGATTCTAAAGTAGAATCCTCAGCGTAGCGAGGGATTCAAAGTACGTCGCTTCCCATATTCCTTTACGAGAAAAGTCATTTAGTCACAGTCACGAAGTGCGGTAAATGATCCATTTAAGGTCACCTTTAAAAATGCAAATAATGGCCTGGGTCTGGGTGTTGTGGATCCATGGTTTTCGTAGTTCCTGGGTCCCAGATACAGGGAATCCTAGGTAGGGTCCAGAATCTATACTTAAGTAATCTTACGGTGTTAAATAATCGATACATACATTCTAACCCGTCTCTCGCTAGATGGCAGCCGGGCGCCCATCGCTTGTAGTTGGGCGCACGTGGCCCCCGACTCTATTCCAGCCAACCTCATCCACTGCGCTCGACTATTCTCCCATATTAGAGTCTGTTTCTTGTGCCGGAAATAACGGTAGTGCTGGCTGTCTAGAAAAAAAGTACACGAGGTAGAGTGCAATTCAATTTCAATGGCGGTTGTGAAGTCGGCGCGAAACGCTGCGCAGTAACTAAAACTAAATGAACAAACACGGGCAGTGGTAAGGATGTGAGCGCAGCGTGCGGGCTTGCAGTATACTTCACAGCCGCCATTGAAGTTGTTTCTCACGCCTTTTTGTTTTACACAAATATTGCTAAGTCATAGAATCGAACTCTTAAACTTGTCTGCATTAAAGTCATAAAAGTCTATTCATAAAAGTCTGTTACAAAGAATTAGCAAGTTGATATGGCAATGGGTAGGCCAATCACTCGTAGAACTGACAACCGATAGGGAAGAAAGGTTCTCGAGTGGCGACCGCGAGCCGGGAGACGCAGCGTAGGCCGGCTCCCACTAGGGGATCGACAATGTGGTGAAAGCGGATGGATGCAGGAGCCGAGCCACCACTCAAAGTGGCGCTTCCTGAGGGTCTATGTTCAGCAGGTTGTTGATGATGATGATGAAATTAGCGAGCAACACTCTCACGGATTTTTTTATGTACACGACTGACGTGACGATCTAGTCATTCGCCAGATGCTAAGCGTCACGACCGCCCATAACAGATTGCAGTGTCACTCGTGACGTGACCCAAGATTCTGTTCTCTAATCTGTGACGAGACCAGTTATCCTTGGCTTAGTTTGGGACTAGATGGCGCTGCATGTAATATCAAAAACGAAATGATAAATATAATATTTGTAACACTTACTAAGAGTGGACCCATCATCCAAGTGCAAAGGTGTATGCAATGCATCAGCACTTTCGACGGACTCTTTCTCAGTAACCAAGTCATCTTGAAATGCCTCGTTTAGCAAACCACTAAAAATAACACAATATTTTTTATCATCGATAGGCTAACATTTGACCACGGGGTCATCTGATGGTATGTGATGATGCGGTCGACGATGAAGCACGCTTACCTAGAAAACACGAACCGGTACACTCTAGCTCTAAAAACAAATGTATAAGGAAGTGCAAACAGACAGACCACCACACAGATAATTTTGTTAGCTGGGATTTACAGGAACATATTTAAAAAAATAAAAAACAAAAAAGTGTGATTTTAAATCACAGTTAAAATAGCTTACCTTGTATCTGCAATATTTTTGTTTAATATTTTGTGAATGTAGAAGCTTCGGCATTTCTTTTGATATGTTTCCTGAAACCAAAAAGATCTTGTAGTTCATGCATACGATACTAGATGGCGTTTTAAGAGATTAAACTACACAGATAAGCATGGTCAGCAAGTCAGTGACGATGCTTCCAACTGCCCAATTGGTGCAACTGCAATCCAGAAACGGATGTATTTTTTTAAAACAGTTTGGGTTTAGGGTTTCCAAATGGTTTTGGATTTTCTTTCTATCCACTATTATGATAGTGGGGAGAAATAAGACCGTTTTTTTTTATTATTACCTTTCTTCCCACTGTCAAATATTATGTTTCATATTTGGCAGAACTGTGACAACTAGCCACAGAAGCCATAAACCAAGAAGTCATGTTTCATATTGGGAAGAAACTGCATAATACATTTTATTTTTCCCTTTTTCCCCACTGATGAGACAAAGATGGTGGGGAGAAAGGTCATGATATATGTGATGGATCAATTTTGTTAGTTGGCAAATATTTTTTTTTAAACAAATATGTGTGGACGGTTCACACTGCGCCATCTAGCCCCAAACTAAGCATAGCTTGTACTATGGAACCAGATAACTGATACAATACTTATATGCTTTTTTATTTGTAAATACATACATAGAATACAATATAACACCCAGCCACACACAAATGTCTGTCCTGGGCAGGAATCAAACCCACAGCCCTTAGTTCAGAAGGCAGGGATACTGCCAACTGAGCTATCGGTAAAAAAATGAATGCCATCCATTTGGAATGTTTGGACGGAGTGTTCGGACCATCATCATTGGAACTAGCAAATCCCTTAGCACAATATTATTTAATTTAATTTGTAATGCTTACCACCACAAGCACTTCATCAGCGACTTGGAAGCAACACCTCACACATGTGGCATAAAGAAACCAGGTGGGCAGCCAATGGAACACCAGGAATGGTACTCCGCAAGTGATGGTTGAGAACAGGTAGACCAGCACCATCCGCCATCTGCTTTTCCGGTACCCATACACCACCTGGCCAAAACAAATGTAACATAAATAAAAGAAACAATTTATGGGACATTTTACCCACTGGCAGAACAAAGATAAGTGAAAAAAGAAAATAAATAACCTATAGACATAAATATTCCTGGTATAGATAAATAATTGGAGTTGTATAGGCATGATATCTATCAATGATTATTATGATTCTCCTAGTCATTCATCATATAGTCTTTGATATCTTGTAAAAAAGCCATGTGGTCCTACTAATAGGAATTTAGGTATAATAAGTGTAATGTAACGTCAAAAAATGAAACGCAACTTACTGTAATAAAACCATGTACTTTATCATTAAATTCAATTTTGTAATTGTTTGTTTTGTAATAATAAATAAATAAAATGGATAAATATCTGTGGACATTCCACACAGCGCCATCTAGCCCCAAACTATGGGAACCAGATAACAGATATAACACTTAGATACTTTTTTGATTAAAAATACAATGGAATAACCAGATTTCATTGGAGTACAAACAACCTGTGTATAAAGTTTCATCCAAATTGATTAAGCCGTTTCAGTGTGAAAGCAAAACAAACAGACAATGTTTCACTTTCACATATTAGTGTAAGGATTCACATAAGTAGCTATAAATGCTAAAACTGACATAGTTTTGAATTTCCTGCTTCGGTGTGACCTACTCACCCTAAAATAAGTACATTGCATAGAGGTAATTCATTATGCTAACAGCAAGTACCAGTTAACACCTAATTACTAATGTAATGTAATAACAATAATATTTATTGCGAGACAATAAAAACGATGTTTCATTGGCTTTCAATGTTGATTAATACAATGCACTTACATTGCTTATAATGACCTAATTAACATAATATAAATAATGTAAACATGAGTAGGTGACTTTTTTGCTTGTACGTGCAATTGATGGCTAAATGTTTCTGATAAGGCCATTAGGCCATAAAACATTGATAAAAACCTGATAAGTAGTCATTTAGGCATAAAATATTTAGGGTATTTTGTTAGCTGAGTCACTAAAGTGACCAATGTAGCTCTTAGGATTAGCAAGTTGAAATGGCAATGGGCAGGCCACATCGCTCGTAGAACTGACAGCCGATGGGGAAGAAAGGTTCTCGAGTGGCAACCACGAACTGGAAGACGCAGCGTAGACTAGGTGGACCAACAACCTGGTGAAAGCCGATGGATGCAGGAGGCGAGCAGCCACTCTAAGTGGCGCTCCCTGGGGGAGGCCTATGTACAGCAGTGGACGTCTTCAGGCTGTTAATGATGATGATGATGGTTAGCTGAGTAGATAATATTTAGAAGTTTAGGTGGTTAGTATAAACTGGTTAGAACTTTTATATAATTCTAGCCTTAAAGGTATTGAAGAGACTATTGAGGTAAAAATATATCCTACGAGTTACTAACCTGCAGGTTACTTTTGTTCTTAAAATGTTAAGTACTTATGTAGGTACATGTATGAACTCAGTATTCAGAACAGCTATGGGTACTTAATTGATAAATATTTTATTGCAGTGATTTCCTATTTAAAACATCAATAGCAATTAATAACAAATGAACATGCAAAAAATATGCAAGGTCAAGGCCATAGATAGGTATGCATGTATACATAATTACATAATAATAGATAAATAAATTTTAAAAAGTTATTTGGTTGATTTCCTGTTCAAAACAAGTAAGCTGCAAAAATGGGAATAAAAACAAAACAAATCCAAAACAGTTACAGTTAAGTGAGCTTTACCTGGTCAAACTCAGGATCAGTATTTAAACATTGTGTAGTAAGCACCAAATATATGTCTCTGCTTCCTGCACCCTCATAACTGATTAGAGGTTGGATGTCATCTTCAGATTCCATGATTTTAACTTTTCTAATTCTTTGGTTCCAATTTCAAATACAACTCTTGATTACATTTTTTGATAAACAGAACATTACGTCCAATTACTACTGACTACATAATAACATTTAATAACTCAGATAATTAAACTACATTGATGTAGTTAGCTACATTAAATTAACTACCTACAGTTTTATCACACAGCTTATCTTAAAGCTTAAAACAGTGAATTCATTGAGTCATTTTAGTTATCTCTTCTACAGGGAAGGAAGTAGGTACTTTACCATTTGAATTACATTGGGTGTTGGATTGTTATTTATTATACATTTGCACATAATATGGCCAATCCAATATCATAGTTGTAAGTTGATACAGTAGAAAGCGTAGTCCCTTCTCCTCCACTGTAAGGTTATCTATCAGCTACTCAGCACAATGACTTTTATTATATATTTAAACCAGTCCATAATTGAAATTGTATAAACTATATAATGATAAGATATACAGCCTTCGCCATACAATAGCAACTATTTACAATAATTTAAATGCGTTCTCTTTTCTCAAGCCAATCAGGTTACGGACTCGCTCGTAGGTAACTGTTATTAATATGGGCATCATAGAATAATGAAACAATTACAAAACACACATAATTAGCGACGGTCATATAGGTATAAGGTAGGTATAGGTTTATGTTTCCAAATTCACTTTACATTTTAGAAATTATAAAAATATTATTTGGCCTTTGCAACCAAACAAAACAATCGAAACGATCACTCAACTCAAAGCGACAGTGACAGTTATTGACAATGACAATATAAATAACATGGCGACATTGACATTAGCAATATTTTTCTATGCTAGGGATGTCCCGATTTGCTACCGAACTATTATATAAACATCCCAAAAAAATTATAGATATCCCACGTACGTACCATTTGACTGTCGTCTATATTGATTTGCTGCTCAAAACTCAACGTCATTATGACTGTGTGCAAATTGTTACACTTTTCACACCCTCTGAAACAAAAGAAAATAAGATTTAGGTGCGATATATTATTCATCATCATCATCATCATCATCATCATTAACACCCTAAAGACGTCCACTGCTGAACATAGGCCTCCCCCAGGGAGCGCCACTTAGAGCGGTTGCTCGCCTCCTGCATCCATCGGCTCCCCGCGGCTTTCACCAGGTCGTCGGTCCACCTAGTGGGAGGCCGGCCTACGCTGCGTCTTCCAGTTCGTGGTCGCCACTCGAAAATCTTTCTTCACCGTCGGTTGTCAGTTCTACGAGCGATGTGGCCTGCCCATTGCCATTTCAACTTGCCAATCCTAAGAGCTACATCGGTCACTTTAGTTCTCCTGCGGATCTCCTCATTTCGGATCCTGTCTCGCAGGGAAACACCGAGCATTGCTCTCTCCATAGCTCGTTGCGCGACTTTGAGCTTAGTAATGAGGCCAACAGTTAGAGACCACGTCTCAGTTCCATAAGCCATCACTGGCAACACACATTGATTGAAAACTTTTGTTTTCAGGCTTTGTGGTATTTTGGACGAAAAGATAGGTCGAAGCTTCCCGAACGCTGCCCAGCCGAGTTGGATTCTTCGGGCGACCTCTTTGTCGAAGTTGGACCTACCCAATTGGACAGTCTGCCCAAGATAGACGTATTTGTCGACAACTTCGAGAGTATCGTTCCCAACAATTACCGGTATAGGTGGAACATGGGCAGTTGACATGATATTCGTCTTGTCCATGTTCATCTTAAGACCAACCTGTCGGGAGACTCTACTGAGGTCGTTGAGCATGGTGCTGAGATCATCGAGCGACTCCGCCATTATGACTATATCATCGGCAAAACGAAGGTTAGTGATATACCAGTCCAAGAGCTTGAAAACATGCTCCAATGCGTATATATTATTAGTAATAATATATTCTAGTATTCTAATAATGAGGCGTTTTATTAAAAAAAGCTGTAATTTTATAAAGTACCGATAGATGGCGGTAAAATGGGGGTTTTAAGTTCTGTTATTGTTAAGATAATTATGTATCGAGTTTAATATCTTATGCTTATTTTATGGAAGACATATACTCTAATGGCTTTCTATCGACAAATCGACAATGTACTCTGTGACTCACTCAACTGAATTTGATATTTCCTTGCACTCTGTTGTATGAAATTACGACCATGTTTGAAATACGTCGTTCGTACGCCATCTAGTGACAGAAGCCGAAACAGGTTGTTTTTTTAAATAAAACTCCTCATTCTACGGGCACGAGGTAAACACGTATAGCATACGCGCAAACCTATCGTGTAAACGCACGCCGCACATCATTTTAAAATACGCACACCGTTATATAAACTAGCGTAGTAACGCAGTGTCTACATCAGTGTTGCCAGTGAGGTATGGTCAAAAGGCACCTCAAAGAAAAAAAGTAACCTTTTATCGTGAAAAGTAATGTGTTAAAGTTTTCCTTTAGTTTTTGCGTATTAAAAGTTGATAGACAGATGTGAATTGTATTAAATTACAGAAATATGGATAATTTTAACGTGATCTTGAGTTTCAGTTGCACTTTACCTTTGAAGTCAATGTGAATTTTTTACTGATGCGCCGTAAAAGCATGGGCGTAGTAGGTTTTCTTTCAAAATTTTGTGTGACATGTGGTGAGACCGCAAAAGAATACTAGCCGGGGAGGCCTGACCTCATGGATTTTTTTTACACCACCATTGGGCTAATAAATGAGTTTTCGGTTGTTATAGGATGTAGAAATATAACAATAAACAATGACATAAGAGGTAATAAGCGCGAGCGAAGTGAGCGCTAAAATTTTGAATTAACTCTAGATAAAACATATAACAATTTCAGCTAACTTCATAGCTAGAGATCGCCATCTCGCAAGCGTAAAAATCAAAAACTTCAGACAGTTACGAGGATTTCAAAATCAGGAATTGAATGAGACTGCTCAAACATGCAGTGACGTCAGAATTTGGTCCTTCATAGTACCTCATTACTAAGATGTGGCTTTACATACAATCTCTTTGCCATGTGACGTCATAAAGCCATGTTTTCATAGTAACTGTAGAAATGCTCTATGTTTCGAGAAGGAGACAAGCTTATTACTCCGTTATTAATTTACTGATTTTACTTATTTACCAATGATTGCATTTTGTTTTAACTTACTTTATAAAAATAATATTTATTTGTTCATTTTAAATAGAAGTAACTGACTTGTAACCTTTTATCTTATTTAAATAACAAAGTTGAAAACTTGACAACTAGTGATGGGTAAAGCTCGGTAGTCACATTTGTCACCTTAATTCTAGCAATCGCGGTAATTTGTAATCCACCACGCACCGCGCTATTTCATAAAATATTTATCTCATGATTATTTTTTGCACAGTTGCCTCCAGTTTACTGCCGGACACTACTAATGTTTTATGGAATACATTAAGTAATATTTTGACAATTCATTGAATGAATTTATGGGTGTTTATGAAACACATTTCTATAGTTGGTCTGACATAGTTTGTCGAATGAAGGTGTTTTATAAAAAAAAAAAAGCTGTTTTTATAAGTACCCGATAGATGGCGTTAAAATGGGGGTTAAGATAATTATGTATCAAGTTTAGTATCCTATCCTTATTTAATGGAAGGCATATAACTCTTATGGCTTTCTATCGACATATCGACAACGTACTATGTGATCCACTCAACTGAATTTGACATTTCCTTGTACTCTGTGGTTTGAAACTACGTGATTCTAATTTTTTCTTTACAAATTAATCTGTTGATTTAATCCTATTTGTATTGCATGCAAAAAAAAGGATTATCAGCGGTTGCTTTTCAAATCAAACTTATTGAGTATACAGATGTTTATAAATTACTTCTGAACGTTATGAATTTTTTAGGGTGAGAAAATGTGCAGCACCTCTCATTAGAATGTCACTTTGACACTGACATGTTTTGAAATTTCTTTGTCTACCTTTTTGATCTGGAATTCAGTAATTCAGGAAGAAACTCTGACAATGGTGGTTGCGAATTTTGAATTTATTTTTCAAAACCTGTGTATTCTGAATTTTAATGTGTAATAAGGGTGGATTATTATCCGTTAAGTGTTCAAGAACGTGCATGAGTGTTGGCAAATAGTTTCAAGATTATAGAAACATGCATTTTCGTTTTTGCTTCAACGGCCTTTTTTAGAGCCTTTACCACCATTTTACTGTTGGCGTTTTGACTGACAAAATATGACTTTGACTTGACATAACCCTACAAATTTTACTCAATTGACATTGGCAGAAGTATTGCAAAAATGCGATAGAAAGCCATTAAAGAAGAAGAAAAAGAAAACACTAGTATTATATTATACTAGTAGTATAGATACTCTAGTATCAATCGGCACGGGACGGAATTAATGGAAATTGGAACATCCCTAATCCTTTACAAAAAAAAACATTTTATATTTTTTTACTGTAATGTAAATGGTCTGTAAATAAATAAAATTATCAAAATTTGTTGAGATTCTGCCACAGAACGCTCGTAAATAAGGTAGATAAAAATTCTTATATTATAATTATTAAACGTTTCAGGTAACAAAGTAACAAATAAAAACTTGTGTTACATTTTACAACGAATATTATAATTATCTGAACGCATAACCTCAAACTTAGAAATTGAAAACAAGTAATATGCCATTCTTCAATTCAAACCGTTCCCTTTTTATGCGAGTAAATCAAATAGTTATAGTTGTTGCCAAAAATGCAATGAATATTTAATAGATTTTATTGTTTACAGTAAAATTCCAAACAATGATTATTCCGGTGCGCTGTTTTACCTGTGGGAAAGTTATTGGAAACAAATGGGAGGCGTATCTGGGGCTACTTCAAGCGGAATACACAGAAGGGTCAGTATAGCATAGTAAAAAAACTATCTTTATGTTCAATTTCATCCATTTTCCATCAATTCGTTATTCCCTGCGTTTGGTTTAGCACCGGTGGCATTTTTGGCCTTTGCAAATGATGCGTTCGTTTTGGAAATTTTAGCAATAATGCCATATTTGATATTTTTGCCTATGAGTCAAAATTTTCAGTTCACGATGACATTTTTGAGCTACCCGAGCGGTGAACGAAAACAGTTAAAAGTGCAACTTTTGTTCACACATTTCCAAAGCGAACGCTTGTTGATGTGATCATTTTTGGCATTTTTAACTGTTAAGTTATTTTGCCTTTATTTTTTTGTTTTTTTTTGTTTTGGCTATCATCAGGACTTGGGTTTTTAGGCCCATATTACAGAGCAATGTTCAGTTGTCAGTTGGTGTTCAAGTCAAGATTTGACTTGTTCATTTTGTGAATGAAATTGTGTTTGAGCACCAACCGATAACTGAGCATTATTCTGTAATACAGACCATAATGTTGCTGGCCCATTGTGGGTTGTAATTGGCAGATTGATATTTAGCTAAAACGAACATTGCTATTGATAATACATAATTTTATTTATATTATAATCAAACTTACATATACTTACCATGTTACTTCCATCAACACTGGACTACTCACTGACTGATAGTGAGTCAGTCAATACATATTATTAACTTAACCTTAAAATACATTAAAATGTTAACATACATATTCCTATTATACTGAAATACAACTAATTTGTTACAGTAAGTCATCCTGCATTACTGAGTGTCAATAGACAGACAAGCATCTCGTTTTTGTATCATTATTATTGTAAATACTGAGTTCAATGGACAACGAAGTTCACTGGGTAAAAAAAATGTTACAACTTTTCATACTACACGGTTTGGGAAAAATCACATTGTTCAGCTTCACCTATATGGCCATATTTATAAATGCATAGTAGTTCCAGCTTCGGATTAGTTAGGTGGGTACTCAAAGTTTATGCATAAAATTACTTAGCTAATGAATAGGTACTTGACTTGAGCACATAATTAATATAATCGCCCATTAAATTAGTTATTTGTTATACAAGGCTGCAGAGTTGGTTTTTTGCACGTACAATTGAAACCTGATCAAACAAAGGATTCTTTTGCTTGTGGTTCAAATATTGAATCCTAGTGAAGGTTTCAAAGGTATGTGATGTAGAATAACTTGCTACCGAGTGAAAAATTCCACTTTTCACCTCATTACAGTGAGAAAATACAAGAAAAACAGCTTAGATAATATGTTAATTTTGTTATGGGTGGTCGTAACGCTTGACACCAGGTGAACAACTAGCTCGGCATGTCAAACATTAAAGAAATAGTGCTTTTCATGTAGTTGGCTGGATATTATAATCAAAATAAGTAAATTAATAGTAATTCTTTTTGATGCTGGGCTGAGTAATGGTAATCACTAACGAGGTGTTCTCTACAAACAAGGTTGGCGCCACTGACCTCTATCAATATTCCTTATATTTCTTCTTTCTTCTTTCTTTCTATTAAGTAAACATAAACTTATTACTTTTGTACAGGTACCTATTAATAAGTATAATTTTAATATGCTATAAGTAAGTTTAATGTACGATTTATAAGTATTATGAATATAAGTTACATAATATATAATAGTTATAAGTATTATAATTTATATTTATGATTTTTATAGCAGTATCGCCTGCTCAGCGTAATCTACAGATAATTTTGTAAGGGAAAAATTAGAATCACGAGCGGGGATTGAACCCGAATCCACCTATCCCTCAAGCTTATAATTTCTATTTACACACTATACTTATATTATTATTATTATAAGATTATTACACGTACAGACGCTCTTTCTCACAAAAATAATATGCGCACCGACGTTTGACGGGCCCGATAGCCGCCCAGTTGGTAGTAGCCCTGCCTTCTGAACTGAGTGGGTTCGATTCCTGCGCAGGACAAACATTTGTGTAGTGAACATAGATGTTTGTACTGTGTCTGGGTGTTATATTATATTCTAGGTATATAGATAGATAGATAGATAGATAGATAAACTCGTTATTGAAAACACCATTTTACAGAAAATACAGTAATAAATCTTATAACTAAGTGTCACAATGGGCGGTCTTATCGCTTAAAGCGATCGTTTGTATATATTTCCAAACAAAAAAGTATGTAAGTATTATATCAGTTATCTGGTTCCCATAGTACAAGCTTTGCTTAGTTTGGGGCTAGATGGCGCTGTGTGAAATGTCCACACATATTTATTTATTTATACCTACTGCGCACGATACTTGACGTTTATAATATTACCCTACTTGCATTGTTTACCAACTTATTCGGCACAGAGCTATGAAACAAATGACACTTCGTGTTGAGGGGAAGCGTTTTTTTTTTGCTCTGTGTTATTCGGTGATATTCGAACAACACAATCATAACTACCTATTTAAAAAAATGTAAAACCCTATTTGGCTGTAAGTTTTGTTAATAGATGTATTTTTGAGAGCTGTGGTTTTTGTTTAATAAATAAACAAAAAAGTAAGAAGAAGCATTAATTCATTTTCAGTGGACTGGGCGGCATAGAAAATTATTAAATAGGATAGTGCGAATTTTAAAATTATTTCCACGGTAGCGTGTAAAATGCGCGTTTGCACGCAGATTTCGAATGGCAAAAAAAATTTTTCGGAGCTCGTGCGTGAGGTGAAAAATATATTATTGTTTGGATACCACACAATAGAATAGTTACTCATAAAACCGAAGTTGTCACAAGCTTAACATGCAAAAAATATTCATACAATATAATTGTTATGTTTTGCACCGCTTATGTCCACACAAGTACGGAAACAATCAAAAACAGATTAACATAACGATGGGGTTCATAGGGATTAGCGACGTGTCACACTTTATGGTTATAATAGACGTAACATAGAATAACAGACGTAAGAAAAACAAATTATTTTTATAACTACATAAATACTTGTTTATTACCAGAATTTATAATTTTATTCTGGTAAAAACCCCTCCTAAGTATCAAAAATATCTACATAGTTTTTTTTATCATAGAAATGAAGAGTATAGAATATTAAGGGCAAGGTGAACAAGCTAAAGTAAAGAGAGATGGCACTCATACATACAAACAAACAATTAACTGATAACGGTTAAAGTACTAACTCCATAAAACGGTGATAATCATAATAACGTGTTTTACAGTTGAAAAAAGTTATTTTGGTAATGAAAATGTCATAAAGGTCAATAAACTGAACTGAACTGAGGGCTGTGGGTTCGATTCCTACCCAGGACAAACTTCTGTGATGAACATAGATGTTGGTTCTGTGTCTGGGTGTTATATTGTATTCTATGTATGTATTTACAAAACAAAAAGTATCTAAGTATTGTATCAGTTATCTGGTTCCCATAGTACAAGCTATGCTTAGTTTGGGGCTAGATGGCGCTGTGTAAAAATGTCCACACCTTTTTTTAAATATAAGGTCTACTAAGGGTACGTCTTTATCTTCAAAAATATTTTTTTGTACTAGTCTTATTTAACTTTTATCCTGGTCATACGCAAAGGTTGAAACAAACTCTATGGCGGCTGTGAAGTGCGCTACAAATACGCTGATCACACCGCTTGTCTCTTCTCACGCACATCTAATTTTGCTACTGCGCAGCGTTTCGCGCCAACTTCACAGCCGCCATTGAGTTTGAATGAGTACTACATATAATATAAGGCCGTGTAATCCGAGCGTAATAAGATCATCCTATATCTCTTCCCGCCAGTGTCTTTAGAGCCGGTTAAGCGAATATGGTCTGCACCTTCAATCAAATATACTTATATACTAGTATATATTTGATTGAAGGTCTGCACTATAATCTGCTATCACACGCCACCTAATAAGCGTGGTTCAACCAAATAAGTTTTCATACATTAAAACAGGATCAATAGATTTTTTCGTTCTGTCCTGCTTTAATGTATGAAAATGATGAGTGTGATGTTTTTGTAGAACATTTGTGATGTTCTTATTAAAGATTTTCTACGGTTAGAATTTTTGTATGTAAGGGGGCGTCCATAAATTACGTGAGGTGTTTTTTTAAATTTTCTGTCCCTTCCTTCGTTGGTGAGATGTCGTGAGATTTTGTTCAACCCCCTTCCCCATCCCCCAATCTCACGTGAGATTTTTCAGAATGTGGGTTTCTTACGTAAACGCGTTAGGTTAAAATTGTTGAAAAAAAAAAATTTGCTTCGTGCTTTTATTTACGACTAGTTACATACTGAGCATGTACATGCAATTTGGATTGAATGGACCAAAATAGTATAATTCTTTTTTGTCAATCAGAACAAAAATCTGATATTTGTCGAGACCCTCCCTCTCCCTAACGTGAGAATATATGAGATTTGACTCGACCCCCTCCCCCCCTAAATCATCTCACGTAATTTATGGACGCCCCCTAAGTTCTACTATTGTTCGTGGTTGGTCCCTAGATACAGGGAATCCTAGTTAGGGTCCAGGATCTATGTATGTGATCGTTGGGCGTTATTTATTTATTTTATTTATTGAATACCTTCAAAAATGTCCCAATGTGCGAGCGAGATAGACGATGTACGGATATTCTGGCCATAAAACTCTTTATCCTGTGCAAAGGAAAAAGAGAGACCTTACGCTTGCAAGTCTAGGTCGCCAAGAGATTCAATGCTAACGTGATATCGTGGTTTATTTATTAGTTAAAGATGTCCTCGTAAATATATTATATACCTACCTCGCCTGCATTGCGGCGCTTTGCATTCACCAATTCATGGGCGTAGCCAAGGGGTAGTTCGGGGTTCAAAATAAATAGCAACTTAACTTAAGCTTGGGCAAAAAATGATTTCGTATTTCCGGCTATTCTCTATGCATTTCTAAATCGATTGAAATTTTGTCTAATTTTGATAATTATTTGGAATTTTTTATTCAATTCTGTTATTGGACATTTCCGAATATGGTGGTGGTTTTCCCCAAAATTTTCGCGCTCGCTTCGCTTGCGCTTATCCTTATGAATGAGGTAGTTCAGACACCCTCACCATGGCCAATTTCAGCCCGCGGCTGAAAGCAAGAACAAGGCATACGCCATGTTTAAGGTGGCGCGGCTGCGATCGTGGCATCTACCCTATCTATATTTCATCGTAACCTAAACCTATTTTTTTAAGTGAGCAAATAATGTATGAACTTATTTACACAAACCTCGTCGTTTCGAATCGTATCAACTTAGTGAGCAATATTTAATCAACTGTTTCATTCATTGCCTTAGTGCTCGCATGAATAGCTCTCATCGCGAAGCATTTACTGGTTTAAAGTCTATGCTAAATACCTAGCTAGAGTTTTGTATTCTTGAGATGAAATAATTTATTAATTTATTTATCACACCAATACTATAAAGGTGAAAGATTTGTAATATAGATAGCTCATTATACAATTAACAGATAAAGACGCCTTTGAAACTGCTGCGTGCAGCTTGTGGTACTTAAAATAATATTTAGCACTTGCCCTCTTCCTTTAACATTAAAAAAAAACGTCCCGTGTAAAAACCACAGAATAAATAAATAATTGTACACAGAATAGATATACTTAAAACACCTAAAACTATGCCGTGGTTGGTAGTGTATTTTACTTGGCGCTTCTTTGCTTCAGTGATGCCCTCGACGCCCTCGGTTTGAAGAGGTACTGCTGCCGAAGAATGTTGCTGGGACACGTGGACCTCATTGAAAAACTTCTCAACTACGCCCCCTTGGAGAAATAAAATACTTAGGTACATAATTAATTAAGGACGCTAACTTTAAGTTATTAAACACGTGATATTTTAAGACATTGGTGTCTTTTCTTTTCTCTATTTGGTAGTCACGTCGAGGCTTCGTTCATCAGTCAAACCTAGATTTGAGCAATGATTTACGATCGACCGTCTGTAATACGGGCCATATGCGGCACCGTATCTTTGACGGCAAAGGATAAGTGCCACGCGGTTTCACACGAATTTCCCCCCGAGGTCATTCATTTTCCGGGACAAAAAGTAGGTACCTAGTACTATTATATTATCTGTGTTTAGGCAAGCGTCACAAAGAAAAGAAAGACAGACATTGCACCAGAGTCGCTATAGTGTCAGTGGGTACAGTGTAAAGATTACTGGATTTATAGTCAATCGTAGAATGGAATCGTTTTTTCTTTACCTTTATTCGTTATTCTTTTCTATCGTTGCGCCTAGAAATGTACAAAGCACGAAAAAATACGAAAACCTAAGTCTTAAGCCGTAAGCCAACAACCTGTGTGCAAAATCGCACGTTTATATTGTAAGTACTTATGCAAATATCGCAAACCATGGGGTCCGCGCTACTTAGCTGCTAGCTAAAGCTAGCTCTCTCCATAGCTCGTGGCGCGACTTTGATATTACCATGGGGTCCCATCAGGTATGTATTCATTTGGCCCAGTACTTCGCCAACACGCAATAAATGTCTCTTGATAATCTTGCGTTATGCAGAAATAAAATAATTCGTAAAATAGCCCGCGTTATTCCGTTGTATGGGATGAGGCATCTGTACTGTAGGTATTATATTATCTGGGTCGCAAACAGACAACGTATCAATTTTTATTTAACAGGAAAGTAGATTTATCTCAAGGTATATTATCTGTTATTAAAGTATCTATGTAGGTATATGTACTATTTGAGAAGAGATTAACGAGATATTGTAAAATGTGTCAATGTAATCTTATCATTCACATTCACGCGTTTGTGTCAAATATTTCGGCCATTTCATTACACATTCACAAGGTTGATGATCATGGCCTGCACAATGAAAGGGACTCTTGGTATAAATAATTAGTCAATCCCTACTACGGATAACTAAAATCAGAATTAGCAAGTTGAATGGCAGTGGGTAGGCCACATCGCTCGTAGAACTGACAACCGATGGGGAAGAAAGGTTCTCGAGTGGCGACCATGAACCAAGACGCAGCGTAGGCCGGCCCCCCACTAGGTCGATCGACGGTCTGGTGAAAGTCGCGAGGAGCAGCTGCTCAAAGTGGTGCTCCCTTGGGGAGGCTTATGTTCATCAGTGGACGTCTTCAGGTGTTGATGATGACGGAAAACAAATTTTTTACTAAAACAAAAAACTCGTAGCCCAAAATAAAGCTGGTGTAATTATCAAGTGAAAATATTTCCTGGGACACGATAAAATTAAATGTTCTACGTTTAGCTTTTTTATAAGACTCTATTGAAGCTTTTATCTCTCTTCCACTGATTAGAAAACTAGTCAGCCGCGTCCATTCCGCATCATAATCATCATCGGCCCAACACGTTCCCACTGCTGGGACGTCATGGGCCTTGTACGGTGCAACCGCACATTCTCCTGCGTCAGCGCTTTAGTTTCAATATTCTAAGTAAACGACAGTTCGCATCAAGCGTCGGCACAAACGCGTCGTGCGGCTCGTAATCATTAGAATCATTTTATCATTTAAAATTAAGTGCAACAAATAAACTATATCAATTTAATATCAAATCATTTTATTTATCACTATATCATCTTAGGATTCGTACAGGCCTTCTGCACAGAGTAAATGGCTATAACTGATCTGCATCTCATAAAAAAAAAAATATTTTCCTTCATCACCGTTGTAAGAGGGAGTGCAAATTCCGCACATAGGTAACTGAAGAGAGGTAGGCCCAAACGGGATTCGAGCTAGGGTGCGTTGGTCAATTTGAAAGTCAAACGGGCTAACTAACTGCTACACTCGATTTCATGTAATTTTGTAACCAAACGTCGTCAATAGATGATGTGACATAATATTAGTATACTTTACTTAGGTATATTTAGTTTGTTATTGGATATCAAAATAATATTTAAATAACTTTTTTTCATTGAAAACTGGTAATTTTGAAATCCGTTTGCTAAAACGGATTTACATAATTATATAAGGATAATTTTATGGCTTCTTTATTCGACGAGTCCTTGTAACACATATGGCGCAACTGTGGCAAACGCTGGCGCGTGACAATTGCGCACCCATAATCATACCTACAGCCATCCGCGATTAAATACCTGACTATAAGTCCATGAGTTTTTTATTCATATTAGTGCCCTTTTGGGGCCTTTTTGTAATATAGTGAATCGATATACTTACGAATTGTATAGGCCGAACCTTATCCATTCTATACTAAAATAAAATCCTACACAGTAATCTCTATTGCGGTTATGCGAACGCCACAAAGTGATATAACCCTGCGTCCCCCCTATTATGATAAGCGCCCAAAGTGGCGCTTTTATATGGCCTATGTTCAGCAGTGGACGTGTGTACAAAACGTTTACAAATTAAGAAGTTCATCATTACAGGATGGGTTGACCGTCGCATGTCGGTCAAGCTCTAGTTGACGTGATTGAAGGTTGCCTGACAATACCACATTTACTGAAGCCGCCACCGTAACGGCCGTATCAATAGTAGGTAGGCCATAACAAGTGGGCGTGGTAGGCCAAATCTGAATCTACGGATCACAAAACCGGGGTGAGTGGGTGGCTACATCCTCAGTGACAAAAATACGTACACTTGTACGATTCCCAATGGGGCTTGCACCAGCTTCTTACAACGGTGATGGAAAACATCCTGAGGAAAGCGACATGTCCAAGCTATTAGTGGTGGCACCTACATGGTGATATTGTATGAGATTTACCTAAGATCTCCGAAATTTGTGAGTTTAAAAAACTAGGCCCTCCAAATAAAATAACCAGTATCTTGGTCTGACGAAGCTCGCATTCCAGGGGCGCTATTGAGCTAGATGCTCTCACTTTTGATAGCAGACTATGATGATATGTATGGGTGTGAGTAACCTAAGCATTGTTTATTGGAAAGTCTGGTTTCCCGACAGCAACATGTTTGCACAGATAACATATCTATTGAGGTAAATGTATGAAAGTTAAGTGCTTAAACCTAATTACCTACTGGCTCATATTGCTAAAGTATGCGGCGTTCCTACTGTGGTTACTTATTTGGAAATGCAAGAGGCAGATAGGGGTAGGTGCAATACACCCCAAGCGGGACGTCAGTGCAGGACTTAGCACCCCCATGTACCTAGATTAAGAATAACTTAGGCTACATCTAGTTTGGATTTATCTAGAAATTATCGGGAGGGAATCACCAGCAAATGATAAGGCGATAAGGCGAAGACGTTTATTATTGAAGTGGTCGTTTTAACTCTCTTTCTATCGTTGTGTCGGAATTTTATATCTTATAATGATAAGATCGGCGATTGGATTATACTTGAGACAAGCCGAAGTTGTTGAATTGATTAGGTTTTCCCATAGGCGTGATAATCGCTTATTGTCTATAAATAGCCGATTGACGAAGCTGCGTCAACGGTGATAGCTAGGTATACAGTAGGTATCTATATACAGTGAACCAAAATTTTCATAAGTGGGGTTTCTTTAGGTTTGGATATGCAAAAGAACCTACTGACTGAAATGCTGCTTCCCTTCCTTTGAAGCTCTTGAAGGCTCAGGGGGTCTAGCAAAGATCCCTTTCCATTAGCGTTAGCGCCTAAATGTATCGGAATGATATTACTGCGGAAAAGCGACAAAACGTAGGTAATGTCCTTCCCGTACGTTTTGCAGTTAGCGTTTGGCGTTAACGTTAATGGAAAGGGATCTTTGCTGGAGCCCCAGAGCCATTACAACTCAAAATATCTGCTCGGGAGTGCCCGTCGTGATTCACAAGCTCTACTGTAGACTGTCAAAGTTATTAATATCTATTTGATGCGTTGCCGGATAAGATAATTTCAGCAATATAAGGGGGCAGACAAATGGTGCCAGGTTCAATGGCAAGTCATTTTAGGCCAGCGCGGGCACTGGAACAAGGGCACAACCAGGTAGATGTAGGTACAAATATTTCTACTACATATTACCTATACTATGTCGTGATTTGAGCTATGTAGCTACTACTAGTACCTACTGTACTGTGGTAGGTACTACCTATGGGTAATGAATACAAAAATCCCATGTAGGCCCAAAAGTCTTTCCTCCACTTGGCCCTCACTTCCCAGGGGTCATCATCAACTTGAAGACGTCTACTGTTGAACAAAGGCCTCCCCCAGAGAGCGCCACTTTAACGGCTGCTCGCCTCCTGCATCCATCGAGTCCCCGCGGCTTTCACCTGAACGTCGGTCCACCTAGTGGAGGCTGGCCTACGCTGCGTCTTCCGGTTCGTGGTCGCCACTCGAGAACCTCCCAGCGGTAATTACGGCATTTAATATAATAATATAGTTAGACAGTTACGTACATACTTCACCAATAGATTGATTATCTGTTATATTCAAAAAGGTAGGTAGGTATCTAGATGCACGATAGTAGGCTGCAAGTCATTATATTATAAGTACTGTAGGTATTACATTATCTGGGGTACTAGCTATACTTAATATAAAGAGATGCTCTGTGAAAGCAACTGCCAGAAATAAAACAACTCAATGAGTCACTTCGTGAAAGTCGCAGTGTGTACTTCTCCGGTTATAAACATTAATAAATATACTACTGTGCAGGTGGACATATGCTATTACATATTAGAAATTACATAAGCAACCGAATTTATCAATAACCGTTGAAATTGAGCTTTCGACTTCCATAAGAATAGTAAGAAACTTTTTACTAAATTACCTATATACATTTTCCTTCTAGCGTTTCGGCATTATTGTCTCACATTCAGTATTTATATACTATCTTTTTTAGGAAAATTGCTATACGCCGCAGCTCTTGATAAGTGTTGCTCAAACCTCAAACCATAATGGTGCAATGCAGTTCACTATTGAGTACAATGCGAGATTGCGAGTAACTTCTGACGCAATTTGTATTAATACTAAAGGAGCATCATAAATCATAACACAAGTCAGCGTTAGGGTAAACTGAGAGCTCTCATGTTTAATTAAGCTTTAGGTACTATTATTTTAATATCTGTGGCTTTAGAAAATGCGACACAGCACAGATATTAAAATAGTAGTACCTACTATAAACAGACAGAATCAACACCAATACTTACCTGACTAACTAACGCATACAGATTGACTTGCTAAAAATATAAATCAAGCAATTTCTGCCGCATGACGATTGACTTAATAAAATAATAAAATGAGCTATTCCTTCCGCATGACGATTGACTTCGTAAAATTATAAAGCGAGCAATTTTTGTCGCATAGCGTTTGACTGTGTAAAGCCTACCTAACTAACTTTGAAATTGAATTGCCCAAAGCTACTATGCAATATTTACGATTAATTTCTGTCGCATCATAATCATAGTCTAAATTCTAATGGCATAGACTGCTGAACAGAAATGTGATTGCTCATTACACGTGTGATAAATTCTTATTTCTATTTTATTTATATTTTTGAACCCAAGATAAGACAGGTGTAAGGTGAAGCAGTAGTATTGTACTGCAGGTACATTAGAATCATTAAATGAATCCTTTAGTTATTTGCGCGAGATAACGCGCAGAAGAAAATCGTGCCTTACACTTATTTATGTTATCATCATTATGACTGTAGTTATTGTCGTTACCTACAGGATATTACGGTACCTACAGCAATTTGAACTTAGTTATTTCCTAGATTTCACCTATCTACTTACCTATTTAAAATGACATTATAGTAGGTACACTACCTTTGCAATTGCATGTCCAATTGTCAAGTGTCAATTATGAGTCATGACTCAGGAATGTCTTGTTAACGTGGCTGCAATTTTGTTTTAAATGGTTTGGTACCTACCTAATAATAATCTGTTAAATGATTGTACTTCATATTTTTACCTAAAATCATGCTTATTTTTATTTTTGCGCTGTGACTTTGTGATGTAATAAGCCATTGAAATATAATGGCCATAAACTGTAAATAGGTAATTTATGTAAACAGTTGGTTGGATATTACAGGCTTCCAAAACAAATGAAATTCATTCTGGAAAATACGAGAAATTGCGTAAAAGTATGTAGGTAACGTAGGTAACATTTATTATAGATCCTAGTCGTTTTAAACTTAAAGCGACAGGTAAGTACTGAAATTCAAAACTACATTTCTTAACCGCTCTAACGAGAATTTCTTCTGTCATGTTAAACAACCTTGAGTATATTTATTTCAATGGCTAGACCTACTTACGCTGTTTTAAAATATGTTCTGCTAATCAGACGTAAATTATAATTCATATGTTTTTAAGGTGTCTTGTCGCAAAAGAAATTGTTACTGATAGAATTTAGATAATAGTAGTAGAGCACAAACCTGTGATATGTATCTATAGTGTTTTATTCCTATATTCAGCAGAGGATGTTTTCAGGCTGTTGATGGTAAGGGCTTACAAGTAGATACTCTCAAGCATATAGGTACTGCGATCCATCTTTGCTGCAATCCCTTAAAGTTCTGTCGGACTGCGGACTAATCGTCTTACAAATTTCAATGTTAATTTTAATATTTTTAATACCTACAATAAATATCAACCTATATTAAGTATTTTTTTCTCTAATCTGTGAAATTCATTGCCTAATATAGAAAGATTTACGTATGTAAAGAAAGTTGCTTATACCTTTCATTGGGCGAAAATGTTGTTTGCAAATAGGTTATTGTATAGCTGATAAAATACTTATCTATAATTATTAATTTATTTTACCAAGTACTAGCTAAGACAAACAATGTAATTTTCACGCAAGCGTGAAAAATACGTGAGAAGTCGGTCATATAATTTGTTATTTGAGCATAATAATTAACTCTTCTCTATGAACATTTATTAATGAACACTCAGGCTGTAGTTTAATTGGTTCTTTCTCACCTTATTTTATAAATTATAATTTGCGTTTTCAAGCAATTTGTTTATAAAATACGTATTAGGTACTACTACTTAATTTTATTGTAAGTTTTACATTTAATTATTCCTTTTCCCGTGAAACCTCTTAATTTTTCGGGATAAAATCTGTCGTATGTTGATCCCGGCATAAATATTATAATAGTATACTATCCCGGTAATATAAACAACCCGCGTGCAAGATTCCATCTTAATCGGCTCACTTTGTTGTGGATGTTTGTGTGTCATTATTATCGAAATAGGTCAAATAGGATAGGATAGGATTGCCTGGTTAGAACCACAGGGAGCCGATGGATACAGGAGGCAAGTAGCCGCTCAAAGTGGCGCTCTTTGGCTTTTTGGACGTCTTCTGGCTGATGATGATGAGTCAGATAGGTAGGTAAGGTGCCTATGCCTACTTACTTTTTTTACTACTTAATAGATCTTGTATACGTAGGTAGGTGATATACCTAATTCGGTTCAGAATTAGTAAACATTTGCGAAGGAAATTCAATTTACCGCGCTAAGGTACACTTGTTTGTATAACACACCATAACTGAAATTCTTTGCGGATTTAAAGAATAAAACGTGAACGTTTTATATCCAAACATTTAAAAATTCCCATAAGTACTTTAGATTTTTAAATTATAGGTATGTAACTCCATCTAATGTAAGAATGCGTTTGACAGCTATAATGAAATGTAAAAATCTAAACAATAACCGAAAATTTAGATCTTTTTCGCTAATAATTTTATCGGTTTTGTGGTAGTGCTAGTGGATTATACATTTACTTAGCTATAAGTAATGAAATATTTAACTAAATGTTTTAAAACAGTTTTTTTTTACTATTTACATTTTAGCTGTCAAACGCATTCTTTCAGCAGGCGGACTGTAGTGATCTGTGTATTCCCCGAAATAGTTTCGCAACTGAATTATAACAAATAAAAAAACAATCCCCGTGGGCTTTTTTACAGGTCGTTTCGTAAGAATTTGAAATCAAATTTCTTTTAGATATTATGTAAACCTGCTGTTTGTAGTTGTACTCGTCGACTGGTTTAAAATAAAAATAATAAATAAATAAATGTGTGGACATTTCACACAGCGCCATCTAGCTCCAAACTAAGCATGGGTTGGATATCAACAAGAAATTTTAATATTTTATTTAAATTGCCAGCAATTGTATTGGGCTGCTAGTGGTTAGGTTAGTTTTGTATTATTGTATATTTTATTGCTTTATTTTAGTAGTAGGTAGTATATTTTTATTTTTTGGGTAGGTACTTATATAGTTTTTATAAGTATAGATAATTTTAGTTATAGATAAGTTACTTAATTTACATTTTTTTTCGTTTTATGATTAAATTGTTTTTATTTTTGTTATACTGTGAGCAAAATAATTTATTATTATTATAACCTAAAAAAAACTTTTCGCCCTATTTTCAGAATGGCAAAGTTTTGTTGACATCACTCTAGGTACCCACGAAATAGCACCTTAGTCCTAATTGATACCAGATCAAAGAACCCCGTAAATTCTTTCAGCAAATATTTTCTTTGTACAGAAAGAGAATACTTTTGTTATTTATGATATGCAGAAATAGTTACATAAAATATAAGGGCGGTAAGTTGGTTTTTACAAACTCGTACCTAATTTACTATAATGCTCGATTGCAATGAAATCGGGGTTACGTAGGTACTAACATCGTACGAATTATGCATTTATAGCTAGTTCTTGTACACAGGAACATATTATTCAATACCAAATGACTCCCAAACAATAGAAAATTCATTCTTACGATGACCGAAATGGATATAAATTTACATAGATAGTAAACTGATACGAAATGTATGTAGGTACCTACCTATTTTTTATTAGTTGTCTGTTGGCGTTGGTGCATTCATTTAACATTTAAAATTATCATTTACTTAATTAGTAAAAACAAAATACAAGGACTAAAATTAAATCTAAACTATCTATCTAGTTAGTTGATCAAAAGGTAACAGGTATTTTACTTGTGTGGTAGGAAGATCATTAAAAATATGTTTATTACCTACTACCATATATATTTTTTTTATAAAAAGACCAATTGCCGAGAAAAAAAAGACCTCAAATATTTTGAATAAGTAAAGGAAACTTGCTCATAAAAGGTTTTCGCCGTAGAGGAAAACTTCAAAGTTCTATAACGCATCAGACTAGTAGGTACCTGCTCACGACAGACAGGATATTTTTCAAACGGCTTTACATTTTTGGTTTTGTCTGTTCGTCCCTAAAACTCATGTGTTGCGTTGTTGTCAACTTTGGAAACCATAGTGGAAACACAAAAGCTCCTTATTAAGCTTAGGGGCTTAGGATGGATTCTCAATCCGTAGAAGTAAACAGTAGTTAAAACGTCTTACAAATCTTGGCAAGCCTCAACCTCATAGCCTCTACTTGTGCGTAGAGGCTTACGGCGCGCGGGGAGTTACGCAAAATTTCGAGTATTGCATTACCGACATCCTTATCCTCTGTAGCTACCTACATGTATACATGAAAATAATATAGAAAGATTTAACAGCCTCCATGGTGTGGTCAAGTGTGGTGATTGAGCAGATTGGGTGGTGGGTTCGACTACCGCGGCAGAACAAGTATTTGTGCACAGGAAAAAAGCGCTTATAAGTACTTACTTGTTCTGTCTTGGTGTTGTGGGACCATGGGGATGGGTATTTTCTTGTAGTTCCTGGGTGCCTAGATTCAGGGAATCCTAGTTAGGGTCCAGAAGCTATGTATATGATCGTTATTATGATTTATAGCAGTGTAGGTATAGGTATAGCCTAATGAACAGTTTTTTTATGTACCTAAGTACCTGTATGTACTAAGTCGGTATTTATTACTGTTCTAGGTCGTAGGGCTTTTCTGCAAAGTTCGCCTAGATAGGTAGTTATCTAGTATACCACCGCTTTGCCAGTTATTCTGCCGCCAAGCAGTAGTGTGCAAGCACTAGGTACTGTGTTCCGGTTTGAAGGGCATTGTAGCCGAAGCTGATGTCTCAGGGTCAGGATGCAGTGCGCGGTGCAGTGAAACTTTACATTTTACTGGGTGACACTGCAACTGTAATGGACAGCCTTGTAGCTTAACATCAGATGAATGACTAGCTCGTCACATCGTTCATTAAAGAAAAATGTTCATTTAACCTGTTACACTTATTTCAGGCGACAAGCTTTTACAAGTCACAATAATGGGCGATGTCATTAGTACTTAGTTATCTTTTTATTATTTTCATAATGCTTTCGTTATGAAAATAACCGACTTTAATAAGAATAAATAAATAAGAAAATAAGAATAAGCGACCTAGATTAAGTTCTTTCCATTTTAATGCATCATTTGAAATCACACCGGCTAACCTTTCTCTAATTTTAATTTAGAGCTGTCAACCACCACTTTGTTATTCAGACATAACACCTATAACTAAAAGAATAAAGGCAATATCTTATCTCACCAATTTAGAGTGTCTTGAAATTCTACAGAAGCCTAAGTTAGTTTTTTCTTTTATATCGTATGACAAACATGTGATAATAATAAAAAAAAAAATTATGGTAGAGTATGACCATGTACCAAAAAAAGTATGGGAGAGTTGAGTTTGGTTCATCTGTAAGTACCTACAGGTACAGGTACCTAAGTAACAGACCAGCCGACTTTTTTGGTTTAAGTTTGGTAAGTGTTTAAAAGGCAATGATGATCGTAAAAGTACCTATTTAGGCCACGTAGAAAATGATTGTTTTTGTTGCGCTAATTTTAAATTGTAACTCTCGGTTAAATTCTCGCTACAGAGAACTGTCACGGGTAATGCAATTTTAATGGCTTTACTTATGTAAAGCCATTAAAATACTCCTCTACAAAATCGCCACTTACATACTTTAAAAAATCCAACAAGAACTTACCAGATGCATCTGCAAACTAAATAATAATTAAACCACACACACACACTGCACGAAAATCACTATAGCACTAATAATAAGAAATGTTGAGTTTTTCCGGCATTGAAATGTCTCCCTACCTTTGCCTAAGAAAAAAAAGAAAAATTGGCGCCAAAATGCGCGCGTCAATGGCGGACGTCACAACAGTCGCAGAGTGCGTGCGCGCAGTGAGAGGTTTAATTCTCGATTGTGTCATTTGTAACATAACAAATAAACAGTTAAGCATTTGCATCATAACAGATTGTAGAAATAGCCTAGAACAGAAACAATAGCATGATGGAGCGCGACCGGTTGTCATGATTTTGATTTCATGGCATTATCGTGGCTGTGCTAGTAATTACCTGTAATTAATCTATAGTAGGTTAGTTAGCTAACTAATCATTAGCAATAGCGCTTACTTTACGTGACAAGGTGGTACAGGTATAGTATAATATAATCACAAATAAAATAGCAGCAACAACAACACACTAGGTGGGCCGACCTGGTGAAAACTGCGAGAGCCAATGGATGCAGGAGGCGAGCAGCCGCTCAAAGTGGCGCTCTCTGGGTGAGAGTCAGCAGTGGACATCTACGGGCTGATGATGACGATGAACACCAACACGTCACCTTTTTAGCACCTTTTTAGCACCTTTTAGGGACTTGAATTAGAATTTTCTGATCTTGATAACTGTGCTGTGAGTAGGTACTTACCGCATCTGTGTGCATCTCAGAATAATTACGTACTATTGAGTGTGCATAGAAATAGAATTTTGGTAGTTGTGTAGTGGTTTAGCAGATCAACTCATAACTTGAACGGAACTGCGGGTTCTGCAGCGTCTAGCATTATCAATGTTGGGCGTTATATTTATTAATTTTATTTATAAGTAGGTACCTACTTATCTTCCTCCAACGTTCAGCAACAGTTACAGCGTTAGTAGATAGGTAGTAGTATTTACTACTATTATTTAGGTACTCTGTGTCGACACTGCTGGCAGCTTAAGTCATTAGAATCTGGTTCAAAATCCCGTTGGTGTTACGGTATCTGATATCTATCGTCTTTGGTTTTGTTAAAAGACGTACGATTAATGTTGGTTCTGTTAATCTAAACAATCACAAGCTAGCATCAAAAGAAAGCAAAAAAAACTTACTTCTAAAAATTAAAACAAGAGGTATAATTTTGGTGGTGTGGTATTTATTGTGCTGCACTAATTAGCGCTAGCTACTAAATCATCTAGCTAGGCCTCCCCACAGAGCACCATTTTGGGCGGCTGCTTGCCTCCTGCATCAATATCGGCTCCCCGTGATTTTGACCACATTTTCGGTCCACGCCAACCCTGCGACTTCCGATTCGTGGTCGCCACCCAAAAACCATTCTTCCCCATCGGTTGTCAGTTCTACGAGCTAAGTGGCCGGCCTATTGCCATTTCTACTTGCTAATTTAATTCTAAGAACTGCGTGCGGATCTCATTACGGATTTTGTCTCGCAGGGAAGCACCGAGCTAAGTAGTAGCTGCTAGCTAACGCTAGCTCTCTCCATAGCTCGTTGCGCGACTTTGATATTACTACTGTAGGTATTATAATATCTGGGATATTACTAATAAAGCCAACAGTATAAGGGACTATGCCACGCCACGGTTGACCGTCTCAGTGCCGTGAGCTACTACGACAAAAGTTGTTGCAATAAGTCGAAAATTCAATTACACAACAAACTTTTACCTAATGCTGTAGTAGTTACGTGTAATGCAAGATAGAGGTAATTAGAAACTATATAAGTACCTACTTAAATTATTATGAAATAATCCAATTGACTCTAAAATTGTGACCCCAATTTGTCTGCAAAATAGGCTCGGCTCACCCACATTTTGTGCAGAGGTCGCGTCAGAAAGAAAACTCTGCTTCGCCGCTCCCCCTTTCCGGCGCGCGCGCAATATCCGCCGCTGATGCTTTGTGACGTCACAGGCAGGTGTGACCGAAGACTTTAATTTGACGTGAACTTCGATTTTGGCGATTGAATAATTTAAACTGTTTTACCTAACGTTTGTCTTCGTAGGCGCACGCTATACATAATTTCTTCACTAAGTAAATTCTAAATGCAGCCTCTGCAAAATGCAAAATATATCTATCTAGTAACGGGAAATGGACTTGCATTACAAAACTACTTAGAACGGTTAACAGATTAACTACAAGGTTGCAGTGCAGTGAGAGGACTAGGAGTCGTTTTATTTTTAATACATGATATTACAGCATTTACTTACCTAGGTATCTATTTTTGTACCTACGGCCTACAGATGGAAACTATTTTTATTACATACTAGCTACTGCCCGCGGCGTTGCCACGCGTGGACTACATTACTTTTCAGGTTTCGGTTTGGGTAATGGCTTTATTTTTAAAAACTGATTTTCTATCAGCCACACTGAGTTTTCTGCTCGTATAATCACTTCCACGAAGTAAAAATGACATGTCTTAATCATGGATGAAATAATTAATTATAATATTTCCCAAAACAGCGTAGGTACGCTAATTATTATCCTTGATATTCCTGGACCAATTTTGATGAAATCTCCACTCATGGCTACTTAACTATAGAAAAATTTTCGATGATATTTCGATAAGTATCATCGAACTCATGATTAATTAAAACCTATATTATATTAAAATCTAGGCTTTCAAAACATTTTTACAATAGGGCAAAGTCTGGGGGTCTAGCAAAGATACCAACCGCTAACGCTAACGGCAAACGCTAACTCCAAAATGTACTGAAATGACGTTTCGGAAATCGCTAACTTTTCCGTAGCGAATGTCATTTCGATACATTTTTGGAGGTAGCGTGAGGCGTTAGCGTTGGTGATTGTGATCTTTGCTAGACCCCCAGGGCATTTTACATAACATGTTTCGTACACAGATTAGAGAAAAAAATCTACTTCGTATCATTTCAAAGAGTATTATTATACTTCTATATCATTCAAAGAGTATATAATTTATACGTAACGTAAGAATATCCCACCATTGGCCCACTGCATTAGCCTATGGTGGTAATAGTATGCATTGGCCCTCAGACCTGTGGGCCAAACATAAACGTCATGTAATGCCAAAAATAGGCGTAGCAAGGGTCGAGATTATACTCCCAAGGGTAAAGCTCCAACTATCACGGTTCATGAGATACAGCCTGGTGACAGACGGACAGACAGCCTGACAGACGTCATCAGTCCGGGTACGGAACCCTATTACTAAGGCTTCGCTGTCCGTCTGTCCGTCTGTCACCATCAGGCTGTATCTCATGAACCGTGATAGTTAGACAGCTGAAATCTTCACAGATGATAAATATATTTTTGTTGCCGCTATTACAAAAAATACAGAATAAAATAAGTATTTAACCCCTTAAATACTTATTTTTTTCTGTATTTTAGTATTTTTTCTCTCTCATACAACAAACGTTTTTTGCTAGTTTTTATAGATAATGATACGGAACCCTTCGTGCGCGAGCCTAACTCGCACTTGGCCGGTTATTTCTCTAATCTGCGGGCACTTAAGTATAATTAACATGTTTGTATCTTGAATGCAATCGATTCATACTACTTACATATTATTTGATGGTATATCTATTTTACTCCAAAAACCCCAAACAACCTGCAAGGGCTTAAATAGAAAAACTAATAATGGTTAATCAAATCTAATAAATTGTAAAATTTCATTCCGCTGTTTAATGCATATTTACTACCGAAATTAACTCCTATTACTCTTTGTTCATGGCCTTACACGCGTTTTTTTTCTTTAATCTGTGCCTCCAGATGGACTTTACGTGAAACATGTGAAATATTCAATAACAACACGACGAAAAATTACTATACTTAACACTGGCTAAATACACTATGTGTGGAGCCATAATACATCATAAAAAAAATACTGTGACACAAACTAACCGTCAGTAGCCAAGAAAAATTCACCATGAAGCGGCCATGTTGTATAAAATTCCGTCCGGTTTCGTAATGATATTTAATAATTTTGACCAAATTTTTTTAATGATATTTGTATTTTAATATATCCTATGTTGTGCGCTGGTTATTTCTAAGCATATTAGTGCAACCCGCATGAAAATCAGTTCAGTATCTAGGGATTTGTTCAATAACAAACAAACAAACAAACAAACAGCTACAAATTATTGTCCCTAGATGGCGTTAGATACGATAAATAAGAAAATGTATGGAGAAGGTCAAAAAGCCTTATAGTCCTGCATCGCGGTTACGATATTTTTTGAACAATAGAACCTATGGGATAAATTAGATTTGACATTATTATGTGTGTGTTCCGTAGCGCATCAGAATTACACATTTATTATATGTAGGGAAGGGATAGGGAAGGGATAGTAGTATACAGGATGTAATTTAATTCATTAGTATAAAATGAGCCCATGATAGTACATCATTTATAGATCATTATTAAAGAGTAAAGAGTGTAAATGAATATATTTTTATTAAAAATTATGAAGATTGCCGCGGCGCCTAACGCGGTTGGCACGGATGATTTTGATACATTTTAATGTTTTTATACCTTGTATGTACTAATTAAAAACAGTACTCCGTTATTCCAATTAAATTTTGTATTGTAGCATTGGAATAAGTAAGTTATTCCATTTTTTGAAGTTTTATTACCAAACCAATGTGTTATAATTCGGAAATTTTGGTCCACACGTGACCGGTATCAGGAGTAGGTACCTAGTTTCAAAGGATGCTAATGAATTCAATTACACTCAGTGTATAGTGCTCTTGACATGGTCATTGTACCTAAACCCTAAGCCAAAGTAGTATGTATTAGGTACCCATTGCACATCACTCGCAGAACTGACAACCGATGGGAAAGGGAGGTTTTCTAGTGGCGACCACGAACAGAAAGACGTAGTTTAGGCCGGCCTCCCACTAGGTGGACCGACGATCTGGTGAAAGCCGATGGATTCAAGAAGCAAGCAGCCGCTCAAGGTGGCGCTCTCTGCGGGAGGCCTATGTTTAGCAGCAGATGTCTTCGGGTTGTTGATGATGATGAACGGTGAAGGAAAACATCGTAAGGAAACCGGCATATTGAAGAATATTCAAGAACTGTAGGAACCTACATGTAAATCAACCATTATTCTAACCCGTACCTATTGCTGCCCCGTGCCTATTGAACAGCGCGGTGGATTAATGCTACACTACCCCTTGGAACCATCTTGGAACCGAATATACTCATGCCATAGCAGTAGGACCATATCTAACGTGAATTGTCTTAACTTTTAAAATAATAACCTACTTGGCCTACGTGAAATGAACTCAGACTTTATACTTACGTGTGTAAATTCTAGTGTGAGGAAGTGAACAACTGCAAAGCGTAGGTCGGTTATTTTCTGATCAACTGTACTACTTACTTGAAATAGAACTATTCCGCAACCTAGTCTAGTTTTATAACCAAAGCTGTTTATGTAAGTAGGAGATATGATAATGATATGATGGTATTTTATCGAATTCTATTTATAAACTATCTATTTTTAATCTCATCTATTTTGTAAGAATGTATAGTTAGTAATGTAATGACGTCAACTATAGTTACAATATTTAACAATATAGATAAAAATAGTCAAAAATTATAATTTTTATTTTTTCATTTGTTTTCGATTGGGTTCTTGTTAAAATACCATTAAATAAAATGCTTTGAATATTTTTAGAATGCAGTAGGTTGTTGGTACGTAGGTATAGTACCGTTTGCCAATTGCTTTTTCTTCAAAATAGTGGGCACTGCAATTTAGTTGAGCAGTGGGGATGTACTGTCATTATCATCAAACCCTATGTGGATCGACAGCTGACACTAAATACCTAGCATGTTATGATCAATTATCCCATTTAAATGGGGCATTGCAGCATGTTTTTCTGTTCGTCCCATTTCTGTATCAGACGTCATCTGAACATTCATTCACTCAAGCGAACCACACTTTTCCCAATGTTTCCTCGTGGTCATACTACTCTCTGCCATAGGTACTTAACTAGTTTGTCATATCAGTATTAGGTACCTTGACCATTAACATTCATCATAATGCAATACTAGGTGAAATGGCTTTCATCCATCCGCATGACATGCGCATTTGCCCATGCCCAATACCCATCCACGGTACACTTTTCAACCTTTCCGTCACCGGTGCCACTTTCACGCTATCCCTGTCGTACTCATTCCTGATGTTGTCCACTCTTTATAAGACAAAATCTCCTCCAGCGTCACGTAAAACAATATTTAATCGATGTCTATAAAATATGTAAAGCAATATTTATACAAAGTGGCCTTGAATTGGTATGTTATCCCGAAATGGGGGGACTGGGACTATGATACCCTACAAGTTGTGAGAGTCTTACTTGAAACTGGGTGTTTCCAAACTTCCATGGTAAAAAATAAATCCACCCGCAAAATTGCATCGCTACGAGACTTAACAAGATACTATAAATTCATTTCTAAACACAGGTCGTTAAACTCATTTAAGTGCACTCTGTCAAGGACGAAGTTCAACCACCCAGCTGCGCTAAGGCTATTTTAGAACGTAAACTTTACATGGCATTTCTTCAATGAAAAACTATTAATTTAGAACAAACATTGTCTACCTTGGGGTGTAGATTTACCCCCTTTCGGGATAACATACTAATTCAAGGTCACCTTGTAGAGCACATTCATACCTTCAATTATGTTCTAAGTTACTTATCATGGGCTCCACCCAGTTTAACTTTTAAATCGCGAAGTTGACCTAAACATAGTGTGTGGAAATTTCAAACAAAAACAATTGATTTATTTATATAATTCATTTATTAATTGTATAGTATTCACATTGTCGCTACGTTTCAAGATATGAAACACCAGCATCATAAAAAAATGAGAACACAACATTTGACGAAATACAACTAATAGGTATAAAGAGAAATGCAGCGTTCCAACGAAAGCTAATATGGACGTTAGTTGAATCAGGTACGTTGACAAATATGTGATCTGTATTGTATTTAACCAAATATATTTTGATTTTGGCTAAAAACAGTACATGACCTTCTAAATTTTGCTACATTCTCATCCCGCAGTATAGCTACAAAAATTTAATGAAACTAACACTTTTAACTGTTAAAATGTGCTATAAAACTTTTGTAGTAAATAGGGGTAGCGCAGTACGTAAATTGCAACGAAATTGAAGCAAATCTTTTTAATACCAGGTTTCCCAAATACTGTAAGCTCATTGGTTGACGATAGCCGATTATCGACAGACAACCAATGACCGTTCAGTATTTCAAAGTTGACACGATTTTAACAAACGTGCCAACCGGGGGTAAATCTGCGTAGCCAACGAACCTGATCAATTAACCAGCTCCTGCAATACGCAAACTTATAATTTAACTAAAATGTACTTGGCAGTTTTAGGTTATGCATGGATGAAACGAAATGGTTAATACTGATCGTTGCCAAGCCGATAGCTCATGAGACGCTGATGACTGATGAGTAGGTACACGGAAAGCGAATTTTCCTTATTTATTTGTTTATTCAAGCATAATGTTTTTTTTTATAAATAATCACAATCACTTGTGAAGATAGTTTTAAAAAAATCCGCTAGTGGCGTTAGTGAGCATGTCACAGCCGCCATTTTGAAACCGTAGACTACAAGTACAAAATTTATACTCTATGCTACGTATCATAGACAACAAAACTTTTTTCAATGTATACTTTCACGAAACTTTGTTCAGGGGTAGAAAATAATTGGAATTTCAAGAGGAAAATTCGTTTGTCCGCGTCGTCCCATATTCAAATGTCAAAGTATAAAAACCAGATGCGTTACATGATACACACGCATCACATGTGATGTCAAGGCTGAAGTGAACTGACTCTTCTCAGCCGCACAATTTCAGTTTAAATTAAAAGAAAAGCTATACATTAATTGACTAAATACCTTAACTTGCTATCGGCGCGACGCGCGGGCTGCACGCGTCGGAAACATATTCATCGACAGTTTTTTGTGAAGTTGGCACGACAAGATATAAGTAAATAAAAAAAATATATATATATAGAAAAAAGGTTTATAAATAAAAAGATTGAAGACAAAGACGACTGAAATGATAGATAATTTATTGTACTTTTTATAGCTTAAAGTAAAAATGTGACGTATTGTTTCCACGCGTGTCATAGCCGCGTGCGCACAAAAATAAACTAATGTCATCAAAATATGTCAGTACCTAAACGAGAAAACGAGACTACCTCGGTATTAAACTATTATTGAGCATAATAATAACGTAAGGCAGTCCTAAATTATTACAATTAACGAAAGAAAATGCCATTTTGAGTATAGTGAGACTGGTCAAATGATAAAACTGTTCACGTGTACGCAGATACGTTTTAGGGTTTTATAGGATTATCCGCGGAATGCTCTCCGATTCAAAACCTTCTGATATTTACAGATACTTAGATTATTACATTTTGTAGTGTTCCAATTAGAAAATGAAGATGTTTATTCGTACAGGTTTTATTAAACTGCTGTGTACACACACACAACACACATTGTATTTTTAATTAAATAGATATCCCAACGTAATAAAAACCAATATAATATGAATATTATGAGTAGGCGAACGTCACTCAAAAATGTGGCAGCAAGTACAGTCAACATAAAATGTAGCGCACGTAAACAACAGAATTAATAATGTGACGTCTTTAGCAATTAATTTTAATTTATACTTTGATTTGATTTATTTTTTATACTTTCTGTTGAATTGTTACAATTTTTCGTATAAAATTTAACAAAAAATCTATCGTTGTCGTGCTAAATAATGTCGATGTATACTATGTAACCCTGTATCAACGTTTCTGCTAACACAATATGACCCAAATAATCAGCAATAAGCAGTGAATCAAAAAATCATATCGAATCACGTTTCATTAAAAAAAATCATTAAAATGTACTATGTAATCAATTACATACAGAAAACAATTAAATATTACATCCATAAACAAAATGCTCGGATTGAATATACATAATAATAATATATAGGCCTTTGTAAAAAAAATCATTACAAATATGTATTTATAAAGGAAGACAAAAATATAAAATTATTTTTACGTCAAACATATTGCACTTTTAAATTACTGTTAGTGAATCGGAAATTCGTATAAATAAAAACGCATTAAAAATACGACAATACGAAATAATGCCATCCCTGTCTCACTACCTACCAATATCGCTTGTTAGAAAAAGACCGCGCACAATCGTAAAACAACAGTGACTAGCGTCCCTTTGATAGCAAGGGAGGGAAAAATAAAAATATTGCAGAAAAATATTAGAATTTTCATCCCCCAGTTTTCAACTTGTCGTATTCTTTCAAGCGCAAACTATAAAAATCATTTGTGTAATATTAGTACTAAAGGTGCATCTCAAAAGCATTAAATGCCAAGATATGTTTGACAAAACATTGACCATTATACAAAACAGACACGATTCAGTTTCACGAGAGGTTTTAAGTAGTCACAAAATTAAAGAATACTCACATAAAATGTACTTAACATGTTCTATGTATATTGTAACTTCCCATAAGTATGGCAAAGAGTACAGTATTATATGTTTAACTACTGGTACGAGTACAATAAGCGTTTTAAAATGATAAGTTAAATCAATACATCACAACATTAACTATGCTATTATCCACCAAAAAGAAAAACGCGTAGCGTTAGCTCTTACACTATCTTAGAAGGCCTTGTAATGCTAACTACCCTTATATACGCATTAAAAATTCCGTTTAAGGTCACCGTTTTGTTTACATATACAACTTTCACTATATCACTTGAGAGAAATTAACTAATTACACGAATAGTAAACTTAATTTTAAATTATAATTAAACATTACTGTAGAAAAATTGTTATTTTAGTCACACACAAGTTCGCTTATACTATGGCTACGAGAGGGAATTTTTACGGCTTAAAATTATATAGAAAAAAACGCTCGCTCGCTTACCAAGGGCCGTATTTTATCCAATCTTAGTTCAGAGAACGATCTTGAGATGTGAACCTAATTTATACCTTAAGCTATGGTTTGAGATGTTAGTAAAACCTGCCCGTAACTGTCAAAAGCGTACTCGAGAATCTAAATCGGTTTGTAAATTCGTAAACTTTTATTAATTAATTAATGAATCTCAAGATCGTTTTCAAAACTAAGATCAGTATTAAAAACTCAGGCCTAAAAGCTCGGTTCGATATCGATACAAGCATCGATGCAAGCCTCAGTGTCGGTATCAAAAAATTCCGTCAAAATCTTGTTAGCAAGCGCTGCAAGACTACGAATTCCGGACGCGGACAACCGTAAGCGGAGCGATAATATAAAAATTCAGCTCTCGATAGCTCGAAGTCGTTCGGTAAAAGAGTTTCTCCCTTAAACAGTGGTCGAGGTTCCTAACACTACCAGACTTATTAGGCACTAACACCGACAATCGGAAACGTCCTCACGTTGTACGTATATAATACATAGAAAATAGTAAAACACGGTAGATTACTCGCACAATTCCACTAGATGTCCCTTATTCATAGTCTTTATTTTATTATTGAGATCAATTTTGCCTCTATGCACTAATATGGTACGCCGCCTTGCTAACTCCCGCGCCGCGGTTTGCCGCTGCCTTTAGCAATACTAGGAACAACGTTGTGCAACTTGTGCATTCGCGTCTAGATTCTATTAAAATGACACATTAAAGGAGTATATGGTCGAGAGTATAGTGCTGTATCATTTTAAGAGAGTCAGTGACGTAACAAAAGGAAAAGGTCTAACGCCCATTCATAAACGCTCAAATGAAAAGTTTCGTCTCGCTTCCACGCTTGTCAGTTGTAGTCAGCCAGAAGGTGACCGATTTTATTTACATAGGAGTGTTTATGAATAGAGGTTATATTTTAACAAAACTGCATTTCAAAATGAGTTCTATTTTTACAAACATTAAAACTAATTTCGCTATGCAGTTTCATCAAACACTAAGCAACTCTAGTGAGCGGGAACTCGATATCATACAAACATTGTAAGAGCGAGTAACCACTCAAAAGTTGCAACTGGCAAAGGCTGCGGCAAAACTTATCACCATACAAGTGCACATTTCATCACTAACACGTTTCATGATAGAATTTTAAATTAAAAAGCATTTTCGTTTGAAAACATGCATTTTTCTATCAGCGGCTGATCAAAAATATCGATTTTTCTCGGACAATGTCTCAATGTTATAAATTTTTTTCATAAAATGCGGTAGTGGGAGAAATGTTGCCATGTATAGCGATTTGAAACCGAACATGGAGCAACCTTCGCTGAGCTGGGTTAACGGTGCAGATTGTAGTTTACTTTCCCACAAATAAAAAAAGTATTGTCAATCATGTCGATTAATTATATACTGTACAGTTGCATTGCAACGGCCCTTATTGCTTTTTAGACAAGTAGATGTTCTAAATAAGTAGGCATGAATATGACTGGTTAGAATAACAATTTTCAATAATTTGAGTACCTTTTTGCAAGGGGTTTGCAGTTGCCATGAATCTTTGCTCTCAATAGCCTTCTGTGTTGTAAGTTATGGGGTTTTCTCACCCAAGACAAACATCCGTGTGTGTCAGGATGTATTTGCAAACTAAAAGATCTCTATTCTATCACATTTGTGGTGCTCATGGTACAAGTTTTGCCCAGTTTGGGGCTAAATGGAACTGTTATCAAATATCCACAAAAAAACATTTAAAATCGCAAACGGGTGCTGCTAGTATTTTCGCCATTTGATTCATAGTCTGCTACTCCCCGATTTGCGAGGTAAACAAAAATGTTTTCTGATTACTTTCTGTAAAGATATAACTCTAATGATTTAGTTTCTGTCAATGACTACCCCCGTTCCAATATAACAGTAATCTAACAAGTAAAGTACAACCTGCCCGGCTCACCCAACATTTCCAAGCGGAGAGTTGTCCGGTGTGGGCAACAGATGGCGGTGCGATCAGACGAGATGGTCCCGGTCGTCGAGCGACGCGTCGGAGTGTGGGTCGGGGCGCGGCCCGCGCTCGAGGTCGAGCGAGCGCCGCGCCGCCTCCCCCGCGCCCCCCGCGCCCCCCGCGCCCCCCGCCCGCCGCGCTGGCGCCTCCAGGGACGACACCTGCGGAACCATTACTGAGTGGTTATTCTCTATGGAAACACAGTTTCCACACGATTCGAAACCACGTCGTTATCGTGTCTTGTTCAAATCGTGTCACAGCGTTAGTTATACCTTCACTTTAAATTAGTTATCTTTATTTTGAATAAAATATAGTGACATAAGCGGTCATATCTTTTGATGTGTTGATGTTTCGGAAAGCGTCTCGGTAAAACATATGATTTTTGGCAATCACGCCAATTCCAAATTCATTTCGCGCGGTTTTGTTTTCGTTTCATAGATAATAGACTTTTGCAGATTTCTTATGTACCGACGGCCAGTACCGATGCGGGCCGCTCTCCCCCGAGCCTGTAGTTACCTTAGCGAGGCGGCGCGGCGGCTAGGAGGGCGCGGGCAGGTGCGGCAGCTTGGCGCCCGCCGGCGGCCAGTACCGGTGCGGGCCGCTCTCCCCCGAGCCTGTAGTTACCTTAGCGAGGCGGCGCGGCGGCTAGGAGGGCGCGGGCAGGTGCGGCAGCTTGGCGCCCGCCGGCGGCCAGTACCGGTGCGGGCCGCTCTCCTCCGACATCGCCGCTTGGAGTTGTTTCGCTTCTAGAAACGTACAACATACGTTTAAGGCGAAGGGTAGGTAAAACACCTTGTTTGGTGTTTTTGGCACGTTTCCTGATGAAACTAGAGCATGTGGAGCTTTGAATTTAATATATCATGTAATTCGTTTCATTAACTTGTTTGTGATGATCGCAAATAAATGCAGTTCTATAGAAAATATCACAAACATACCTCAAAAAATTGGGTTATTCCTATTTTATTATATGTTTATTATATCGAATACACTAAAAAAAATTGTGTATGCCGAATAAACATTCACATAATGTAATGACATAATACTAAAACACATAGATATTAATTAAAAACCTCCAAAATCAGTTATTTCTTGCGTTATCTTTGTCGTAAGCGCCACACGGAAGATCAAACTGAATTGATATTTATGTCTCGACGTTAAGGTCGATGTTTCTTTGAACGAATTTCCCTACCCTTCACCTTAATAAAACTGAAGCAAAGCCTTCAAAGGTAAGCTTAGTTCAAGCAAGACACAGGGTCCCATTACGTACAAATGAAAAATAGCCCGGAAGTAAAAAAGTAGTAATCCTAGTTAGTGTCCAGTGTATTCTTTTAGCCCAATACCTCGCCAATACGCAATAGGTGTCGCTTGCATATCTTGCGTTACGCAGAAATAAAAGAAATCATAAAATAGCCCGAATCACTCTATTCTGTAGGTATTATAATTATCTAAGGTACAAGATATTGTTCACAAAAGCTATGGTTTGGCTATAAGACGATGGACTGGAATCGTGCGCAGCGAGCCGCCCCGCCCGCCGCTCCCCTTGTTTGTACAGTAGAGAGGGACAGCAACACTCACTGGCGACTTGCGACGCGGTGAAGGTGACGGGAGTGCGAGCGAGAGGGGTGCGCAGCGAGCCGCCCCGCCCGCCGCTCCCCGCGCCGCCGCCCGCCCCTCCCCCGCTCCCGCTACACACGCTTGTTTGCTGGAAACACAATAAACACACATTTTTCACAATGAGCAAAATACACGATCGGGAACAATCGCCGGTGTCTTCATTCGGTCCCTCCACAGGGTCAGATTTTACACCAACCCGACCAAGGTGAGACAAATGTGACCTTGTTCAGTGATTGGTCCCGATCGTCTATTTGGCTTTTTAGTTTTGAACGTTACCCTTCAAAAAAGGGGTTTAAACCGACTTCAGTCGCCTTAGGGTTGAGCCACAACTTTGAGCATGGAATCGTAATTTTCCTCCTTATTCATCGCTTGGGATCGTAATTTCCTAAAGCGAGAAAGACAGTGGAACAGACCTATCTCGCGCGATCGCATGCGACTGGCTGCCGCGCGCGCCTATCTTTCTCGCTCTCAAGAGATAGACAAGGACACAATAAAACTAAACCCTTATGCCGGGTTTCCAAAAAACTAAGCAATGCTTGTACCTACTATGAAAACTAAAATCATTAATGATTTTGTATATAAAAATAAAAAATAGATTTAAAATCCCAAAATTTTCAAGAAAGATTTACGTACATTGCCGCATCCATGTGGCACATTCATAACGTCATAGTAATATATTATTATATAATTTATAACAACTCACTTGCAGTAGTTAGGTACACAAATAAAAAAAGTGCAAACAGAATAAAAAACATATTCAATTACATATATTAAATTCTACTTATAAAATGATATCTAAAAACCTTTATAATTATAACAGTGCTGTCCTCCAAACTCCAGGTGCTATAATTATCTAAATTACTATGAAATGCTACAGTCTATTCCTAAAGGCTAATCTAAACAGAAGCATGCATCTCCATTACAACCAATTAACTAGATTCTTTATAACTACCGAACAAATATTTTGCGAGTGTAAAAATAAAACGAATAGTCAAGAAATAAAACAGTAAACGCAAATAATATAAAACACTTGGTGGTTTAGATTACAGTACCCAATTTAGAACTGAAATGTATCGAAACGTAGCTGAATTTAATGCAGCCGATCATAAATAATCTGCATCCAATATCAAATGTCATCAAATATTCTGCCAAATTTAAACGAAAAGCCTGAATAACCAGTAAACCCCTATATAAATAATATAAATATAAACAATAAATGAAAACTCGGTGGTGCATTATATTATATCTTCCCACTTGTTAACTACTAACATCTTGAGTAGAACTAGAAACGCGCCCTTAGACTGGATGACATATATTTGAATAATAAACATTATTATCTGGACTTCGATCAAATATAGGTAGGTACCCTTTGATCGAACTTTCTGCAATCTCGTAACGTCCCACCTGCATTAGGTACAAAATTGCAACCTCCCACCACCAAAACAAAAAAAAAAAACAAATAAAAGAAGCAACAAAAACAAACCTATTTGTCAATGCATTTGGGTTGCACGCGCTTCGCGAGCGCGATACTAACGTGGTTGGGCGGCGTCGGCTCGTCGTCGTGCGGCGGCCGCGGCAGGCGCCGGCGCAGCCACGCGTGGCGCAGCGCCTGCGCCGGCGTCAGCCGCTTCTCCGGGTCCCATTCTAGGCATCTGCAACGAGACTGTGTATTAGCCGAGGACGTTTGGCTTGACAACTTGATCTACAGGTGGTTTCCTTCTGCGAAGACGTTACAGTGCAGAAAGAGACCACAGAAGGTCCGAGAGGGTGCCACAGCCATTAACAGGCTCCGGCGTAGACGGATGGGATGACGGAGGGGGTGGGCAAAGCACCTTCTCCACCCTCACCTGTAGTGCGGCCACGAGTCGAGAGTCAGGGGACCCTCAGCCGGATTGCAGTCTGGTAAGCAAGATCTCCTATCCGCAGTCTCAAAATAGCCCGAAAGGTTCTAACCACAAGTTCGATATTATGGGATGTTAACGGGACCGCATCTCACTCAACCTTTTCGGAAGACTGCTTTTAGGAGGGTGGGTTTAGTGGGAAACTTTAAGGTACCTCCTAAATTCAAAACAAACGAGCATAATATTTTAAACATAAAGGATTTATTTAGAAACACGCCTAGTGAAAAGTTTTATTTAGTTGTGAAAGAAAAATACGTATTTCTTCACATCTAAAACACACGGAACAAAGGACTGATGAAATCCCATGACTCAAGCTAATCTATAACTGACTCATAAAATTAGAAACTAAAGCAATGAGTTTGTTTTTAAATAAGTGCCAAAACAAAACTTAGCCTTAACCCTAACACAGTATTACATAATATACACAATAGATAACTTCTCACGTGAACGGGAAGTAAAAATTTTCCATCGCTTTACGTTTTGTTAGCACTAATAAATAACGTAAAGCTCGCGACCCCGGAGCGCTGCGAAATCCAAACATACTAGAAATAAAATTCATTCACAGAAATATATGTATACATATTGTGCGGATATTTGTTAAACAAAAACAGGTGGTTTCACTACTTTATCGGCCTTCGATTTGGAGAAACCATCAAAGAAACAAACTCAGTGAGACTTGATGTTTTGCTTCTCAAATACTGAATCAAAGAAATCATTTGAAATTGAAAATCTGATGCGAAACTAAAAATATCTCGGAAATCACTAAACAATCTTCTAATTCGTAACTAGCTGCTAAGTACTCGATTGAAAACAAAGTTTTTTATAATTTAGCTCCACAAAGAGCTCACCATCTTCAGCCAGAAGGCATATATGCCAATTATACAGTCAGTATTTCCATCACAAATCCCGGTTAGTGGTCGCCAATCATGGAACTTTCTTCCCCATCTGTTGTTATTGTCAGTCATTGAGGTACTACCCCAGTAATAGCACGTAATCCGGCTTACTTTACGTAAAAATAGTTAGCTGCCATCGGCGCCGCGCATACTCCGTGAGGATGGGCATCTTTATTGCCCGAACACCGGTCGAGTTAATCGACGTAATTTTTACGTAAAGTAAGCCGAAATACGTGCTATTATGAGTTCTACTTACGTTACCTTCTATAATATTGTAACTACCCCAGTTTTACAAGCGTTGTGGCCTCGTGGCCTCGTGCATCATAAGAATTCTTACCTCCTAATAAAATCGATAAAGAATTTGTCCTGGCAGCCCTTGAGGGCTGTGACGAAGCTCTTCGAGCCGGGCGTGCCTCTTGGCTTGCCTCTCCTCGACATACCTGGAACACGTAACACAATAACATTACATAATATTTTCTATTATACAAAGATCCGAATTGTGCTTTTTAATGAGTTTTATCAGATAATCAGGCAGCCGACCTGATGGTAAGTGGTCACCGCCGACTTGCACAGACTGAAGGCATTGCCGGTGCGTTGCCTAACCTTAGAAAGAACTATTTTAACACCTTTCTTTCTCGAAGCTTCCTATACTACATACTTCCTAAATGAAATATTGGCAATTTTTAGGACTAGTTCAACAATTTAATACATATACGATTCTATTACAATGCTAAGTTTTGAAAAACAACAAAATTTCGATCCATAAACCTATTTGTTTGTTTTATAAAATCATTTGCTAATGGTATTTTCAAGAATTGGTCGCGTGATCTGTCGTAGCCGAAATATTGTCTAGTATCATGCCAAGTAAGTAAATCATCCTTAAATATGCTTAATATTAATAGGCATGTATGGGAACAAATGTGATATGCAGCCATGCAGATAACATGATACACAAAACCTTCGCGTGACTGTGTCCAACTGTAGAACATACGTAAGTTATGGGTGTATTCAAAATTTGCAAAAAATCCATACAAAAGTTCGGATAAAGAACCCCCTGCCAGCTATATGCAATTAAAGTGTGATAGAGATAGCAACTCTCTGCTTTCAGTGATATTCATTACCTACGTCATAATTATTAGCCTTAACACGTCCACTGCTGAACATTTCCCCAAAAACCGCCACATTGAGCGGCTGCTTCTATCGGCTTCCCACGGTTCTAACCAGATTCATGTTTTTTTTTTTTTTTTTTTAAACTGCTTTACCACAGACACCTGGGTCCGTGCTCTTTGTTAGTTTATCACTTATTGTTATATTTTTATTTTATTTTATTGAACAAAATATTATACTAGAGAGGACAATTAAGTACTTAACCTATTTTTTTTTTTATTTTTTTTTGTTTTTTTTTTGTTTTTTTTATTTTTTTCGTTTTGTTTTTTTTTCCGATTTGTGCATACACCGCGAGCAGACCAGCTCCCGCAAGCAGCGCCCGTTCACGAGCTTGACGCATGCGCCAGCCATCGCCCTCCTCAGATTCATATGTTGGGACGTAATTATGAATCTGACTGAAAGCACCCAAAAGCCATCTTCTTACACTTGTTACAGCATCTTGAGTCAGTTAACTTTGACTCATCTTCACCTAACATCTCATCCAATATTATATCTTCCAGCCATGAAAATCTTACCTAACACCTATTAATAGAGAGGCAGTTCACAGAAACTTGGTGTAACGGTTATTCACACGTCTAGAAGTTCACGCTCGGCCTTCCGCGATGACACGCGGTAACCAAGTTCACGGTGATTCAGTAGTCTGGGAAGCGAGGCGCCACTTCGAAATATAGCAGTTGACTTAACGGGAGAGAGGCGGTGAATGCTTTTGGCCTACTTAGTGCACACTTGGGTTTAAGGAACTTGAAACTTCTCGGAAGATGTGGAGGACAAATCAGGACAATGATGTGGAGAAAACCAATTACTTTATCTGTCTGGGGGAAATTTCAAATTATTCGTTGAAACTTTTGTTTGTTCTAACTTTTAACTGCATTTAGTGTCAAATTGGGTGCAGTAAATACAAACGTACTTTCATTCTATGCTCATGCTCAATTTTGGTTGAATTTGTAACAAAAATAAACAAAATAATAATCAAGTGTTCAACAGCTGTGAACCATTTATCTTAACTCTCGAGTTAGGCGTAGTTTGTGAGTGTTTTTTTTCTGACACACCATTAATGAATAATAAACCAAAAATAGCGGAACCGTCACAACATTGGCTTTCATTCCCCAGCACGTCACTTGCGCAATGGAAGTTGATTCAGAAATTCCAAAACCAATATTTGTGTTGACACATAAGACTGGAACTTGTGAATCCTAACCTTTCTTTTCGTCACATCTTTACCGAGTCATTTGGTTAAATGAAATAGGTGACACGGTGAATCATAGATTAATAGCAGTAACAGATGGTAATATTGGTACTGTCTGATCTTTTTGATTTTGTGCCAAAACCGGTGTGTAACGTCTCGTATTATAACCTCCTATCTTGTTTGTCTTGCCGATAGGTTCTCATATCACTAGCCATTTTATGAGGAGTTAAAGTAATTTGTAAATGACCGGTGTTTAATTTCTGTTTCGTAATTGCCCCGTTTTATTTTATTGGTCTGGGATGAGCGTAAACAAATAAGAAGCAGGAAGTCACGGCTAATGTTGATGTTTTTAAAAGCGGAGGTGATTTCGGCACAGAAAATCAGCAACGTTAAAAATTACACGTAACCGTCTGGTATATGAAAAGATTGATGTACCTGTGTTAAATGGAGCTAAAGAGATATTATGTGAGGATGGAATGAAGTGACAGTATCTTTACACATGTGCAAAGCATTTTTAAAAGAAGCCAAAAGAGTCCCCTTACTAAGATTGGTCGTTCCTCCCTGTTCTCCTTTCTTACTATAAAATAAAATACCTTACACACAGACAATGAAAAAATGGTTGCGACATTCTATGAATAATTATGTAAACTACTTGCCAAAACCGAACTCCCAAATCTTACTTGATTTGCTTAATGGACATCAAGAGCATTGTCATCTGCCATATTATTGTAATAGATAGTACAGTTGAAACGTGTTAAAGTTAAGACCCTTACCTCCACTTAACACGGTGGTCCCGTCGGCCAGTGTGGTCGCGGTGCAGTACCGAGGCAGTCCTTTACTGCTAATGAAGTTCTTTGACCTCTTGCCCTGTTCTATGAGCTTCTGCGGCGGCATTCCCAGTAGCTCCACTATACACGCCATTTGATCCGCCTCGTCCTCGCCGGGGAGTAGTGGGAAACCTGGAAGGATTGGTAAAACTGGTTTATTAAGTGATACAACTAATTTTGAGTTTCATCTACGGACATGTGCAATTAAAGGGGGAGGGGTTACTTATGTGTTATTGATGTTCCTGATTAGTGGTTATGATCAGTATGACACGAATGTTCCCAAAATAGAATGACTGATGTGACATCTGTGACTGCTGGAACAAACTACTTTGCCACCTCAGTGCATTTCGTCTGGCCCGATCAATAAAACAAAACTGAGAATTAACAACGTCCTTTATGTTAATCCATACTTACGTACCTACGTATTTGCTTTTTAGGCCTTTTGCTTTGTAGACAGTCATATCATTAAGTGTTTCAAGTGTTCTGTGTACATTTACATTTAAATATGAAAGGTACAGCTTAAAAGCAATTTTAGTTCTTTGTTGGGTAAGACCAACAACCGTAACTGAGATGACCTTGGCCAGCATGCCCCTTCGATTCATCATCACGACATGTTACAAATTACAAGACCAAAAGTAAAATTTTACTAAAGATTTCATTTAACGTAAACACAAATGGAAATGGGACCCACATTTTGTGTTATTGTAGAGATATTCATTCTGCATTCGCAACTTTCTTTGAAGTTCACACGTTTAAAAGTAAATTATACAGGAAACAAGAAGCCACATTGCAAACCCAGCCGCGAAAATGCACACATCAAAGACTGAGCTTGCACCCAAAAACGACTAAAACTCAGAGGTTAGGTTGACTCACAGCGGTATTTAAGTTGTCTACTCTTTGGTCTACCAGACATAATAGCTTCAGGTTTTTTCCACGTCTGGAAACTTAAACATGCCATGTTGAGGGATTTAAGCCCACCATAAAGTTCCTAGACGTTTCTTATTGCTTTAGCAGCGTATTCATGAGGAAAATTGTTGAATGACAAAAAAGTTAGGAAGAACTGCACGGAATTTTTAAAATGTGTTGTATAGAATGACAATAAAGTCTGAAAGTATTGGTGGAATGATGTTTATTTTAAAGTTGTTAGATTCATTTTTGCTATGAATTGATCAGTTCAATAGGTAAGAGACCCTTCGCCATTCGTCATAAAGAGTGCACAAGAGAAGTTTCGAAACCTGAGTTCCTATTTCCTCCTCTATCTTGCGTGTAGGTAGCCACTTGCCTATTAGACACGAGTAGGAAGAAACCTCTTGTCTGGGATTGAACGATGCAATTTCTGGCTAGTAACTGGTAAACACTATTCTATCACAATCACATCGCATCTAGTGGCCAAGAAAGACAAAAGACTATTACAACTGGTTGCAAAATTTAGTTGCGGATGCGGCCGAAGGGGTGATGATTTGATGAAAGATACGACCTCTTCGACTCTCTGAGCCTGATCTAAATGGAGGCACACGATATAGCTAACCTCGTAGTCCAATAGTCAACTTTATAGTTTGTAGTCGCTAGTAGACTATTAAAAATGCGGTTCCAATAACTCAAAGTTCCATCTTCAAATATCCTTACCAGTGAGCAGTTCCGCCAGTATGCACCCCAGAGACCACATGTCGATGGGCATGCCGTACCGCGCTCCCATCATCACCTCGGGGGCTCGGTAGAACCTCGACTGGATGTACGTGTAGACCCGCTGGTGCTCGTAGCATGAGCTGCCGAAGTCTATCACCTGGAAAGGAGAGAACAGGATTTAGTGTATGAGAGCAAAAGTAAATCTAGGAAAAATACAATACAGACGAAAGCACTAGCGCAGTGTGTTGAAGCTTTGCAATTCATCCCAGGAGATGAAATCATTAATAATTATTAATCTGATATTCCCAGACGGTGGGCATGATCCAAGGGCAAAACCAACGCAAAACCCATATGCTACCACAAAAGTATTGTACCTTTCAGTGGTTTTTAATGATCATTGTGCTATGTGCAATGTGCATTGTGGACATCTAATAAGTTAATCCTGGCACATATTGTGGGCCAGGATTACTAGTACTACTACTAGTATTTTTTTGTGGTAGCTTATGGGTTTTTGCGTTGGTTTTTCCCTTGGATCATGCCCACCGTCTGGGAATATCAGATTAATAAAAATCGTTAGTGTAAATAACATAGTTCATTGTTCTTCAAAGGTAATTGGTAATGAAATGAAATGAAATGAAATCTTTATTTGCTCGAATATAGTTTACATAGATGGTCACAAACTATTCACCTTCCTCTATACTCAACTTTTCAGTTATGCAAATATTTGGGATTTATCTACCTAATTACAATTTTCTAAATATGTCAAATTTAATAATACCTAAGTATACCCACATTTAACTTTTTATTATGATTTTAGCAGTAGTACCTAAATCTAAAATTTCATATAAGTATACATAAATTAATAACAATAGAATTACGTGGTAGATAACTTGAGGTCAAACAATAGAATAATTACAATTTACACATGAAAATTTAAATTTGAAATATTATGGCACAGATACAATATATTAATGTTCATGTTATATTTACAAATAAACAAGTAAAATAATAAGTAAATTTTTACATATGAATTTAAACTTAAAGTAGTCGTCAACTGAATAAAAACATCTATCACACAGCCAATTGTAAAGTTTTCGGTTAAATTCTAGGTCACTTAATTCTCTATAGCTTTTTGGTAATTTGTTATAGATCTTTACTGCCATGGTGCAGCAATTCTTATCGCACATTTTAAGTCTGAATCGCGGCATAACCCAAGGTTTTTGTACAATGGTTCTTTTAAGTGCAGAATTCTTATCGTTTTCAAACAGTGAATAATTTTTCCTGACAAATTTGCTCATTTCGTATATATACAGTGACGGAAGTGTAAGCAGTTTTTCTTTAATAAATACAGGTCTGCAGGAATCCATCCATCTTAGATTAAAAATTGATCTGATACACTTCTTTTGAACTATAAAAGCTCTTGAGGCATCCGTTGAATTTCCCCAAATTATTATCCCATACCGAAGAATAGAGCATACATGACTGTGGTATACTGTTACTGCAGTTTGTATACTAGTCAAATTTTTAATTTTGCGAATGTTTTGGTATGATCCAACCACCTTTAAAGACGGAGAGAAGACAAATATACGCCATACGCAATATGGATATAGAGCGCAGTGTCTTACGTATTTAGTTTCAAATTCAAATTGAATAAAACAAACGGAACTGTAATAAGCGAAGCAAAAATACTATGCACTGCACCCAGCACTTTTTTTCCTCCTATGTAGCTCATTTTGTTTATACAGTGCGCTCCTCAGAAGCTACAGAAGAAATTACAATTTTGTTTAAACATAAACATTATACTGTATAGCTGTGCATAGATTTCCTTGTTTTCATCATTTCGTGTTACACGTGAACCAGCTTTAGAAATATCATCAGTAAAATGTTTAGCAAGCTGTTTTATATTGATGAACTGTCAAAAGATCTACCATTTGTCTGTTTTTCTGCAATCACTAAGTTGCTGTTTTGAATCATAATATTTATGTTATGAAAAATCGGATTGGGCTTACTACGTCGGATTATGAAAAACAGGTCATATTTGGCTCGATGTGTTTACTTTGAAAACTCTTATATAGGTACTGAAGATTGAATATGCGACCACTCCACTGACCTATTCTTTGAATATGGTTTCTTATTTCAGTTTATATTTGTATTAAGGTTAGTTGGTCTGAGAGAAATGAACACTTTCTTCTACGATACACATAAATCAATGTTAACTAGACGTATACGTTCTTCTGCGCTTAGGTGCTGGTCTGTAGTACCTATTATTAGTGGTTAAAATAGAATTTACGGTGATTGAGCCAAGTTAGAAACCTTCGGGCATCCTAAAAATTCTGACACTATGTCTACACGAAAAAAAGAACAATGATGGTTCTTTTTTTGAAAAGAGCACAAGATTGCAAAATTGCACAAGATAATAAATTATTTGAAAATGTTAAAATTGTTAAACAAACCCATATGTTGGATAAAAGAAAACAATATGACAATGGACCTGAGAACGCCAACAAAGGCAGCCAGTTAGAATCACGCACTTGAGCCGACGCAGGTCGTATTGAGAAGCGCGTGCGTCAATCATTGCGTGCGCCCGCTGAATGGCCCATTGTCTACAATGCCAAGTACTTGATCTTATTATTGTGCAGACTAGTTCTTGGCATAGAATACATAATAGTACAGACAGCGAAGGTACCATAGTTTGATAAGTAGGTAAAAAGAGTTATCTATAGTGTTGATAGATAAAGTATACATTAATACAGGCAGGTTGTTGGACCTTCAAAATAGATAATGAACATAGATTTCGTGACTAAAATAATCTAAGTAGGATTAATCTGTTTGTTTTATGCATCACTAGGTTAGGAAGATGATTTTCAAGTACTAACCAAAAATAGAATAGTAGAGTTACAAGAAACAATGAGAGAACCAGTCCTTCCTTCACGGCTCAAAATCCCAGATTACTACGACCTGTTCCGACTTTCCTCTTATGTCAATGAACCGTGCTGCAATTCTACTAAGCATAATTGCGGTGACATATTCCGTAGAAGTCGGCCGATGACAGTAGTGGAACGGCAGACGTCTTCCACGAAGCTTCATATTGGCAACCACCCAATGACTTAATCATCGGTGTATCACTGTTATGTTTTGGTTGCGGCAGACGACAACAATTAAGGCGTGTCTGTGTATCGAAAAAATCGGAAAACACACTCAAGACTTTTCTAACCAATTTAACGAACACTCAACTCAACACAGTATTAATTAGAGTGCTAAATATACAACTCGGTGATTTCACTGCTGATTTGCTGAGTGGCTGACATATTAAAAGCAGTCTCTCAGTTAGAGAACATATATATACACAATACATTTTAAACCACTAGTTAGACGGTTTTATGGAATCATCGGCACAGATTAGGCATCACACATTGTCAATTATCATTTAGCCTCACTTTGTATTGTTTTAACAATAACTTGAGAAATATTGAATGTGAAAATCTGACATTTTTATATGAGCTTTCTTTAGACTTTTAGAGGATAATTTCGAAATGGTTTTTATTACCGGTATTCCGGTATCCTAATGCTAACATATCATCACTAAACATAACATTTTCTCGTGACTAAAATTGTGTTTATGTCACGATGAATAAACCTGTCATAGACAGTTTTGTTTGTTTGTTGCAAATGCATGATACACTCGTGCACTCAAGCTGCACTCTGTATGTTTGTTCGTCGTTAAAGGATTGCTTGCACACTTGTTCGTTTTTCATTTTATTCAGAGAGGGGCTAGCGCCTAGTAGCGAAGAGACGTTTTTAATATCCATTTGAGTTAGTTCTGCAACTGAACTGACTAAATATGGAACCATATCTTTACGTGAATGGTCAGGTGAGAATCTGATAGTATGCGTCGAAAGGTAAATGGAATATGTAGAGTTGTCAAAAAAAAAACAAAGATATGTAAACTCCCTCATGTCTGTTTGTTTGGGCTAATCTCAAAAAACTAGTGTCAGTTTACTAATCGATAGGATTATTATCACATAAGTAGTAACTGATCAAGTTGGAAAATAAATAGCAAAGTATGCCTACACAAAGCTGAGGAAAGTGCGCAAGTACCTACTCTGAGGCCAAGGCAGGTAGCATAGGAGGATAGTTTAAAATAATTTAAAACATCGTAGAGCATGGTTCCTCTGCTTTGTGTGGGCATTCCACACAAAGCTGAGAAAAGTGCGTAAGTAACTCTATTATCTTTCCTGAGGCCGAGATAGGTAGTTATGAGGATAGTTTAAGATTTAAAACTGTATAGCGAAAGCAAACCTATCTGCAGATTATCTCATCGTTTGAATCAATGAATGGTTGCCATTCACTATAAAGAACTCTGCTTTGGATCAATATATTTAATGGATAATGTGTTACATATTCATTGAAAGATACGACCTGATCTCGACTCGTCTTTTGATTTAAGATAATTTTTATGCGCAAACACTTCAGTAATATGTTAAATTCGTCGTAATTTCATATCTGTTATTTTTAAACTCGCTTAATCGCTAATAATGTGGTTGTGTTTAGGTATATGCCACTCATAAATGATGTTTATAACGTATTTGGAAGGCGCAAAGGATAGGCATTGCCATTCAACGGGGCAATGCCGCCAGCATTTTGGGCACGTTGCCCACTGGTAGAGGCTTTTTAGATTAAGTTCACCTATTGTATAGTTTTTGATTTAAGATTTATATAAGTAGTTCATTTTAGTTAAGATTTAATTTAGTTTTATATATATCTTATTAAATATATTTTATGCTCTTTTTATTATAAGTTTTTTATTTGGCTGAAAATATTATACAGTACCAAATATGGAATGTAAATGGACAAAAAGTTCACATATCACTATGGTTCCCGTACTAGTAGTAACTTTTTATTTAATATTCCATACTCATCTATCACAGTTAGCGACGATACAATGATAAAACATAACTTTGTCCAAATGAACAACGTTTGCAAATGTTCACTTTCAATGTTTACCAACGCCCATTTGCCAGACTTTTTATCTTTGGCACGTTTTCGCAAAACGCTAATTATGTGAATACTGTTTGAAAGACAGCTCCACCGTTCTACGAAGATAGAACTGAAGTAGAAATATAAACAAACCGCCAGAAACAATATCGTTTGATTCACTAGAGTCCAGACAGTATATCAATAGGTTCCCTGCTTTAAGCTCCTCTACCAAAATTTATTCATTGAAATTGAAATGACGCTACTTTTCTACGAGCGGGAATATTCTTCACTGCATAGGTAATGTTATTCAATGGAATTACAATTCATTGTTCATAAAAAATTGGTTTTTTAATGTAGAAAAGTAATATTAGCTGTTTAATATAAATCTTCTGTGTCTTCAGCTCTATCAATAGAATGAACTCTGATTACTTACTCGATGTCTACTTATAATCCTATAAATTAATTGGCAAAAAAATACGCAATAATGATGCCAATCTATCACTGAATACACCAAATAAATTGAAAGATAAGACCACATTGTAGAGAAATACCCTAATATGAATGGAATTTAATCTGATTCCACAAAACAGTTTCTCCGTGACGATGACGTCTCAATTGGGTGTTATATTGTATTCTATGTATGTATTTACAAACAAAAAAGTATATAAGTATTGTATCAGTTATCTGGTTCCCATAGTACAAGCTATGCTTAGTTTGGGGCTAGATGGCGATGTGTGAATTGTCCACACATATTTATTATTATTATTATTATTATTATTTATTAATTAGGCTCCGCTACAACTTCTATATCAAGCTACAATCATTTACACAATCATTGTGATTGTTATGACAGCCTGTCACGGCATGAAGCACGGCATAAAATTAAGAATAACTAGCTGCTAATGCTAACTTTATTCTCGAATGGCAAGTCATCTAAAAATATGAAAAGGTGGTGTGAATGACTTGTGAATGGTTTCAACAAGAAGTTGAAAGAGAGTGATGCAGAGAATAGATACAGTAGTAGTGGCTTTCAAAACAACGTTGGTTGGGGACGAAGATGCATTGCAAGAAGACGAAGTGCAAGACTCTACTCATAAAGTTGAATCGATATAACCGGTATATTGGTATCGGTATCCGCAGAAGGTAATGCGAAATGCAAACGCCCAGGTTTTGTTATGTTGTCTGATGGTGTGTTGTAATAGTGGACCGCTTGGTGGTATACCCACTGATAATGATAATAATGGTAAGATGTTCAATGAAGACGAAGTTTTTGCTAACTATAATACTTATATTGAGTATGGAACCACTCCACGAATTTGCGTCTTTTAGGCACTGATACATCGCTGTCGCGGGACCAGTAGTAAATACAGCAAATGTGACAAGGGTTTAAAGTTGTGTTTTGTTATGAGGCATATCGCAAAAGCGTACAAAAGCCACAGTATGCAAACGGTTCGATTTGGCACGTACATCGTACAACATGCAATCTAACACGGCTGGACTGTACTCGGAACGGCTGGCGTAGAGACGTGATAGTGCGATTTGTTCGTCATAAAGGGTCTACAAATCTGGTAGGTGTCACAACATGGTGTATATTGACGTCACGGAGTCCCGTGTTTCGAAGAAACGCGTTCGAAGCAACGTGCACTGCACGTGTTGATAAACATTAGATTAAACAAAACGCACGTCAGTAAAGGATGTTAAAACAAATTATAATTTTACAATGTGTTAGTAAACTAATGTGGAAACCTGTTGCCAACGGCGACCCGGCAACGCTGCTACTATTACCGTTACTGCACAGACTGCACAGTTTCCATTTTAGTCGTGAAATCGTGATACGATTTAGCCTTAGCTTTCCTTAGATAAAACTGTTGGAAAATCAGCCCGGGTAATAATAGACAAGAAACTAGCTGGATGCTGGAAGCTGCCAACCTATCTAGGAACAGGAAAAAGTAAAAGGAAGGATTCTAAACCTATTCCTGAAATAAGAATTACTTGTCGGACAGATTTTTGACTTTAGTTATACTTCGAAAAAATTTAGCAGCAAGAAAGAGTGAGCAGTTCAATCTGTCTGCATTAAAAATTTAGAAATTCGAAAGCTCCATTGGTTTTATTCGGTATAAAATAGAACTGCATTTTCCTCCTACTTTTACAAAGCTATTACAAGGTATTCGAGTTACTTCCAGTTTTCAGAATTTATGATGGCGTCAATCACGTTTAACGTACAACTTACTTTGGTTAAGATTTATGATTTTGGGAAATCTCATTGTTATGGAAAACAAACATTTCCAGTGAATACATTATAGATGTATATATGTATACAGCGCATATATGAAAATAGCTGTTAGTTCGATATTCAAGTAAACGCTATCACAAAATTAAGACTTTTTGGTTTTACGTTATTCCAATCGCAATGAGATTAGATTATGTGTTCAGATAGATAGATACCAAATGATTCTCATAAATATTTAAACCAAATTCAAAATCAAACCCAAAAGTAAGTATTATTTACTTACTGTCTACCTAAGAAAGAGTCTCTCGTTGACTGATGATAGAAGGCTATTGTTTCATCAGCAACAAAGAATATCAATAAGGTATTCAATACGCACACAAGGAGCTGAAACATCTGACATCTCCGTTTCTCAGCAACGAGGCTTCACACAATGTTCTCCGAAGTAGGTGAGCTGAACGCTAAATAGTTTTCGGAAGAATCATATTTTTAGCGCCAACGCCATGATGATCGCTCCGACGTCGGAGTAATAATAGCGCAGTACCTTCGCAACACTGTTTCAGAGAATCTTCCAAGGGATAATCATACACCTTGTTTACTAGAAAAGTGTAATTAATATGGCTTTTTCCTGTAGGAAGTTCACAATGAAGCAGTTCCGTGGAAATGAGATATTCGAAGGCAAAAATGGTAAAGAATTGTACTGTTACGCAGCTCGAAAATATAATTTTCTGAACCTTATTTTGAAGGTATTTCATGGATATTAAGGAGAGTAGGTAATATTTTGTTGTGAAACGGCGATAAATAAACAAAATGCAGGCTAAATTAAATTTCAACTCAGTTTCAAAATTACATACTCAGCATGTTTAGTCGGCTTCCAGCTACAATCATCGCGAATCAACATCATTATCAATTTAATTACTAACAGCATCAACATTATCTGTGACATTTTTATTTTATGACTAGATCTTTGTGAGTATTGTTTAGTAAATTCGTCACAGCTAAACACATGTACTTCGTCTGTATAGAATACTGTCAAGTACTAATCTATCCCTTTGTAGTTCATCCGTGATGTATTAACTACACCAACCATCACGCGATTCTGAGCAAGTATGCTCAGAATCGCGTGATGAACACAACCTTAGTTATAATCTCCCATGCTAATTAATCAGTCATTAGATGGCTATGGATTCTGATGGCGTCTGTGGCCTTCTGGTATGATAGCACACATAATGTAGGTAATGATCGTAGGGTATACTTCATCTTAGAATCACTTTTTCTTTTTTAAATTAAATAAATACGCATGTGATTGTATAATTTTATTTCTATTGGAGCCTATTGTGTCAACACTTTATTTTCTGGCGACTACCAGTTTCAGCCTGGCTTTCAATTATTGTTGATCGTCGTTCGCCGAATAGTTCGTTTAGTTTCGTTTACGTGTGTATTATACTCAAATTAGAGATTTTGAATAGTTACAGGGAAAGACAAAATGGACATGCAAAGCAAGTACAATGTACTTCAAACAAAATATTCTCATAATTTCTAAAGTGTGAAGACTAATTGGCAAATCCTTCACAGAAACCGAGCTCCTGGAAACGTCAATTACCTAATTGACGGCTTCCTTTCAAACAAGGAAAGGAGTCCTAATTTATTTCACTTATTGCGGAATTAATGTTCACTTCAGACTAAGCGACCTCAAAAGACCCGTTCATCGGCATCGCTCTTACGTGAACGTTCGCAACAAATCACCGTCTCTGGACTTGCCTACCCTCGGGCAACTGTCCAAGAACACACTTTCCCCCATTCCCCCAATTTCCACATTCTGTTCCCGCCATTTCTGTACAAGCGTGAGGAGAGCGCGGGAATTTCGCAGAATTCCACATTATTCAAAATCAGTTTCGCGCAAAAACGTGCGGAACTACATTTTTAATTTTTTTTTCGTGTTAATTGCGGACCGTGTGCAGGACGCCAGTGGAACGTAGCCCACATCTGTCCGTTGGGAACTGACATAATATTACTTTCAAAGCATTCTAGACTTTGAGAACACGATGATACTTGAAAATGATACAACAAATCGAATGTTTTGTTTGTATCCACTTTACGCAACATTACGTCTTGAAGGTTAGGCCTGGATTGTTTTTCTGCGGTTTTACATTTTCTTGACCCGGTTTCTTTAAATGAAAATGTTGCAATAGATTAATTAAACTCGTGGACCACTCCGTGATTCTACGAAACTTACGTAAAAACTGGGGCTTAGATGTTTTTACGAATATCAGGTGTCGAATTGACTGACACCCCATATTTATAAAATCTTTCAAAACTTATTAAAAATAAAAATGCGCTTACAAAAATTATTTAAACTGAATATTTCTATACTTTCTCGAAATCAACATCATGAAAATCTTCGGACAGACGAAAGGAAGGCGTGACACCTGTCTGAGGTAAAACAACGTAGCGAACCAGTTCAGTTTTGAAGGTGCATTAGGGTTATCAAATTATCACCAACTCAAACGACAATGGAACAATAATAACCTCTACTACTACAATACAACTATTATTTAATCTGTGCTATAGCGTAAACGATTGTTTATAAACGCGACTCGATAAGAGGCACGTGCTGTGCAGGCGACTGTTAACTAATCTGCGGGATTACACGCAATAACTACCGGCTAATCTGTACGATTACGCGTACTAGCAAGCAGTGTTCTAATCTGTAAGTATTACGCATACGAATTGTGACCTAATTTGTGGGATTATACTTAAGTGTCTTGGCAGAAATCAGTAGTGCCTGAACAACGGTAAGGTTGAGCGAATCAGTCTTACGCATAGTAACCGAGATGTTCTATGCAGACGAAATTTCATGGTTAATTTGGGTCTAATCTCTCTGTAAAGCCACAGAATAGATATAGTACTACGTAGTGAAGGTTCATTGTGTGTCACCTATCGACAGTGGACACTGGACACAGTGGTCGATAGAAGTTATTGTTCTGACTCACACAGTAGATTTACACTTGGGTAGGGTAGAGGTACTTACAATACAAAAATTAAAAACCGTATGGTAAAAGATTGGAAGAATTGGAATATTTTCAATGTGCAGGCACTAATTAAACACCACACTCATAATTTCGTACAACCGCTTGATTGACACCGATATTTGTTCAATATCATAATTGAAATCTTAAAAAACTACATTTATCCAGAATTCTCCATTCCTTCTCTTTGAACTTTCCTTGTACCTCTAAGATACAAGCAAAGTTCAAACAAAAGGAATATGAAATGCTTTGTTTTAATTTGCTCGATAACTAACAAAGAAAACTTTAGACCCGTTTATTCCTACAACTCCGATAAACAAATTAAGAAGTCTTCGATCAATTATAAACATTTATCGAAAAGGAAAGTTGGAAATTCCGGAGCATTACAAGGTAAATCAGTCAGAAATTAAAAAACCTCGATCAACAAAGAGCGATGGAAAAAATCTAATAAAACCAACGCTCACTCGAATTGGATTAATGAATGGTTCTAAAATAAAAGCAAGGGCGTTCAAACCAATAACACGAATGATAGCATATGCCATATACGATTAACATACGATGTGTTTCAGTTTACACTAATAATTGTAATTAAAAGATACAACCTTATCCCTTCATCCACATTTCATAGAGTGCATATTTTGTGCTACTGCAGTGCAGTGCATCACACAAAATTTGCAAAAGTTGCCTTACAATATAAATACAGGCTTCCAAATTTCCATAGAGGGGGGAGGAAATAGCCTGAAGTGTGGCGATAAGGACAAGGGAGGCTGTGAGACCCGAACATCATGAACAATATTTGATTGTGGGTGAAAAACATGAATGTTTTATGTGAAACTGGGTTATGCACTGCTGCTTGATTTCCGGAAAGGGAATAGGTTGCATTTATTTAGGAGGTCGCATGATTTTGGTTAAGGATTTCGAATTTCAATCTGACCAACAGCGTCCCAAATGGTTAGACTACGTGCAATACGTAACGTATGTTTGTTATTTTTCCAACACAGTAGTAGCGATGTAAATATTTTTCTCTCTAAAAGCACTCTATTGATCTTGGAGGATGCTTTGAATCAATTTAGTGGGTTATAAAAAACGGCATTGGTCCGGGATGAGACATGATGCTTCTGGACACTCCCGTTTCGTGTAAGGACGTACATATAAATCACTGGCAGCCGAGAAACATGAGGGAATGAATAAAACATCTTCACTATTGGCGGATCAGCTTTTTACTCGAGATTGTAAGTCGGGTATTTGAATAATTTGAAATATCGAAAGCAGTTGCCACGAACTTGACCACGTCGGAAAGACAAGCGCAAGTGAAGTCTAGATGATTGACTCAAGTACATGGAGCTCTACCACCTGGTGTTATGATCCTAAATCATTTCAGTTTAGTAAAGCTCATCACGAGTGACGCTTAAAACATGACTAGTCTACACTGAACCTTATTGCTATATCCATAAAGTGTAGAGAGTCAAGTGAAATGTTAACAACTTCAGCCGAAGCCGTCAAAAAGTAGCTGTGTGTGGTTCTGGGAGCATAAAGAACCTTTTTACAGCATCGCTGCGGTTATGCGGCATTACGTATCTTCAGCTAACCCTAATAAAACGCTTTCTCAGATATAAGCGTCGTAAGGATGCGAATTTACTGCGTTTGCCATAAAAAAATGTCTTAATATTTGGGTTTATTGGTTTTCCTGCTAATTGATATTATGAAATTAATTTTATAACTGCAACGACAACAACAAATATAGGCCGTAGATAACAAAAAAATTTATAATATTTTTGAGAGAAACTTTAGTGAAGCTTTAGAAGAATATGTGTTTTGCCATTTGGCGTTGGTAGTGACGAGATGAACCGGGTCTGATGGTAAAAGATATGGAAGTCTCATTTGCCTACATACTTCTGACAGCACAATATAGCCAGACTGCATACCTGCTCTATCGAAGTGTTCTAACAACCATATTTTAGCAAATATAAATTCACTCAAAACGTGGACACCCGGTAGAGCAGCCCACCACAGGTTAGGTTAGTTTCGTCGATCGGTAGAATTGTGTCCTTAGCATACATAAGCAACTCGCTAACTCTAAGATTGTGTTTAATTTTACATTCGGTGCAAGTAATTTCACTGCCCCAGCCAGCCCAGCTTTTGTTTCCCAAACGGTCGCAGATAAGTTAAAATTAACTGACTGTAAAAGCTTTCCATAATGTTATGTTTTTTTTATGCAACAGCACAAACATTGTGCACTTAACCGCATAAGGGAAACTCGGATTACAGGAACACCAACGTGACAGATAAAAGGGACTAAAAAAGTACGACTATTATAAAATTATGACTGTATTTGTAATATGAATCAGTTGATTTCGAAGAACTTTGGAGGTTGATGATCCGGAAAATTTAAGTCACGTTCTGGCAGTTCTGGTTGTAGATAATCGATTTCTAATAAAACGCCAATAGGTATTCTCACGCGAAGGTTATGGGCAGCCATTTTGAATATTTTTATTATCCTGAATACACAGGTAAAAGTTGCTATCAGGTATAATAATAACTCATCATCGTCATCACAGGAGTTACTTTCGAGCTGGGCTTGAGCATCTCTCCAAACTGATCGGTTTCTTGCTTTTTGTTTCCAGCCTGTAATGCAAGACCAATGACCACCGACGCCTTTAGCCAAGCAGGGCTTTGGTCTACCACGACTTCTACGACTACTTGGTTTTGCGTCTGAGCGATGTTTGGGTGTTGGCGTCTCCAATGCGTTCCACATTACATGACCTAACCAGTGAAGGCGACCGAGTTATAGACTTGACATTCGGTCCGCCAAACAATTAGTTAAGTTCGTGCCGTGCCAGTAATCACCATCTAGTACTGCACTAAAAGATTTGTCGTAAGATCTTTCGGCATACGACTGTTTAGTCAGAAAGAGATAGTACTAGCATCGTTTGAGAGCAAGTTGAGTTGGTTAGACTATCGTATTGTACAGGAACTCTGCTGGCGGTCCGGACTCCGAGTGAATGACCTCCACTAACAGGGTTGCCAACTAAATAAATGGGACACAGTTAATTTTGCCTGCACTCATTGCAGGGATGGCATGTGTGACTGTGACATTTGAAGTTTATTACATGTCTTTGTCATCAATCGGACTGTTAAAGAGAGTGATGATAAAGAAATTGGTTTTTTGAAAAAAATATCGCAACTTTTGTGAATATTTTTGGTCGCATTGTGACGTTATTAATACGTGCTCAATTTCAATCCTTTGAGACGTTGTTTGCGTTTTGTACAAAACAATCTAACTAAAAAGAAACGCAGCACGTTTGCTATACATTTATGTTCTATCTACTCTAAAATTAAATCTTTGGAACCTCATTTGCCAGCTCCATCAGGTTTTTATAACTCAACTCAACTTATCGTAAATCAGCCTCTGGAATTACGCATTTCACGGAAGAGTATCCTCGCTAATTACTTGGCTTCTTCAGTCTTAGTACGCTTTAAAAGGAAATTGTGGTTTAGCTTAAAAATAATTTCCTATTCTACGATTAGTAACTCAAACATTTAAACGCTATTTGGGACAATTTGAATAAGCCATCTGATCACGGATGCTTGACATCCTGACAGAATAGTGGCTAGATATTAGACGAGTAGTTTAGAGAGCACACTAATACTGGAACTTAATAACCACAAAAAAACCCATTTAATAATAGTAAATGAATGTTATTAGCTCAAGCATAAGGCGCATCATGACATTGTCAGCCATGTAATAACGAAATCAATAACACGCATTAATGGCAAGCTGTGACCGCTTGCAATCAGCTGGGCTGTCTGCCAGATCGGTTTGTTTTATTTTACAAAAAAATATAAGGAAAGTGTCGCAAGATCGCAACCGATGAGTGGGTGTGCTAACAGTTTGTTCCCCTCATGAAAACGTTAGATATTTTTCCCCGGAATAATGGAGATTTATTGGTGTGATACCACCTGGAACCAGGAATGCAATGAATCGCGACATCGGGCATGTTTGCTTGGAACTAGTTAGTCTTGGGGATAGTTTACAGTCGGAAAACACAGACTGACTGGCGCTGGATATATATTTCTGAGATATGAAAACGAGACGCGTCATGTTTATGTCATCTTTGCTTGGAAGATGGTTTTAGACACAGATCCTTAATATCTCTTTTAGAGAATGTAGAAGATTTTTTGTACTCAACGCGGTTGCCATAATGTGGTCCAGGTTTTACGACGGACATGCACGTGCGTTTTACTAAAACTCAACTTATTTCATGGTTTTTCTAAACAGACTCGGACGCAAAGATTTAGGTCAAGCACCGTGCACCCACCAGCTCAACCCACTAGTGGTTGGGGGAACCCTATATACTTGATTCCATAAATTACTGAAATCAGATGATGAAATATTTCACCATAAAGGTAAAATAGTACGTTAAACAAGGCCTTGAACTATTTTATTTAATAGCATAGTGAGACGAAGAGCTTTACAAGTATTTCCCAATATCATAGCAAAATTTTCAACGAATATGTTATTCCCACCTTTATTTATTGCGATTGCTAGAAAGCCCGAATATTTCAGTCCCAGCCTTGACCCGAAGTTAAAGCAAGCGGCCGATATTACATACGATATTCTAGACGACCGACGATTTCAGAATCGGTTAGAAAAACAGTCAAGCGTATTTTTGTTTAAAAGCTGAGCTATTATGTGGCTGCAGAAATAATATATTATGTGTTAGGCGCCGGTTTCATTGCTAGTTTTGTGAAGAAATCTAGGGTAAGACAATAGTAAAATGTTATGATTGTGTTTTTGTCGGTAACGAAAGCCACATTGTCAAACACTGATATTATGGAGGAGAAAAATAACGAGCGAAACAGGACGACGACGTAAGTAAGATTTAGTGATAGCGAAGCGAAGTACATAACTTGGATGATAAAAGTTCATCAAAAGTTTATTAAGGTTTTTATTGGTGTTTGCTACTGGGTTACCCTTGACCAAACTTTTTACAATATAAAAATGTCATAATATACCCATCTCTATATTTTTAAATCTGGGCGAAAATCGCCATTTTTACGACTTCATTCCACCTTGCTTATTTACCCATTATTTTCGGGCTGGCAACTCCGCTGTTTCTCTCTCGTAGTTTTATATCACACCCTATTCCTAAACCCACGTGGCACGTGGTTAATATATTTTCTTTGTAATTATGACTTTTGTATGCGTGTGATGCCATCAAAAGGCGCCATAGTCCATATCCGGTGCGTCACGGATCTTCCAGAGTGCACACTCTATAAAAGGAATCATTTAAGTAAATAGTATTGTATTGTAAATTGAGCCACCAGTGTCTTTTCCCACGACTGGCTATATTTGGTGTTGGTTTTAAATAACTACCACGCGTATGAAGATGAAAACAATGCCTTTGAGATAAAGTGTGATTCTTTTGTTCTGAATAGCGTCTTTTCATCGCTCTTTTCAGATATCTGATCTGATCATATGGGTTTGAGCAATTGAATAACTTGAATAACCTATATTAGTCGCTGAATAAACAGTAGCTAATATCCCATCGGAAATTAGTAATCATTTGTGAGGTTAAAGATTTAAAAATCTTGGTTCTTAATTCGTTCATGTCTTTTCCTTTGTCTGGTATACCCCACCACGTATACGCATCACGCACCTACTTAGCGATATGATATGTGTATCATGCATAGAATTTTTAATAATGCCGACAAACGTAGTGCAATCTTGTTAGAAAACTTAGAGGAGTTTGGTGCTTTTTGGGAATACCTCGCCGTATTTGGCTCAACCTTGCAAGAGTCTGACCCGTCTCTTACAAGATTATCTGATCAAAAACTAGCTGCACCGGCACATACTAGATCGCAGTTCTACTACTGGAAAGTTCCTTGACACGGGCCATTTAATCCAATTATTATTACTTGGCAACCATTTGCAATAAAAACATTAAGTTTCGAGGAACCTCTCATCTCTGTAAAATCCGTGATTGATTTCGCTTCTGACGTCGTTGATGCCGAAAAGGTTGTGGGGTGCTTTTGAGTTTGGAAGGAAACTCGACCTTCGTAACAAATATTTTCACATTAGATTTATATAAGCTGTGAACATGGTCATAAAATTCAATATGCCATTTCTTGTTCGTTTCGTTGGTAATTTTATTGTATGATGATTATCGTCATCATCACCATCATTGTCTGTTACGTCTTTAAATGACTGTTCACGTTCCTTGTCAGAAGAACAGAGGCCGTACTGTGAGCTCTTAGCGCGATTAAAAACAGAGCCTATATTGGATGGCTTTATTTTTGTTTGAATTGATATTTTGACTTACGATCCAATATAGGCTCTGTTTTGAATCACGCTAAGAGGTCACAGTACGGCCCCTGAACGTTACATACTTTACTATTATTAAAACACGGCTGTATCACTGATCAACATCTTTTTAATCCAGGGCCGATATAGGCAACTATCGTTAACAAACGACATGGCGTGACCTCCTTGCAAACATCTTCAATGTCTTCATCAATATTGTAGGAAGCTTCCCATAATATTACTACTTGCGAATTCCATAATAATAATGATCAATCCATGTTGCGTTCTTCTGTTGTTTCTTTTTTTTATATTCGATGTCTTGGCCCTTGCCGGCTCGCAAGTCTTACGTCATCCGTCGGTCACTTTGACAGCGCAAAAGCGCGGCAGCATTCGATTCCAAAGTAAACTATTGAAAATCGCTAACATTCGGCCATTCTGATAACAATGTCTGTCCTCAGACATATACCCCAAAAGAACGTGTATTTTGTGATGGTGATTGTTATTGCCATTGCCCTTTACATCAGTTTATTTTTAGAGTATGTAGTAGGTACACATTAGCTTACTGCATTGGTCAAATATATTATGGCATCGCAGACATAAACCTTCTCAGCTGTCTTCAGTCTTGTTTCTTTTCATTCTAGTCATCAATATCCGAGCAACGTAGCTGTGTCGGGTTCGGCTTGATCCATCCAGTTTATTATGATAACCACTTCCAAGCGGTGACTCCAATACTTGTGCCTACACTGCTTCACGTTAGGCCAAACTATAGTCATTCGCCATCCTCTTTTAGTAATCCACCATTGTAACGGACTTTCTCAACAGATCAGGCAACAATGTACGTGTATGGCAAGCCTCGTACAACTCAGCATAGTACTATATATTGTTATTAGGTACTTCGTCATCGTCGGTCAACTCCGAGACTTGTTTTGGTTGAAGCAACGCCATCCCGAGCTTCTTTCGGGCCAAGCCGACTGCAGACCCAGCTCCTAGTTCAATGTCACCCCTTTACCGACAGCCTCAAGTAGTCAGCCCCTGAGTGTCGACAACATCCAACAACTCAACTCAACTCGTCAACTTCATCTATAAAGGGCAAAACAAAAACAGATCGCAATATGGTCACAATTGTTTTGCCGTCTCATACAACAGTCGACATCAAGTAATCGGCCTCAGAGTGTTGACAACTTCGTCGTAAACGACTGCATCTCTACCAATAGCCTCAAGAAGTCTGCTTCTGTGTTGATTACATCGTCGTAAACATTTTTGCATCTCAAGTAATCAATCGGCTTCGGAGTGTTGAAACCTTCGTCGTGAACAGCTTTGTATCTACAACACACAGAATAAAAGCTACGTCAGAAACAATAGATCTAACATAAACTACTTATAATATTTAGATCGTCACATTTGTTATATACTCCCCAGATCACAATGTGCCGACCGTAGACCCAACTTCTAGTTTACTGTCTCCTCTTCTAGTCGACCTCAAGTAGGTAGTTGGCTTCGGAGTATTGACAACAACGTCGTAAATCGTAAACAACTTTGCATCGCCGTCATCAACTGATCCAGCTTATTGTTTTCAAGTTCACCAACTTTTACCTACTTTCAACTACCTACCTAATCTTTACTAATCTCATTCAACTGTTGGTTTCATCATTTTAAATTATCAATGTCATCAATTCCATTGACTTAATTGAATTTATAATTAACTTTTAATCAATTTTGTCAAAATTAAGTCAACAACTTGTTATTATTATTATTATTATTGTTGTGATTTAACAATTTTATTCGACGAATTCACAAACTTTTCCCATTTTCCAGCATTAAAACGAACTCATCGATATTTTTTTTTACTATGATTAACATAACCAACATTATAAATTTTTTCATTTAAAATAACAATTCGCTTTATACCAACCAGCATCAATAACTTTCTTTTACTTTACTCATTTAGTATTTAACATTATCAACCAACAACATAAACTCATTGTTCGAAATAGATATCTGAATAAACTTGAATAATTCACTTCATGTACCGCATTATCAACTCACAATTCATTGTAAACATCTGACTCAACTTTCGTATTTAGTACCTAATATCAACAACTTTAAGAACTCCTTAATTATTCCAACTTTATTTACCAACATCTTCAACTTCAATTCATATTAGACATCAGAATGAACTTTCGTATATAGTACCTAATATCAACAACTCTAAGAACTCCTTAATTATTCCAATATTATTTACCAACATCTTCAACTTCAATTCATAATAGACATCTGAATCAACTTTCGTATTTAGTACCTAATATCAACAACTTTAAGAACTCCTTAATTATTACAACTTTATTTACCAACATCTTCAACTTCAATTCATATTAGACATCAGAATGAACTTTCGTATATAGTACCTAATATCAACAACTCTAAGAACTCCTTAATTATTCCAATATTATTTACCAACATCTTCAACTTCAATTCATAATAGACATCTGAATCAACTTTCGTATTTAGTACCTAATATCAACAACTTTAAGAACTCCTTAATTATTACAACTTTATTTACCAACATCTTCAACTTCAATTCATATTAGACATCAGAATGAACTTTCGTATTTAGTACCTAATGTCAACAACTTTAAGAACTCCTTAATTATTCCAACTTTATTTACCAACATCTTCAACTTCAATTCATATTAGACATCAGAATGAACTTTCGTATATAGTACCTAATATCAACAACTCTAAGAACTCCTTAATTATTCCAATATTATTTACCAACATCTTCAACTTCAATTCATAATAGACATCTGAATCAACTTTCGTATTTAGTACCTAATATCAACAACTTTAAGAACTCCTTAATTATTACAACTTTATTTACCAACATCTTCAACTTCGATTCATATTAGACATCAGAATGAACTTTCGTATTTAGTACCTAATGTCAACAACTTTAAGAACTCCTGAATTATTACAACTTTATTTACCAACATCTTCAACTCGTAACATCTTCAACTTTAATTCATAATAGACATCTGAACCATCATTCCTATGTAGTAATAATAACATCAATAACTTTAGGAACCACTTAAATTATTCCAACTTCATCTACCCACATTATCAACTCATCATTCAAAATAACCATCTGACTCAACCTTCCTATTAGAAATATCAATAACTTTAAGAACCCTCTTATATTATACCATCTTTATGTACCAACGTTATCAACTCATAATTTCATAATAGACATCTGACTCCGTTTTAGTAATATCAACAACCTTAAGACCCACTTAAATTATTTCAACTTTATCTATCTACATTATTGACTCATCATTTCATAATAGACATCTGACTCCACTTTCCAATATAGTAATATCAACAACCTTTAGACCCACTTAAATTATTTCAACTTTATCTACCAGCTTTCAACTCATAATTTCATAATAGACATCTGAATCAACTTTTTTTTTTTTTTTTTACAGCTATTATACTTCATTTATAATGATGCATCCTCCGGCCATCCTGTTTATTGGAATGTCCTCATTCAATAGCTGCATTTCCACATACAGCAGCTCAACCGGTTCAACTCAGGCTCAACCCGATTAATTTTACATAATCGAGATGCTCACAAGCTCAATATTTTGTCTGTTTAATCAAGTTACAATATTGGATAGATGTCTGGTCGACTATGGTCTATACCCGAGCCTTTACCGTTCAACTCGATAGCTATTTTAGTTAAAAGATCTCCCAGAACAGATACTAGCAGTCTACATGTAGTCAACCGCTCTGTAAACCAACTATTACTTATTCTGTGACTATATTTGTCAATAAATGATTTTTCTTTTATATGCTTAATTACTCTTACCGTTACGATTACTTACTCTTACAGGAATTTATTGCTAGAAATTTGTGCCTTTGCCAAAAATAGTACCGAATTTTTCTTTGCCATACAATCAATTCAATACGGGTAGTCTTAATAAACATAAATTGACATGTGTATTCCCCAAAGTAATAACACCATGTTTTATAAAAGCTCTTTCGCGTGTGCAGTAGTAATTAACAATCTATCTCACATTTAAAATCTCTCAACGGTAATCAATTTAAACATAGTCTCAAAGAGTGGTTGATAGGTAAGGCTTAATAAAATGTAAACGAAATCTTCAATAGTGAACAATAATAGTTAACGTTTCATGTGCGCAAATTTTCCCATGCCCACTTCTATTGTTCGTCCGGGATGGATAATACTGTTGTGACAATTTTATAATAATATATTATATTATAAGACCTTTGCATGTACACAGTTTTTATACATTAAAGTTTATTCTATTCTATTATACTCTTGGTGTAGATAGAATAGAATTGGAAGAACTTGGCTACTAAACACAAATCTTTGACGCCTGTTTACGTCGCAGCATAACAGCCAAGTTGGAGACCTTTCAGTATGTAATAATTCTAGCAAGGCTAGCAACACGCCTTAAATACGGGAATAAGAACCTCCTTGACATCTGCCATCCACTTCCACAAACAGTCTAAAGGGACAGACTAATTAATCATCCTTGCATTCAACATCAAAAGAAATGAAAATCAAAGTGTTTATCGCAATTAGCTTAGAATATTCACTCCGTAGTAGTTTCCGCGTGCCCCTTTTAGATAGCAAAACTTTTGTGTAACAACTAATCACTACCAATCGTCATGACAGCTCACGTACTTTTTACCACAGAGTTTGACTTTGTGACAGCACAAAATGGGTTACGCGATGCAAGATCAATATGCTCTGTCCCATTCTATCTCAGCTTGAATGTATATCTATTTTGTAGTGACGTCCCCGATGCTCGTTCTTTAATATTCTAAATTGGCAAATTAGGCTGTTCATAGCACTTTTAAAAGTCAATGCGATTAGGTACTCATAATACTTGATTCAAATTATTGTAAATTATTGAGCATAATAGTACTGTGTTGAATATGTACCATTTATATATTTTATAGTATTCGTCATTCATGTGATATCAACAGCTTTATTTCAATAAATTATCACACCATAATAAAAAAAAACTATGTAGGTATTATAAATGAACATCGATCAGCCAATCACAATCCCACCTGCAGTCCAATGGTAGGTACCGACAAAGACGCAGGACCACTTTTCTAGTTTAGGGCTGTTTATAGTAATTAGGTACCAGCATGACTTCGGAGAATTCGAAGAAACATAATCAAAATACAGTTATCTAAGTCCCCGAACATTCCCTGAAATATATTGACTAATTAATAATACACTTTTTTTTTCTAAATTGCATCCTACACCCCGCTTTACCTCCTTTTTGACAAATCTGAGGTAAAATATTCCAAATATTGCAGAGAATTTAACAAAATATGTGCTTGAAGACACATTACATAATAAGGCAAGAATAGATAGTTCAGCACACGGCAGTGTTATACCGAAATACTTCATCATTATCATGATGATCATCATCATCATCATCATCATCATCCATAACTGCGAACAACGCGTTTTCCCGCAAGTAACAAAAATATATAAAAATACAATGATGTGATCCGCGTCTCTCCAGTAGGTAGAAGTCAGTTGTTCTGTTTACTTAGGCGCAGGCATTTTCTTATAGTAATAACGTGTTGCAGTTTAGGCAGCAATCAAGGTTGTTTTATTCTTAGCATGGAATTTTAGGTAGGTACAGCGTTAACATCTCGACTGTCAGTTCAACCTGTTCAATCTGGATACAATGTTTACTATATGTGACCACACCAAGGTCGTACCTACTCGTTCCATTCATTCTTTCATGTACTTAAGTCCCTTTTAAATACTTATCATTTGAAAATTAATGTACACCAATCTTAAGCTATTCATAGTTATTAGGTATGATCAAGGAGTTCGGTTCACTCCGCTAGAGTAAGCGCAAGAAATGGTAGATACTAGATACTTATTACCACTAAAATAATAAATAATATTTTCATTACGATATTATATTTACTACCGAGTATTCTCTTCACAGACAAGAGGATAATCCGTCTACGATTCACTAAAACTCTGATTTACTAACTTTTTAGTCCCATCATGACAGTGCTCTGTCAAAGTTACAGGGTGACAATCAGGTAAGTAGTACCTATTCCAATTAACGATAATGTTATTCGTTCTCTGTAAACAAATGAGTAGGTACTCAAGTCAACCCAAAAATTAGAGAAAAACAATTGAAAGCAACGATTACAGCATTTTTTTTTTTAAAATGATCATTAGGTAATTGTCAGATCAATAAAATGGTTACAATGTTAAACCTCTTGTTTAACCCCTAGTCTAAGGTTTGACTTGAGTTTTAAACTTTGTTGATTATTTCAGAAAAAAATAAATAAGGGGAAGTTCACAATGGGGTTGTATTTTTTGTTTGCCATGTTTAACATATTAATTTTCTAATGAAAAACTTGATCAAGTCTAAACATGATTCGTTTAATAGGTCCTATTATTTATTAAATTATACCCACACTACCTTTATAACACACCCACCTAGTACCTACTTAACAACGTTGTACATAGATATAATATGTGTGGGCATTTAACAGGGCGTCATCCAGTCCCAAACTAGGCATAGCTTGTACCTACCATGGGAACTAGACACCTCTAGACAACTGAATGAATACCTGGAATCTTTATTTTGTAAATAAATGCTTATAGGTACATAGGGAAGAAAATTGACGTAATACAATATAACACTCAGATTTAGAACAAACCCCTATGTTCATAACACAGATGCTCATACTGGGTAGGAATCGATCCTACGCCCTATAGTTCAGAAGGCAGAGCCATTGTCAACTGAGCTATCAGGCCAGTCAAAAGTGTATTATACTATGTATATATTATATTATGTTAAAAATAATAATACACACACAGGTACTTAAAACCTATTCCTTAGTCTTCTAGTCAGGGGTCCTGGTATTTATACCACATAGGAGACCATGATTAATTAATATTATTAATTACTGTGTCTAAAACCTCAACCCAAAGTTTATTATAACACCACACCAGCATAATAAATATACACCTATGAATCTAGTTATACTTAGGTACATTATTATGATTGGTATTATTATGAATCATATTTTTTTTTTATCTATTTGATGTGATTTTATACTTTTATCAGTTAGAAAAATAGTTATTAAGTTGTTGTAGACATACTTAAATACTTTTTATATTCCTTCAATACTGCACTATCACATAAAACACTTCCACAATACACCGGAGTTAACTGAAAGATAGTGCTTTATTTATTATGTTTGCCTAAGTAGGGACCTACTATTGATGTTTGTGTGATAAAGAACTATAAATGCATCTCTTTTTCATATAACACCTTTTTGGTACTGCAGCATAATGATTATGTATTGTATCTATCTATTGAATAGAGTACTAGCTTTATTAAAAATATACATTAATTTAATTAAGACGATGGGTAGACCCAGCTGAGCAGGTTCAAAGAAACATCGACCTTAACATCATAGACTTAAAAATCAATTCAGTCTGAACTTCCGTGTGGCGCTTACGACAAAGGCAACCCACAAAACTGATTTTGGAGGTTTTTAATATCCATGTTCGTATAATATTTTTTAAAATTATTAATTCATCGCATTATGTGAATGTTTGTTGGGCATACACAAATATTTTTTTGTAAAGATATATTCAATAGAAGCTGTATAAAATAGGAACAACCAAATTTTGAGGTATGTCTGCGAGGTTTTTCTAAAGGACTGAATTTATTTATCTTGTATTTGCGTTCATCACAAACAAGTTATTGAAACGAATTACATGATATATTCAATTCAAAACTCCACATGCTCTAATTTCGTCAGGAAACTTGCCAGAAAAGAAAACGCCTTGATTGCTGTACCCGTCACCTTAAAGGCTTTGCATTAAGTAAATGGGGTAGTTAATAATTATGGAACAAAAGGAAGAGATTGCTGTTGGGGTAAGAGCGACCATCCATTGTGATAATCTTCTTTTACTTACCTACATAGTAGGTATTACTTAACTTGTGGACTTATGTTAAACCATTGTTTATTATTGTATCCCATCATAATATCACATTGGTAGGAGGAGAACACCTATCTGATATATTGCATATAATATGTAAACAATATCAGTAGATGCTACTCCGCCTTATCAGCTTATTCCATATTTTATTTAGATTTTGATAGGCACCTGTTATCTTCATTATTTTTTCAGTTTTCTAGCAAATAAAGAATTTAATTTCAATGAACAACTGCAACAAATTGAGAAGATAGGTAGGCACAAATAAGCATACCACTTTTCCAGACACAGAGTATGCTAGGTGCCTAATCCACATGGTACTTACAACCAAAAATTTGAATATCATGATGATTGAGTGCTAACAATGTATCTGTACCAAGTAACCAACTTAACAAGTTTGCGCTTTAATACTATTAAAATATAAGTGAACCTATCCAGACATAACAGACAACATTATTTACAGCCTAGGTATCTACCACCACTGCACATCCTTTTATCAGCAGGCATTGTCTCGCTGAATTAGAATGCTTCTCGCCTCAGTTTATTATATTCTTTGTATTAATTAGAGGTGTACTGCGACACATACCCATTAGGTACCTACTTGTATCTTTCTTACTCTATTTATTTTCACAACCATAGGAACTTGACTTAATTCATGGAGTGCTAAATGAATTGGTAGCAGTGCAGCATTAATGAATTGTTGGGTGATTATTTATCATGCAAATGTAATCATTCAACTGATTATACACAACTTTCATGATAGTACCTAGGTAAGTATCTACCTATATTTATACACAATGTCACTTTTAATCCGACATTTGGGCATTCTACTACCTTTTTCGACATATGGGTAGGTTAGGTATGTAACATGATGAACTTTCTTCTTTTATTTACGTCTATCTAAGGTGAACTTCGACTCGGCTGTTTCTCAGACATAGTGAATGCTGTATTGTCGTAATTTATAGAAGAACTCACCAGATTATGGGCGTAGATGTTCCACTTCAGAGATATTAAAACACGGCTGTATCACTGATCAACATCTTTTTAATCCAGGGCCGATATAGGCAACTATCGTTAACAAACGACATGGCGTGACCTCCTTGCAAACATCTTCAATGTCATCATCAATATTGTAGGAAGCTTCCCATAATATTACTACTTGCTAATTCCATAATAATAATGATCAATCTTCCCCGCTCCATGTTGCGTTCTTCTGTTGTTTCTTTTTTTTATATTCGATGTCTTGGCCCTTGCCGGCTCGCAAGTCTTACGTCATCCGTCGGTCACTTTGACAGCGCAAAAGCGCGGCAGCATTCGATTCCAAAGTAAACTATTGAAAATCGCTAACACTATCATACTTTTGTTCAGTAGAGCTGCCGCGATATCAATATTATTATGAATATCTTCTTTACACTTTCTCTTCGGATTATAGATTATGTTTGTGTTGCCTTTTCTCAAATGATTTATCAATTTTGCTAATTCATAACCTTCCAACCGAATCAATAATAACATCAATATTAATCGGTTTGCTATCATAAATTATCATCTGCCAAATTCTAATTGAATTTAAACTTTCCATGCCGCGCCTCTGTCGATGTATCTCACTCAGTAGTAATCAAATGACGTTATTGAAGACTTTTGGCACGAAGTGTAATCAAAAAAGTTAATCGTGAGTAAAACGATGGGCGATCGTGATTCGTGACACGCGGTCAGCGTAATTGCACTGTACGCATTAAATTTATTGCTGGGAGTAACGGTGATAACGGCGTGGAAGTAATTTTTGGCGTATGTACCGGGGAGGATAACTTTCTGCTCAATGATGACTGCAACATCATAATTCAGATTTCAGAAATGCCTTTTATTGTCTATTCGCCTATGTAGGTACTTAATTTATTAGATGAACAAAAGGACAAAATAATAAAATAATGTAAAAAAAGATTTCCGCAAATGTGAAACATGATCATGCAAGAAATTCATAATGCTTATGTATACAGAAGTTTGAAACTGTGAAGAAGCGGATGGATTTATTAAATGTGCGTCTTGACAGCCGTTTTCCTCTTCGGTTTGCGAGAATAGGACATTGCGGACTTTAATCTAACCGTTGCCAAAATTATCTGTCATCGGGAATGTCAGAATGTCTTGAATATTCTTCATTTAAGATCTCGAAGGTATAGCCACCATGCACTTATGACCCTGAGCATGCAATCTAATGAAAGCCAGTGGCTGTAATTTCATAACCATGATCATTTTATTGGTAAATAAATTTACATGTCAGGTTGATGTTTCCAGGAGGAAAAGCAAGATAGAAAGACGAACCCAGCCATTTTAAAATCCTGGACTTTAAAAGAGTTGGGTCAATCTTTGTGTAAACATAGCTCCATGACATCCAAAGCAGCTGTTCCAAGAAAACCTTTAAGATGTGATACTAAGCTTGTACCGGACCAACGAGATAACATTTCAAAAGCGCGTCCGTACATTATGACAAGCCATAAATTACCACAAAAATTAAATATTAAAAAAAAATATATCGCCTGGACGAAAATATTCTTACGTTTTAACTGACAGCTCGATGAATTATGACAGAGTTAAAACATCAAATAATGATTCATTCTGAAACGTTTCAGTACCCGATACCGCTTTTTTATCATTCTGACTGTGAATGTCGTGCCGACAATGGTCACACAACAAAGTCTCAAGCGATCGAAAGGTTAGGCGATATAATATTTGCAAAAGGTAAGGTACATGTAAATCCGAAGGAGACAAGTTTTAATTTAAAACTATAAATATAAAAAACTATAAATGCAAAAAAATATAAATTTGAAAAGAGAAACGTTAACTACCTTTATAATTGAATAGAATATAGAACTTCAGGCTACCGTTTATCACAAATGCAGGGAAAGTGTGATCGGGCCACTTGGAACTTGGAATCAAAACCTCGACGAAGAATAAAGGCTGGTTTACACAATGCTAGTTACTAACGAGTAACTAACCAGCAGCTGTTTGTGCACTGGCATTTAATATCCGCTTCTAACTCGAGGTTAGGTTATTGAAGATCGCTTACCGAAGGATTATATTTTAAAACATTTGCCAATGAAATCAACAATGATAGGTAACCGCAGCGCAGGTCAATACAGGTACTAGACTGCCTTCAGTCTTGCACCAAGATCGGATTTTGTGACCCTAAAACCTACTTGTAAGTCAACTGAGAACGATGATAACAAAAGCCAGCTACTACCTCACCAGTAACTTGTGCTGGATATTACCAGCTGTTGTTATGTTACCAACTCGGTTACAAAGTGGTCTTTATATGGGTTGCAAACTATTAAACAAGTTAATTGGCGAGTGGCGAGAAGAGAGCGTGACTGTCTCGCATCGACATGACGACTGCGCGATCGAAAGTTGAGGTACGTCCGTCAATATTGCAAGACAAATTTCCGGGCAAGTTGAAGGGGCAAACAATACGCGGCAGTTTTTTATAACATTACGATCATAATTATCCCATATTCGATATTAGCATAAGTCATTCAATTTCATGAGGCAATGCTGTTGCTGCTAGCATGTTGGGTACGCTATCTGCCGGTAGTGGGCTGGAGCATTTGGACATTTTGGACTGTCTTTTTTTAGGCTAACATTTGACCACGGTCTCACCTGATGGTAAATGATGACGCGGTCGACGATGGAGCATGTCTATAGGCCATCACGGCTATTATACAATCCATATGTTCTTTTTAGTAGGTAGTGTAGCTAGTTTAGTTTTTATTAATGTAGTACTTAGCTTTAGTAATAAAGACACCTTTCCCCTCAAAACACCCACATAATTTTTAAGGTAATTTCTAGCACAATATTTAAAAAAAATTAAGTCACCTGCAACTTTTGGTAAAGGGGTCATAATCTAATTTCTTTGGTACGTGTCTAATTTCTATGGACAAATATAGTTTAAAATCGTACGAATCGGCTTGATAGATTTTGAGGCGAATAACACATAAATGTAGGCCTTAGAGGCCTTTACAAAGTATGTTATTTAGTTTTTGAGAAAAAGGGGAAAAAAATTGCGCCAAAAAAATTATGATTTTTAGGCACTTTTTGATAATCACCCTAAAACGCAGGTTATCTTTGCTTTTTTCATTCAACACAGATCACGTCCTTTTTGTATAAAGTTCAAGAAAAACTTTTATCCTGAAGTATGTCAGTGCGATATTTTGCCACATATTTTTATATAAAATGACAAATGGTACTTTTAGCATAAACAGTCATTAATACTCCATTTAAAAATCTGGCTTTTAAAGATATGTAGCGCCCAAATCTTCAAATATTTGCAACATGGCGGATACTTGATCCAGCGGCGGTTGGCCGTCGCATCCACCTACAAAGCATTCAAGTGACGGGCCAAAAATGTGCGCGAAAATAATGTTCAACGAATTAGTTTTAAGCATGAAAAATAAATAGAGCGGAAAAATTCTGGGAAGGGATTAATATTAATAATGTGTAATGAACTTGTCGTGTTGGTCCAGCGAATATGGGTCAGCGAAGCTGGCGCTGGCGGTGACCTGGCTTGGTAGGTCTTTGGGTATCTACCGAAATTTCATGGAAATTCAGTATTTAGTTTTACGTAGAGTTATGAAAATAGCTTGGTTATTAATTAGGTACACATACATTCATAAAAAAAAAAACAATAAAGAATTACTGTGTTATCAAAATTCTACCGAAAGCTTGAAAATTAAAGAAAATCAAAGTAAATTTAACGTTATATTCCAGAAAAACAAATTTTCTCCGACCAATGAATAAACACCTGCAGGACGCAACCCCACACTGCCACACGTATAAATTAAAATCCATGTTCTGAACGCCTTCAACAATAAAAATTAATTGTAATGTGTAATATTTCACTGAAAATAATCACCAAAATAATTTACAAAACATGAATAATTATATAATAAGAACATACCCCACACAGTGCAAGTTGAATTGGAGCATAAAATTTGAAAAAGTTTCATGTCGCTCCAACACAGGAAATCGTAATCGAGTGTGTTTATTACCTGCAATATTCACCGAAACATATGAACCATTGCAACGATTCTGGGAAAGCTGAAGGTTGACCCTGATGCTGCTACTACACTACATGCACTGGATACCAGAAGCGCAAGAAACTGACGTCTCACTATTATGAAAAGAAGCAGTAGCATTTGGAACTCTTACAAGTCTTAAATGTTGTTGGATGTTATCAGAAGAGTAGAAAAAAACCATTCTTATGCAACCCTAATGTGGCGCACGAGAAAAGCAAACCAACCTTTCAGACTGATGTACCTTATACTACCCTAAAGATAAATACAATTGACTTTTAAAAATAAACAATTGAATGCATCCATTGATTACTTTCCATTTGGCAAAGCAAATAGCACAGACGTATATTGGTTTGGTACTTAGTTCCCCAACCTCGCATCTGTTTAGCCGTTATTGTTCTCAGGTTCCCGGCAAAGTACTTCGATTCTACCGGAGAATGTGTAGAGGCCATAAAATAAAACGCCAAGGATCCAAAGTGATCGGTAATAGACCACCCGACATTGGACTTCATGGTTATTGCCAGCCCGGGGGTTACTGGGTTATACTTACTGCTATGCTAGTGATTCGGGCAAATGGAAGTTTAACCACAGGACTAGAGTAGACCACCTTACATAGAGTTGTCCGTACAAAAACCCTTCCGTAATAATTTCTTTGTTGCCGTCAATTACACAATCTTGAATGAATGATAAATTATGTAGCACCTGGAAGACATAGTTGTTGGTTTATCTCTGGAAGCAGAAACATCAAAACAATGTCAATGGTTTCCTTCGTGCTCCACTTGTGCACGCAACGTAGCGTCGAAGATGGATCACGCACATAATGCAACGAGCTAAAGAATCCATCTGATCTTGGTAAGCCGTTTATAATCTCGCTAATGGAGCAACAGTGTCCAGTTGTCCACAGTTCGGTTACCGTAGTCAGCGGGACAAGTAGGTCGATACATTATGTATTTATAGCAGGCACGTCAGCAAGCAGCCGGTTTATAATTTGCACGAAATTGTAAACAAAGCATTACTGTGACTTGCAGCGTAACAGACGTGGTACGGGTTCCCGTTTATTTAGTTGATCGTTGATTATCAGCAACCAATCAGGAAGCGGACAGACGAAACAACAACAGAGGAAATCATCATGGAAACTGATTTCCATACAGCTATACATAGAAAGTAGAAGTATATGATAGATGCAAGCACACTACACGCAGTACTAGCGCACTTATGTGTAACCAAAGTAATGTGAAACAAAGTACAGATGATGCTCAAGATCATGCAGCAAGCGAATCCTTACTACAGACAACGCCACTGTCCTCTTACATAAAAAAACTGTCATAAAAACTGAAATTACGCAACAGTAGTGGTATTGAACCTATTCCAAGCGTCGGGCACAAAGAACTGCTTTATGAAGCTATAAATCATCCTTTGTAAGGAGTTAATTGTTCGTAGATGCAAAACTCATTTTGTGCCATTTTTTCATAATGTTTATGTGTTTTTATGTAGTTAAGATAATAAATTGCACGATTTGATTAACAAATTGGGTAAAATGTTGTTAATTATAAAGGCGTTGTTTGTTATTTTGTTAGTTAGGTATTAGTGTACCAATATTAAGGCAGTATTGAATAGAAACTTAACCTTGGAGGTTCAAGGATTACAAAATTATAGTATTATAGTGAAGCTATTATATTTTAATGGTAGACATTTTTTTGTTTACGACACGTCGATAATTATGACAAAAGGGCTAACAATTAAATTAGTTATATCTTTATTTTCGTGTCAAGATCAGATAAATTACCTGCAATTAAAATGAAGGTCAACATCACGGTAATTACATAAAGAAATGGGTATTAGCGGGAATTGATCGGACCTCGGATTCCTCGAAGTCATAGGTTAAGGCTGGTTCTCTAAACGTTGCATTGCATATACAATCTGAGGTAAAGGCCGACTTCTGAGTAGTCATAAAAATATGAATATAGGCCGAGGTTGCTAGTTCCGTGAGCTAGCAAATAATAACCGACTGAATCGATTTGTGCATCATAATACATAACGTCAGTTGCATGATTAGCTTCGACGAACATGTTGCTAAGAAAGGAGATATTGTTCATTAGAAGCAGAGCCTCAACGAAAAGATATAGATTATAAATCAAGCTCTGAAGGAAAGGCGTGTTAAATTTTTCCGAACGCTGTAGAAGACGTGAGGAGAAAGCGTAGAAGGAAAGGTTCCCGTGCATAAGAAGATCATCGGAATTTAAGTAGGCAGCAGCAGGTACAGTGCAAACTTAACGCTGTCAAACTGTCTAGCTAATGGATATCGAAATTAACACATACGCTAACATGAACAATGCAGAATGTGGTCTACCTCTAACCGGTAGGCCTTCTAGACGAGTGCTTAACAAATAGTAAAACTAAACTGAAAATAGGATTGATTGACAACAGCGTTACATTCCAGCATTCGAAATCAAACCTGTTTAAGAAATTCCATCATAAATCTCGTGGCCACTTGTCATTCAGGAATAAATAGCTCATACAGTCAGGGACCTTCGATTCCACTTTGATCGTTTCATATAGTTAACCGACCTCCGTTCATGGAGCATTTCCATCTTGATACAAACTCCTCAGATCTTGATAAATAAAACCCTGGATACATTAACTGTGATAAACATCTTGGTTTAGGTTTAATATTAAAAGGATGAAAAGGTTAAATTTTAGTTATACCTATGGTATAGATATTAATATATTTACACTAGTATTTTACTCTGACTCTGATGTTTAGTGATCGGTAAATGTTGTACAGCCTGCAGCTGCGTGAACAGGGGTGAAAAGGTTTTTATTTAGCACAGGGTTTAGGGTGTTGTCCATACATTTTGAATGAGAATGATACATGCATTTCAAAATAATCACTAAGGCTTATACTAGTCAGGGATGCCAACTGCTAACGAGATGCATTCGGAGTGGTGAAATAAACGGAAAAGAGCTCAGAAATATGGATGAATGGCGCTCTCTCGATTCGGATCCCAAGACTGCATCACAAACCCAGCAGAATGAGTAACACTGGAAGAGTTATTCGCAACCACTGAGACAGATGATTCCTCTAGACGTCATCAGCCCACCACACCTCTCCAAATAATCCATCCCTTAGCCAAATCTGTTGGCTCTTCACATCCCGAACCAGCCTATGACGTCAATACAGAGTGCATCCGGCTAAAGAGAGCCCTAACGATCAACCGCCACTAAAACAAGCAACTAAAACAGGTTGTAAAACCAAACTGAGCACAAGTGGACGGGGCAGGTTATTTTGAGCTTCGGTTAAATCTGTAGGTGCAATATAGTTTTCATTTTTAGTTATAATGCATCAGATTTAAAGGCGTCATTATGGGAAATGGACGAATTCATATGATGATGGATGAAATAAAAAAAAGAAGGATTGAGTTTTGTTTGACATCGAACTGAAGCCCAAAATGGCGGACATATTACATATGTGTGTCAGATGAAAGTATGGCGACCGGCTGCGTATGATGTGAGTGTGTGCATTCTCCGCTCGTACGTACGAAGCGTTCCGGCTTCCTAAGGGTGCTTCAGTTTTGGATCAGACGGAATTCCCTCCTTCTTTTTTTATTAGCTCCATGGATATGTTATCTTTTTGGAAAGTGGTCATATTTAACGAGCCAAAGGCAGACGTCTGCGTCGCCTTACAAGCAAGTGGGAGAGATATGCTTGAAGTTCACCTGGCTGTATGCAATAGAACCCCAGTCTCGCAGGTGTTAGGTCAGTGAGCTCGAAGACTGAACGTGAAAGGGTTGCGGGTTGGCGTTACGGATAAAACTTGTCCGTACTAAGAATAGCATGAGCATTAGCCGACCCACATCTTTAAACTTTTCAGGCCTTTGAAATAAGAAAACTTTATATTCTAGTAATCATACTAATATTATAAATGCGAACAGTAAATAAACATAGCAATAGTTTTGGACTAAATTAATTACTCATCTAAGCTCTTGCACCTTGTAATAGTTTCTTTGGATTTCAAACGAAAAGCCCCCAGCTTAGCATCCTTCTAAGAAACCGCGCTTCATCCTGATTCCCAGATAGAAGACTGAAAAAAGATGCAAAATCCACCCTTCGTCCGAACGGATATAGACGGGCTTCCCCGAACTATATTACGTATATGTAGCCTAAAATACGAAGGCGGTGACTATGTGCTAAGTGGAAGCGTCTTCCTGAAACCCGCCCTCTTTCCGACACGCTACTATAAATATGATGCTGAAGCGTACACCGCTTCAGTCGTTCAGGAAAGCCCGAGGGGAGCACTGTGCCAAATCCCGCCGTTCCCGAGTGACAACGTGATCGCAATCGCGTCTCATTTTATAAGACTACAACAATCAAGGATTTGAGTGTTAAAACTTGTGACAGTTCAGTGATTGAATAAAACCAAAATGTTGGACAAAACCATCATCGGAGGCAGCTGGGAAAGTATTGTAAGTATTTTCTTTTACAAAGTTCGTGGGAAAAGCGTTTGTCGCTGCGCGCACGCGTCCGGATTACGGAATGGGCATTAACTATTACGCAAAGTGCACGGCCGTTTTAATGCGCTTAAAAGGCAACTGACTTGTCTATGGTCTCTGTCATTGAACCGCGACGCGTGCGTGGCCGGCGTTTGAATATGGAATAACATTCTTTTTGTGGCTAAACTCTAAAGCTCTTGACATTGCCGGTTGTGCTCGCCTCATGGACACACCCGAGCGTTAAATAAATAAATCTATGACAAAACTCGATCTCATGTGGCAGATTAATATGTATCAGATTAATCAAAGAGATTGCTTCCATCAAAGCCCATTCTGTACGGTTCGGTAAAGGTTATCGAAAACTAGTTTTTGGATAATGCAATGCAACTTACTCGTTTCGGTTTCGAGATTCGGTAACTTTTAAATTTTTTTTTGTTTGTTTTACGATGTCTGAATGTGTGATGCCGATTGAACAATATTGTTTGTAGTACAGTTAGATTATGTTAGGCAGTCAAGCTTAGAGCTTCATTAAAATTATTAAGTACTTTTAAAACAACGTCATTGATATCAAAAGTTCATCACGTATTTGCGTATAAAAATTTGATGTTTTATTATTTAAAGTTTTAAACTTTTTATTATTGTATATGTTAATCTATAACATTTCAATCATGTAATCGTTTATCAATAATCTTAATCCAGTTCCAAACTTTCGAAATCATCGAGCGGAATGACAGACCACAGATTAAATAAGCTACCACATCAACTACCATGTACTTGACAAAACGACCGTTACAACGCCAAACAATTACGTAAGGCCGTAAGCTGTAACAAATAGCCTGTATTTATCAGTATTAGTGAATACCAATTTTCGGGTTTTAAAAGTTAATCGGTGAAAGTGTTTTCGGATAAATATAATTCGCGAGACCGGTTCGCGAATTAGATTCATCAGATAGGAGATAGACTGGTTTGTCTCCTAAACCACATTGACGTTAGCGACAGCTCTTTGTTTGACACAACACTTTCTAATATTCGAAACGCTTTAGCAATTGCACAGACGGGTTTTGGCTAAATGGTCGCTGATTGCGATACTACTAATACCGCTTAGCCGAAACTTAATCTGTGCCTCGACTCAACTCAAAATATCTGTATCTCCATAAAAAATACTCTAAGCTTAATTCCATTAGATGGCTCTATCCAGCTCTATCTAACTTAACTTTTAATAGAACCATCCAAAAAATCCATATAACCTGAGTGTATTCAAGGTAAAATGCACCAAAATTATTGATGCAACGAGCAACACGATGAAGAAACTGATCATATCAAGACAGTTCCATTTTCAAAACAATAGGTACCGCTCGTGTGATTTCCCATACACAAAGCGGAATTGTTTTTTCCTGGCTGCGCCGGCGCCGTTTACCTATCTGTTTTGTACCGTTACTGTTTGAATATCAAAGGAACTACCAATTAGTGCCGCTATCTTTTTTATCAAGTGCCTAACAAAGTCTATAATTTAAGTCCATGCTTTTAAAGTATAAATGAATGATTAATATTAGCTTTAGAGTTCTAGAGTAATCTCGCGCTAAAAGAATCAATACGTCTTCAGCACGACCATAGAGTAAACATTTCTTGTTCCACCCACGCAACCTCAATGTTTTGACAGATTCTGCAACTGTGCCATAAAGTCATTAAACTTGACTAGAGGTCATTATCTTCGAAACATGACCGGGTATTTTATTTATTGGTATGGTGCAATATGAAAAAAAAAGTATTACTCATTGAAAATCTAACGTGCCGGGAAAAAATGCGCGTGGGCATCCACAGTTACTCAGATAGTACATCGTCACATTTTATTTTTAATTGTCTCGTCAACATCATCATGTTTGCATAAATAAATATTTATGAGATGTAATAGATAAAGATAAAAATCCATTCATACTAGCTGTTGACCACTTTCATAAAGTTTACTTTTGTTTTACAAAAAAGTATGAAAATGTATGGGCCTAGTGAATGATTACGTGTACGTGGAAATAGTGAAACAAAAATAAAATAAAAGCCTATAATTGTATTTTTTTAAGCTTTCAGCTTAAATCTCAGAGTCCGCACTATCTCTATTAATGTCAGTGATCGTTATCAAGCTTCTTAAATAATTTTCGATACTCTCACAATTTACGAATGGAACAGGAATATGTATTCTACACTTGAATCGACTGAAATAGACAATCTTTAAGTATAAGTACTTATCGAAGAGTATTCCGGTACGCGATGCAAAACCGTTCGCGTAAAATTAGGGCGCCTTGTGATTGTTTATATTATGTCGTAAAAATAATGTGCCAATGCTTACGTACTGCTAACAGTTAAATAACAAAAATAGCAGTCAAAATAGCTGTTACGTAGCTTTTTATTTTGCAAACAACGCCGTTTTCACATGTAACTTTTTGTATGTAGAACTAGTAAACTTTGAAATTATTTTAACTCTACCTTTTCTTAACAAAGTAGAAGACAGTATAAATAACACTTTTGGGTCATGAAAACTGTATTTAAATAAGTTATTTATAATTAAAAAGTGAGAACGTAAAACTGCATAAACAGTTAACTGAAATACGAAGCATCATAAATTTCAGCACGCGAAACTCTAGCTCTGAATTGAAGAGGACGCAAGACTGTAGCTGTAAATAAAAAAAAATGTGTGTCAAGAGGTAATAATTTCGCACGGTCATTTGCACATACGGACCTAACGGCACATTCGGTAAAAAAATCTCTCAGATTTCTACACTATAGTTACAATGGGTAGAGTTAAATTTACGTTGATGTTTGTGGGTGTAAAATGACTTAACAATTCTAAAACTAATTAATTTCAAAGCTTGAGGTTCAGATTCAGACAGATGTTATTAATTTTTGTCTTCTACAGCCATAAAACGATAAACCTTGACCCTAAAGCCAATATTTAATACTTAACCGAATCCCTAAAAGCCTATACCTTTGCGTAAAGAAACAACAAGATAAATATAGAGTGCGTTCCCAAAACAGCCCAGTTCACGTAACCACAGACACCACTCATGCAATGGAATATATAATAATAGACGTTGCATTGAACATTCTCACTGTCAAAAATAGCCTGTGACCAATTTAACCGTGCCTTTTAGTGTTATCACCTTCAATCTTATAATAAAGTGCAAAAATAACCGTGGACGTCTACAGAAATACTATATGCGTTTCAAACGACACATTACAGCATTTACAACACGAGAGCATGAAATGGGACACTGGAACCGCCCAAAGAGTAGTGTGGATAAGTCACACGTCATAACTCACCAACGGCACCCGCTGACGGTCATGCGACGGATGAAATATTACCTGAAAACAAAACACACAAGGTTATGAAAAAAATAAGTTTTACCCTACATTCGTTAATTTACACTTTTTTAATTAGACCGTGTTAACGAAGGCCACTAATAGAACAACTATTTAAATTTGACCCATTTACTGTTGCGACCTGAATTCGCAACAGTCAGTGCAACGTTTTTTCACACCAGCGCATTAAAAAAATGTTACACAACACGACGAACTGTCAAGAAGCAAAGTCAAGCAGATTTGTCGTGTCAAAAGTGTAGACATTAAAATTTATTTTGCTTTCTTAAGTCGTATCACCTATCACAAAATTAGGACAAAAAACACATTTTATAGATGACTTAAGAGAAATGCAGTATTTTTTAAAGTCGACGACATATCATTCGGACATCTAATAATGTATTCAGACCAAAATTTTATTCATGTGAAACATTAATGAATCGGTTTCATTTGTTATTCGATAAAAGGTAAACATTAATTGTATCAGATATTTGTAAAATAATATATAAAAAGTTATATCCACATAACTCTTACACCAGATCTGCACCATGTCCTAATGAGCGCCAATAATAAACCGTCTATTTCTGCGTGACCCATTATTTGACCACGCGTGACGTCATTGCGTTGAATTTCAAGAAACACCCATAAAACATTGCACAATATCAAACGACTAAATTAAACGCCACATAACAAATGGACGAGAGAAAAAAATCAACCACTCAGGAGTTATGCAACAGTTATTCAACCGAGAGCCGTTAAACTGCAAAGCTTTTACATAAACAAAACATTTGCCGAAGGACGAGTTAATAAATTCTAATTTTACACGCTAACCCTTCTGAACCTTTGTTTATTTTACTCGTGATATGAGCCAGTTTTCTTGAAGCTGTCGGCGGTGATTAGGTGAAATTATTGTAAGAGATTATTCTTTCGCTCGGTACAAACTTCCTTGACAGTTCACGGCTAAAATTTGTAGAAAATGTTCTGTCAACAAGTGTAATGAGCCGAGCACATGGCGGGCCAAAAACAGGTGGTGTCAGACATGTGGGCACCACACGAAGGGCTCGGGTGACGGAATAAAACGAGACAACAGCAATCTATCGTCGATAGAAAAGGACACACAAGCCTTGTGCTCAGGGCTCAGACACTCTCGTCCACACAGTCACGTAATGAATTTATGTTGTTGTACTTCAAATAATCCGCTGGTTGAGTCGCAGTCCGGAGTTATTTATGAGATAGGATGGAAGATAAACTAGCTGTACAATAAACAACTACAGTTATATTTATCTCGTTTCAGGTGTCGAGGGATGACTTCGAGGTCGACTACACCCCGAGCCCAAGAGGGTCCCCATTGAAGGATACTTCTAACCTCCAGGAGGATCAAGCTTACTACATCAGCCGCCACAATCCTAACAAGACATTCCGCCGGGAGTCTGTCATCGCTTCCTGGAAGAGTCTGAAGAAGGAGCGCGAGCAGGCTCTAGGCAAGAGGATAATTTACGTCGACGCTGATACGTATCAAGATTACTATGGAAGGAACACGGTGAAGCGGTGCAAGAGTGATAGGACCGCGAATGGTACCAAGATCCCTAAGAAAGTGAAGCGTACGTACTCCGTCCTGTACAGGTACGATCCAGCTGAAGAGAAGGTGGTGAAGGAATACAAGTACCAGTTGCCCAAGGAGCAGGTGCCACCGAGTCACGCGCCTCTTCAGAAGTCATACTCGGAACCCTTCTTGAGGCAGGAATCGATGCCCAAGAAGAAAGTTAAGAGGTCTTTCACGACGCTGCTCAACATCAAAACCAAGTTCCTCAATATTTTTGGATCCAAGAGTTAAACATACCCAGTAGTATTATGGGAGAAATTTGCTCAAGTCAATGCATTTGTGAGATTGGCAAAGATTACACTTTTGATGGAATCAGAATTGTAATTGCCAAATTCTAGTCAAAATTATTGGGTATATTGGTTAGCCGAACACGGTCTAAAAATATCATTCGATCTGAGGATTTATGGTGTATTAATTAAGAAGTTTTTCATAAATTATTCAGTATTTGTATTTTGTAATTGCTAGACATAATTTTGTGATACTAGTGTGCTATAAAATTAAGTTTTTTTGGTTAATGTTTCGTATTAAGTATAATATTGTATGACTTGTCGTACTATATATTGAAAACTGTTCAAGGTTATATCAAAGAGAAAGATATTTTAAGCAAATATTTATCTTTACAGCACAGTAAATATAAAGGAATTTGATAGTTGCTTGATATTAATATATGTAATAAATAAAAATTTACAACTGCTGCATTTACACAAGAATATGTAATATCTTAACATTAATTCTGTGCATTTGAATAAATTTAAATGTGACGTGAATATGTAAAAAAAAAAATGCAGCCGCACAATAATAATATTATTCATTATATTCTGTTTTTGAATATTGAATAGAATAAATATTACTAATAACTTTGTATAATTATGATCATAGGTCAGCTAGACTTTCAAGCATTTAATTATGGTGTAATATATTATGCTCTGTTTAGTCTTTAAGAATCTTTACGAGCTATTTCAATTATGCATGTTGGCAATTATATTATATACAGGGTTACAGGAAAAATTGTGCTAGATCCGCTAAGGGCGTGGAGTTCCCACCATTTCTAATTTATTTCACTATGAAACACCCTAGCCTAAACTTATAATATTATTTTTAGATATCCGTTAGAAAAAAATACAGATTCAAATATTTTTTTATTTCTTAACTTTCACTTGTCTACTATAGTCTATTAAATATTATATTATGTACTATTTTATTGATTGACGTCCCAAAGCATCTTATTACACATGTAAAAATGCAATAATAATAATAATAAAACACACAAAATATTTAAAAAAAAAAAATTAAAAGTCGAATATTTCGAAAAGGGTTAAGTTTAGGCTAGGGTGTTTCATAGTGAAATAAGTCAGAAATGATGGGTACTCCACGCCCTTAACGGATCTAGCACGATTTTTCCTGTAACCCTGTATATACATAGTTACTACTACACAAGTTATTTAGTTATTTTTTATATTTGAAATTTTGAATATAAATTAACTACGTCAACTTTGAAGCAATTTATACTTTAGATGGTTATATTTTACTATCATAATGTTTTATATTTCCAAATGGTAATATAAAAACTATTACACAATGTAAACCAATAACATACGTGTGCTGCTTGATTTGCTTATTTATTACAAAAGTAACTATTTATATTTGTAATTAATATAAATTGATTGCTTTTATTAATTTAAAGTGTGCCAATAAAACAATGTAAAACTTCAATGTTTATACAAATATAAGTATTCCATTCCTGTTAGGTAAGAACGTAGAGTAAAAGTAGTATTAGTTAAGCTTTGTTTGACATATCAATATCATATCTAATTGTTTATTAGTATTTTTATAGTATGCGTAAGATAAAATATAATTAATTACTTGAACAATAATGGGACCAATTTTAAAGGCTTTAGTTGACAGATCTAAAACTACTTACTAAAACTGTTGCTGTGCTTGTCAAATAGACGGAGACGTAAGAGACGGATATATTTTTAGTATTTTAAATACTGTCAACTAAAGCCTTTAAAATTAGGCCTAATTTCTATCTAATCGACGGGCCCGATAGCTCAGTTGGTAGTAACCCTGCCTTCTGAACTGAGGGTTCGATTCCTACCTAGGACAAACATTTGTGTGATGAACATTAATGTTTGTTCTGTGTCTGGGTGTTATACTGTATTTTATGTATGTATTTACAAAACAAAAAGTATCTAAGTACAGGATATAAAACCGTTATCTAGTTCCCATAGTACAAGCTATGCTTCATTTGGGGCTAGATGGCGCTGTGCGAAATGTCTGCACATATTATTTTATTATAATTAATGTCTAAATCTAGAGCACGCAATGTGTCGAATAATAATAGAAAAAGAATATCATTTTAGCATTTGTAATTTTACTCAAATACATAAAAAATATTAGATATCTATACTTTATACTATATTTTGTATAAGTTTACAGATTATTATTTATAATCAAATAATATTTCCGTTTGTATTGAATCGTCAACATACAACAATAATGATAAATAAAAAAAGGTAATATTTAATGTTTTATGTGAACTTTAAGGATAATATTAAGAATTAAGACATAATAAATCACGTTTTATTAATATTGTATACACTTTTGGTGTTTTATTTCTTTACAGTCCCCCTTCCTATATAGTATAATTACAAAGTAAATATAAGTTTTAGTTTATAAACATTGATTTCAGATATAATAATGTCAATCAGATATGTCAAGTTCAAAGACAGCGGGCCCGCATTTCGTAGACAGTTTAGGTAGATAAGTGCTTTTACTGTTAATAATGGTAAATGTAACTGGTATAGCGAAACTTTCTGATAACAAACAAACCCATTGTACGTTGTGCATAGAGCCTTTAAAATTAGACCCATGTATTTATTAGACGCAATGCACTGAAGTGGTCTATGAATTTCGGATTTAGATTAGAGACACCGAATCACAAATTAAAAGTGATTGAGTAATAATGAGTGTAATTTTTATTATAAAAACAATTGCATTAGTTTTTATAAATGATAAATAGATACGATAACGCATAACGTGGCATAGATTGAAGATTTGTTTAGGTTTAACTCAAAGATACTGCTTATAAGCGACATTGGTTAGTAAACATACAGTTGGGAATCCGTTTCTGAGAAACTATAGTAGTTTTATTTGAAGTTTTTTATAAACATGCTATTTTTGATTCATTTTGTGCTTTTTTATACAAAATTTCAAACAAACTTCGCATTCCTATATTCACGAATAATTAAAATAACAAGTGATCAAAAGATATGTCTACAGTAAAAAATAATATTTTTTAAAGTCCCCTTAGCCCCGGTAATGCTTTCTGGAATCCATTTCCGGGAGAAGACGATCACACGTCCTTCAATAGGGGCAATGTTTTTGTGTTGGCCACTAGACTCACCAAAGCTAAATTGGGATAGCTAATTTATTCTGTAAATAAACATAAAGGAGAAAAAATTAATATAATTCACAGAACACGGAAGTAACTTGAACGTTAGTTGCACGTTCCTACTATATGTGATCACTAATTTATGCGGATCACTTTATAGAAGCCTATCATTTCTTTTTTATGTATTTATAAAATCATGACATATAAATGCGCATAGGACGAACTCGGAATCAGAATTGCCAAATTAAAACTGTGACGCGATTAGACTGATTCGAAACGCGATATTATGGCCGTGATAATATTATCGCGATTGAAAAATCATAGCCGCTTTGTTTGATTGACTACACGCGATGTCCTACATAACCAAGAAACAGTTATACATTATCACCATGTATTCGACGAATATGCATATTGCGTCTATCCCGGCTAGCATGCGCACCGCGACAAAATTTCCTCGACACTTTATCTCGTGAGAGACCGTGACAAGGCTATGGTAGCGCCTGAGTGTGTCTCACTCTAACAGCGACGACAAATTTTCTCGCGGTGCGCATGCTAGGCCACCATGACTAATTGTCTATCTAAGAGTTAATATTATGGTCCATGAACAATAATAGTATTTACCCAAATCACGGGCACACGAATATAAAGAGATTGCATTGAAGGAGGCCGAAGGGTGTATAATAACTATGTGGGGTAATGATATGCAGAATTCCCCGTTAACAACTGAACATGCATAATATATATGTGGTATTTTGTTAAAGAAATAGACTTGTTGAAGAGTTAATGTATGGAGTGATTGAATTGGTTAACAAATACATCGATAATTTTTGAAAACAGGTACAACAAGAGGATTGGTTCAATCGAAGACCCGTTTTACTTGTTTTATTAAGTTTTCAGTGAAAGAAACCTTCGTGTTGCCACCTTAACTTGGTGGTAGAGCATTTTCTGGCGCACGCTTGAGAAACTTCAAGTCTAACTCTATTGCTGCTCTCTCTTTCCAACATTTAATTTTCACGTAACAACTCCTTGTCTTAGAACAATAACATTGGCATATTAATAACGAACTAGACTAGCTTTTGGCCATGATTTTACCTGGGGAAGTGTCAAGAAGAAATAGAAGGTCGAAAAAGGTTTAGCACGCTTGTGAAGATACATAATGGTTCACCATCAAAAATAGTTTTGTGTCAGGGAGGTTAAAGCAGTAGCCGAGGATGAGGACTTATGGATAGAAAATACTCTAGCGAACCTGCACTACAATAGCAAGGTAGTTAGGTAGGATGATAGGTATATTATATAATCCCATGTTTTCGTTACGGTACTTATATTTGCAGCTGCCATAGTACCAGGTACGGAGCGGCGGACCCTGTGGGAACACGGGGTCCGGGCGAGCGAAACGCCGTTTTTAATAAACAATGACGCACGACTGAGGGGCTTGTTTTATTTAATCACTTTTTAGGAATTAAACAACTTTGTGAAGATTATTTACGTAGTAAAGTGCGGGAGCAGGCACACTGTTGATAAAATGTTGACACAGTGCTTTTGAGACACTTTCTGCATCTTAGGATCATCATCGTCATCATCATCATGATTAACAGCCTAAAAATAGGCTTCCCCCAGGGAGCGCCCAGGAGGCGGCTCGCCTCCTGCATCCATCGGCTCCCCGCGGCTTTCACCAGATCGTTGGTTCATCTGGTGGGGGACCTACGCTGCGTATACCGGTTCGTGGTAGCCACTCGAAAACCATTCTTCCTCATCGGTTGTCAGCTCCTTAGGATATCGCTTGTGTAATCAGGAATCACCAATCGGCAGTCTTGGTTTCAAATCGTTTCTTGAAGTTCAACAAACTCTATAAGAATAAAATTATTTAAAGAAGTTTCGGTATATTAATTTCTCAATCATAATATCGGTGCCATGTGTGAAAGTTCACACATGGATTTTTAATTTGATGACATTATTTATGTACGCCTATGCTATATCTCTTTCTTGGACTATGTCCATGACCGGTACTTTTCTAGCGCAATTTAGGGAAATTAAAGAATATTTTATACATAATCTTTCGTTACTATTACTCAAACCTTGAAAATCCTAAGATTTAATTGCATCAATTAAAAACGATAGAGCTTATTTTCTTCATTTCCAATTAGCTAAACCTTAATCAGTCGGTCAAGCTACCCACTATCGGTTAATCCGAGATTAGCACACATGACGTTTTAGCACGTTAATCGGTTACACCTACAGCTGATTGGCTGTTACGACCGACGATAAATCAAAGTTTATTTATGGTGAGCTATGTAGAGGTTAAGCTAGGTTAAGTTTAAGTTCAAGGCAAGTTTGTTAAGTTTCTCTTATACTTAAGGAGGCTTAAAATCCATCCATTTATACTTCCATACTATCTATCCACACTCCATATACACATTTCATCATCAACCTGTTAGCGTCCACTGCTAAACATAGGCTGCTTGGGGCGCGAGATTTGCCAATCAACACGCATGGGAGGCATCTTGGTGATCGCAGTAGATAATGCGAACCGAAAAGGATGCTGCTGCTTATTTCCCTGGATACTCTCTCAATCTGGACCCACGGAAAGTTATGGGTGGTTTGCGGGTGGTTCTATTTTTACGCCAGGACTACACAGCAGAAATGCTCTAAGTATATTTAGGATAACCAATCTACATTGGAACATAAGTAACTTACGAAGTGTTTCGTAAAACGAAGCCCTAACCGCAAAATGTAAACATTTCCTATAGTGGAAAAGTAAAAGTGAATTCAGCAGTATTTCACCTAATGGCCTGACCTACCTATGTTACAAGCGACGGGGTAATAGGGTAACACGATTGCATGTCGATACTCCGTTAGCATTAATTCAATCGACCTAGTATAAGCCCTAAATACTTCATACTCGAGCGTTCGAGAATGTGACCCAAGTGCGGAGGGCGTTGAAGTTATAGCAATATACAAATACTAACTTAGAACAAGGAGAACTAAAGTCACTAAACGAGGTCTCACTATGAATAAATTGAAATGGTAATGGGCCGGCCACATCGCTCACAAAACCGACAACCGATAGGGAAGATAGGTTCTCGAGTGGCGACGACGAAACGGAGATGCAGCATAAGCCAACTCTCCACTAGATGGACCGACAATCGGTCAACAAAACTACGGGGAGCGACTTGTAAAGCGAACAGCCCAACAGACATACGAAATCATATAGCCAAGTTCAAGAAGCTTCGCTGACTTTGTTCGCGCGGTCAATAAACAAATAAGAAAACAACCACTGCATTGCTTTCGGAGTATATGGCTTCGGTGTAGCAGCAACAACTAAAACAAAATCTAGAAATACACCTCGCTGGTACCCCTCATAGGTTATCGTACAAGGGACGTAGTCTACCTACAGATCCCCTTCTTCTAAGCTAAAGCACAAGTCCACAAGTCCAGCATCCCAGTGCTGTGCTCTTGACCTACTTGCCACACCCACTTTTGACAGCTGAACATTTTATACAATATGCTGGAAGTAGGGAAAACCCATAAACATTAGTCCTATAAACTTTCTTTTCTGAACATTCGTCAACTTTCAAGCGATTTCCATTTATTACGTGTTCGTAACATTAAAATACAACAGGACTATAAACTGTAGGTCAACGTAAGTGTCAGGTCATTCGCGAAACAATCAGCAAAATATTACGCAAAATAAGAATTAATTACAGAACTGTAAAGCTATGATTTTAAAGGTCGCGGACTTTCTGCAATCTGTAATTAAACGGTAGACTTGTGTTAATGGATATTGTAGTCGACAAGGCTATACTTGCAATATTATAACTCACCTACCTAATGACCTCATTTAAATGGGTTAACGGTAGGCAAATGATACCTACCTAGTGCTATCAGATGCAGCATGTTTTTCTCTTCCACTCATTTCTGTTTCAGACTTCATCTCAACATTCACTTCCTACATATTACATTTCTCAAAGTGCGACGACACGTTTTACGGTCTCTGCCTTTTCTATCTTCGACATCATAGCTCGCTTGGGGGCATGGTTTTCATCACTTCCCATGACGTGAACATACCACGCTACCCTATCTCTTCTCACTTTTTTTTCGTCACCGTGTCTCTTTCAGGGTACCCCTTACTTGTATTGCAACACAGGTGCAAAAATTGCCATATCTCTCTAATTACACGAATACTAAACATACACTGGGGAAATTGAAGTAAGGGCCTCTATCAGTTCCTACACTGATCTATTTATAAACCTATTCTCAACTAGTGAATGTCCTCTTTATCGTAGTACCAAAGTACAAGAACATCAGCGAAGTAGGTCAACGAAAGGGTCAGAGAGACCATCCGAGTTACAATCGGCTATCGACTCGGCCAACACATTACGTAAAGTAAGCCGAGATAATTGCAAAACGGTAAGCTATCGAATTAACAATAAAGGTCGGGGTCGGGCCTGTCAGCGATTAAACAACGGTTTTGTGACATTGGACTCGATTTCGTTGCTTAGAACAAAAGTGTAAGGCAGTTTGAAAATCTTTTGACTATTCATTTTCTGTCGTTGTTTTTTTACCGGTTACAATAGTTTATTTCTCCTTTATTAGTCGAAAGCCTCCGTGGTGTGGTGGTTGAGCAGATCGGCTCATAACCCGGAGGCGGCGGGTTCGATTCCCCTGACAGGACAAGTATTCGTGCACAGGAAAAAAAAGCACAAATACTTGTTCCGTGTCTGGGTCCCTAGATACAGGGAATCCTAGTGAGTTAGGGGGTCCAGGATCTATGTATGTTACCATTGGGCGTTATATTTAGGTTTGTGTTAATCTAAACAAATCCTTTACATTAAAAATTAATCTGATGATTACGCTAAAAAAGTATTTTTATTTTTGTTATTTTGGTGTCAATAAAGTGTTTATCTATCTATCTATCTATCTAAGAAGGCGACTTAGCTATGCATCATCAATCTTCAGTAGGGTTAGGGTTAACTTATCTCCGTGCACTGGAATTTTCGTGCCCAGTATAAGAAGTCTAGTAGCGCTCACAGAGAAGCTAGACGATTTGTAAAATCAAGAGATGTTTTCTGCGTCATTACTTAAATGGGTGACTGCTGCAAAAATGGATTTACACAAAATAACACTACCGTGCCTCGCAGCGCAAGGCACGCAATATTTTTGGCAAAAAAATATTCCTACACTGCTTAAAAATATTGCTGTAAAACCTATGCGAGTCATTGCACTGAAATCATACATAACGTAGAATTATTATTTATTCTGTGACATTAGTTTACTTTCTCATTATGAAGGAATGAATTTAAATTGAGCCACAAAAATCTGATGTGTGTCCAATTTTCCCCAGAATTTGTCATCAAGATGTCTCTAATAATAAAATCATCAAAAGAAATGGCTCCAAGGCACCATCGTATCGCACGACCTATCCGGGTCTTTCTGGCGATGGCGTAACACTTTAAATTAAAGCTGAATACACAATTGTGGGAGCGTTGTGGCTCAGCGGTAGCCTCTGCTGGAAGTAGCACAGGCTACCTTTGTTCGAATCCCGCTCGACCGATGACTTTTCTTGTATTGTGCGAAATTTGCACTCGCTCTTGAAGAAATACAGTGGGAAACACACTTTTGATGAAAGAAAACATCGTGAATAACTCGCATGCCTTAAAACCCCAAAAAATTCAAGGTCATGGCGCCAGCCATCTCCCAACTTTAACAGCGTTATGACCTACATTCTCTAATTAACTTATTCATATGAAGACTCGTTCCCGGAAAGTGGGGAACGTACGGGCTGATAACATTACGGGTGACAGGAAATCCAATTCTCAATAAACTCGAAGAAATGTTACTGGCCGATCAAACCAAGTTTAGTGAGCGATGCGTCGCAGCTCGGGCAAAATTGATTTCGTATGTCCGGCTGCTCTCCTTTACAGGTCGCATTTCTCAACATATTCTCTATTCCATGTGAGCAGGTTCGATAATTATACATAAATGGTATTTTAGAGCCAATTCAGTTTTTGGAACGAAGCCATAGGGGTTGAAAATGTAATAAATATCCAGACTCGGGAGGTCTACAGTTCACAGAGCCACGAGTAGTTTATTGCTGAGTGAAGATAAACGCCAACCAGCACCCTTATCGCGTAACTGTTCTGGGCATGGATTTCGCCTGTCATCCTGCACGCGCCAATTTACAAGTCCGTGAGTTTGCAAGAGAGCAAACGATTACCTAGTAAGTAAGTATTGCGTAAGTCTGGACATATCAGACTTACTCGATAAGGTCCCAGATCAGTAGAAGGACGACATCATACAGTAAATGTCTTCGTCAAGCAATGTTCAATTGTTTAGACAAGATTTATTTGACAACCTCAGTGAGTAGTCTAGTTACTCTACGCTCGCGTTGGCCTGACTGCTAACGTCACAGAATAACCAATAGCACTAGCACCAATCCATAAGCATAAAAAAATGTGTAAAGGTGGCTTTATCTTATCATACTGTACACCCATTCTAAATCCATCGGAAGACCTTGCCAATGACATTGGCTCCAATTGAAAACGTTAAACTGGCGTATAAAGGTCTCACCTTGCCCGCTATTGCCATACCACGATTTTTAGATTAAGAAATTGAACTAGTGGAGAGCTGGACGTTGTGTTGTGTAAGGTGCAAAGATAAAAAATCCTAAATTGCTATTTACATTTTTTAACTTAACTAAAATAATAAATGAAATACAGTAAGTAATAAGTAAAGTAAGTGAAACAGAGTACAAATAATGGAAGTAAGTACGAAAACGTGAAATAAATTAATTATTTGCCATGGTAAATGGTTCCGTCCGCCTAAAAATAGTTTGCTGTACACTTGTACCTACATGTACAGCGGTGTTAGTAAAATTTGCTGTAGATAAAATAAAAATCATTTTTTAAACGAGCTGAAAGTAAGAAATAAATGATGTCTTTCAAGTCTAGTTAATTAGCCACAGCATCATCAGACTAAACAATGTATCTTACATGTTACGCCCGGGCAGCTCTGCGACTACATCTCATAATAAGCGAGTTGATACGTTTCTATTCATGATACGCTTTGATCGATGGAGATCTTAGACATAACGCGTACGGAGTCATGAATGATGGATCAGATGGAGAACAGGTTATAAAAGTTGAAGGTCTCCGTGGCAGTCGGGATGGATTATGCGTGATCTCAAAACTGTGAAAGAGATTTGATTGAATTGTGGATTTCGGTACACATTATTCAAACCTTGGAACGTTGAAAGTGTAAAAGCCAATCGGTCAAAGGAGGATGCTTATAAGCAAAGATTTATAAAGCCTATTGATAGCTCGTGAACGTAATTTCTCATACAAACACGACTCATTTGCGCGGGCAGGGAGCGAAGTAACAAAACGAGACAAAGTCATACGAAATTACAAAAAACAGAGCAGGATGGGACAAAACACACATTAGGTGTCCCGTTTCCTCTCATAAGATTAGCGGTTGAAATACTTTTTTCTTGATGTGTCCTAAAGCTTCATTTGGTAAGAAACATGTTTTATTAAATTCCATATTTTTGTCACACGAGTGAAATCAAGGTAATATTATTAACTGTAAATAACAATTTATATATACAAAATCACTACCATTAATATGAATCAAAAATAATGTAACGCTCGGGTTTTTCAGAAACGTCACAATAAACACCAAAATAAGCTAAGCAATTGCACTTTAGCATTATTTGCGAGACAAATAATGTGCGAAACTGCTATAAAAACGCTAAGCACTCTCAATTCCCAACGTTTAAATTATATAAGTTTATTTATATACGTTATACGTATTTTTAAATAATATTTTTTTTTACAAAATTACCTACATTTTATTAAACGGTTATTTATTATATTTGTAGTAAATTACCAGTCTTTATACACATGACTCAAGAGCGAGATGGGCCTATATAGTTCTTCAATAAGGTTATCACCTTTTTTGAAGAAGAGCACTACCACGCTCTTGTGCCACGCCTCTGCGCTCTGCTTTTCCTTGCAAGATAAGATCCGAAATGAGGAGATCCGCAGGAGAACTAAAGTGACCGATGTAGCTCTTAGGATTAGCAAGTTGAAATGGCAATGGGCAGGCCACATCGCTCGTAGAACTGACAACCGATGGGGAAGAAAGGTTCTCGAGTGGCGACCACGATCTGGAAGACGCAGCGTAGGCCGGCCCCCCACTTGGTGAAAGCCGCTGGGAGCCGATGGATGCAGGAGGGGAGCAGCCGCTCTAAGTGGCGGTCCCTGGGGGCGGCCTATGTTCAGCAGTGGACGTCTTCAGGCTGTTAATGATGATGATGACCAGTCTTTATGACTGCCGAGGAAGCCGATGGATGCTATAGGCAAGCAACCGCTCAAGTGGGGTGGTTACGGGAGAGACCTATGTCCAGCAGTGGACGTGTTCAATCAAGATGATGATGATGATGATAATGACGATGTTTGTTTAAAAGAATCTCAATAGTTATTAAAACTAAAATCAGAAAAATTATTTCGTATCGTTTTAAATCCATGATAATGGGTTTCATTTAAGTTAATAATATGCTAGTTGAACTTGAACGTCATCACTTTTGAAAATCGGTTAAAACTTAAATAGTTTCAATAACATACGAACTAAAGCAAACGAAATACAGTACACATTCATTGACACATTCACACACAGTAGGTAATTTATACTGATTTATTTATAAAAACTACTCTTTTGCGGTCACAAAACAGGAAAAAGCTATTTGCGAAAGCATATCTATATAATAGCGTACCTGTTGGAAAAGTTGTATTTTATTATTTTACAAATTAAAGTGTTGACATCATGAATATTGCTTTTACATTCAAGAAATTACAGAAATGGTAGAAAACTCGTAACCTTCCCAAAACGGCTTATTTTACTGAGTATAAAGCCGTAAAATTAAACGCTGTTAAATTTTTATGGTAACTGTTATTGGAGACCATATTTAGAAATTATGCCAAAAATCAAAAATATATAATAATTTTACGTGAAACTTTTTTTTATTAAAATATTTATTGATGCTGATATATCTCCATGGAACACTGGACACCCAACTATTAGAAAGATTTATTACTTGTTGTAAAAGGTTTAAATTACCATTTAGTATTCAAGAAAGTGGCAAATATTTAAGTTACGTTTGAATTATTAGCTTAAATTATCTTGTTCAAAATATACGTTTTTTAGAACAAGATGCATCCAAAAACTTTTTTAAAATTGCGCTACCGGGCTCGGCTAAAAAAATTGTTGTAATAAAATATTACTAAAAATATTTAGCGTTGTTGTATATTTAATCACGTATTTAATTATGTATCACGCTTGTTAATAAAAAAAGAACGTTACCTCCACGAGTTTTTAAAGCTCCTTGCATACCTCTCCGATCCATTGTTATATTTACCTGAGAACAATTATAAAAAAATTAGCCAAACAAATCAGAAAAGAGATTAAAATTATTATAAAAGAACGACGCTTCGAGTAATCACCACCACGTTTGTCAGGTGGCTTGGTGATCGGAGAAGATTTGAATGTACCGAGGAAAATGATTGCTGCCCGTTCCCTGGAGATTCGTCTAGGGCCTAGACCTAGACCTAGACTCTAGGCCCTAGCCGGCTCTTACGGCACCCACGGGAAGAGATGGAGACGTGATGGCCTAGCATGCGCACCGCGAGAAAACTTGTCGTCGCTGTTAGAGTGAGACACAGTTAGGCGCTCCCATAGCCTTGTCACGGTCGCTCACGTGCTTGAAAAATTGTCGAGATAATTATGTCGTGGTGCGCATGCTAGCCGTGGTGGTCATATTCGCAACCCGCGACCACACGGCGGTCTTTTCCCAGTTAACCCAACTTATTTTAATTAAACCCTATAATTATGAGGCTAACAAAATCGCATCGGCCGTCTAAGAAACCGGGATTTGGAAACTGGTAACTGGTTTCTTAAATGGCTTTTTTATACTTCCAACTTCCAAGTAACAATACCTCTACTTACTAAAACTGTAGGTAGATTACATTCATTCAAATAATCTATGCCTCATTAGAAGATTTTGTTACAACCTATTTTATATCTTAGTCTCTATAAATGTTCTAAGAGTATTTTAGCTAAGATCAAGATCCGCAAAAAACATCGTCAGACCTATTTTACGAGCGCTCAGTGTAGCAGACAATCGGGCGACGGCATAGCAGCCAAGGTCAACGTTACCACTTACAACGATAGCACAAATATTAAAGTACTCTATTCAGCTATACACCATGCAATCTACGACACAATTTGTCAACTCAATCCAGCCAAATCGCGTCGCGTGGAGGCGTGTTGCGGGCGGTCACTCATCCAGCAAACTGCATCGTGTGTAGGCGTGTTGCGGCTCCCATCCAGCAGATTGAGGCGGCAAATTGAGTGACCGATTGCATTGTATGTAGAGGGCTTAAATACGTACAGCTATAAATTGCATGAAATAACAACAGTTTTTGGAAACTTCCAGGCATATTAGTATTTGCCCAATTCGACGATCAGCTCAAGATAGGTATAAAGTGTAGTCTTCTACGTAGTAAGGCGAATTCGATACGGTTTTTTATGACCGTATACGTTGATTGCTGTGACATAGCGTGTGACATCATTTAATGGATGTTGAACGAGTTTCGGCAAAATACGTTTCAGTAAAAATATGTTTTACGTCCGCACTCCGTATTCGACTACGTTAATGTTACCAAATAAAACGATGATTTAATATGACGGTAGGTCGTTATGCAGACTTTACATTTTTTATAACATTAAGATGATGAATTATAGTCATATGAAGTGATATAAATGTGATAAATGGGCCATATTATAATCACAGCTTCTAGCAAAATGATTCTCATAAAAATAACGAATTCTTATGCATGTAATTTTTTTTTTGTAAGATTTAATGCTTTATAACTATTTTTTTTATTCCACGATGTTTTTTTTATTAGCAGCCCTTGATTTAAGAATAAAAATCTAAGATTTACGCACAGATATGATCTGTGATTTTACGATAGAGAAAGAACATATTATTTCTGCACTTTTACGTGTTGTACTTTTACGTACTCCGTGGTTTTCTTTAAAATTTTATTTTCACATTGTAGAGTCGCCCCGCGGGTCTTAACTTTCAGGAACCAAAAGTACCACCCAGCTGGTGAAAGCCACACAAAAGATAATGCTTTTACCGTTAAAAAGAACACTTTGTCTCTTCTTACACTACAAATCTGAAATCTCCTGGAAAACGTACAAATATTTGTTTCCTGGCAACAAGGACAGTCTTGCTTAAAGTATGCCATGAAATATTGAAGCAACAAGATACCCACCTAGTTTCATAGTCTATTTTCTTCGATCCGTGTCAACAAGCCTCTCTACTGTTTCCAAGGGAAACCTCGTTTTTGCTGAGTATTCCTTTGAGTGAGATCAACAGGTAGTTGAGAGTTTTCAGACTGATTAGGTTACAAATTTGCATGACAAAGCGGCCGCTACAAGCGCTTGCTTGATGTTCCGATTTTGAAAGATGTTAGCTTACTACAGTGCTTTGTCAGGGCTATTGGGAAAATTTGAATATCCGTAAGTACATGAGGTTTAGGCCACTTGGAAATGGGAAGAGGAAAGCGGTCTTATAAGGATTAGATAGTAAGCGAATAAAGGGGTTTGAAGCTATAACTATATGGCTATTATCTGGTACCAATAATATCTACGGCGTCGGTAGAAGCCTCACGACCACGTCTGAAATAAAGGCAAATCTCCAAGGCTATATTTGAATAGAAAATTGTTTGGTTTTGCAAAACCAAGGCAGTGGAACTTGTTACCTAAATGAGGATAAGAGAGTTTTGTGGTTTATATCAACATTTCAGGTTATATCATAGTTAGCTATTCGAGTAAAAGCATGTGATGTGCATGTTTCCTAACGGTCTATGAACGTTGCATAGTTATCTTGTGTCAATCGTAACATTTTTGAGATATAGGACACGCCCATCGACTGGTAAATATAATCAGGCGTCATCACTTTCCATCTGGTGAGACAGTCATTTAATGAATAGCCTATAAAGACTTTTAAAAAAAAGGTTAAGCGTCGGACAGCGCCCCTGACGTTGCAAGTGTCTATAAGGATGATAACTGCTTACCATCAGGCGGGCAGCCAAGGTGTTTGTCTATCTACGTTACAAAAATATACATAATTTAAAAAGCCTTCATTGCAAGACGCAATGAATCAAGATCATCAGTAATGCACGACCAGACAGCCTGTCTGGGCAACTTAGTCACAAATCATGCCTGACCTGACTCCGAAGGGCTAAGCTAGTCCAGTGACTAATAATGGCATCGAACCAGTTGTGGTTGGCATCGCTCCAAGACATAACCTTTGTCTGCGTGTCTGTCCCTTTGTCTGATCGGCTTTGTGTCTACAACTCAATTGTTATGGTGCCGGTTATGAAGCCTACATGCATGTAACTCTATTACATGTAGACAATGTACTCAATCCAGGCAAGAGTACAATAACCTTTGAACTTTCAAAACTATCAGCAAAATCTAGTTTTATTTAAATTTTGTTTCGTGCAAGTATGGAAAATGCCCCCATCCAGCCAGGGATCAGTAACCAATAAGTCTGTCATCAAAGCGGTACTAACTACAAAGGTTACATCATCATCATAATCATCATCATCATCATCATTAACAGCGTGAAGACACCCAATGCTGAGAATATAAAAAAACCTCCAAAAAGCGCCACATAAAGCGGCTGCTTGCCTCCTATATCCAGTTACAAGTTGCTTAACCGAAAGTAATTAGCAAAGAATACGCAAAGTACGGAAGCGTGTCATTAAGAATTTGACCCTACACATAAAAGAGTAGAGTTAACAAAAGCTGTATAGTTTATGTAATAGGTCCACGGTCCGAAGATGTATGATCGACGTAATACCCTAGCGCTGATGGACGGTGCTGGAAGATAGATGTCTTGACCCAGTGGCCGCTTGTGATAGACCTCTCTCTACCCTGAGATACATGTTGAGGTCATGCGTTGGTAATTAAATAAATTAAAGTACGGTACTCTTAGAAAAAAAAAGCTACAGGATAGTTGAACGTAAAGTCGGTATTTTTTCTATTCCATAACTTCACGTAAACTGCGAAGTTACTTATCAATTTAATTTAAAATTTATTATCAAACTTAGAATAAAGTCTACTCCTATTTTTTATATAAAGGCATGGTTCTTTGCGCCGGATCCGGAGGCCTTCTAACAGTCTCTAACAAAACAGAACACTCGTTTTTAATGGAAAGAGACACCCCTCGTTCCCAAAGACAATCAACTAAAATGGGATGTATTTTTTTAAAGTAAATCAAATTATATTTCGTTAGTACATTAATCTAAGCAGTGCGCCCACATGGGGCGGACTTCCCTATCCCGTGGGAACATATACCATCCGAAACACTTACTGGTTATTGCTTCATATTTTAGCTTCTTCCTATTCAGTGCGGTAGTTCTCCCTCTTTCGGTTTCAATTATATTATGATTATGATGAGGGCCATTAGGTTGGCACTTCTGTTGTTATTGCTATTTAGAGGTTCTCTTATTGTGTACGAATAGAACAGATTAAAGTAAAACGTCTATACTGAAACAGGAAATTAAAATAATAAACCACTTGAATTTTACTTAATAACCAGTAATGACTATTTCTTCCTACTGAATAAGCAGTTACTTGGTTTTATAATGGGAATAAACGGTGTGAAGAGGGTGAATGGATGATTATTTATGTTGGTGACAACACCTAAATTATACCTTCTTTTTAATATTTTTAACGTTTTAGGGTCAAATAACTGTAACCAAGAACATTGTTTTAAACTTTCACGGGTGTTTACTACGTTAACGTTAACGTTGTAACCAAGAAGTTCCACATTAATCTTTACAGCGGTAATGGAAGTGAATATTGATAGTGTTTAATTCTCAGCGGATTCGCAACTCCATGAGATTGAATTCCACTAGCTAACACCGTTTTAGTAAGAGCAACTAAAAACGTTGATACTATTTTCGAGTTTCTTCCTTATATTTACAATAGCAAAGCTGTATCCTTAGCAACTCAAAGCTGAGAAACAACATCTGAAAATACAGCAGGTTTATATACGGGGAGAGACGGAAATATTTGTTGTGAAAACAAAATGTCGGAAATGTACACTTGAGTTGTTTAAATAGGACAATACAAATTAACCAGCTCCAGTTCTTATTGTTTTAGACTGATTTATTAAAGAAATTCTTTAGTCCAAAACAAGACAATATGCACTTCATTTTGAAGCTGAAGCTTATGCGTCCACACCACACAGGTGAATACTTACTGTACCTCAATATAAAAATCCAAAGATTTTTTTGGCAATTCAAAGCTTATTAATGAGAACATTTTAAACCAAAGGAACTGCCTGAGCCAACAGACATAATCATTCGTTCCACAATTTGTGAAAATCACATCAACAAGTAGTTCAATAATATCATCAAAAAGTCTACTGAAAACGTCGTTCTGTCACAGTAACCAACTATGATCTAATCCACATTTAAATCCATAGCGTGATTACGGCAAAACTTTCCCTATGTTGACCGTCCAATGTGTCGTTTTATGGAGGAGTCCTATATTCAGCAGTAGAAGTCTTCCGGCTGTTAATGTGTTGTTAGTTATAAATATCGCTGCGCAAACGCATCTATTCCTCTCGTCTATGTTTAGCAGCTGAAGCAATAAATTTTTATCAGTCGGGTTACTGCGTTTTCTGCAGTCCGTTATTGATAAATGGTGTAACTGATTAGCATTTATTCTAGGCACGTGAAACAATAGTTGACTATTCTTGTTATTAATAGCCTGGTATGGTTGCAGTTCACGGACTTGACTTATTCGCATCTGGGCGACGCGCGCAGAGCTGTGCTGGACGATTAATCATGATGAATGGCACGTTATGTGCTAGCAACTGGAAACAGAACTGGGCTATTGTTGTAATGGTCTGAGACGGAAATAGTGTAAAGCGAGTTAGTGTCAATGAGGCTAGTAGGTTCATGGACTTGGTCGCACAGTTTTTTCTACATCGTTTTGAGCTGCATTTTCTACCACTTTTGTCATACGGCAATTCTTAAGGTTGTAGAGATAAGATGGAAGATATATGACTCCTTATCAGTTCTAATACAAAACACGGAGATGATATAAGGAAGTAGGAGGAATGAGAAAGGCTGGTCGTAATATAGATGAGCGTCATCAGAATAGCAGTGTTCAAAATGCGACTTTAAAGTCAAAGAAAAATAGAGAAAAGAGTAAGTATCGATTTAACATTTCGTCAAAGTAGGTATATACATACTACCACTCGATTCACACTACACAGGTGAACTGGAAGAAAATGCTACTTAACATTGAGTTTGCTTATGTTCTTGTTTAATTCTTGTGTAATGGAGTTTTTCTATCCATCTATCCATTCATCTATCACATCATCAGCCACATGTGACGTTTATCATATTAGATTTGGCATAATCACCGGCAGGCGCCTTAGTGACCGCAGAAGATTTTAATGTATCGAGGAAAACGTTGTTGCCCATACCTTGGAAATTCGCTTAGTTGACTGTTACGGCCACATGACGAGATGGGGGTAGATGTCTATCAACATAATTGTGAAATAGCCACGAACTATTTGTGCCATCGGATAGCCTATAAACTTATGTACAAGGCTGGCTATTCGACACGAGGAACGACGTCTAAGAGTAATCCATCCAGAAACCACAGAGTATTATCCGCATCACATCCGTAAAGCAGGGTCACAGTACAAACAAGAGGGTACAGTTACTCGTGCATACATTACCTCATACCACACAGCATGTGCAGCGCACACGTGACGAGATGTTGCGTGATATGAAAACCAACCGTTATTGTTATCCGTGATAACATTATGGTAACGTTTCCTAATGTTATGGGTTAGCAAACGGTGCATCTGGTTCATGGGTGATAAGCGTTACTCACCTTGCAGCAACGTTTATAGTACAGTTTTATAGAAGTAAAAGGTATTCTTAGAAATTTGCTGTATAAAAAGTTGTCATATCGCTCGCAGAACTAACAATCGATGGGGAAGAAAGGTTGTGGAGACTGAGACCGTGTTTGACTTTCAGAAATGAATGATGAAAATTATGTTAATATATTTACATATTGCTGATTTATTTTAATCCCGCATGCATGTACAGCGTTATCAGTTGCGTAAAATACAAACGGGGTTATTTAGTTGCTATCTGTGGAATAACCACAATACTAATAAGTCCTACACTACAATATTAATATCGTAAACAATAACATCCATTTCCGATATAAATGGAACTAGATAATAGTAGGCTTATTAATATAATAATATTAATGTTGACGGTTTCACAAATTTAAGCTTTATTGTTAATTATGTCTGGATAAGTTGAGTTGCAGTAAAACCTAAATGAAGCTGATGGTGTAGGTCTATTGGTGTCTAAGGAGTAATATACCTCTCATCATCACCATCATCATCATTAACAGTCTGAAGACGTTCACTCCTGAACATAGGCCTCCCCCAAGGAGCGCCACTTTGAGCGGCTGCAAGCCTCCTGTATCCATCGGTCCTCCGTAGTTTTCACCAGATCGTCGGCCCACCTAGTGGGGGGCCAGCCTACGCTGCGTCTTCCAGTTCGTGGTCATTTGAGAACCTTTCTTCGGTTGTCAGTTCTACGAGCAATGTGGCCTGCCCATTGCTATTTTATCTTGCTAATCCTAAGCTATGTCGGTCACTTTAGTTCCTCTGTGTAGTTAATATACATCTATTCAATGATTAAAATTGATGATATTTTAAATGCTTTGAATCGAAAACCAAAATAACTCGAAGACTATTCTCCTCCTATCCACCCTCTCCTTTAATTTTAGGTCTAATATACTTTGTGTAAGATAAGTTTATCGATAATTTAATGCAACGTCCTTAACGAGCGCAATACATTATTTAGAAGTTTTATGAGGGTCCATTTATCAAAAGGGTGGGCCACTATGAATAAACATTCGCGCCCAGGCACATCGATTTCAATTTCGTTAAACATTCTGTAGTTTTATATTGGGCCCTTGCATATTATTCTTGTGAACATCTTTTAATATACATTCATAGTTTTAGAGGAATAAAAACAGCTGTGATTAGAATTCCAACTGGCTCGTTAGATGGTTAAAAGCAGACTAAAAGATAAACCATTCATCGAAAGAATTACCGAAGCTCAAGACACAAAGTTATCAGTTATCAATTAAGCACTACTGGTACTAAGATAACCTGTGAACTGAAATAATTCCAATGTTGTGTTAATCTAAGGGATTTTATTTTAAGATTTCTATCTGCTAAAACTCCGTAGAGTAGAGTCACTAATTTGATTAGGTTAGCGGAGCTAAATTAAAGTGTCTACCAAAATTATGTTTTGCGGTTGAAAACAACAGGTAATTTAGATAAGGTAATCTAGAAATTGTCTCGGAAGGTGTAAATGTAGGAAATTAGTTTGGAAGCAATGATCTACTTCAAGTAGTAGAGCTTGTTGAGGATAGATTGGCTATTTGGTGAGGAAGCTTAATATGGTCTGAGCTATACTAAGACGTGATAAGATCCTTTTCATCAGCATTGTTTGTCGTTATCACCATCAGCCTGCCAACGTCCACTGCTGAATAGTGAACATATAGGCCTTCTCCACACATTGAGCGGCTGCTGCTTGCCTATTGCATCCAACAACTGCACGTGGTTTTGACCACCAGGCATAAGCGTCTTTGTTTATATCTCTAAAATAATAGGCATAAAGGCCTTCCTTTGATACAATCATTTTCCCTGTCTAGTGGTTTTTCAGCATCGACCTCCAAACATTTCCTGTTAAAACGAGTTAGTATAAAATGAATTAACTGATATTAATTCCAATTTACGATATATAAGCCTTTGTATTTCCATCTGCAAGTAACCGAAGTAATAAATTCTCACTCAATCAAAACACATTGAAACATTAACAAACGAGTTCAGCCCACCTGAATTGCTTAACATTTCAATTTTCATTCAAAATTGAAGTAACAAGTATCGCCCACGCAGAATTCCAAACAATCTCTCAGGCCTCAGTGTTTCGAATTAACTTGTAACTTGCAAGTTGCAGGGTATGTTCAGTCTGGTGGCTTTAATAAGGATATCCTGACATACCCTTTGTTAAGATTTAAAGGAGGGTTCAAGGGTGGGTTTTAATCAGCGTCCTTTGTCATCAGTCCAAACGAACTGTTTGTATTTTTTAATGTCAATGGGTCATTTAAAAAGAAACAGACAAGAAAGGACAACAGCATCTATTGTAATGAAGTTGAAAACGATCATCATGAAGCTATAGCTAGTTTGGTATACTGTCTGTCGCTATTTTAACAATGGAATTGGTTTCCGGTGTCCAGTACAACATTAGCAAGATCCTCTACTTTAAAATGGAAAGATTGAGAAATGAACATCGTATAATTTAAAATATATACGAAATCGTTGTTCCACACTAGTCCTGGCTAACTCGCCCATTTTTAAACATTTTAAAAAGTAAAGTCGTCAGTTTACCGGAGAATATTACGATCACGATCCAGTTAAACATAAGAAAGACCATCTATGTGCTATCAGAATCAAAGACCTCAAGCGATGCATAGAAATGTCGAGTACAATTTCCATACATCCATAGATCTTATCACCTAGTCTGGGAAGACAACACGCCCACATTAAGCATCCTCCAGCAGCCAACCTTGCGAGGTTACCACACGACCCTACAATTTGTTAGTATTATCAGTCCTTTGTTGTCTGGACAGTGAATTCAGTAAGGAATTTGTAGGAAGCCCTTTGTGGAGAAATTAGGATGTATATGAATTAATGGGGGTTTAGATAGCGAAGGAACTTTGCCTTGGGTGAATAATTTAATTAAACATCTCGAAACCCTTTAATTAAACGTAGTAGCCATGTTTTAAATAGTGATAGTGAAGATAAACACACAAAAAAAGTTAGTTAGTCAGTCAGTCAGTCAGTCAGTCAGTAAGCCCTTTAATTAATATTGATTATACCTCTACAATTAGATAGACAAGGAGAGCAGACTGTTTTGCATTGACATATTATCATATTAATAAAACACATCTAAATCTATGACTATATGACATCTGTGAGCCATTGACAGTCATTCAATACCCAACAAAAGAAAATATTATCAACAAAGGCCGGCCGTAAGTGCTGGGAATATGACATAACAAAGTAACGTCTAAAAGTTGCTGGAATTGAAAAGCTTTTGTTCCAGAAGCATCTCGACACTTCACGAAGATGGTGGATACCGGATACGTTTCGTTTAGTGTCCACTTGTTTGCTTTCACGATCTTATCGAAGTTTCCAATAGCGTCATTATTTACTTCAATTTAGATCATTATTAACTTGACACAAAAGCGCAGAATGTTTTATAGTAATTCTTATTACATTTTCTAATTTATACGTTTTATAAATCCTGTTTTAGTCTGTACTATGTTCGTTAATCAAGTCTTACACATTTTTATTCCCAAAAATTGAAAGAAAGAAAGAAAGAAAGAAAGAAAGAAAGAAAGAAATGAGAGGTACACCTTTAGCTAGTATGTGTATAGTTAAATTATCAAAGACAAAAAAAAACTATACTCGAGCCCCGATAGAGACGCCTTTCGCAACACTTTTCATACCGTCACGTCTTAGAATAAAACCTCTATGGTTTACCTGCGCAGATGAAAACGAAACTAACATTTGTATTCGATGTTCTTATTCGCCCCTACAAAAACGTCTATATACCTGCTCTGTGTATGAGAGTTACGAACCTACAAATTTTCTCTAATGCATCTAAAACATAGATATATCATGGTATTCATAGTACATCTTCTGTCAGCCTCACATCGTCAATATACGAATCTATCGATATCTTATAGTCAAATAACAGACACTTACGCTGCAGCTGGCAGTTACCTAATATACAGTCATTTATCTCTATGTAAAATGTACATCCACGTGAAACTATCTTCTAACCCGCATTTAGTTCTAAAGTAATATATATTCGTGAAAGGCGTCTCATAAAACCAAGTATCTGTCACCCGAATCAATAGAAGTAAGTCAAGCACGGTCAGGGATGTTAACCTTTGAGCGAAGTTGTATCTGCTATCGCCATTGTCTCCACTTTACATCAGTTGCTGCTTACAAATTAGGCACTTTAAACTTCAGACGCTGGAGCTCAAAATTGAAAACAGTTACCAGGTTTTATTTGTGTCGTAGCTCTTAAGAGATTTTTCTTTTCGCCGAGTGAAAATCAACAAAGCTTATGTGACAAGTCGTTAGGAATGTTAAATCGGCATTTGAATAATACCTACAGATCGTATTGAATACTGATGAGCTACTAGAGAACGAAAAAGTTTATTTTTACAGCAAAATTTCTTTGAACCGATGCCGATATTTATTCAAATTCTTATCACATATTTTGATACCATATGTCATTACGAATCGTTAAAATTTAGCAAATTAGACACCGGAGAAATGATTATGCTAGATATTATTTTCTCTGACAGATATTTTTTTTAAAGTTTTATACAGTCTACATTACGATTATAATGTAGACTGTATAAAACTTTTACAAGTATGGCATGGCGTAAGTAAGAGACAAGTTCGATTTTTGTTTAACTTGGTATGTATGAGAACCACCTCTCTTACATATACCAATGTATGAGAACAACTCTATTTATCGCAACGTTATAATAACCATACCATCTAGGTAGTTAATGTGTGAACACATAGACCGCAAACCACGAGGACAGTGTCCCGTCACACTGTAATTGGGCTGTATTGCAGGCAATACATACATAAGGGGGGCGTACTAAGTAACCAACTTAAGGGTAAGGAGATGAGAAACACTAACACGAAGACACTTCAGTAATTAAAATAATAAAGCTGTTAGTATTCAACTGGTCGAACCGAGCAACTGGATCTATCGATCTACAGGCTACGTCAGAAACAATTATAATTTCAAACTTTCAAGGATAAATCAGAAACTCTTGGAATATTTGTTTTGACCACTTACAGATTTAACGAATAGAACCAAAAGATAGGCACAAGGAAATTGAAAAACCAAGTGTGATGAATCCTGTAATCTCCCGGTCCCAATATATGTAAACATAGATGCAAACAGGAAGGGATACAACGTCAGAGATAGCTGATCCGGTCTGACGTCCCCACGGAAAGCCCTGTACCCCAATGTTTACGCCCTGATTACGCCCACGTATATTGCACATATAAACGCAAATGTAGGCAGATAGCGCTGAAATTGTGGCTGCCAGGCGAATACGGGAGAACGCAATCGTGGTGATTTAGGCTTTGAGGGCGAAATTGGGATGTTAATATTGTTGATTTGCTGATCGAAATTATACACCCGGATTAAAAAGGGCCAGTGGATGATAAAATTTAAACAGCGTTTTGGATGCAAATTTCAAACCGAAAATCTGATATTGTTTCTTTGGTCGTTGTGATCTTTTTTATCCGATGGTATTGCAGTGTACTGTTACGACCTTTTTTGTTAAGCACTCGAGAGATAATCTCCGGAACTACGACGATGGGACGACAAAGTGGTTTATTTATGTAAACAAGATAAACACGCGCAGCTGAAAGTTGACACTCTCGACTCTCGACATAAAGTATGCTTTTTAACTTTTTATCCACTGAAAGTTGAAACAGAAGTGGGTAAAAAGTTCAATCAACCCAGACGAAAGCGCGATATGAAAGTCTCTGATGAGCACCAATTACTTTCAGATCTCGCCATATGTCACATCGAGTTACTAAAACACAGCCTTAAATATCATCAAAAGCCGACCGCCCCTCAACTTGACCTCAGTGTATCGACAATCTGTTTATTCAATCTCTCATCGATCCATAAAAGAAGGCTAAGTTATAGCACTAGCAATACCATGTCATCGACATCTGCGAGTCATTGACCTCATCAGCTGTAATGTTTACGACAGTATACTTTATTACCGAAATTAAGCCAGTTATAACAGAACTAGTCCAATCTAACCACTAATTGAGTGTCATAAAACTCGTATAGTAGAGAGAGCACATATTTTGACACCTACCCTCTGACGAATAAACATTGCATAACAGCGGAATAAATACTCACTACTACCTACTACTTGTTTGTTTTATTTCTTGCTACTTATTTTATCGTTGCTCATTTCAAACTCAATAGAGAGACAAAACACTTTTTTTTATGAGAATGAAAGACGTGACGAGCTAGTCGTTCACCTGATGGTAAGCGACACGGCCGCCCATAACAGTTGCAGTGTTAATAAACTATTCCTCCGCTACATAAGATTTATTAGATTATTAGTAAGCAAATGTGTACGAGCAGGAATGGAGTAGGATGGTCCATGAAAACTTCGGGTCTTGAAAGTCTTTTGTATTACCATCGGAATGGGCAAAAATTGTCTAAAACGGGTTGGCCGTTAGCGGATTATCTAATCTTGCACGCATGGTCAGTCAATGGCAAAATATCTTTCATTCCATTATAGATAACCAAGTCTAGTCACTGGCTACCTTCTTTTTCTGAAGATTAGTTAAGGTTACTATACTTATGTCGTTATCATTACAGAAGCTACATTCAGTTCATGCAATGGATTTAAAAATTTAAAGTCTACAAAAAGGAATGTAAGCACGGTTTAGTTGCCAGATCGTCCAAGTCTAATCCAGTAAGTTCAAATTTTATTTTTTTTATGGGAATGAATGACGTGACGAGCTGGTCGTTCACCTGACGTTAAGCAATACGGCCGCCCATAACAGTTGCAGTGTCACTCGGAACTTTAAAATAATAAAGTTTCGCGTGACACTGCACCGCGCACGTCATCCAGAGACATCACACAGTCTAGTAATCAGATTACTACACTGTGTAATCAGGTCATAAAGTCTCATTTGCCCAGTAATTTCACTAGCTACAATGCCCTTCAAACCGGAACACAGTAGTGCTTACACACTACTGCTTGGCGGCAGAATAACTGGCAAAGCGGTGGTACCTACCTAGACGAACTTTGCAGAAAAGCCCTACCACCTAGTAAAAGCCCTACCACCTATCAAATGCACGGGACGAAATCTACCGTTGCCTGTTGCTAAAAAGTTTAAAAAACTTTATTAGATTCATATCGGCTAGTAAATGAAGAATTAGTAACTCACTTAATTAGATAGCGCTAACTGACACCCACTGGTATCGAAATGATTAACGATACGACCAAATAAGCTTTTAATTATAGGGGCAATTTTCAAAATTAATATTTACCGAATTTGGTAGCTTTTAATTATAGCAAAATAGAGTACAGTAAAGTTAATTACTGGTCCTCCTCGATATGGTGTAATCAACTATTGGTGAATCAGTCTATTGAGACAGTTTTTTGAACCCTATCATCAAAGATATTCCGCTGGAGGTTCAGCAACGGGTAGCTAGTAGCTACTCTGGCTAGATAATTTATAGCTTGCCCATAGGATAATTATACAAAACTCTCACACGTTAAAATAATATTTCCTATTGCTTTTAGAATCCGAGGTATTTAAAAATACATTTAATTTTGATTGAAAATATCGGTCGTTGGCTTTGTTGTCATCTTACTTGATGTAGAATAACATCATCAATCTATGATTATTTTTTATTATTTCCTACAAAGAATCATTTGCTCGCAACTGTGAAAGCTTCTCTTATTACAAAGAATATTCATATTGATCCATATAATTATGTTTGAACGTAAAATAAAAAGAACTTTAGAGCAAGGCCCTAAAGAACAGCTGAAAGACATCACACACAAATCGTGGGTTAAACAGGGAACCATAGATTAAATACGGAATATTTATTTTATTACCTTAATAAATATATAAATAATAAATAAATTATTAACGCTAGTATAAACACAAACACAAAACACAAGATTTATACATGTAGAGAAGCATAAATAATACATAATAATGTATATTTTAATCACTCTACTCAAGTTACTGCGTATATTGACGATAACTATTACGTGGTAAACTCTGCAATCATCACGGTTAATTATGAAGCTGCTATCCACGATAATAGCAGCCAATCATGCTACGCATTCAATGGTTGACCATCACGAATGTCAACTGCTAGAGTATCTTGTTACTGTAACATTACTTACTGATGTTTACTTTTATAGGGAAAACATTTAATGTAGGTACTTAGGTTTGAAGACTTCTGTGTCTAGTTTCTTTAAAGCAATGGATTTAGCTTTGAGTAGAGGTAACAGAATTATTTAGATGATCTGCCAGGTTAACTTGCGCACCGCGACAAAATTTTCTCGACACCATCTCGTGAGAGACTGTGACTAGGCTATTTATTTATTAGACTGTTTCAAGGAACTTATACGTATACTATCTCTTTATTTTATCTTGATTACTTAAATTATTATTATTATTATTTTAAAAAATTAAAATGTTTTTATCATGCATGCTTGACTTGGCTTGACTGTAATGAATTTAATAATAAGTGTTATTGGCATATTGCCGTTCTTATTATAATAAATAAGTAAATAAATAAATAAATAAAATAAAAAGGCTATTGTAGCGCCTAAGTGTGTCTCACTCTAGCAGCGACGATAAGTTTTCTCGCGGTGCGCATGTTAGACCATCTGGTCATATTTATATCTGGGGTTTGAACGGTGTCGATTCTGTATCGCACCTTCTAAAGCCATTAGTAAAGTTAAACCACATATTAGAATAGTAATGCTATAACCTAACTAAACATAAAGTACGACGGTATAGACAAAGACAAACACCTATACGAAGCCGATTCCATCAAGTGTAACAAACACTTTCGTATCGAAACCAGCGTAAACCTGTTATTACGTCACAGGAAGGCCGGTGATTACCACAGCACAGTATACATAGATGTTAGTACCATGGTTATTGGTTAGCAGCGGAAGCGGTTGGTTGCGCCACGCGATTGCTGTATCATTTGTTGCGTATAGGACGCTGTGAACGCAGGAGGCTTGTAAACGCACGTATTGATCACGGAAATTAGTAGGTAGGTACTCCTCATATTATTGTTCAGTCTTTTAAACAAGGAAATTATACTTGTTTGTTTATTACCCTTTCATATATTCGAAGTGCTCTCGTCTTGTTTGGAAACTACGGATGAGACTCTAATTCTATCGTATTTTCTTTTACAGTTATTTTCCTCTCTAAGTAATTCATCAACTATTGCTTCTCATTTCTGTGTAATAGCTCTCCAGATAACTATAAACTATATGCGATTTTGAGTAATTTCTTTTTTTAACTTCATTTCCTTGATTTATACCTACATGGAAGTTAAATCAATTAAGGTTTTGGGTTGTATAAGCCTACAAGGTATTCAGAAAACGTTTTATTAATATGTCTCCATTCAATGTTCACAAGTCAATAGGAAACAAATCTTTATTAACCCTTAGCCCTGGCGAAATTGCGAGAACAGGTTATTTCAAGCAATTTAGCACTTTGGAAGAAAACCACTGTTATATTTCGCTGATAACATATGGTCTGCTGTAAGTATACATTTTGCATATGTGAATTACGAAACCACAACCAGTTTCACATTTAAATAATGTATCACTATATAATAACAACATATAAAAAGCTGCCTTTCACCACTCAAACGTTTTATGAATAAATCTGGCTCGTTTGACAGTGAAAGAACATAATAGTCAATTTGCTAAAGTTATTAGTACTTTATGCTCAAGTTAATGGAAGTGAAATTTTCATAAGTTTATAGCCATAAGACGGTTTATTATAACTTTATGTGTTTCTTATAGGCACTTTTATTTTAGCGACGGAGAGAATAGAATTCAGTTGATCCAGCTACCTACCTATAGGATGACCTAGGCATGGCCAAGAAGTTTGAGCTTATTTATGCTTAATACTTAATTAAATAAGTACAGACGACGTTAAGTTAGCAGGATGACCGAAGAACAGGCTGTGCCTGTGTGAAACACGATATGAGAAAAAAAATCGAGTGAATATCGATGTCAGTCGAAAGAACGCAAAAGACTGTCCGTTCCGACATAGGAAAAGGGAAGGAAGATGATATTGATCGGAGAGAAACCCCAAACAAGCTCAATAGACATTAAAATGAATGAAACAATGTATTTCTGCACCAAAACCAAGACATATGCTAAGCATAAGCATAGAATAGATATATATTATGTATATATACACAGGGTGTAATTGAATTCATTAGCATCCTTTGAAACTAGATACCTACTCCTGATCCCACTGATCCTGATCTCCTGGTCACGTGTGGACCAAAATTTTTTAATTCTAACACATTGGTTTGGTAATAATAATAACTCCAAAAAATGGAATAACTTACTTTATCAAATGCTACAACACAAAATTTAATTAAAATAATGAATTATTGTAAACGTATAAAAACGTTTAAATGTATCAAAATCATCCGTGCCAACTGCGTTAGGCGCCGCGGCAATCTTCATAATTTTCAATAAAAATTATTTCATTTACACTTTTTACTCTTTAATAATCATCTGCAAATGATGTACTATCATGGGCTCAATTTATGCTAATGAATTAAATTACATACTGTATATTTAGTATCTGTATGCATTGTACAGTGATCTTTTTCAAACAGATGTGTTAACGCTGACATATGCAGCCAAGTCGTAAACACTGAATGGCTACCACATGAAAGGATTAACAGTATACTGCAACAACAGCTAGCGTAAACCAAAGTTTGTTAGCTCTTGTCTAATATGGCTGTCGAAATATTGATGGCCTATTAAAATTATTGCATTTCATACACAAAAGAGGAGCTAATGGGATTTTGTCAGATATCTGTTTGGATTAGTGGTTTGTGTATTTGTGCTGATCTGCTGATAGATTGGACTTTGAACCGAAACCCGAACTAAATGTAAAATATAGGCTGCGTTAAAAATGAAGATGTTTATTCTCAGTTCATAACTCCACAATTCAACTGGTTTAAAACTTTAAACCGCAAACTCACCTAACGTGTACGGAATACGTGAGGCACATTTCCGTTGCAACTCGTAAAGTGCTTCTAAATCGGTAGCTATAGACGGTCGTTCAGCAAAAAAAAAGCAAAATTAAAACTGGCAAGGGCAGATTCAACGAAGAAACGAGATAGCGTTACGCAAAATAGTGCAGCTAAAACGAGATAGATATAAAATAAGAAATCAGAAATAGGGAGGGTCGTGAAAAAGCTCCTTGGGGGAGAAACCATCGCAACCCGGCTTCACAGCTTCTAAAATAGCTCGATCAGTGTTCACACAGGTTCGGTGTTACCGAACCTGTGTGAACACTGTGAGAATTAGTGATCAACGACGAAAAGATTAATAAAAATTACTGTTATGGATACTTGTGAGTTAAGCTTTCCAATATATTTTTATGAATATAAGATAGCGGTTGCGTTTATTATCTGAAATATCTTGTAATAAAATTAAAGTATATTAATTCATTGCGCGTTCCTCATTTCGATACGGTTAGTTGAGTTCGGGACGCTTTCCAAAGAATTTCAGCACCCGTCTGGTTACATTGTTTTAATCGGAAGAGAGCACAGGTCGTTGCCATAATGTTGCCATATCAAAAAAGAAATAAAAACCAAGATCTTTTGTAAGATCCTCAGTGGAAAGCCCGTAGTACATTTTTGGTGAGCACAGCATTCGCGGACATGTTTTAAATCTGCAGTGAATCTAATTTACATCCTTGTATCTTTATACCGGTTTCTGTTACGGAGAAATGTAAGTGAAGAAATAAGGCAGCAAGGACCACTGTACTGTTATTCTGTACGGGTTATTTCGTTAACAGTATAAAAAGATATTTATTCAGTTTTAAATTCTGTAATAATATTATATCTGTCTTTGAGAAAGTCTTAGTTCTAGCAGCAACAACGTAAAAGGTCGATGACGATGATGTAAAGTTTTTGATGCAGTGCTGTGAAGGTATTTACTGTCAGATTACGAAAATGAACGACTGAAAACGTGTTCTGTTTGTGAAAGATCATAGTGTCAAGTCAAATAAATCGTAAATAATAATATGATTGCTGCAGATGAATTGAAAATGAAAACATGATGCTCCGACATGAAATGGACACGAACGATAAACCAATAGGATGCAGTTGTAGGAATATAAACAGCGGCTATTCACTGGCCTGCTTGGAAAGTTAATCTAATATGAGATGTAAATGAACAAAAAAGAGTTTTTTTACAAATGACTAGATCTCACGACAGCGAAGACGATGTAGTCGAAGGGCTAAAGAAGGGGTAGCACCTCAGCAATTTACTGTGATTTGAAGGTACAACACATGTCAATTAAATGGAATATCACTAAGGTTTTCTGGATAGTTAATTTTGAAGAGATAAATTGAAATAATCAACGATAGTGGCTTACCTACTGCTTATGTGAGATGACGGATACTCATTTAAAGTAGACAGAATATGAATCTGGCTATGATAAACGACTTAGCATCATGATATTATTAAGTAATAGTATAGTAGTAAAGCTTACCGAATAAATTCATACATAATAAACTCAGTTAGGAGTTTACGATTTGCAAATACACTTTGGTACTCTAGAGCGAAAAGAAAAGGCCCGGTGGTCCCGCACCCTCCCTCATTAATGGATTGCAACCCCTAATAGGGTTTGCACACCCTACAAAGGGGAACACATTAGAAAGGGTTTGGCTGATCGATAGGCATTTGTGGTACCTGAGTGTCGCGACACGAGTGTAAGCACTAACATACACGCAAGGGTGAAAGTGGTAAAGTTTTATAACAAAATAAAGTATCTGAAAGTAAGTGAAATGGTGTCAATATGTTTACAGCACCCTTGACGTCAATTCACTGATACTGATAACGTATGATAAATATATATGTTATGGTAAAAATTATGTATCATGCATGACATGAAACATTTACGAATGAGGGTGGGTTCATTCAAGAAGATGATAAATAGAACATCAAAATATACCTAAATGAAACTAAATCTAGGTGCACAGTTTATCATTCATTTAGTGCGGGACACATTTGTTAGTGATAACAATCCAACCACGTTAGTTGATAGCTACAAGTCTACAACGTTACACACGAGTGCCGTTCCTCAAATCTCGCGTGAGACTGTGCCACATTAGTTGAAAACACGTGATTTTACGCGCACTATAAATAACCTGCGCGGGCGCAACGGGACGCACGATGTGCGAAAATAGATCGTCTCAGTGGGCTGGGATGTGGTCGATATTCAATGCCGATTATTAATCGATTAATTAAAGTTTTTTTTTAATTTCGTTTAAACTTAATAAACTTTCTTAAGCATTTAATATTTATTCATATATAAGTTTTAGCCACAACCTTTGATTTTTTAATATACAAACAATCATAAAAATGTAGGACAAGACAATGCTCCGTGCCATGCCACGCTCCCACACACATTGAAATCCAAGCTAAGTGTGAGATTCAAGCCTTCAAGATACTCATGAACAATGAAGTAATGAACCCTTAAGAAAAGGCAAAAAATAGGTCAAAGAAATCTTAAGTCGCAGAAAAGGGGCAGGGTCGTGGCCTCATAAAGAACCAAGGAGATGATGTTTCCCTTAAAAGGGTGACCCCAAATTGCTCAGAATAAAGCTGTTTATTTGCAAATGACAATAAAAGCTAGCTACAACTTCCTTAATAAAAAGGTTTATTGTATTTTTACGGGAATTTTGTTAATCGTTTTCGCAAAGTGAAATGAAGCACAAGCGGAAAAAAAAATGGCATTTATCATGGGAACTAATAGAAAATTCAAAGATTAATTGCAAAAGAATAACATCTAAATTGAAAATAATCGATTAACAATCGGATCTGAAATCGATAACTATTTATCGACATCGCTTTATCGAACACTACGCATGTCTAAATCTAAATTTATTTTCATACTGTTTCAGTTTTCAGTTAATGCTAAGCCGTGGCTGAGAGCAAACGTTTGTTTGTCGGTCTCTTATTAAACGTATGTTAGCGGCGAGTGAGATTTGATACTTGACGAATGCGAATGGGTTTTGGCAACAGTATTTGGGCCAGTATAAATGTTTGGATAACCGTTTGGAGTGCCGTGGTTTACTGCTGATGCTGTATAATATATCGGATGAACGTTTTAATGAGTTGATTTGTGTCTCAATGTTTGGAATTTATTGGTTTTAGTTGTTTAGGTAATGGGTAATAGAGGTTATAAATAGGCATATGCTGTCAACTTGTTATGTTTGTCCAAGTTGAACAAAGAAGTATAATAAACAGACCTACGATAGGTTTTCCCTTGAAGATAATCTACAACTACGACACACTATTAGCGTCCTTTGTAGCATTAATTTTACAGCTGCTGTGGAATACTACGAGTCAAACAGATCAGTGTCATCAAATCTTACAAAATAATTAACAGGAGTTTTGGCGGAAAAGTTCACGTCGTTGCATTGTATTATTTCTCAAAACTTGTGCTTTTTCCAGTGTTAATGTTTAAAATTGGTGGCGTTTTACGCATTAACTGCTGAATTACGAGCATCACTCATGGGCATGTGATATAATGTGGTGAAACGTGATTTTCCGTGTTGCTTCCAAAATTCCATAAAGCTTCTAGTAAAGTTGCCACCACTTTACTGGAGCATGACTTAGACTGGAATATGACTACCTGACTTGGACTGGACTAAGACTATGACTTGACTTTACGTGAAATATTCTTCTAACATGATGAAAAATTGCAATACTTGACACTGGCTAAATAAATACACTGTGTGGAGCTAAAATATATGAAAAAAAAAAAATTAACAGAAACCGAGCGAGTCAAGTTTCTGCATCAACACGCGAAAGCCCTCATCTGTCCGGATGTATGTTGTACTCGCGTAGATATCGTATTTTTTGAGCAATTTTGACGTTCTTCAATTTCATATTTGTTTTCCGTCGGAGATTTATTGAAAATGTATTTCCCCCAAAAAGGGGAAAGTTGGCTGCGACGCCATTTACCGTCCGATTTTTATATAAGCGAGAAACATTCGGTACTCAATTCTAGACAAATACTTCAAAGATTAGTAAAATTGTTATAAGGTTGTCAAAATAAAGGGTGAGGTCTGGGTTCGGGTAAATAAGTTTGAAAAAACTTTATGGTCGTGAGGCTTAGAACTACTAGTACAGACATATTTCCCATATAAAATGAAGTTAAATAAAGAATAATCAATAAAGAAAGCTTATCAAGATCTTGTAAAGCAACACCCAAGTACAGAGATGTGGTGCATCAGGTTAATCAAGCTGGTGGATGGGTTGGCAAGAACTGCACTCCTTTTTAGGTGATCGGTATGTTTTAATGCGATATAATTGTTGAATGTAGTACAAGCTACTAGTAAATATGATGTCAAGAGATGAAACTTATGGAAAGTAGTAGGGCTACAATACTTTATTAGAGAACTAGAAGCCGCCCGCGTTTTTTTATACAATCTATATCACTGTTTCTATCTATATGACCCCTGTAGTGATTCAACTTTTAAAAACCTTTTCAATGAGGAAGCCAACACCCCTACAAAAGGGACCCCTAAAGGGTGTGCAGCAATTTGGGCTGTCAGTCAGTCCGTCAGCCAGGACAAGGGGGGGGGATCCAAAATTATAAAAATACACGGAATATTACAACTCTCTAACTATCACGGTTGATGAGATACATCCTGGTGGTGGTGATAGGCGGACAGACAGACAGCGGAGCCTTAGTAATAAATAGGGTACGCTTTAGTCTTTGGGTACGAAACCCTAAAAACTTAAGTTTAAGGGAAACTACGACAATTAAAACCCAATAAACACCGAGAAGCTTAGTAAACTCTGCCCTCAATAATAAAATATACCTACTAATAAATTAAACGCATAGCAGTAATGGCTGTCAACAGGAAAATGACAGTAAAACCATAAACAAAGGGTACATTGGCACGAGGTAACCGTGAACGAGGTTATTCACTATGCGCTTGGTATTATAATACCAGTTCAATAAAAATATGTCTGTATGTACTTTATGTCTTTGTGCACTTCTATGTAATAAAAATCAAGAATGTTGATCGGCAAATACATCATTATCGGTTTTAATAAACTAGATGCTTCCCGCAGGTTATACATACCCGTTTTCCTATAATTTTCCAGGATAAAAAGTATTTATAAATAGGTATTAAACTCTTTATTGAAATGAAATACCTGAAACAAAGTCTTCAAAAAGCGTCAACAGTCTCATCCTCAAAGCAATCTCTTCCAGACAACCCTAAGGAAAAGAATACGCAAAAAGTGTTCTTAGGACGTATAGTGTAGAGTGTAGTATAAGCAATCTGTGTGCAAAATTGCATCCGAATCGGTTCAGTCGGTAAGGTAAGGTGACGGTAAGGCTGCCGGTATTCATTAATCTTGACAACAGATGTTTTAAGTATCATCACAGCACAATGTAACGCAAAATACACCTAACGGTATCTACAGGTCTTTATAGCTATCAGATTTTATGACATAAGAAATAAATCAGAACATCGCTGGCGATATAAATATAATTATAGAAAGAACTGGCTTGTACTGAATATTTATAGAAGAAAGAATATACAAGAATTGAATTGAAAGGTTCTCTGTGTTTCCCACTTCTGAATTGAAGTAAAACACAGAGAACCTTTTCAATTCAATTCTTGTATATTCTTTCTTCTATAAATATTCAGTACACACTCAGTACACAATAAACGAACAGGAGCAATAATATGTCTTGACGCTTCGGCTGCTTAACCAAAATTCCCTGCCTTTTGGACCTTGTCGTCCCTCCAAAACTTCCCTCCTAAACCTCAATATTATTTTACCGGAACTACCAAGGCAGCCATCGTACGGACGCTCCTTCCGCCAGTGTGGCCAACCAAAATGGTATTTTTAAACAGTCTACCAACCTCTTGATATTAAAAAGTGAGAATAAATTATAAAATTCACGACAGGCTTGAATGGATTTGAAAAATGCAATAGCACCGAAGCTCAAAAACATATTTACAACCTTGTCCAATTAGGCGTAGTGAGTGTGGGAGACATAATAGCTTTATCATGTCTGTATCTTGATCTTGGTTTTAATATTAACCGTTATGATCTAAATAAATAAATCGTCCTAGTTTGTAAACTAATATTTATATAAATAAATATAGAGACATATGTACATAAGTAAGAAGAGCTGACTGCTAAATAACTTATCAAATATTTAATAGTTATGTTTATTTTATAACCAGACGTCACTTTATCGCGACGCGCCCGTACCCGTACGTAGAAGTTAGCAATGATGAAACGATATTGTTGCTATTATCGGCTAAATATGATAAAGCAGTTTAAATATTAAATTAACAGAGTTTAAGTAAATATCTTTTGAACCAGATCAAATGTTTGTTTCGCTACTAAAACAAGAATGATGATGAACTGATATCTCAGGTGGGAAAATAGAATCACCCCATCCCTTCCCGTGGGTGTAGTGAGAGCCGACTAAGGAATATCCAGGGAAACGGCAGCAGCATTCTCTTCGGTACATTAAAATCTGTGATCACCGTCTGGCAAGCGTAGTGAATATTATGGCAAGCCCTATGATAAGCGCCCAAAGTGGCCTGTGTTGAGCAGTGGACGTCGTCCAGCTGTTGATGGGTTGCTCATCCTTAAGGCGCTGAATGCTCCCAAATCGACTATTTTAAACATGATTGTCTCACAGGTATTCACAGGATTGAAAAAAATGCATGTTAATACTGGTCATATCTCCTTTCCATCTGCAGAAACCAAAACACGATTACGAAAAGTTTTCTCGATAGAAAAAAATCGTGAAGTGACCACTAAAAAATCATTCAAACGCCCTAAAATATTACATTATAATATGACACCCCTTTGAAATAAATCATAATGATAAGTTGTGTCTCTATACATCTGTCTGTAAGCTTATTTTTATTATAACAGTAATCGTTTCTTTTATAACTAATTATTTGTACCGAAAAATGGAAAAGTCGAAGTGCAACGCAACGTAATCGCCATATTTTTGCTACGCATAAAGGGACCCTATTTTATACAGGATACGGTTCATGTTCGACTGTTGTAATAAACGTGCTCGCATTGGGTCCTGTCAGCGTCTTAACTTATTATCAAAGATTTGCCTGATGAAGATAAAGCTAACAAGGCATACAAGGGGTGTAGCAAAGATCCCAAACGCTAGTAATGGATTAATTAGCGTTCGCATTCATTTTTAGCATGTTAAAACTCAATTAGCATTTCGCAAATTAAATGTAGTTGTGAAATTCTGTGAAATATGAAATTTCACTTCAATTAATTTAGTTCATTTTGAATTTAATTTTTAATATAAAGTTTCGTTTCATGTTTCATTTCATTTTTCATTTCATTTTTCATTTCATTTTTCATTTTAGCAAATAGTATAGCAATAGCAATTAGCATGCTAAGACTCGTGAATTAGCATGTTTATGACGCAAAATCGCATTAACTGCCATCGCTACCAAACGCTACCGCCAAACGCTAACTCCAAAATGTATTATAATAACATTTCAGAAATCGCTTACTTTTCCGCAGCTAATGTCATTACAATACATTTTTGGAGTTAGCGTTAGCGTTTGGAATCTGTGCTAGACCCTAAGGTTAACTGCAGTAGATGGTCATGGTCAAGTGAAATCGAATAATTATGTTACATAACAGACAAAACGTACCGTCTTCACTTTGCTTAGCAAACCAACTTTAAAATATAACAATTGCGACAAAATATATCGCAAGCTAAACGACAGCATATTATTTCAAATTGCTGCGTACATTTAAACATATTGTGTCGAGTGATATTATCATTACAATGGTGACTGTGTGCGTTGAGCGTGAAACGTAACTTTCTACGTTATTGCGGTAACGTTTTGACGTTTTTGCGAATCTCAAAATTGCAGTAAATGTTAGGCTTATTACTCTAAACAATGTAGACTTTAAAAGATGACATAGATTTCTTAAAACTTTTAAATAAAATAAACATGAATACTATTTGGGAATTACTATTTGCATATACAAGGATATTTTTGTTATATTTTGTTAAACCAAATTTCGAAAATCAGCATACATTTTATTTTGGTTGTTTAGAAATCTTCAAAATGATCAATCATTTATTTAAAAACACTTAAAATAAAATACCAGCATATTATCATTACATAACCATTAGCTGTTAATGATAATCGTAAACATAAAACCGAGTGGAGCAATCCAGTAAATAACAGAGAAAGTAAGATTGTTTAAACATCCGATAACCTAAAAGTTCATAATTATAAATTATGTAAGTAAAAACAATGAGTAACAAGCTATGCTGTTGTAATAACAATACAACATGTCTTAATGAATCCAAACGTACCTTGAATTTCACGTAATAAGAAATATTAAAGTATGTCTAAATAAAGAAATGCAAAGATGAAGGACGAGAAGTGTCCTAAAAATCATTAACCAAAGAAATAAAAGAGTGTGACTGTTATGGGCAGCCGTGACGCTTAACATCAGGAGAACGACTAGCTCGTAAAGTCATTCATTATCGTAAAAAAGAGTATACAGCCGGGTCATGAAATATGATTAAGAAAGCGTAAATTTTAAAGATCCTAAATATCAATGGATGCACAAGAAACATGCTGTAATTTAATATAGATACGGTAGTACTTGAACTTGTGCGAGACGATAATTTGATGGCATGTTATAAAATAATAGCAAACACAGTAATTATCAGGCGTACCTGTTATGACGTTATATGGTGTGATGATGTTACAAAAACCGAAGTTCGTTTACCTGCAACAAAAAACATACAATGGTCAAAAAATCGTTTTAGTAATACAAGTTCCAGATACAATCTGTTGTGGTTTTTGCTACTTTTGATTAGCATTTTGTAGATTAGTTTGGAGTTTAATATACAGGTAATAAATAATAATGGGTGCTATATATGTTATTAATTTGTTACAGTTGCCAAGGAAAACGGCATAAGATATATTTTGATAGTAATTTCTAAGTACTCACAGAACATGTTGTATGTATTAAACATATCTACTAATATTATGTACTTTACATGGAAATAATTATTGTTACAAACGCTGTCTTATTAGAAAATAACTTTTGGATAGAAATCTTCGCAATGACACAAAGATTTATGATAATTGGATTATTTCAAAATGGCATAGCGGTTCAGTTTCCGATAATGTGAATATTGAATAGTGTAGTATCGCCAACTGTTCTGTTCAGGTGAATACTCCATCATCTTTTTTGGTCACTTTTCTATTCCCCGCAAAATTCGAGATCATTGGCAAAAAATTCGACCTGACCAGATATTGGCAGCATTGGTAAAATATTATACAGTGTTTTTAAGATACCTAGATATAATAATAAAAGAGTTTATCAAATACAATTATCAAATAAACGGACGAGGAAAGAGTACAAAGTAGCGTTAAAAAAAATGTACAACACAATTAGTTCCAGGAAAATGACTTGCATTGCTTGACAGTCCTTCTATAGGACAATAACCTTAATCAATGCTATACATTTGTAGTAGCCAAGTTCATGACAGCTAGAATTGAGTTATGATTCAAAGTGCTTTTAAATCTTAATACAAAATAAGCATGTATACGACACTATGGTTAATAAAGACATCAACCGTGTAAAATAAGTATTTATAAAATCAAGACTAGTTACTTCATAGTGCTAACCTGCCTGTGAATGATCGCAAAATACAAATCATCACAAAATACTATTGACACTTTTCGAAATGAACGCGAACCTTTCAAGACCAAAGATAAAATACAAACAAGCGGAGCAGAAACCAATCTCAGCTGAAGTCCAAGAGGAGAGATAGACATCATAGTAAAAGAACACTAGGTAAGTATCAGGTATCATTAAGGTTTCTGGTAGCTAAAATAGTCAACCAAATAGGAGATAAATACCACACAATGAAAGAAAACGCAAACCAGATGGTAGGCAAGCGACCAGCGACTACGCGGCGACAACGCCGCAGTCTTTTCGATAAACTTAGATTAGAATGTGATTCTACTAGCAAAGGAAAAGGTACTAAAGTGTACTAAAACTAAAGGATGAATAAAGACTGCATAAAATTCTCATAATACTGACCCTTGTGCTGGACAAGACAATAACCTTACCAATGCCACAGACCGATAAAGGTGGAATGCACTAGAGGTCTGCATCGTAAATAACATGAGAAACGTAATCGTTATGAAATGACTCGGTGGTTAATAAAGTTAAAGAATAAAGAATACCTTTTTGATTACAATTTACAAATTAACGACCATGCTTCGTTTTTTATATCTGAACGAACTTGAAGTCTTTGGCCACGCAAGTAGGTAAGGATTGAGTAAGCTGTAGAAACGATATCTTGTAGAGCACATGTGATTTGAGTTCAGGAATAGTGACAATATTTTGTAAGCACAATGTGAGAAACTGCAGCAAGATGAAGGCGTGACAGGCGTTTCATTTGCCGACCAAGCCAATATCTATCTTTAAATGGAAATCAGAAGATAAAATTCTTAATGAACCGATATTAATTACAGAACTTGTTAGTTCACTGACATTTGATTTGTTATAGCCGAAACTAGGCAACACAGGTATCTCATTTCCCATAAAGTCTAGACGGTAGTCACAGGCACCATCGAATGTCAATGACCCGGAGGACCTAGTCTACAATTTCAAGCTATATCATGTTACCTGACCTCCTTTCTTAGCTGTAGTGATTGAGCCGTCCGTGATCATGGAATCCTTAGAAAAGTATAAGATAGGTAGACAAATCTAGAGTACTCATCTTAGTTTATTTCTCTTTCATTATACTTCACGGTGACTTTTATTTGTGCGGTTCAAACGAAATCAAAGCAATATCGTTTCTGAAAAGTAATAGAGATTGGATAAGAAAATACAATCCCTTATTGCCCTTACGGCTCAAAATAATTAAACCCGTTCGAATCTAGGGCAGATCAAATAGTACAAAATAAATACAGGAGTAGGTACGCAGCATTTGTACTGGTAAAACGATAAAACATAAACATGAAAGTTATTTCAGGGTTAAAGTAACACATTCAACAAGACGCGTTGTTTTACACCGCCAAAGATGCGATAAAATAAACTTTCTAACTTGCTAGACATAATAATAGTTATTTACGATTAAACAAGTGTTAGGAGAGTAATTTGTTTCTTGTAAGTTTTTAAACAATAACTAATCAACCCGGAGCTGAGCTGTTGAAAAAATGTCTTTGTCTTGAATTCTTGATTGAATGATTTTTCTGATAATTAATTTTATTCGTTTAGTTTTTATCCCTTGGTAACAGAATATCGTTTGTCACGCTTATTATATGACGCGGTAGATTACTGGTTGACTGCACTAGATTACCGTGGTGGACTTGTGATCACGAATATGCATGATACATTTTTTCTTGTTTTATCATACTAAAAAAACTGTTGAGATCATCGCTCTACCTGGCCAATAATTAAGAAACTGCTTTCTAAAGAATCTTAACTAGTTAGTAATAGATTTTTGCAAGATCTATGAATGTGGCTGCAAAACAGCTGCAAGTCAGCTCTGCTGGATCTTGTTTAGTCCCAGATTTCGCATGTGTCATCTACAGCAACAATGGACACAATGTTGACACAAATCCATCGTATAGTGTAACAAAAACAACAACAACAGTTACGATCGTGGTATACGTGCGTGGGCGCAACGTAATGTAAACTATCGGGTCACTTGTGCGCGCTCGCATCTTTTTTCGCGTAAGGGTACAGTCAAAGTGATAAGTGCAAATTAGGGATAATACGCTTACGGTTATGTTAACATTTTATTGAAGCACGGAACTGCATGGACAAGCAATATTTAACACATCGCCAATATATTGTCGCACCCACTCCGACCACACAGCCCCAACACTGGGGCACTGGAGGCTAGCAGATCTTGGTACAGCACGTGTGGATGGATAATGATGAATGATCCTCTTTTTAATATTATAAAAAACAAAAAATATTACATAATTTTAACACCGTTGAAGTATTAAAATAGTCAATTCCAGCAATACCTATCTACAGGTGCCTATCGCAAACCATAAAAAAATTAGGTTCGTTTACTTCGTATTTTGTACGAGAGCTCTACATTTTATACGGAGAAGTTTTAGTTTAGGCGGTTTTCCGGAATGGATGGAATGGACGGTTGAGGCAGAAACTCAAAACGTGCCAGTTACCTAATACCCAAACCCATTGCTACAACACAACATTGTCGGTCCATTGCGATATTTATATTTGTCCCAATATAAATAGTACAACATCCAAAGGAATATAGGTATAATTACAACTTGTATACAAATTTATAAATAAAATACGAAGGCTTTTCCCCGACCGACCTGTTATTTATGGCCAGAAATATTACCTAATAGTTGGAAAACTCGCGTAAAATTGTATGGAGTTAATATTTTAATAATAGCCCTACAATCTATTACAATTTTAATGTTACTCTAAGACATTTCTGCCTTCGACAGTCCGTTATAGATCATAATACTCCACAGGGGAGCAGAGCACTGACCGTCCAATTATGGTCATGATAATTATGACGCCACGACTAACGACTCTAAAACATTTCTACAACTTTCTGATAGTTGAATGAGTGATAATGATAATGACTCGTGTTCGTAGACTAGACGTTGTTCGCGGCTATGCCCAGTTATAGTGTCTTTTATACCTGCTTACAATTAAAGACATGGTCGTTAAGCCAAGTCAGAAGCCTTAGGGTGGCCTAATAATTCTGACACCAGGGCTGAGCATTTACCTTTACGAGAATAAGAAGATGAATGAAGAACAAGGGGGAATAAATAATGATGGGTTAAATAGGGCAACATCAAAAAGAAAAAAAACGTATGGGTAAGCAAGCTATCCTCTGAGGTGTTTCCGCTGAGCTACAAGGAACACTTCGAACGAAGGGTGAAATAGGCTTAAAGGGTAGGCAAACGCATCGGTAGCGCCCTTGGAGTTGCTGGTATATGCAACGGGAACTGGTCTCCTTACCATCAAGCCAAGCGTCAGCTTGTTTGTCTGTCTATATTATAAAAAATTACAATTTGTATTAGCGGAGAGAAGCTTTGGAAAAAAATCTATATGCTCCAATGCCTACCACTAGATATATTTTCTTGTAAATGGGTGAATCTCCCAAAAATAGACAAAATCGACATGAAAAAAATTATTGAAAAATCTGTTGCATAATTGCTAAAATTATTGTGGAACAGCATATTTACTACAAGCGGCTACTGTTAAAACCCTTGGCCAGACAATTTAACCATTTTCTGGTACCCAGCCTCTCACTAGATTTCACAGGTTAATGACGGCAGCATAATGACGATTTCGTAATAAAACACTTGATAAAAATACAAAGAAAACCCATAGGCATAAGAGATATATATTATTGAACTTACCTATTGTTGTATATTTACTGCACAGACTATCACTAGCTAATTATCACGCATTCGGTAAATAAATGTAGCCAGACTATATGATAATTTCTCTGGACCAGACACACCCTCCAGCCCTAAACAAGACTGTACGGACAATTGAGAGAATGGAGTGTAGAATTGAATGGATCATAGAAAAGAGCGTGAAACGGCCGCTTTATAGACAAATACTTGAGACTCAATGAATAACGCGTTCCCGCCTTTTTTTTGAGTTTAATGTTTTGGCGGTGTTATGGTTGCGAAGTCCATTACACATAAAGTTGCGACATTTTCACAAAATCTATAAGTTATAGTAGTGCTCTATTAAAAATATTTAGTCATGTAATGTTTACACTATCAATTAAAACAATAAAACTAACAGTATTACCAATTTTAAGTAATCTTCTTAGAGTAAACAGTTGCAACATGGGGGCATTACATGTCAGGAATATGATTTTCAAGGTCAAATATTGCGAAAATAGTTTATTTCGGTTAATTCTATGCTGCGTGTGAGTTAGGATTATAAAAGTAGAGTATTTATAGATGTATGAAGGTAATAAATTCTGATATATTATAATTCTTATTTGGTCAAAATTTATCAATACGTGAATTTGTCCATTTTTCTGAGATTGACTCAAATATCAAGGATTTCTTTCTCAGATAGATAGACAGACAGACATGCTATATTGTTATTTAATATCCAAATGACATTTATTGGTAATAAATAAGTACCAAAGTAGTCGACATAGCGCAGAGGATTAGTAAGCTGAAGTGGCAGTGGGCTGGCCACATTTCTCGAAGAACTGATAACCGATGGGGTAGACGGGTTCTTGAGTGGAGACCGCGTTTAGGCAAACGTAGTGTAGGGCGCCCTGCGGCCAGGTGGAGTGACGCCTTGCGGAAAGCGGCTGGTAGAGACTGGATGCAGAGAGCTGAAGACCGAGCTCAGTGGCGTGCTCTTGGAGAGGCCTATGTCCAGCAGTGGACGAGAGTAGGCTGATGATGAAATAAGTACCTAATGTAATGAATCTCGAGCTCGAGTGTCATTGTTCCGGGGAATCTCTGAACGAGCTAATAAGGTCCATTTGGTTGGGGAACATGATCTATAACATAAATCGGTTCGTAGAAATACAGTCGCTGTAATTTTTTTACTACAAAATAATAAAGAAGAATTTGAATACCTATACAAGGTACCATACTAGTGACATTCATAGGTAGCATAGGTAATGCAATGAGTTTCGTTCGAGCTCGAGTGTCACCATTCCGTGGAACCCTGAACGAGCTGATAAGGTCCATTTGGGAAACATGATCCATGAAATAAATCGGTTGTAATTTGTTTACGGCACTAACTATAATAAAGAAGAATAGTTAGTTTGTCAAGGTATAAAATATGTCCGGTCACCACTAATGGCGATAAAGAATTGTGGTAGGAAAAAGACAGGTTCCTGCAGGAAAATTGATAGGATGACTAAGTAATTAGGTATGATTGATAAGCTACCAAAGAGTTAGTTATAAAAAGGAAATTTCCTAGCCTTGCACCCCTAGGAAATTTTGCCTTGTTATTAGGGTTACGTTCTTCATTAAAGTTATGCTTTACATTCTATAAAGGTTTGTTCTGCCGCCATCTTCTAATATTTTTTTTAAATTTTTTTTATGTGAATGTATGACGTGACGTGCTTGTCGTTCACCTGATGTTAAGCGACACGGCCGCCCATAACAGTTGCAGTGTTACTCGGAACTTTAAAATAATAAAGTTTTGTGTGACACTGTACTGCGCACGTCATCCTGAGACATCACACAGTCTAGTCTCATGTGCCCAGTAATTTCACTAGCTACAATGCCCTTCAAACCGGAACACAGTAGTGCTTGCACACTACTGCTTGGCGGCAGAATAACTGGCAGAGCGGTGGTACCTACCTAGACGAACTTTGCAGAAAAGTCCTACCACCTAGTGGAATATGCCTAAGCCTATGTTCAGTAGTGGACATCTACGGGCTGTTGATGATGTTGAAATATTCTAACAAACTCATTAGCCTGAGAAGTAATTTGGCAACAACATTCTAAAGACAAACAACCATGCAAAACGCATCTTTGAGATTCATTAATATGTACTAAAATGTCCTAATGCTCTAGGATCCACTGACTTAATCCACTGATTCAACCACTCCACTCCCATTCCGCTCCCACTCCACTCCCACTCTCACTTCCACTCTGGAGTTCACTGTGATCCACCATTGGTCTGGGTGGATCCTGTAATGTAAGTCCTATGAGAAAGCATGTTAGCTTTTAGTATTTCCAAACTAAACAGCTCAAGCACGTCGAGGTTGAGAACTAAGCATTGTTACTCCCTTGTAGGTATTTCAATTCAAAGCACAACTTAATTTAATTCGTTTCCAAAACTTAACAAGATGAGAACACTAAATTCAATAGCAATTAATTCAAGTTAGCACAAGCATGTAATCAGCGAGCAAATCAAACTAATTATTTAATTGTTTAGTTAGTCTGGAGGCCAAATATTTGAAAACGTGAGATTGTGCGATTTGTATGCCCACGCTAATGCAAATTGGGTAACCACAATCCACAAGCACGTTGCGCCAAATGAAGATATTATTACGGCAGCTGTAATCAGAGGTCTTTAAGCATTCATGAGAAAGAAAACGTATTAACGTATTCATGGTTTCGGATTAAGTCTCACTGTAAATTATCTACGGTAATTAACAATGCTGTGGGGTTTTGAAGCTTTTTATCTTTTTAACAACAATTTGGGACAAACGACTACACTACTTCTAGATAAGCAAAATGTTGTATGTGCTTGTTATAGTTGTCGCACTGTGTGTTATGTGTAAAGTGCTTGTTTCCGAATACTTATTATTTATTATCTGTGTTCATATTATGGAAATACATTCTTACTCTTTGGCTCGGTCTAAGTCTACCTGATTATATATTGTACTCTTGTATTGTAATCGTTTTGCTAAAAATGCAGAAACTACAAATAAATAACAATATCTACCAATTTTAAGTAGTTTTCATACAGTGCTAATGCTAATTAATCCGTATACGTTCCATTCATATATAGAAAAGTAAATCGTTGTGATTATTTGTAGGTTGTAAGGTTAACACGGCACGGCTGAACCGACTTGCATATTATTTTGCACATCAAGGACTGCTACGCTACCCAGACTCAGACCAAAACGTTGAATGGGAAATTTAACTTTTCGCACTAAAAAAGTACTATTACTGTAGGTATTATTATTATCTGGGCTATTAGTGAGTGAACCATGGAGCGTATCTAAGACGCGCATTAAAATTGATATCTCATAGGGGAGATAAATGAACGTAACCGCTGATACTGCTGAGTGCTGATCTATCCCAAAACCTCCACGGCTGAGAGAGCGTTACGTCTTCTTTTTTATTATTATTATTATTATATATTATTATTTATTTAAAGTACCTGTGCCTTCTGTGGTATAACTTCAGTTTTACAAAAACACACACCACCAGATACGCAACACGAAAGTTAGCAGCAGGACTTTGTTAGCATTTAAAATAGATTAACAAGTAAATCACGAGTTTGGAATACAAAACGGAAATGATTCAAGACGTAGGAATCCTGGACCGTCTGTTCGTCTTCATAACTTAAACTGTTACGTTTGAGGAAAAACAAAACCATGAATGTTTAGCGAAATCTTCTGCGTTCTCCAAGCCGCCTGCCAAGGTGATTATGGCAAATCCTCTCCTATATATGATAAGCATTGGCGTTTTATGTTCCAGCTGTAGATGTGTGCGAATATTTAGCGGTATTTAGAATAGAATATTTCATTTTGTATTTCATTCTGAAACTGGTACCTAATTAAGTAATCACCTAAGTATCTATACATTGTCTTCAATATCACAACAACACATCACAGAACCACTAAAAAAATATATAAAAACGTTCTTTAAACAATTATGTCTCGTCAGTTCTTTGACATGTTCGATCCGTCATTGTACTCAAAGGCTCCAGATTTATTAGGTCACATTGCATCACAGTTTATCGAACCGCTTCGCCCTTACATTTACCCCAGACCCGTCTGATGCGACCGCAGAGGTCGCCGCGATAGGGCATCGATCCCTGCCGTACATGGTAGAAAGGGCCGTGAATCAGATAAGAACGCACAGGTTCGGAACTGATTCATATGAACAGCTAATTGAACTGGACATCTTTCATGCATCATTGACTTCTTGGAGCTGTAATTAGCATCGATTGGCGAATACAATGTCGCAGAGAGCACTAAATGCCAAGGAAAATGGATAAGTCAATTAAGTTTTAATGAGACTCCTTTTTAAAAGTGAGTCAATTGAACGGGCCATAATTGGAGAGTCTGAAATATTGAAGATGATCAATCTGATATGGATAAAGGTGGAACAACGATCTACATGTGGCTGATATTAACCGGATGATGAAACCAAAGAACGAGCTCCGGAACATTGAAAAGACCAAAGCCATCATTGTGATAGTGGCTAGTAATACATTGTTAGGTTAGACTCTTCGAGCATTTACAAAGGTTGATGGTGAGTGGATGATTTACTATGGACATTGGATGTGTTGCAAGACCCTGTAGTTTACATCTTCGCATGAACTGTAAAAACACGCCCACCTCTAGAGGATTACAGACGCCAAGTTACTGTTGCCTCATAAAATGTGGCTAAGCCTAAGCCGTACAATTTTATTGTGGTAATAAAGTTGTAATGATAAAAATCGGACAATGTCTCGCCAAGATAAAAGATACTTCCGCAGCCGAAAGCATCTAAAAACATTTCCTTCAAACGGTCCCGTTCATGGTTTAAGGCCAAGACCATCTTCAGCAACAAAGCAACAAGTAACAAAGCTCTAACAAATATGGAATAAGGAAGTTAAGCATCAATAAATGTGACTCAGATAATTTACAAGAATTAAAGCGAAGATTACGAATGAGCTTTGGAAATATTAATGACATCCAATTGTGCATGATTTCACTTCACTTTGAAGGTAAAATGATCAACGGTTGAAGGTTCTCTTTGTCAAGTGTTAATAAAGGCAACGTACTTTCTCTTTTCACATCTTGTTAGAGACACGGTAACATTGCTAACTCTACATACGCTAATGTCCCTTGCCGCGACCTTTTGGGTTTAGAGAAACTGTCGTCTCCATCTCAAAAGTTTTACTTTTTATGTAATGTAACGTTAAGTCGTTTTTGTGGCTACCAGGAACAGAGAAGCAACTGACCTTGAGCCGTGGGGGTCAACTTAGTGTTGTTTTTACTTTCGTAGGGTCAAGGTTTTAAAAACATTTTCCGTTTTTATGAGCAATGAAACAACTTGAAACAAGTCATTAATTGGCTTTTAATGACGGGTTGCTTGTTTTTAAAGACAGTAATCGGTAGACGATGCTTGAATTTGTACTAATGCCACCATTGCTCGGATTTCATCACCATCATCATTTTAACCCGTATGAATATAAACTCACTGTTGTACATTATATCGCCTCCTTTCCTTCACGTCACGCTATCTGTTCGGATTCGTATTACGCTTGCGATTTTTAAGCCGCGTATCATAAACAGTGTATTTGATTTTGATTTGAGTGTTTGCCCGATAACAAACAGCCCTAACTTGTACAAAAGTTACTAGAATTTATGAGTAAATTTCATAAGAAAGCCAAGTTAAATAACACTACTTATTTGCATCCGAGATTTACCGATGATGCAAGTAGGTCAACTCAACTCCTAAGAGTTGTTAGAAGCTTCTTGATATGGGATCGTTACGTATATTTAGGACTCGACCAACTTATCCCCAACTTGTCATCCAGTTAATTAAAAGCAAATATACCCAGCTATCAACCCTGGAACACGTGCCGCTAGTGTAGTATCATCAATCTTACTCCCGTGAACTGTCTGAAACGATTCGCTATGGGCGAAGCTTTTTGTATTATGTGGGGCGCACGTCGACTCACGCAAGTTTGTCGCCATATCGGTAACAAGGGTTCTCTGAAGCTTTGTGAGTTAAATTCCAGAATGAATTTTAAATCTATGACAATCCAGTTTTTTTTAAATTGTTGGTGTGATCATTCTATCTAGGTATTGAGAAGATTTTGGCTGGCACCATAAATATTATAGTCTGACGAAACGTATGCATTTGATGAAAATAAGTTAATATAGCACATTAATAATTACTGCTATCATTTCTGTCTATTACTATATCATCATCATTATCATCAGCCGGAATTTATTCACTGCTGATGGGGAGCCCTAGATCACCACTTTTGCATCCAACGGCTCACCGCAGTATTGACCAAGCCCGGTCCACGTGGGGGCCGGCCTACACTTTCTATTTTATAGAATAGGTTGTACTAGTTACGGAAAAGGCCCATGAAATTAGATCGTTCGACATCAAAATTAATCGAGCTCAAATTATCGAGAATCTGCACTGTGCAGAACTCAACAATCAATAATGCGTATCCTGAACTCGTGAACTATCTCAAACGATGCGCGACGGTTATTGGCCCACGGTATGGGATCTAGGTCAGATATGACGTCATACAATCTGGCAGCCATACACAATGTACTTGAGTTCGGGAAGAGATCACCAAGTGCCACGACATCGAACCCATGTTCAGTGGAGTCTCCAGACAAAGACGTCTTCGTTGCTTCGTGACTTCTCCTCATCACCGGTAGCTCCTTCTCATCACACTACAGCCAGAAAAAGGTCAGTCTTGTTTTAAAAAAATTATCAATATGTCACTGTGCTGCGAAAGTCTACATTCGAACTTTTTAGCTGAGACACGCAAACAAGAACCAAAACAGTCGCTGCCGCCGGCAGAATTCGAGCCACTTCAAGAAACCATTAAGTTCAGCGATATCAAAAATTTAACTTTTTAATAAATGTCTTCTGAATTATGATATTAATGATGGTGCGTTTCCTGAACTCTGACCCGGTGGAAATTATGCGCGACGGGCATTGGCCCACCGTAATTCAGCGTAATACATATAGGTCAAGTGTGACGTCACAGCTTCAGGTAGACGTACTCAGATTTGGGTCTGCAGGGAATTTAGAGATCTGTCAGAATTTATTTGATTTCTGCGGACATTTGTATAGTTTCAGCATATATGTTTGACATTGAATGTCGTTCCAGTCCAAGTCTTTATGTTTTTCAACGTGTAATTTGTCCAACTTATTTCCAGAGTGTGTTCATTTACATTTTAAAACATTGGCAGCACGGCAATTTGATAGCAGATATCCGTTCGGCTCAAGCACTGAATCAATTAGTAAGACACCGATTCGTCATAAAGTTCGACATCAATCAATTGTACGGGGCCACACACCGTTACACACCCACATGGACAGATATGTTGAGTTTTTCTGTCTAATTGTACAATACGGTAGCCGCTGGATATAGCGGTAATTCAACGGGGTCGACGTCTAGCACAGAAATAGATGGCTGATACCCTGTCATTAGGGATTTTTATGGTGATTTTACGTTTATGAAAGGCTATGTACTAATGTTATATTTTTTAATGATCTGGGTAGAGGATTCATAAGTAGTGGGAGTACAGAGCAGGCCAGAATGAATAGAAATAAAAAAAAAACAAATTACTATGCTTCGTCAAATCACGATTCACAGGACATAAGCGAACGCATTAATACAACAAAACGCCGCCTAAAACGTTTAAATGATGATTTATTTTAGGTACCCACTAGGTGGACTGACGATCTGGTGAAAACCGCGGGAAGCCGATGGATGCAGGACGCGTGCACCCAGTCAAAGTGGCGCTCTCTGGGGGAGGCCTCTGGTCAGCACTGGACGTCTTCAGGCTGTTGATGATGATGATGATTTAAATGCTATGCAATCCTTGCAAATAGTTACGAATATTCAGTTTAATACAATACGTACATAACTAGGTATACATTCTGTTCTGTATTTTTAAATACCATTTGTACTTATTACAATCGCGAAAGAAAGCCAAGCGCAATAAAATTCAAGTAACGCAAATGTAGAAGAGACAAGTCGCGAAGTCGCACACTATTTCGGTAGCTTTTGGCAGGCGGCCGTGATCTTGCGATAGGCTGGCTCTATAAAAGTCAAGGAATTCCATTGAACTTGTTTTATGAAGTCTTTGTATTGATTTAGTTGCTTCAGTTTCAAGGTTTCTTGCACTAGTAATAATACATTTTCACTAACGTACTAGTTGTGTCAGAGAATGGCCAGCAGCATTCTGGTCGGTATATTAAAATCTGCGTTCACCAAAAACCTGCCAGTGCCTAGAGTGGTGGGTGATTATGACAAACCCCCCCTATGATAAGCGCATTTTATTTTTTATATTTCTATTCTATCATCCTTATCTATCTATGACATAGTTGACCGGATATGCGTTAATTCATTCTAACTGGAACATTATTATAAATCACATGATCATGTTATCCGCACCGTGAGCAAGCACCATTAATAAAAAATCAATAGTTATGGTTTTTATTTAATTTAAATCTCCAGTTGTTTGATTCGTCTCGTTTTTCATATAACTCAGGGGTTTTTAAATCACTGAAATCAGTTGCAAAATACAGTCTCAGAACCGGAACTAAAGATGTTCTCGTAAGCATTTCAATGTCATAGTCAATCTAGCCATTTCGCAGTAAGACCAGTTTGCTATTTTCAGAGTTGATTCAAACCCTATATGGTTAAACAGATAACAATAATGTAATGGTAAATGACTTCCAAGTATAGGTTAAATATTCAAAGCAGATATAGTAAATCCAAGCATTTCATATCTTTAGCCTCTAAATCCCCAATTTGGAGAGAAGACTATGTTTGTGGTCGTTACGGGTTATTTAATACGAAATTCAAGTCTAGAATTGTATGAAAAAAGCCTCGAACGGCTGTTTATGGAAAAATGACGAGCGGCTTCATTTTTATATTCCTAAAGACCTTCCGAACGCGTGCGTGCTCTAGGCTTTTAGACCTGCGTCTTTCGATCAGCATGTTTAAATCAAGAAAGAATAAGGAATTTTTCACGATTCAGTGAATAAAACGGTTTTGGGGTGGGTGAAATGCTTGTTATTGTGCATTTTGGGACAATTTTGAAATGATCGTTAAGGATCGAATGGCATTTTACATACTTTACCAAACATAAATATCAATTTTCGACTCCAATAATTATTTATTCACTGACATTGGAGACAACAAAACCAAATAGCCTGAGAGTTTTATTTGTTTTGTTAGGATGACAATGATTGTAACTGTTTTGGCCTTTTGTGAATCAGGCTAGTAATAGTAATAGCGGAAACCAAACGCCTGTATTATACTACTGTATAGTATGAAATTGTTTGCTTGTATTTCCTGTATTAAAAATAGGATATACCGTTATTTACGTATGTGCGCTTGATTTTATGTATTTAAATCTAGCTGACCCGACAGATGTTCTCCTGTAGAACCGATTTACAAGTCTTATTAAAACATCAATAGTGTACTGCCCGATTTTATTGCGTAATTTTTTAAAAATCTTTTATGGTATCAGCCGGAAGATTCTTATGCTCTTCAACTATTTACGCTAGTGACGTCTACTAAGGTAACGAAGTAATTCTTTGTTCTCCATAATAAAAGTTATTAATATTTAGATCGTTACAAGTCATATAACATACTAGATATTATCAAAGTACTGTGGGTCAGTTTCTAGTTTAGTTTCAAAGATCGTAACTCACGTCATATCATAACGCAATCGGTAATGATTTAGGTATATTTATTTAGCTCAAGCGGTTGCCTAGCGCGATAGAGCGGAATAAAACTAGGTCGGTTACCGAACCCATATCTCAGCTGATTATGTCAACAAACGTTTAGATGGAGAGCCGGTGGTTAGGTTCGGTTAAAACATAGTTCTATCGGTTTTAGTTAATTCAACAGTTGTATTGACTGACATCTGATAAAATGTCATTATGAATAGACCGTTGGCCAACCCTTGGTTGGTTATCTATGACGGTAGTTAGTTACGTACACAATTGAATAGTGCGCAAGATTTGCGAAACGTTGCGAAAAATTTACTGTAAGATGACTATGATGCATATAGAGACTCTACATGTTTTATCAAGACAGACTAATATACACGTATTAAGTAAATTAAACAAAACAAAACCAAAACAAAACTAACGAAAACTTTGTTTTGTTCAAAGTAGCAGTAGTAATAGAATCAAAACGAATCTTCGCTGGACGAAATTATATTTGAAACCGTTCACGCTGATATACATTTAAGCAGTGCTGTCGAGGCATTTCTATATTCAAAGGGAAAAGAAACATCTTAGTCAAAAGGAGTATGAACTCCCGGCACTAGTGTAATGTAGGACGCACCACGAGTCGCGAACAAATGAGATAATGTTTCGCAGGAGTGGCTTCGCATCGCACCGCTACAAACTAGTGTAAACAAACTAAAGAACAAACATTAAATCGCAATGTTCTGCACTTTAGTTAATCTGAATCAGATATCTGTTTGAGTTTCACATTACATTACGATTTTTGGGTGAAGCTGTTACGCGAAGTTGGAACTTCCATGAGGTAGAAGACAGAGCGTAGGAAGACCCCACGAGGTTGGCTGCAAGAGGCAGGAAACGCTCGTTGTGGCGTTTGGAAGCATACTTAGTACAAAACCATTAGTATAGTAACGTATTTTTGTCCATCCTTTATCATTATCAACAGCCTGAAGACGTCTGGTGAACATAGGCCTCTCCCAGCACCACCTTGAGGGGCTGCTCGCCTCCTTCATCCATCGGCTCCTCACAGTTTTCACCAGATCGTCGGTCCACCTAGTGGGGGGGTCGGTCTCCGCTGCATCTTCCGGTTGTCCATTAGCTGGACATATTCTTATTGAACAAATGGCTTTTCCCAAGATTTGTAGATATTTAAATATGGTAGAAAATTAAATGCAATTTAAAGGAACAGTAAAAGATATTATAGATATCGTATATTGTACAGTTTACGACGTAAAAGATAAAAATAGGTAAAAACTGAACTGTGATAAAATCTAGATAACTATGCCGTTCTAAATTTATTCATTTGCCCTCAACTCCTTATGCGATACAAATTGTCCAAGTTCAACGATTCGCATACTACAGTTTTATGGTTGCATTGCATTGAAATAATGCAGTTATACCAGTTTATGGGCACTAGCTTCCGATGCTGCCTATGGGGTAATTGGACACTAGAATGTGTATTAGGACTTCTGTAGTTTAAGTAATGCAGATATCCGAACAGATTTATTGTGGCACCTGTTCGTAAAACTGTGTTTTGTGCCTATGTAGCGAATTGCTTCTGGTGCACATAAGTACATATTGCAAACGCGATTTAAATGAGATGTAGATTTGCAGACATCACACAGCAGCTTTTACAGATATTCGTTGCAATTTGCAATGCAATAAACTAGAATGTTATTCTATATCATAATGAAATTTTACTCTACTATCACATTGATGCCTTACAAATTCACAAGTACTGCGTAGTGACGTGTCAGTGGCGGCGTTGGTGTTGTTTTTTACCTGAAACAAGAAAACAATAATTACAATGGCGTTCACTCAATGCTTGTAATAAACTAGACATATAAAAAATAATGTAATAAACTAGAAACAAACATTAGGATGAATATTAGAGATGTGAAAGTTGAACATATTCCAAAACGTTTAGTCGTCGACATCTAGCTTCCTGTATCTTATTTAGTAGCTAAACGGAGAGCTTAACAGAGATACGGTATTTTGTAAAATTAGCAATTAACAACGGCTGCGCGGCTGCTCTGTTACCGCTATTTTGAAATAGGATACTAATCGTAAAATTTCTACACGTCGATATATCGAGTGCATATAACTAGGTAGAGGTAGCGATTATATTCAGTAAAAAAATGCTACATGAAGTGTCCCTCTATATAAAAAAAAAAATCGGCAGCGCAATAATTAATATCAATCTATTATGTCTGTCATTTTTTTTTGAGGCAATGCTCGGTGTTTCCTTGCGAGATAAGATCCGATATGAGGGGATCCGCAGGAGAACTAAAGTGACCGATGTAGCTCTTAGGATTAGCAAGTTGAAATGGCAATGGGCAAGCCACATCGCTCGTAGAACTGACAACCGATGGGGAAGAAAGGTTCTCGAGTGGCGACCACGATCTGGAAGACGCAGCGTAGGCCGGCCCTCCACTAGGTGGACCGACGACCTGGTGAAAGCCGCGGGGAGCCGATGGATGCAGGAGGCGAGCAGCCGCTCTAAGTGGCGCTCCCTGGGGGAGGCCTATGTTCAGCAGTGGACGTCTTCAGGCTGTTAATAACGATGATGATGATGATGATGATGTCTGCTAATAGACTCCCAAAATAATAGGAAAACAGGTTTGTTTTTGTTTACCTAGATGATATTATGACTTGAGTGACTGGTGATCTATGACTTATGGATATTTCTACTTTCACGCAAGTCTCGCAACACATTGTGTTTATCAACAAAACGGGATTCAAAATTAAATTTAAAAATAATATAAAAAAAGATAATCATGTGCTTGTAATTTTTCAACCATTGCCCGTCCAGGGGGGTCACCACAAGGTCTTATAGCATTATTACTTCAATATTACTCCAATCATACTCAATACATCATTGACAAATGACATAAAAGTAAGAATACTTTAATGTTGCAGAACCAGAGCAGTTTTGAGGACGTCACGTTAAATCGTTCACTCAAATACAACTGTCATGTCATACCTTTACATGATGTTGACACTGACGTGCGACAGTAATTGATAACGCGATATAAAAATTTAGACGTCTCGTTCACACGCAGGAATACTTTATAAGTTCATGGTACGAATTCGAACAATATTATTGTAACCTTGAAATAATAATGCCATGAAACATGGTGGTTTTGTATTAGCTTGTGGTAGCCCAGTTGTTGACAACGATATCCCAGGAACAAGACGATAAATACCAGACTTGCTAAGTAGGCAATATCTTCGTCGATAGATCTATCGTATTGACTTGTTCACGAGGCGAGGCGTATCTTACATTGTAGAATTTAACGGTTACACTAACAACTTAACAAGCCGATGCATGCAAGCCTAAGTTATAGTGTAATATCCGCTAATGCAAACAAGCGGCCACCATATTGCTAATAACCTGCATGATAAACTGGAAATGTGTGCATATATTACCAACAATTTCCAACTCTGCTAAGTTACCCTCTAGCATTAATATGCCAGACTTTTGCAGACATGCTAATGCATGTGTCTACAAAAGTTAAGGAACATTTCAACATGGACTCAATTGACTGTATCTAATAGGTACCAGTAAGACACCCGGAAAGATCGAGCAGTTAATAACCGATCTAAGTATAGATCTTGTACGGAAGCCGCGATGATTGACCGGCGATGACAGACACAGAAACTAGCAGCTTTCTACTGGTAGATAATGATCGATGCGGGAGCGCAGAGAGATATGCCAATAATGGTTTTCCGACTTCAAACAGGAACATTTGTAATGTGTGAGTGAAAAACTTAAATAAGATTGTTTAGATTATTTATTACCGGTACCGTTATTGATCCTTCGAGCCAGTTAGTAACCAGCAATTTGAGGTCTACTTTTTGCCATTTGCGTTCTAAAGTATATAATAATTAAGAGCATGTAACATTATCCTGACGAGGGGAAAAATAACGTTAGATATAATTTAACAGAATCCCCGATCAGCAATCAGCATGTATAAGAATTTTCCCTCAGTTTCTCTATCCAAATAGAAACCAGCCGCGCATAGTCGGATGCCTATAAATTGAATACGCTGAAGGTTACTGAGCACGTAATTTCGTAAATGCAATTTATTTATTTATTTATATGCACATTAAACCGCGTTTACGTCATCAAATATAGCAGATACTAGATTGGTGCAGTTTGGTACTTAGTATATCTCATCTCGGACAACGATCCATTTTTACGCTAGCTAAACATAATTTTAATCATTATTATGATTCATAAAATGGAGAGGACAATAGCTTTATCACACTACGCTAAAGTGCAAGGAAATGAGCAATAAAGACTCCCGCATGGAAAAATTCTAATAATACACCGTGTGAGTTACCTTTTAGATGCATTGTCTGTGCCAAAGTAGCTTTGCGTTCATACTTCATACTCTTTTGTCTTCACTATGTAAACAAAAACCGACTTGAATTCATTACCGTATTTCCTGCAATTATGAAAAGAAATTGGCACGTGTGTGTACATTTCGTGATTGTTTCACAAAGGTCATTGAGATAACGAGCATCAGGTGTTCGGAGAAATTGTAATGGACCGAGTTTTTTATAACCATTGACTATAATACATTGACATGTTTTGTTTGCAAAACATCGACAGTCACAAGGCGAGTTAAACGACACATACGTAACAAAATTCAAAATAATGTGCTAGACGCCAGCCAGACATGGAAATAAAAAATACATTAATTCCATATTTTTAAACAGAAAAATGAGATAATTTATGTAAATTTACAGAGTATGTCATTTTTATCAGAATATTAATAATTAATAAATAAATAAATATGTGTGGACATTTCACACAGCGCCATCTAGCACCAAACTAAGCATAGCTTGTACTATGGGAACCAGATAACGGATATAATACTTAGATACTTTTTGTTTGTAAATACATACATAGAATACAATATAACACCCAGACACAGAACAAGCATCGATGTTCATCACACAAATATTTGTCCTGGGTAGGAATCGAACCCACAGCCCCCAGTTCAGAAGGCAGGGTTACTACCAACTGAGCTATCGGGCCCGTCGAAACAAAATAGTCACATATAATAAAACATCTTCTGCTTAATAAAAGAAAACTCTAATCAACCTTAATTTCCTCGATAAACGTTGTGTGCCTAAAATGTGCATATTAGAGGACAGAAATTGTATGTCAACACAGAATTAGCAGCTAATGCTCGATTCTTAAACAAAACGACAAGTTTATCGAAGTGATTTGTTTGAAGTCTAATCAAAGAGACGCAAATGCCGTTTGCTTATGCAAATTAGTGCTTTATGGGTGTTTCCCTTTCGCACCTCGTACCACTGACATCTGTGAGTTCTGTGACTCACTTACGGTACAGCACTCTACGATTCGAAATCCACACCGTATATTTCATCAAAATTAGACGAAGGAAACGTGGATTTTGAATCTGGTTGCAGATGAAGATCCCAACAATCATGTCGAATAACGAAGTCCAGGCCAAAGCTGGATTTATAGTCAATGGTCCAGCCAGGCTAAGCCAAACTAAACCATTACTGGCAAAGCAAAGACAGAAAGAGCATCGTTGTTTACGCAAAGATTACTTTTGCTGATATTATATTCGGTGGAAAAAACACATTAAGTTCTATGGTAATTTTATTCATGGTGGACATCAGCCTTTTAAAGAGTTCAATAATCGCTTTAGATACCACACGTCACGTTTAAAACGTGACCTTAGCGGGACGTATTTAGCCGTTTTGCGGTATTGCACGACCCTGAAATGAGTTGAGAAGCGCTAAAATGTTCATCATGCGCTCGCAGACTATTTTCGCACGCTTGGCAGGGCCAATGTCAAAGTCCTAATTAAACAAGCAACGAACTCGTATCTGGCTAATGATAAACATTTAAAATACTAATTTCTCAAAAATTTAATACTTAACTCCATTTAATTTCTTGTTCGCTAGGAAGTAGAGCAGACATAGATTAATGTATACCATTAGCCAAGTTAATGAACATATTCTGCTGATGTCTATCGACACACGAAAGGGGCTTCGCAAAGAAATATGAGAAGTAAGTATGAAAAAAATTAACATGTTTTAAATAAATCATTTGAGATCGAGCGAGTTTTTGAACGCAATATACCTTGCCATTAGACAGGTCACCGACTTCTTTAAACTATTAGACTGGGTTAACAGCCTATAAAACGAAAGATTGGAGCACTAAAAGGTTGATTGGCTATCAATCGAAGAATCGAGGTTATTTTTATCATTAGAAGTAGGAAGGAGTTCAATCTATATCATTTTTTTTTGTCAGCGCCATTTTAACCTTCCGAACATTGAACCCGGCGGATTTTCGCATTGTTCCGCAACTCCTGCGCTTCTAATCTATTTTTTTCTAGATCTTGAGCTGGCAATAAATCAGTATATTGAGTTGTTACTATCTTCTCATAAACTAGGATGAAATTTAGTGTTCGATGTTTCATGCCAGCTCCTGGCAAAATTTTGATGCTTATTAGTCTCATAACGTTATAATCTGATCATGCCGATTTTCTTTTTGATGTCAATTATAATCGCAAACATGACTAATTAGAAAACGACTACGTGTAATAGCATAAATTTAAGTGAGTCGCTCCGAACAATGTCAAGCACATTCATAGAAGTTCCAGTGACTCAGTGTTACAAAGAGACCGAAAATTTGAAATTTCACCACGAGTGTCCGAGATTGCTGTAACTGCGCAGCGCCTGCATACAAATAGGTATCAACATCATCATCATCAACAGCCTGAAGACGTCCACTGCTGAACATAGGCCTCCCCCAGGGAACGCCACTTAGAGCGGCTGCTCGCCTCCTGCATCCATCGGCTCCCCGCGGCTTTCACCAGGTCGTCTGTCCACCTTGTGGGGGGCCGGCCTACGCTGCGTCTTCCAGTTCGTGGTCGCCACTCGAGAACCTTTCTTCCCCATCCAACAAATAGGTATAATCACGTTAAAATGCTAAATATTTATTTACCTATATCTCGCATCCTGGCGTCCGATCTGCGCACGTCGCTCGAACAGGACCGCATTTTGTACCGTTACCTCACCAGCTCACCACACGTATTCTTAGAAGTTTTGTTTTTAACGGCCGTCTCAGACTTTAATACCAGTCTGCAATTATGTTAAATTATACAGCCTTTATCAGTGCAAAAGATTGCATACTTCGAGCTTAAAATTAAGTTTGGAAACTTGAGAACGCCTTATAAAGATTCTTTTGATTAACAGATTCACAATGAATAAGTTGCGATGATTGGTCCTGACATTTTTACATAAAAACGAAATTACTTAAGTATGCGTGTTTTATTTTAAGTGTAGTCAACATCGTCATCTTCAACAGCCTGAAGACTGCTGAATAATTAAATATAATTAAATATGCTCATCTCGCGCCATTTTGAGAGGCTGTGCTAGCCTCTTGCATACATCGGTGCCCTGCGATTTTGACTGGTCGTCAGTTCAAATAGAGGAGAGCGTATTCCAGTTCATGGTCGCCACTCGCCACTCGGGAACCTTTCTTTTTAATCAGTGGTCGGTTCTGCGAGCGGAGTGTCGACTTACTAATTCAATTGATCTGAATAACTAATACAGATTCTGCAACTACGAATCTATTTAGTAGAAGGTAACTTAACTACTTTTCTTAGAAGTATGTTGCCTTTTCATTGCTTTTCTCTCTTGTCTTGTAGAACTTGTGAAGAAGTATCCGGTCTCATTTGGCTCCTGAAGAATATATTTACCTTCACGCATCCTTGATTTTATGAGTACGATCATTGACGGTACCTTTTATACGCCGGCGCTTAAATTATGATATAATTAAACACGAACGTTCAGAATACTTGGAATGGAATGGTAGAAATATGGACGTTTAAAGTAAATCAAGTGGCGAGCTTCGGAGTTTTCAAGTGATTGCTTATTACAAATCGAATGATGCCTGGCCAAAACAGATTCCACGATTTTTGCGAGATTAAATTAAAAAAATATCCAAGGCCATGACTAAGAGAATGATGGAATGAATATTAATAGACAAGAATTTTTTCAATCACTTCAGGCAGCACTATGGTACCGTATAGTAACTTGTACGGTTATTTAATCTGTAGTAGAGTGATATTACAATTATTACTATAACATAGATATAGCGCTATGCCTCCATCATCAAGGCACTGAAGTAAAGTCCAGCAGTGGACTAGTACCTATAAGGTGATGGTAAAAGTACGTAAGTAACTACGGTAAAAATCTTATGTTCCTGTATTCACATTTTAATCACTCATTTCTCAATTGCATAGCCACATTTCATGAACTTGGAAAAAGCTAAAATAAAAATCAAGCCTTGGAGAAATCATGCGGACAAATCCAAAATAGTGATAGTTCTTAAATAACAGACTAGACGCCGGTCACTGACTCATAGAGAACTGATAGCTGCTAACAATACAGACTAGACAAGTCTGGTGAGCCCTAATGTCATACATTTATCACTCTCACTTTCGAAATTATTAGTTTCACTTCAGTAGAAGACTCTCGCACTTTCAGCTTTTGTTGAGCGACGTCAGCGCCGTGTTAAAAAGGATTCTAAAACAACAGGGTAAAAGCGTTGGGGTATTCATCAATACAGGCCCGCCCAAATCGAGAGTGCCACAGATGACAATGACATGTGGGTACGAGAAGCTCGCCTGACACATATTTAGTTTCCCGCCATTGTGCGATGCCGTTACAGGACGATCATTGTCTTCTTTAGCGCCAAATTCGGATGGTGTGGGTGTTGTTTTTTGTTCGCACGCTATTGCGATTGTATTAGTGTTACCAGTGCATATTTTAAGTCTAACAACGATTAACTTCTGAATCAGTTTATGGATAATTCCATGATAATAACTCTTTCAATTTCTTTTGCTTTACATGGAAGAAATATTTGAAACACCCGACACCATATCAGAAACTGTTACGTGGTAATACAATAAGACTCGAAAGAAACCATTTAACAACTGAAAATATGTCTATTCCCGAGAAAGAAAGAGATCATGATTTTACTTCACGAGCTTTAACTAGCTAGCTTAAAATTTCAACCCGAAACTGGCAACACAATAACGATGAACTGATTGCCCCAACGTTCTAGAGATGGCGACAGCAAATCATTACAAATGTGGGCGTGCTTAATGATTCAGAGGACGAGAGAAATTTAAGCCTCGTTTACACCTTGCTCTACAGTCACCCAATTTCTTGGTATATTTAAAAACAAATGTAGGAATTAGCAAGAGCCGATAAATAAGAAACGACCGAAGGCGGTCCGGTCATAACATTCCATACTGTATAATTATGGCCACAATAAAAAACAGTATCATACGGTACAGGTAAATGACCAGAAAATTTGAATACTCAACACGTCACAATGCGTTCATCACGCCTGGTAAATGGTATCTGAATATGTTAAGCTTTACAATTATATATTAGCATAACCTCATTATGACTACCTTATGAGTAATGTAATAATGACACACTGACATTTTCAAACATGTACAGAAAGGTACACATACATTGTTTAGAGGATATGTTTGATCAACTGCTGTTTACCCAAATCTGAGTGATATAAAAACTTCTGCAGAGACCCGAAGACTTTCAGCCACACACGGGTAAAGAAAAACCATTCGTTCCAGTAACTTACCCAAAAACTGGATCAAAGGACCATTCAGACTTGGGTCCGATTTTATCCTAACATGTCATGCGAGTTGACCAAGATAGACAGATTACTAGAGAAGATTCGAGCGTGTAATTAAACGGCTGTGAGGGATTACAAAGGGATAGGCACTGAGAGCCGTCTCAAAGGTCGCTGTGACATAAATATCTGTGGAAGACTAGTTGGTTTAAGGTTGAAAGAGAAAGGAAAATCCTAATTCAATAACGCTTACTGTGTTGCGACTTTAAAGTCATGTTTAACTTAGTCCAAGTTAAACATGACTTTTCACAATTACATTAAACAACTCAATGCATATAATATACACAATTATGCTAGCAATTGGTATTGGTATCATCAGCATCATGTTCATAATCAGATCCCCAGTCAAGTCACAAAAGGATAATCATCATCATCATCATCATCATCATCATCATCAGCCTAAAGACGTCCACTGCTAAACTACACGCGATGTGGCCTGCCCAAGTGCCCACTGCCACTTTAACTAGTTGATTGACAATTCTAAAGCTATATCGGTGACTTTAGGAACAGGATATATATATCTTTGCAATTCGGTCGTACTCGTAGGTTATTCAAGATCTACATTGCACCTGAGAATTATAAGTACAGAACCAATCTGGTTCAATTTGGTGACGGGGCCGATAGCTCAGTTGGTAGGAGCCCTGCCTTCTGAACCGAGGGCTGTGGGTTCGATTCCTACTACAGAACAAACATTTCTGTGATGAACATTTATTTATTTATTCAAAACAAATTACAACTATTATTACAGTTTCCCAATTCAATAGCGTAAGTCAGCATACAAATGAAATAAAACATAAAATTATTAATTAGCTATCTAAGTATACATAATAATAATCTAAATATAGTTAAAGTCAATGTAGGTAATATATACACACACAATCAATAACTAGGTATACGGTCAATCTAATTAAACTGTAATTAATATAAAAAAATAAAAATTTCATGTCAACAACGCGCTGCACACATATTAGAACAATTTCACAACAAAGGATCTGTCTTTTCTTTAATTACCTAACACCTTAACTATAACACAATTGAAATAGTATTGATAATTTAAATTCAGTAACTGAACATACGAACAAGTCAATTTTATCGGCAACGTGATTTAGTGCTTGCAATATTCGTACCAACGGTGACTTTGCTAGTAAATTAGTTACATATTAGTAACATAGATGTTTGTTCTGTGTCTGGGTGTTATATTGAATTCTATGTATGTATTTACTAACAAAAAAAAAGTATCTAAGTATTATATCAGTTATCTGGTTCCCATAGTACAAGCTTTGCTTAGTTTGGGGCTAGATGGCGCTGTACGAAATGTCCACACAATTTATTTATTTATTTAATTATATTTAAAATCTCGCCTAAATCAGCTTCATAATTTCTGCCATTTGTTTCTTGCACCATTTCATGTTCCAAGCCAGCAATCTGCCCGGCGGAGACGTTTGGAATTATTGATTGTGGAGACGTTACCGAAGCGACCGTGTCACGAAAGTTAATAAAATTTTATCGCAGACGGCTATCTTGGCTCTGCTGTGTTCTGATATCGGTTAGTACATAATATTCGCGAACCTATTGCCCTATTTTGTTGGCGTAACCTACAAAAGAACGTAAATAAAAATCATGTATTATTCACAGACAAGACAAACCCTGGTAAAAACACGTCCCGGTAGACAGAAAAATAGATTAACATGAGGAGCTATTGAACATTTTCAGAATAAACAGAGCTTTTATGATTGTGACTGCATGTCAAGTCATCCTAATTGAAAGTGATATTATCTTACTAACTTAGTATAAATACCTGAAGATGTATATCCATATCTGTCTCATTAGTCAACATTGAGTCTGCCAAGATACCAACTTCTGACGTGTAATTTTTTTGTACATACTTAAATACTATCTAGTATAGATATAGTAATAGATGGCCATAATAAGTTTGATAACACGGATTAGTAACTCGATAGTCTATTGCCATAATTAATAATTGAGATGATCAAACCACACCATGTGTGTAACGTTCCATTTATGGCGAGCTTTACTCAAGGATGATAATTTTTAATCATATGAATACCTGAGACTCATATTCGAATTATCCTTTAATTAATTGTGTCGAGTTCAAGTGTAAGATGTGACCTTGTGTGACCTTTACAAGTGATTCTCTCTATGCCTGTTTGGTTTCTGAAACATTTTTAAAACCAACCCTTCCATCATCCTTTTATCCTCTACCTGGCTTTGTTTTAGTTCGAAATGATCGTACTGGTAAGGGTGGGGGTGGGGTTGCCATTTACTTGCGATCAAATCTAAAGCACAAAACTGTAGCAGCCTCACCATCACACTACACGGCTTCAATGGAATATTTATTTATTGAGATCACTATCAATGAGACTGCCCGATTTCTCCTTGGTGTTGTGTATGCTCCACCAACCATCAACTACTTTAATGCCTTTGAATTCCTTATTGAAACACACTTACCTCAATATGATAATTTTCTAATAATGGGTGATTTTAATACATGCTTGTTGCGCCACGACTCCAGATCCAATAAGTTTCTGAGTATTACTTCTTCTTTTAACATATCCCTACTTAATTTAAACTCTACTTATCATGTAAATCAATCGCATACCAAGCTAGATCATATACTAACAGGTGATGTTGAACGTATCACCAGCTATGGGCAATTTCCAGCACCTGGTTTTTCGCATCATGACTTAATCTATGCCTCATACAGACTAAGAATACCAAAATCTAAACCTAAGATTATACTGCAACGCAACATTGCTGGTATGTGTGTGGATAGTCTATGCAGAGACATTGCTAAGATTGATTGGTCTCAGTTGTATAATTCTAACAGTATTGATGAAAAGGTTGAATTTTTAAACACCTCTATCACTAAGTTGTATGATGTTCATGCACCTCTTCATCCAGTGCGCATGAAGCGACCACCTGCACCTTGGCTCACAGAGGAAATCCGCAAGCTTATGGCTAGGCGCGACTATTTGTACCGCAGGAATAGGAGGGATCCCACAGAAGAGAACCTTTCGCGGTACAAAAAGGCGCGAAATCGGTGCAATCAGATGATTCGCAATGCCAAGCGACGTTTTATCTTCGGTACTATTACTGCTGGGACCCCAAACAACATGTGGAAGCTTCTTCATAGTCTTGGGTTCGGCAGATGTAAGAACTCTGGTAATATTTCAGTAGATGTCAACGACCTCAATAAGCATTTTTCTACAGTTACTTTCTGTGTGGACAAGGTCACGAAAGAGCACACTATTGCTGAATTGGGAAACCTAACACAACTCAACTTCACACCTTTCTCTTTTTGCTCAGTGGGAGAAGACGAAATACGGCAGATTATATCTAGTATATCAAGCAAAGCAGTGGGACAAGATGGCATTGGCCGTGATCTCATTATCCCTATTCTTGATTTCCTTCTCCCTTGGATCACTCACATCATTAACTTTTCTCTGTCCACCGGTTCCTTTCCAGCTATCTGGAAAAGAGCGCACATTATTCCTATCCCTAAAAAATCTGTCATCTCTGAATTAAAGGACTTTCGTCCCATCTATATACTCCCTTTTCTCTCTAAGGTTTTGGAGCGTGTTGTGTACCGACAGTTTTCCCAATATCTGCAATCGCACTCGCTATTAAATTCTTTTCAGTCCGGTTTTCGGCCAGCACATGATACTAGTACAGCACTCACTAAGATTACGGAGGATATCAGGTCTGCTATGGATAGTAAGCAACTTTCTCTTCTCATTCTCCTAGATTTTTCTAATGCCTTTAATTGTGTTGACCACTCCATACTATTATCAGTACTACGTTCTTTAAATATATCCCTAGCTGTGTCTGACTGGTTCAGTTCTTACCTTAGTGGTCGCCAGCAACGGGTACAAGTCGATGATACTCATTCAAACTGGTGTGACGTAGTCGCTGGTGTTCCGCAGGGGGGAGTCCTCTCTCCTCTTCTTTTTTCCGTATTTATTAATACCATAGTCTCAGTTCTTCGTTTCTCCTCTTTTCATCTATATGCTGACGATGTTCAGTTATACCTTTCATTTAAGCCTGACGACATTCTCAGTGCTGTGAATTTGCTGACTCAGGATCTGAATGCTGTCTATTTATGGACACAAAAATTTGGTCTTCAAATCAACGCAAATAAAACCCAAGTGATGATCACAGGGAGTAACACTTTTATAGCTAGGCTTGACTTAAACTCTCTCCCCTCTGTTTTATTTAATGGTGTCCCTCTGACCTATTGCTCCGAGGTGAAGAACCTTGGGCTGATTATCACTCAGAACCTATCTTGGGATCGTCATATTGCTGAAATCAGCCGGAAGATGTATGGAACTATGCATGCTCTAAAGCACATGCAACATTTTCTCCCCTTGTCTGCTAAAATTACTCTCGTGAACTCTCTCCTACTGCCACTCCTGGATTATGCGGATGTCTGCTACCCCGACGTGACCGAAGAGCAGCTTAACAAATTAGAGCGGCTATTAAACCTCTGTATAAGATATATTTATGGACTGCGTAAGTATGACCATGTCTCATACTACCGCTCTCAGCTTAAATGGCTCAAAATCCGATACCGTCGTGATACCCATATATTCTGTCTTCTTTTTAACATTCTCAATAACCCTTTTTCTCCTGAGTACCTCAGAGAACGTTTTGTTCTTTTCTCATCGCGTGGTCGCCCTATGCGCAGCTGCTATCATCTTGAACTCACCATTCCCCAGCATAATACTAACTTTTACACATACTCTTTCACTGTCACTGCTATTCGTCTTTGGAACTCACTACCAGTGGAAATCCGAAGAGCCTCATCAATGGGAATCTTCAAATCCAAATTATATCAACACTTCATATCCATTCAAAACAGTTAGAAAAATTGAGCACTTAAAATAGTTATTAAATGAGTAGGTCCTTGTTTATTATATAGATATTTTATTCTAATTTGCAATAAGTTTAATATAAAATATGTAAGTTATTAAAAAGTATGTATTATTTGTTTAAAACCTTATCTATCTAAACTCATATTATTATCTATTGCTACTTCTTATGATTATTTTATTTGGGTAATTCTTTTTCTTATTCTTTTTCAACCAGCACTACAACTCGTTCCACACTACACAAAGGTTAACTGGAAGAAAATGCTACTTAGCATTAAGTTCGCCTATGTACTTGAATTACTCTTGTGCAATAAAGCATTTTCTATCTATCTATCTATCTAAGATGCACAGTTGCACACACATTAGTGTAGTAGGCATGCACATTAACAATTAAAAAAAAACAACTAAATACAAATAACTTCTAGATAAGTAATTCATTTGTATCCTGGTTTATAAATATGAAATAATGTTCACCCAGAAGCTTAGGATTATAATATTATTTTACCCAGTTTGTGTCATTAACGGGAAACGTTGTGTATTAATTTGTAGGTGTGAAATTCCAGACATTACAATAATACTTCTTGAAAATCCCAATACAATAAGAATATACTGTACGGTTTAAGCAAATATCCATTACGAGCAAACAATAAAAACATACCATTACATATATTCATGGAATATATTATATAAAAACATCTAGGAATTAGATTCTGATAGCAAAGGGTAGGGTGGATCTTTATCTCCTTGTTACCATATGCTTTACAAGTTTCTAGAAACTTCTCTTCTATTTTATGGTAGTGAGTGACATGAAGGTTCATAAACGAAAGAACAAGGAGATAAAGATCAATAGACTTGTATGTAGCCTGTTTTACTACAGTATCAATAACAATCAAAGCAATGAAACCGATATTAACTTCGGATCAATGTCAATTACATAAAAACAAACCTTAACCGATTGCTTAAGTACTTAGTTAATTGATTAATTTGTAATCACCCAACAAATCAGGAAAAATCGTGAGATTGGATTTCAACGAAAAGCTATTTACTTCGTTTTACGATTATATGACTATTCCGACAAATAATCCAAAAGAAGCAAGATTCTTTTGAGCTGGAAAATGACCCTAGAGTAGAGGCATTAGCTGGATAGTGATTTTAAAAGACCGGAAAATTTTAATGACTATAGTTTACAAATTCACATATCTCGTGATTCATATTGCAAACATTGATGGTGACATGAGTGAATGGTCGCATCTGCAAGTGCACGTTTGTTCATGGCCTATCAAGAGAACGGTTAGCCGTAACCTTTGCTTATCTATACGTTTCGAAACATGGCTATCTCCGTAGACAACAGCTGTTGTTATTCAAACAAGTTTGAAGAACATGTGGCTGGCAGTGAACGTGTGCGGAAGTGTTTGCTTTACTGTATTTGAATGATACACGAGTCTGAATTTATTGACTTACGCTTGCCACTTGAACTTTTGAGAGATTCAGCAATTAAGAAATCTTTTGGCTACTTCTTAGGTTTTAAATGGTAAGTGACTTGGCAGCTTAGCATATTTGGTGGCACTGGCGTCTGTCTGTAGCACTATAGCTGTACAATTTGGCACTCACATATTTTCCAGTACCAACATATCCAAATTTGCGTTTATAGAAAAATATTGAAAGCTTTAAATGTTTCAAGCTATGCTCTCTATGTATTTGATTTTTCTAGAGCAAAAATCACCAGCCCGAATAAAGTTATATTCTGGGTTAAATTCTTAACTGATTAATAAGTTAGTTATTGCGATATCATTTGTGAAATGTCCACACATATTTATTTATTTATCAGTAGATATTTGTTCATCGCATGTAATCGAGGGCATTGCGTCTAGTGATAAAGAAAAGATAAGTCTGCTTTATGATTATGCCGCAGATTATCTGCGGAGCGCCAATGTAGCCGCTTTCTTAGAACTATTGGACGAAGAAAATATAAATAAAACTGTAATATTTATATCTGATCAATCTGATGACAAAAACGTTTAACAACACTAGTAGTAAGCTAGTAGGTCGAATGACTACGCACATTATGTAACGATAACAATTAAAGCCTGCGTTCATTATTAGCTCTGTGGAAGGCTTTGGATGGTTTCGGCATAATGGCATTAGTCACTATAAAAAGATGAGAAGAACTATGTACGCAGCTCATGAGCTCAAACAGTTTTATAAGGCTTTTTTGGGGTTGCTATTGAAAAGACTTAGGAACCATTTCTAGATCAACATGACACACCTAACTCCGAACATTTGACAATAAAGGTCAGATCCCGGTAATCCCTTCAACCCCAATAACCTCATTCTCAGTTATACTCATCCCCTGAACTGTAGTCACGTTATTAAACTTTACATTAAAGGAAGCTGTGGCGGGTTTAATGAGGTCAGAGCTTAGCTGGATCGTTATGTAAGAGACTACGTTTCGCTTATCTACAGAATTTGAGACTACGAAACTTTGCTCTTAACATTTATAATTAAACACCGCGAATGCGCTACGAAACTAAAAGCAGAACGCTCTTCAAAGAAAATTATGTATAACTGAAACATGTCACAATTAAAATATCAAAGGTTTATTTGGGATTAATAAGACTTTAAGAAAAATGGTACATAATTATGCCACATATTGGTTATTTTCTCAGCAATTTCAGATTCGTATTACTTTAAACAACCTTCACCCTACTTCAATCTTCTAGACCTTTTCCTGACCTTGTGCTTTGAATGCGCACAAATACAAAGATGACGCTCTCAAGAGCAAACCAATAAAAACAGTGTTTCTGACCCAATTTCATTATGAAACAATCAACTTTTCTTCGAATAAGGAAAAGTTTGTAATTTAATGAAAGCTCTCAATAGGCCGCGAACAAAAGGCTTTATTGCTAACTTTCTGCTCTTCAATTATATCTTGTTGTTTTCCTTTCTTCATTTTAGGAGGATATTATTGGGAAGTTGCAAAAATGGCTGTAATCAGTTTTTTTTTTTTTTCAATTTTATAGGCTTGTCCCTCTCTTGTTACGGTTCCTTTGGAGTTCCAAACATGAGCATGTTACATTAAGGAACGCAATAAACATTTGTATTTGTATTTCCTTGGAGCCTTTGAGCCCATTTTTGTCTTTTCTTCCCATATAAAGATATCAAAAACACAAACAATTGTATGAATTTCGTCGGTCCCATCTTTTATAATACCCTACCTAACCCCCTATCTCGGTACCACGGATCGATGATCATAGTCTGGCGGACGGTAATTTACATTTTTCCATTGTGTCTTAATTATGCATGGGGGTTCACTCTTTCCACCAGCTATTTTTGTCGTACGCCTTGATTCAGCTATTATAGCAAAGGTACATACTTACATTTTTTCAGTTTACTTTCATTTTCGACATGATTCTGTTCTAGATCCGTGAAATTATATTGAAGCCATTAGTGACTTGATTACTTACATTAATTTGCCAGCAGATACAAGGTATTATTAACAAATACAATATTGCAAGGTGACCTAATTCTCTAGGTCAAAAATATTTGAATACCAAATAATTACAATATATTACTATCGATTTACTCTCTCGGCAATACCAAGCTTTCCAATTTCCAATATCAGGAATTGAGTTTCTGTTTCTACCAATATTTTATTCTGCAACCTCGCAAAAGCAATACACCACCTGCTTTCCCTCAGATGAAAACCATATTCCGACTTATTCCGTACAGCGCAGCGTAAAAACCAATCGACACCCGTTACAGAGCTGTTATGCTGAAATGCTTCTTGTGGTGTAAGATGTATATGCGAAAGTTGCTTGGGATGTATTTACCAGATCGTGCATAGTTATAATAGAGCTGGGAAGCGAAAAACTCGTGTTTCGACGCTTCGATGCACTCGCACCAGTAATTTTATAAACAGTATATTTCATCAAGGCAGTAACTTAACTTGTGACCTATTTAAGCCCGCGAGCAAGCACGCGACTGCACGGTCAGAACAATTTACACAATTATTTTTGTTACAGAACTTACAGATCAATATCGAATCTCAGAAGTTGGGATTCTGACTGGTAATGAAGTGGATCATAGCCGAGTATGTACTGCAAAGTTATTCATCGCCGCAACTCAGTAAGCTGCAAGTGGGCACGGCTGTAACCTTGGTCGTTGAGTGCAGATAACAAAAAATCGGGTTAAGTGCGAGGGCATGTTGATATAAATGGTGTTCCGTAGTTATCATACATACGTACTTCGCAGCAAGATATTATGTGCATGGAATGTTCGTGCTCAACGAAGTAACTTTACTTTTTCATTACGCGGATGGCTGTGGCTGACATCTGCTTGGAGTTTGGGTCAAAGAGGCCAAGTTTATCATCAAAACATTTTCATTGAGTGACAGCCGTTTATGATTTAGTGTAAGAAGGCATTTCTATACCGCGTTCCTCATTACAAAACTACTGTATACTTTGATACCGTGTCAATAAGCTTTCTATAGTACAATGAGTGCTCGGATGATCAGGCGACGCGGATACTTGAATCTTGCGCAAGCCGGATGTCATGTCAGATTGGCTGTATGAATCTTTTTGAAAGTTTAACCATATTGTACCGCTATAATTGGGCGAAATGGTGACTGTAGGAACTTCGTGGTAATTGTTAATCATAGGTGTCCTCCTTTTACATTGGTTTAAGAAGCAGTCAAACGCTAATCTTTATGACTAACTAAAAATCTGGTATAGTTGTGTATGGAATTGTGGATGAATATATTTTCTCACGCTCACGGCAAAGTTTAGTCGCGAATGGTTTTAAACTTCACCTACATTGTTGCAAATAAATTACTTTCAAATGCCTCCAACCTCCAACCCGTTTCTCGATTTTCTCTTTGCCAAGTACATCTAGAACATCTTTCTTTTCTTTTTTCTCTTGATCTTTTTATGAATAGATCGGGATTCCGCATATTACCTATACCGTCACATTTGACACAGTTTTCATTCAGCAACTCCAATCTGAGCCCACAATACAATGACTCATTATTACGTTCCGAATTGGGTCATTGCCCTGAATAATATTGTCATTAATTTTGTTCGCAACTCGATTGCTTCTGATGCCGACTCTTTGCTAATGCGAATAAATAATCGATTTGAACGCTAATGGAAGGAAGTAGGTAATAAAATTGTATGCATTTCTTCATGAAACGCACGAAAACGATATCTCTATGATAAATGCGGAAAAAGTCGACAACACGACTTTCTTTCAAAATATTACATACTAATGTTCGTACCAGTCACACACTGATCTATATTATTATGATGACAGCCCTAAAAGAATTTAATTTAAAAACGACACGGTTCATTATCACACATCGCTCGCAGAACTGACCACCGATGGGGAAGAAAGGTTCTCGTGTGGCGATCACGAACCGGAAGGCGCAGCGTAGGCGGTCCGACTAGGTGGACCGACGATTTGGTGAAAAAAAACCGCGGGGAACCGATGGATGCAGGAGGCGAGCAGCCGCTCAATGTGGCGCTCTCTGGGGAAGGCGTATGTTCAGCAGTGGGCCTCTTCAGGCTGTTGATGATGAAAACTAAATCATTTACTCTGTCTTTTGTTTCTTACAGAAAAATTTCACCAGCCGCACAATACCAAGTATTCACAGTCACACTTCTACATAGTAATTGTTGCTATTCATCTTCCGAATCATATTTTTCTGCAAATATTTCAACGGCTTGGAAAAACCAGCTTCCCTTCCAGAACAAAGGTCCGCGTCCTCGTTCCGACCAGCACTGGAACTGGTTTAATGATAATTAAACTGCGCACAATTAAGACTTCCTGTGTGCAAGGTTTTAACTGGACCTACTTGTGTATCTTGCTGCAATTCAGAACGACTGTTTTGGTTGTTCGTAATCGTCATGATGTCTTGTAATTTGCCGATAAGATTTCAGCTTAATTAGGTCAGCAAGAGAGCTTGATAAATTACCATCGGGTTTTTAAGATGAAAAGTTCCTGCTTTTAAGGTTTCCACAGAACGGACCCTTGTTGAGCTTCAGTCTAAAGTTTTGAAGGATATTTAAGGGTTTTATTTGAGGTGTTTTTTGGCATATTCGTGGATCTAATCGATGAAGCCCGTAAAAAGAGAACGATAAGTATGAAACCTGGTCTATATAGGTTAACTGAAATGATGATCATGATTTCGGAAAGACGGTCGCCGTAGCCGGACTGGGCTATAGAGATACAGAGGTACTATTAAGTGTTCTGTACAGGGTTAAGTAATCAAAAGTCCTAAGCGACTGCAATAATTGTGGGCTCGGCATTTACCATTTCATTTGCAGCCTCGCTTCGAATTTGCCAGTGCATGGCTCGTAAAATATCTGTCTTATTGAAATAATCAGCTTGTCCATGTCTCGCAATACCAGGACCACAATCGCGGCAGCTGCCTCGAGTACTGTCACCAAGAAAAGCAACCAATAAAACTCCAGACACATATATTAATTAATATGTTACAATGCGATTTCATAAATACTAGAGCGTGGTGAATCGCAGTTCTACTTCAAATTGTAGGCCGACGAAGATGAAAGCGATGTTAAGTCGTAATTACCAGTTGATGGTGGTAATGATGTTTGTCAACTTTTTACAATCACGAACTGTGATCAGGATCACGTTGATAACGGGCTTTAAATGACCATTTCGATCAGTCACTTTTGTGGGTAATGGTACCGTCCAGGATTTAATTGTCCGATACACTCATTCCATTTTATTTTCCCGTTACTGAGCGTCGAGCCTTGATTTAAGAGAGCCGCAGATATATTTATTGCAGGAGCTTTAGTTTTAAATTTATCAGTATGCACTCTTCGGCCTGTGTTTGTTTTGATAAAGCTTTGTGCAGACAGTAATACATTTTTTATTGATTATACGTATGTATTGTAGATAGAAATAAATTAAAAGCTTTCATGAAGCAGAAACAGTTAGTCTTTAAAATATTGATTGCATTTCGTTTTGTAGATAAATTGAGTTTAATTTTATAGTTTATTACTCTGTTATAAATTCAGATTGAAATGAAAGAGTTGCTCGAAAAAATAACGATTTAGTACTCATATTAATTTATAATAAGCTTGTTCATTATAACAGGTGTCACTGATGTCACACAGATACTTCAGTTGTATAGAAAACTGTCAGCTGCGGATTGGTTTCCTGTTACAGTGTGCAAAGCGACCCAGGTGTTCTAGTTTGTCGTGCTATAAATTGTTAGGATTCATTACATTACTTCCTTAGTAAGCAACACATTTAAGTGAAGTTGTTAAGTAATCAGCTAGTTATAATGTATGTGTGTAATATTATTTCCTTGCAAGAGACGAAAAGGGTTCTAATGTTCGCAATAGAACCGTCCATCGCCGTAGTGTAAGTATTGAATAGTCATCTAACATAACGAGACATTATTACCTTGCTTTCACATGATCTTAATAGCACTAATACTGACATATTAATGGTATGAAAATATACTGGAATACGAACTGGGCTGGTCTAGTGGGCAAATTTTCAAAACCTAAAACAGCTGTTCTAGTTAACAAGATTAGTTCGATTTAAGCTCTTTTTACAAAATAAGTCTGTGTTAACAAAGTAACTGACAATAATTGGAGGAAAGCCGATAAAGTCAGGTCAAAATGACAGAGAATAAAGAAGGACTGTATAGCGACTCTCTTATACGATAAAGAACAACAAATGACATCAAATTAAAAATAAGACGAATCCCATTAATCTTTAAGTTAGAAAAACAGTAAATAAATTAAAAGTCACGAGAATAGAAAGTCTCACGCTTGAGTTATAGATAGAAATCGGTGAAGTTTCATCAAAAATTGGGCGTAACATTAAATCAATGAGTTAAATTGATTAGGGGGGCAACCTGACAACCATGACAAACACGAACTTGAACTCGTAAATATTGAATTAGACGAAGGAATCTGCACGTCTTCCATGTTCGTAATAACGTCACACTCTGACCTTGACTCCGTGACAGTAAATTCAGTGGGCACACTTGGACGATATGGCCGATACCGCACACGTACAATGTTGTAGGCGTATACGGTGTCTAGACAAAATAAAAATAAATGATTTCCAGATAGAATCTCGACGGTCTTACGAGCACATCGTTGCTCTGATTGCAAGTGCCATCAAAATGACTGCAGCGCAGCTAGTTTCAATGAGAAAATGCCTTACATTTGGCAAAACAACCACGAGCAAATTGTTATGTATCTTTCAATTGGTATCTTCACTGTTTTCAGTGTTTACTGTGTCTCGGCGCCAAGACAGGCCGCATATGTTTTTAAGGTCATAAAAGCGAAATCCGAGTACGTCCACAGTAGTGTCACCAAAAAACACTTTCGCTCTGAAATCAACACGCGCGACTATTCCGAACGGGGTTTTGTAATACTTTATTAACTGACTAGCGTCGTAACATCTTTTGTCGCGTTACGTTATGGTTATTAAAGAGTTATTCTTGTTTGAAGAATGTAACATGTTCTGCGAAAGTGTACCAAATTTCGATTGACTCTGTGCGAGCCGAGATGAGTCATCCAGGGACAAAAGATGTCGGTGAAAGAGCTCTAAAGTGCGCTGAAGCAATGGTAACATAATAGTAGTTCGTTGCGTAAGACGTTATAATTGAAAGCTACAATAATGATTATAGGTATTTTAAAGCTTAACGCGTCACGAATTTAATTATCAACAAGAGGAATTACAAAATCATACCTACCTCAATATTTGATTATATCATTGTTGAATCGACCTGATTATTTATCACAGCAGTTTAATAATTATCAGTTTATTTCATTCCATTCAATGGGATTCATGTCCGTTATCATAATAAAACAGTTTCAGTACAATGGGTGTTTAAACAGTAAGAACCGTACATCGATTATGCATTTCGGTTTACCATTGACCTCACGAATCCGACGAAAAGTACTAATAATATCGTTTCAAACAGAAACTCCAACTGCATTAAATATCATGTTAATAAAGGTAAGCTCGAGTTATATTTCATTTCTTGTTGTGTTCATCGTTCACTCATTAATCAGTAATTATAAAAACGCGAAGGATTTTATGTGCGTAATTTACACTTGCTCTTAATACGGTGAAAGAAAAAATCGTTATCCGTAAGAAAACCAGTATGGTCTAGAATTAAAGAAATCAAGGGCACGCACTTACCCACAGGCATTACTAGTTAGCTAACGAGATGAATTTTGTGATGGTCTACGCTCTCTCCCTGTGAAAGAAAGCCCAAACCCAGGAGTGAAGCAGTTTATTAACCGCTATACGAATTTGAAGGAAAGGCGTTACGAAGTACTAAATGTAATGTAATCCAAACTGACCAACTAACCATACTGGATAATTATTGTACTGCAGCAACCCATACAGATAACATATTAGTTTATTTATCATGGCAATGATTGATACCGCACTCGCGTGGCCGCACAGGGGAACGTGCTTGGGGTGTATAAAACATGCATAACTTGAATTTGGGTTGATGGACAAAACAGGGGAGGGAAAGGGAAATACATGAATAGGTGAGTGAATTAAATGGAGTTCAAGGGTAGAAGGTTCAAGTATTGTTGGGCCCTAATTCTCTATGAAAACACAGATTTCATAGAGAACCACAATAGGAAACCACGTCTTTATCGTATCGTGTCCAAATCGCGTTAGAAATACATTCACTTTACATTAAAGTTATTTTTATTTTGAATAAAATATATTGACATAAGTGTTGGTAACTTTTGATGTTTCAGAACGCGTCTCGGTAAAACATATGATTTTTGACAGTTCAAATCGCGCCAATTACAAATTCATTTCGCGCGGTTTTGTTTTCGTTTCATAGAGAATAGATGTAAGACATGGAATTCACGTGGTTTCGAAAAATCGATAAGTAGAGAGAGATTAGGGCCCAGCTTGTCTAGTGATATACTTACAGAGATAGTTGCTTATATTCATTAAAGATGTTATAGGTGTAACCACTGATCAAACTCAAAACTGAAATGAGGAGAGCGTATCGGTGTCTCTAAATCGATACTTGTCTGCTGACTAGACCACGATCTAGAATGTCGCTGGTCTAGATTGGAGCCGTGAAATGTCTATTGTGTAACGTAGTGGACGACTGAACTTTGAAAAAACTTTTTGCATCTCTGCTGGGTGTTGGATAATCGGTTATGTAAATGAATAAGATTAGACCAGATAAAAAGATAAAAATTATATAGAGATTGAAGAAGCCGATGACCGAATACAAAGAAGCAACGTGAAATAGAGAAAGAAACAAGGAACAGGGACACGGCAAATAAGAGAGCAGCCCGGATAGATTGCGCACCGTGACAATATTTTCACGACACTATCTCGTGTCGTGAGAGACCGTGACTAGACTATATTAACACGTGAGTGTGTCTCACTTTAACAGACACGACCAGTTTTCTCGCGGTGCGCACGGTAGACCTTCAGGAATAACAAAAACAGGAGGAAGCAGAGGTCGAAGAAAATGCAAAGAAACGTTAGAAATCATAATCATGAAAAAAAAAAGATAATGAGCAGAGATTGACTAGAGAGTAAGGAGATAACGGTGTAAAATATTAGGAAGTGTTCACCCTTTCATCTTTGTTTCGATGGTCAGACCATGATGCTAGTAAAAGTGGTCACAAACGTCTTTATACATAATTATAGTAAATAGGTGTTTTAGCTGCTATCACAAAGAGCATTGTCTAGAAACTTTGCGGTCGGTTGCGGTCGGGTGTGAAAGTTTACTGAATTCCCAATCGCGACTAAAGAAACTTACCATTGCTATACCTAATAATACCTATGCATAATAACATGATTCGAAAGGAGAAACTTTATGGATTCGCTCAACTGAGCCAACCAACCTAAAAGTTCTTCCCAGTTCCCAGTTCCCCAAAGAATCTTGTAGTATTATTTATTCTGTAAACTCATACAAATACACAACACGTTGGCCTTTACGTAACAGATTCTCAGCATATCGGAAGCCAGAAACGGAAACTGCGACAACAATTTCGAATTCTTGCCTTCCACTGGTTGGCCTTGGTATAACAGTACGATTCCACCAGTACTAACAATTTTGATAACCCACTCCGCTGACTTCGTCGCTTGCCAAACGATTTTTGTGCTTCCTCGTAAATAAATATGTACGCGAATACAATTCATCGGCAATTCAATACAAATATTAGATCGTTTACGTCAATTCCGTCGAAACTTATGATATCGCACGTCTGGCATCATAAACAAAGTCGGGTTATCGAATATTCATTATCATAAATCGGAATAATCGGATTTCTCTTTGCCAAAATCCGATATTCAGCCATTCGAACTCGCACGCGAATCGGCTGAGCTGTGTGCTGATAAAAAGTGTAATTCACCTGCCTGATAAATTAATTATTTATTACCGCTTCACGAATTTTATTATTGATGGAAATGTCCTATTATATCTGATAAGATCTTTATTAAAATTCATTGACAGTGGGTTCTTATTTGCTGTGTTCCTTAATACTACAAAACATCTCGGAAATGAAATGTTTCGCACAAAATCAAAACAGTTTGAGGTCTATGGAAAAAAGCTATTGAAAAAAAAAACAAGTTAATCTGCCATTAAACTTCCTATTATTTACTTAAGCGAGATGCTATTAACTTTAAAGCTTTTGTTATCTGTGCGTAAATAGAGTTCCGTTTTGTTTACCTGTGTGCGAGACGATCGCTTCGATTTCTAAGTAGGTTTTTTATTTCGTGGCGTGGAAAATATACGAGCTGCTGACAAAGATCGATTCTATTTATTATTATTCTCTTTTACCTATAATTATGTCTACAAAATCAATATAACCAGTCTCAGCCAACGCTGTATGTTTACGGGTGGTGTAACGTTGTTTACTAGCGTTAATTAGTAGTGACTGCATAATTGCATTGTCATTAAGCGTTTAATATTCAATTATCTTTTAATCGGCTTGTGCGATTCGTGCTTAAACATCGTTTACGTTGACTATGATATCAATATAAGCTGGAGTCTGTTTTATAACTGTTCTATAGTTAAATAAGAAACTTCTAAATATTTTGAATTAAAGGACATTGACAGTCTTAGTATGGGTTTTGGTCCAAATACTGCCCAGACAAAGGAGTACTAATTTTAGACTCTGCACATATATAAATCCTTGCTCACAAAATATTTTTAAAATCTGACCCTGGAAATAAAAAAAAATGAGTTTATACAGACTGGGTTTTAAAGACGGGACAGCAAGGGCATGTACCTTAATGGTTATATTTACAGGAAAACGTTCTGAGGAGACCATCTATAACTTTTTGTGATATTTCGAACTGTATTCACAGGTTTTAGTATAATAGTACAGTCAGCAAAAAAAATGTAAAAACTAAAAATAATAAACGTTTTTTTTGCTAATCCATCCTATTTCATATAGGAATCGAAAATACTCTATAGGACTACATAAAATCGATTGGCAAAACATTTTTTGCTTTGTATCATGTTTCGCTGACTGTACATTCAGTCCTGAGTCAAACAAGCAAAACGAGCCAATCCAGCAAAACGAGCCAAACGAGCAATCAATCAATCAATCAAACAATCATTTATTTGCGAGAACACAAGCACAATTCACAAGGAATGTCTTAAAATAACATATGTAGACATGTTGCGTTCAACTTGCATGCAAGTGTGCAAATATTAAAAAGTATTTTAGTTACAGTACATTTGAAATTCCTTAACACTATAAAATGCGTGTTGTAATAACCAGTCATACAAAGATTTCTTGAATAAATTGCCTGTTAACATTTTTATATCATTAGGTATACAGTTATATATTGATATGCACATATTGTAGACTAGCAAAACTAGCCAATCGAGCAAAACTAGCAAAACGAGCAAAATGAGCAAAACGACCAAACCAAGCGAAACGAGCCAAACGAGTCAAATGAGAAAACAGTCTAACAAGCAAAACGAGCAAAACAACCCAAACGAACCAAACGCCCCAAACAAGCCAAACGACCCAAACGAGCCAAACGAGCCACACGAGTCAAACGAGCCAGACAAGTCAAACGAGTGAATCGAGTCAAAACAAGCAAAACAAGCAAAACGACTCAAAAGAGCAAAACGAGCCAAACGAATCAAACAAGAAAAACGAGCCAATCGAGCAAAACGAGCCAAAGGAGCAAACGAGACAAAGGGGCTAACGAGGAAAACAACCCAAACGATCCAAACGAGCAGAACTAGCCAATCGAGCAAAACGAGCTAAACGAGCCAAACGAGCAAAACGACTCAAAAGAGTACAGCGTTCCAAACGAGTCAACAAGCAAAACGAGCAAAACTAGCCAATCGAGCAAAACGAGCCAATCGAGCAAAACGAGTCAGACGAGCAAAACGAGTCAAAAGAGCAAAGCCAAACTCGTTATGCTCGTTTTGCGCAATAACACGTTTGACTCGATTTGCTGGGTTATGAGCTAGCCTGCTCAAACACCACACCACCGTGCTAGCCTCTGTGGTGTGGTGTTTGAGCAGGCTAGCTCATAACCCAGAAGCGGTGGGTTCGATTCCCGCGACAGGACAAGTATTTGTGCACAGAAAAATCGCAAATACTTGTTTTGTGTCTGTGTTGTGAGACCATGGTCCTCCATGGTAGTTTCTGAGTCCCTAGATACAGGGAATTCTAGTTAGAGTCCTGTATGTTTGTGTTCGTTTACTCGTTTGAGTCGTTTTGCTCGTATTGTTCGTTTTGGTCATTTTGCTTGTTTTGCTCGTTTTGCGCGTTTGCCCCTTTGACTCATTTGCCCCTTTAGCTCGTTTTGCTCGTCTAGCTCATTTGAGACGTTTGACTCGTTTTGTTCAACCAACACACCATAAACCGAAACGAACCGAATCGAACTGAACGTACTAACTGGTGAGGTGTACCGACGCGGCGCTGGTCAAAGCCGCTGGGAGCCGATGAATGCTGAAGGCAAGCAGCCGCTCAAAGTAGCGTTCTATGGAGGAGTTCTATGTTTAGCAGCATACGTTTCAGGCCGATGATGATGATGATGACAATGACGAGATCAAATAATATTATCCCCATTCTTGTGTCGGGTAAGGGTCCCATAGAAGGTAGGTACCAATATCAATATTATAAAATTAATTAAAAAAAAACCCTGGGTTAGATTTTGAAAATATTTGGCGTGTAGTGATAAATGGATACAAGGAACGTAATGCATGCACTCCCATCACTGGGCAATTTTGGACCTGATCCTGTCAATGTCCTTTGATTAAAATGTTTTGTATTGATTTGGTTATGCTATCTGTTTTTATATGAATGAAGCCTGCATGTCGAGTAGGAACAGTTCACATTCACAATCACGAATTTATCGGCAAGGAAGTAAAAAATGGTCTTTACAATTTATAAATAAATCCTTTTTTTATTTTGACGAGCCCGATAGCTCAGTTGGTAGTATCCCTGCCTTCTGAACAGAGGGCTGTGGGTTCGATTCCTACCTAGGACAAACATTTGTGTGATGAACATAGGTGATTGTTCTGCGTCTGGGTGTTATATTGTATTCTATGTATGTATTTACTAACTAAAAAAGTATATAAGTATTGTTTCAGTTATCTGGTTGCCATAGTACAAGCTATGCTTAGTTTGGGGCTAGATGGCGCTGCGTGAAATGTCCACACATATTTATTTATTTATTTATTTTTTATTAGGAAATAATAAACCATTGCCTTGCATGTGGATAAACGTTTTGTATATTTAACTGTTAATAAAAAAAATGCAAATGTAATACTATGCTCAACGTATTACTTATTCTACATTGCTTTACTGGTAGCACCTTCCACTCTTTCGATAAATAATAAAAAAAAAATTATAATTGGCAAAAAGCCTTTTTCAAAACATTTTTTGCATACAATTATTGTAATTGACCAGTAACCAGTAAGTACTGAAACCGGTCCTTCATGTCATAGCAAAGCAAGAGGCTATACGTGCGACCAACGAGCCAGCCGATAAAATAAGGTTATTTTTTGCCGAGTCCTCTTTGTGTAATCGACTAAAATAGAACTCGAACGGGCGACTTGGAAATTGTATGGGACAATAGATAATCGTCCATAAGTACATGTTTCGGATATTGAAGAAATGTACAGGTTTCGGCTATTATGTAGAGGAATAGTGTATTGTAGTGTAGCAGGTAATGTAAGATGAGTCCGAAATTCGGGTTAATGACTTGTGGATTTTGGAGAATGCCATGCCTATTGCAGCAGTTGAATTGAAGTCAGAAGTCGTTGATGATGATTTGATGAAGAAGGTAAAGATATATAGAATTTATTTTCAGTAGAGTTATTTATGTCTGTCTGCTTACTACATTCTTACAAGTCATGTAAAGTTCTTGAGATTTCTTCTGACCACACCCTATGCTTTCACCCTATGCCTCTTTAACTGTCACTGCTATTCGTCTCTGGAACTCACTACTAGTGGAAATCTGGAAAGCATCAAATCCAAATTAAATCAACACTTCATATCCATAGGAACGATTTTTAAAGTGTAAACCACACTACATCGATCTCGATCTGTAGTATCGTAATTACTACTAATGAGTAGTTACCTGTCTAATATAGGTACTATAGGTGTCACCACGGCGGCTTAGTCGGTAAAACACATTGTCCTTAAGATTTTTGCAGCTAGCGGTCGAGTGACCATAGCTTAGTTGGTAGAGCGTCCAATCCGGTGAGTTGAAGGGCGCGGGTTCAAATTCCGCTGGTTGCAAAAATTTTGAGGACTATAATATCTTTAATATCTTTACTTCATATCCATTCAAAACAGTCACAAAAAATGAACACTTAAAATAGTTATTAAATGAGTAGGTCCTTGTTTATTATATATAAGTATTGGATTTCCATTTGCAATAGGTTTAATATAAAATAAGTAAGATATTAATATACATGTATTATTTGTTTAAACCTTATCATCTAAACTCATATTATTATCGATTGCTACCTCTTATGACTGTTTTATTTGGGTAATCCTTTTCTTGTTCCTTTTCAACCAGCACTACAACTTGTTTCACACTATACTAAGGTTAACTGGAAGAAAATGCTACTGACCATTAAGTTCGCCTATGTACTTGATTTACTGTTGTGCAATAAAGCATTTTCTATCTATCTATGCTTGTTTCGCCATGGATATAAAACAAAATTCGTCATAGGCTTTACTCAACCGAGAATGTATTTATAAACTCCTTATTATCTGGCCCATGTACAGAGTTGCAGGAAGTTAACTAGTTCGTGAATCATATCAATTACTCTTGGTATTATATTTATAACGCGTATAAAATATGTTTTTATTCATTATTATAAATTAATATTCGGTATAAAATTAATATTTCATAGAATTACTGAGAATCGATGTGTTTGGATTTGTTACATATTGCATATTATCAGTATTAGTTACTTGTAGGTACGAGTCATCTCTAAATTGATGTTTCCGAACCGCAGAAATATGTAATAACTATAGAATAAAATAACTAAAGGGGTCAACTTTACATTATCCTCACTCTAAGGCCAGGAGCGTGTTGAAGGCTCAACTATAAAATCCTATAAAGATATTATAAGCATAGTGCTAAACTATATTATAGTGTTATCTATACAGATTACAGAAGCATTAAGCAAGCTTCATTAATGATGCAAACTGCGAATGGATTATTGTTGAATGCATCGATCCAAGTGCGAATTTCACGATCCATTTGATACTAAAAGTCGACTAGAGTAGAAAACGGGTAGAAAATAATATTATCATACATTAGATATTGCTATATCATTTTGTATATAAGATAAACCACGAAGTTACGCCATATACCTACAAAAGAGTTATGAAACAAAAATGTTTCATTGACATTTTGAAAGCACAAGCAGACAGGGGAAAGGAGTTTATAATTTAGCGAATTTATAATAAAACATTATTTAGTAGGCGAATGTAAATCAAAAGTTTAGTACCTAATCACCTAGGTATATACATATAGTAGTAAAATAAAAGCCAACAAACCTGTTTTTGTCATAGTCCTAGAAATTAGCATAAAATAAATACATCATACAAAAAAAATTCAAGTGCTACCATATTATGGAGACCACACTTGGCACTATTTCTGTACGTCCGTCAAATACTTGCACAATAGTTCGTTTCGTTATCAGTCTATTAAAAAGCATATTAAACAGCTTACTGCACGTTAAAAGTTATAACAACTCGGTAAAATTGAATGACCGCGGTAGTTTTGGTGCAGAAAGGAATTCCGATTGCACGAAATAACAAAGACATTTTCGTCTGCAATAAAAATAAGCTAAATAGGTGATATTCATCAACCTTTATTAAAAACGATGCGATAATAAACCAACTGTGAGTAATAGACATGTAATTACTAATACCGCACAAAATTTACTCACGTGGTTACAAATATTACAATAAAATACGTTTAATATCAATATCTAATGCGATAATTGACCGTGTATGGTAATTCGATACAATAAATAAAAATTAACACGTATCCATATAATATCTATCCTTAGAGCATTATCTATCGGTAGAAACGAGATGCCAGAGTTGCAGGTCCCATCTTGATTAGCGCACTTCATAGATACCATATCTTTTCAGCAGTATACAAGAAGAATGATGATGATGATGACGATGATGGTGGTAAGAGTGATCAATAAATCGAAGTTATAATTCAACACTGCAATGCCCAAAAACCATGATTTAAATGACAAGTCAATAGTAGAGTATTGTAACTTAAACCATAAATAAAGGCTATTGGTAACATCGGTGTCGAAACCCATTGTCCCAATAACCGTAACCAGAAACAAACAGAACAAGTCGTCGAGAGGTCTAGACACAAAACGCGATCTAGAATTCTAGAACGCGACGACTGACATGTCTAGACTTGGAGTTGCCAGGTATCTTATAGATATCAGAGATAAAGCTAAATTCTTTTCCATAACCCGATATGAAAACTGATGACAAGACAAGCAAGAAAAGTTAATCTTTTCTAATATTTTTTTTCAAAATTCGAAGTAGCTATGATATCTTATTAGAAGTATTTTTTCAAGTCTCTTGTTGCTACAGACTGAAACTTTAACATATCTCAGAAATGGATGGTCAATGAAATATTAACTAGTTAACTTGATACTCGAAACTCGATGTTAACAAAAATTAACTTTCGCCCAGGAACCAAGGCGCCTATGTTACGGAATAAAACCATCGTATTTTACATGATTACATTCATGAATATCATACCAATTATGCGGGTACCTATATAAAAAGCCATGCATGCAGAATACATACGTCACGTCTGTTGACTGTGTTGTAACTGTTGTTGATTGTTGTAAGTAATTACCTGTAAAGAAAAATACAGGGCTGTTAAAAACACACACACATAATACATAATGCAAACAGGCTAAAGGGGCGATAAATGAATAAATAAAATACATAAATAGATGCGATGCGATGCTTGAATATAATTTGTTATGTACGTTACCACAACATTTTTTTTTGTCTCCTTTCCTTTTTCGGGTGTATTGAAGATATTTATTTAATGTAACTTTAGAAGTGATTATTTTATCTAGATATATTTATTATGTATTTATAAAACTATATATTTTGTTTTGTATATATTTTAATAGGTATAAATTTCACACAGTGTTAGTTGTATAAGTATTTTCTCTTGTCTCGTTAAGGTCGAATTAAGTTATACTCGTTTGCTTTCCTTTTTAATATTTATTTTTCGATTTTATGATAGGTATGTAATTATCACTGTTTGTACCAGGCAGAGTGCATGTGTTATTGGATTATGGGATTGATTTTATTTACTGTTTAAATCATGTTGTTTTGTAATTTTATGTTCCATTATCTGTTATATGCACCTATAAAATAAAATAAATAAATAAATAATTAATTCATTATTAAAACTGTCAGGCACTGAACATGATGCCCTGATATATTCAAAAACTTAAGCTACATATAAAATAGAAATGTTGAAATATGGTGAAACGTTGAATTTAACATTTCTCTAAAATGAAACCTAAAACTCCAGAATACTAGACTACACAATTATGCGAGAAAAAGTTCTGCTGGAAAGCGAATTAGGTGCCTTGGCAGTTGGCATGTTGTATTATTTAGAATCCAACATTTTAATATTAATACGTTGTGTTTACGAATAATTGCATACTTACATCCGTCAATATTGGCGTATGTTAGTGCAAATAACAAATGTTAAGCAAATTAAAGTTCTTCAAAGAAAATTTTGGGTCGAACCAATATATTTGGCACACAAAATTTAAAATATAGGCTGAGACATACTTGCCACGAGTTCATTGCCAAAGGCGAGACAATCACGCTGAAATAAGGTTACAATCTCAGCAGTCAGTGGGTGAACTCGCTTCAATACTGTCCAATTCTAGTCAATCAATTAGATTCACTTTAATACCAAGTCGCAATAAAAAGTTGTCTATGCAGCTGATACAAAATTATTAAAACGTTATTGCGACAAGGTACTACTCTAAATTATTTTAGTAGGTGGAAGAAAAACTGAGCAACCATTAACCTAGAGAGATAATAGACGACTTTGCCAATAAATAATTTAAGCGCATTACTACTGTATCTGTAGATCTTAATTACAGTGGAGACGATAGCGCGAAGAATCTTTTAATGGTTATTGTGTTACATGGCCGACATTTGCTATGATGCCTATGAAACATGAGTAGTAATTGTCATTAGTCATAGGTTAGCTGAGTCTTGTCCAAGAAAATGGTTTTTATATTTAACTTAATGAATAATTTTGGGAATAAAATCGTGTATTATGGCAGATTAAAAAAAAAGAACTTGAGATATACGATAAGACAAACAGTGAATTCTCAAGACCTACAATAGGTACGTTACATTAGATAGAGTTATTTGTATACCCATCAAAATAATAGCTAAACGCTTTCATCAAGTTGTTTCTGAACCAGCGAGCCTTAATAATTAGATCGTCTGAATGTAACGCGATTCAAATTACAGCTGCGCAATTCGCAAAGTCGTGCTGGAGTAATTTCTCATCTCGTTTATCATGTGAGTTTCAAAGGAATAAAGTGCTTATATATAGGAATTCCTATATTAAACTCGCAGCTAGGCTGAATAAATTTTTGTTACAAACGTTCAAATACATGGTATCTTTGACATTTCCTTCTGTTACGTAAGTAGGTAGGGCTTGAGAATTGAGATCAATGTTACTGCTTCTACGTTGTAAGATGAAAAGCTAGGATGTAAAGCTTCTACTTCAATCAAAACTTGGCACTTGGTAACGGTGACGAACATTTCACCAATCTCCAAAGAACATTTAATAAACATGTTATACCAGTTCTCAATTTCAAGCAATTAAGCCTGGTGGTAAGCAGGAAGCACTTCTTGCCTAAAGTCTCTGACGAAGTGAGTTTACTATCTAATTCATCATCATCATCATCATTAACAGCCTGAAGACGACCACTGCTGAACATAGGCCTCCCCCAGGGAGCGCCACTTAGAGCGGCTGCTCGCCTCCTGCATCCATCGGCTCCCCGCGGCTTTCACCAGGCTTTCATCTAATTAAAAACATTTATTCAAAATGATGGTGCCTGTAGGAATAGACTAGTGACTAGCAGATACACGGATATGTTCAGTTTATCTGGCCACTTTCCTTTTGTGCGAAAGCTAGCTTCACGGTCCGGTCTAGATTTTAAAATTTCACATACTTACGTTTACTTTAAAAATTGCACAGTCACTTTGTGAACGGTGCTTCGATAAAACTAAGATATCACGATTTACGGGTCTCCTATGGGTGAACTTTCGAATACATAGTTTACTCGATGATGTCATGCCCAAATATATTGGCATTAAGTTACAATGAGACAGACCATCTTGTTTTAGCTTTGATTTTTAATGGTCGAGAAATTAAAATATAAAAACAATATAAAGTAACGTTCCATCGTGTTGAGATGTAAACTTAAACGACTCTTGAGTATGTTGCAGTTCACTCACTGGTACTACCCCAATATCCAAAAGAATATAGTTCTATTATCTAATTCTTATTATCAGACCAATAGGTTCTTCCAACCAACGCTTCTAGAGAAAGGTTTTCTTAAATATACAGTAATTTAGGTGCATATGGATGTCCAGTACCACACGTAACATAGCGTTTCGCTAAATAACTGGACACCGGACAGTCAGCTCGGCGGTCGATTGCAGAATACGTTATGTGGCGAGCACGTTACGCTCTGCCTGGTAACAGGGCTGGGGACACGTAACCGCTATTTTAGGCGGCGATTCGCACGCATTGGATAGTACCCAGCGTATATCTAAGGGCCAAATCGATGGGCGTACGGAGTATTTGAAACCTTTCAGATAGCTAGGTGAGAGCTTAGAGGTGTAAGCGTTTTTCAGCAGGGTGATAATGATAACGTTCATTTAGAATTCAGGGCTAGTTACTTCAGAAACCATAACTCCGAAGCAACAGAGATGCAAAGACCCACTACAGACTGTCCAAAATAAACTAACGATTAAATGAGGACGGTAAGAATGCGTCTACTAGGTTCAGCTGTGAGCACGATCATGCATTACCACAAAAGCAGTGGTTTCCGTTGGGCACCACGTCTTCTGCCATAAAAATATAGGAGATTTATCAAAAGCAAAGAGAGTAAAATTATATTCAAATAACCGAACTACTTAACGCTATGCTACTGTTGAGAAGAGCCCGTATATTTGCACTGATGTGATGTGAATTTGTGAATTAACCTTAATTTGAGGTATTAGAGAATTAGAAAAAAAAAAAACAATATGGAATGTAATTTTAAATATCCTCATTTTTATTGTATATTCGTATGCTTACATTTACCAGTTATATGCTCGCATGTAGAAGGATTGCCTTTGTAAAGCCCGTTCAAAGGGAATACCTAACTGGCGGCGGCGGTAATGGCACACGTCACTTCCATCGACAACCTTTTGAGTTTGATGGTTTTGAAACTTGCCATTGTAGGTTTCCTTTCACTCTTTGAACTTAACCTTCGCAAACATTGTTTAACCCTCTTCATTGGTTGGCCAATTATTTGAATTGTGACTTCAATAATAATAAACTTCTTCTGACAAAGGATCTGTTTGCAAAGTGGAAACCTTAGGAATTTGATCTTATAAATGGAATCAAGTCACACACTTTCCTATACTTGCGCGTTATAAGCGCTAATATTTTCATATATCTCCATAGAAATACAGACCAGTGGCATATTCAACTAAAACACAGTAGCTAATAGCTATGATGGGTTTTCAAATGTTCATTTGGCCTTGAGTTTATCCAGTAAGTAACTTATTTAACTCTTATTTTTATAAAACTCACCATTTTCTGACAAGTTTATTCCGTGACAAATTTAAACTGGGTCGTTAATCTTCCACTGGAAGCCTTCATGACGCCATCTCGTCGTCCGATAATATTTTCAGTGAATTTGACCTAAAAACCAAAGTCAATGTACGCGTTTCATGGTTTTATATTCGGTCAACGTACCGAGGCATTGACTTTTAATATTTAATTAGCGTCACTATTTTGGTTTGTTTGTTTGAGATATTGTGATCGTTTAAAGTAACGTTTGTAATATACACGCGAGGTCGAAATGATTATTGGTGTATGCTTACAAACTTTACTGGACGTAAGATATATCGTAGCCACATACTATTTTATGATGTACAATTTACACCCACTTTGCCCAAAATACAATCTACAAATACGCAATAAAACATATTATAATAAAGCTTTTACAAAATTTAATCCACCTAATAGAACAAGCATCGGAATCAGCCAAAATACATGTCATCAAAAAACTTCCACACACAATTAGGGCCACCAGTAATAATTCACAAATTCAACGAGTCCAACAATTAAATACAAGATACTCATAACAATCACGAGTACACTTGTTCTGCCAGTTAACATGACCTAGAACAACCAATCATACAATACAAACAACAAACACGCGTATTAGAAGTCCGATAACGTTCGTGATGTTTACTTCCTTATAAAAACGAGCCATAAGTTTGGATAGTTGATTAAATAAAACGCAAAATAATCTTAGTATGGGAGGCTTTAAGTAACCAATAATTTTAAGAATGATCCCAAATTGGTAGAGCTCTTCAATTTCAATTTAGCAGTTAATATAAAAGTAAAAATTATGACTAGTGCTAAGAATAATCATATCTCCAACAAGCAGCCAGCCTTATTGTCGAAGTATTGAGACCATCCACGGCTCTCTGGCTTAACGACAACGGTAATAATGAGATGTGGTCAAACCAACCTAAGTCAAGCAACCCTACCTAATATAAAAATGAATTGCTATGTCGTGTAAAGGAAACTGATGCCAGGTTACCTAAGGAGGTTGTACCGTTTACTCTAGCAAAGTAAACTGGACGGAACACGCAAAAGTTCAACGATCAACGTCCAACCAAACGAAATATAGGCACCGGGAAAAAGTACTAACATATAACATATAAATATATCCTTTGAGGAATGTTGATGCACGCTTACAGTTACCATCAAAACAACTCTGCAATCAGATACCATATTAGCATGCAATCAATCAATGATATTGACAGAAAAGGTAAGAAATAAATGCCAATGCCAAAGCTTTTAGACTTCTGTCTGATTGATTACTAAGTTCCAAAAACGATGTGCTAGAATTTGTAAGAACCGGAAACATTCCAAACGAACATTTCCATTTTATTAAGCACAAGCCTTAATAGCAAATCAAAAGTGTACCGTTCGTGTAAGAATTCGTAACCAAATTTTTTTGATATAAGTAATTATACAAAACTAAATGTAAGGTTGTTTGTTAACTGACTTTTAGCTGAAAAAGCTAATTTCTGAAAGAACAATATGAATTAATTAATACAGATTACCGTAGAACCTTATTTATTTATTTATTTAATTCTTTATGCACAAAATGTGTACAAAGGTGGACTTAATGCTACCTTTATGCATTTTTTTTTTTAACCTTCAAAATTAACGAAGGATTTATATCCAGGTTCTTACTAGTTTACATAGATTAAGATTTATAACTGTATCCTATGGTAATGTGTCTCAAATCATTAATCATCAGACGGAACGAAAGACGATCACTGCTGAACATAGGCCTCTTCCATAAAACGCCGCGCTGGGTTGGGGCGGCTTGGCGGACAGTAAAATGCTCTTTTATCGTTAAGTAAACTTAATAATACGCCAAATGGTACAGCACCTCATGCTCTTAAAAGCAATGCAGTGCACGAAACGCAAGGCATCAAGAACACACCACACACACACACACACTTAGGTTAGGTAATGTTCCCATCGTTAAAGATAACCATTTTACAGCGTCTATTAGAACAGCCGATGGACGTCAACCTATAAGTTCAAGCGATTGAAAAGCAGGATATCATAACAATTAAGCAATTCAATTCCGGTCATTGTCCGAGTCCGGGGAAGTGTCTAAGCACAATCGCCGGAAAAACGCTTTGATCAAACGACGTTTGTCAAAGATGGCTAGGATTTTAAAGAATGAGAAACACACGAGTTGCAGGACTCGGGTTTGTTATTAGTACATTTAGCATGATTGGAGGAAATCTTTTTTAAGCGCTAATCCCGCACAACTGATGGGGAAGAATGGTTCTCGAGTGGCGACCACGAACCGGAAGACGCAGCGTAGGCCGGCCCCCACTAGGTGGTAGCCAATGAACGCAGGAGGCGAGCAGCCGCTCTAAGTGGCGCTCCCTGGGGAAGGCCTATGTTCAGCAGTGGACGTCTTCAGGCTGTAATGATGATGATGAATTCCGTATAAGTTTAATAATAATAGAATGGCCATCAAAATCGAAATCATAAATATCACCAAAAAATCACGAAATCCCGATGTCTTTTACATAAGGCAACCAAACACAAACGTCTACTCTTTCTGCCTTTGTGTTGATCTGCAGATCCAAGGTAGGTCAACCATAAACAAGTTTTTAAGTCATCATTCTCTTAACCAATCGAAAATTATTAGCATTGTTGTCTGTAGAAGAGTGATAGACAGTCTAAAAGTATCTTGAATCAGTTCTCGTAATCGATTCGACGCGATTGAATTAGAATGACTCTTTTACCCTTAGACGATCGACGGCCATAATTGCGGCGCATTTCTACACGTATTCGTTTCATAACGTATTTATTTTGCTTTCAATGCTCTTTGATGGATGTAAGGTTCAAAATTGAGTGATAATTACAATAGTATTCAGAATTTGGCCATTCTTGATCTTGAAATTTTCGTTGGGAACTCCGAAAGTTGTCCTAGATATTAAAGCTTTCGGGATAGCTACACGTCTTTTTATGTATAAAAACTGGAAAGTAGATAGATAACTCCGGCATAATAGAGACGATGACAATGAAGAAAAGGAACTCTTCTAAAAACCAAGAGCTTAATTAGACAAACGTAAGTCTCTCAGACACGAAGAAGTCCTTTTCGAAATCATGCGATGACTGTCTAGTCTAGTCCAAGTGAATGCTCTCTGATTCAAACTGACAGGCAACGAGTGCAGCCAATTGAGACGTGAATGAAACTATTGTGGAAAATAAAGTATCACTTAGAGAGCGCTGAATTATTGCTCCTGCTTGTTTAAACATTGGACTCGCCAAATTGATGGTTAGTTCAATTGGCAGATTTAATATTATTAGCAGAAATAATATTCATTCTATTATTTTAACATACATTTTTTGAGTGAACTTTCAAACATGTAAGCTAACAAAGCTGATGGCTTTGCTAATACAGAACATGAACAATATAATGAACATGAAAACAGATTATGTAAATATGAGTAGCACGTCTTGTGTCATGGACTTTGCAATCATGCTTCAGTCAATTACCTGAGATGTAATCTCCTGATTTCCTTCAGATATAATATATCTAGGAATCATAATGTAAATTGAGTTTTAGTCATACTGCTTTACAGTGAACTACAAAAACTAGTAAGCTATTTTAAGTTATTTAATAAATAATATTGAAAACAAAATTGTTCAATGCTGAATTAAAGTGTTTAAGTTTCCATAGCTACTAAAACTGAAACGCAATTACTGAAACATTCCAAAAGGCAAATTAAAATAAGAAATAAGAAATATTTAATCATCATCATGCAGTTAGATGAAAACCGCGCGAAGAAATTTTCAAGATTAATATTTTTACATTGGCAAACGGTAAATTTATCTTTTTGCAGAAGTCATATTTTCGCCCTGGACTGTACGAAACTATAATTACATTTCTGGTTACTTATTTAGCTAGGATAGGACCTTGAGTTGGTTGAACCGATCGTGACTGAGCGGATAGGTATTAATAAATAAGCATGGTTGCTATTGAACTGGTGGTGTTCAATTATATTGTAGCTACAATCATTTAGAAGCCGAATATAGATGAAGACGGTTTTTGTATATGCGTGTGTATGAGCTTTAGTATTCAGAGGCCTCTATAGTTCCTTCCTATGTATTTGAACATGAAACAATTAAATAGATTTCCTTAAATGGTAATCTACACAAAGCCTATAGTCGTATTCACATTCCTGTGTCACAAAAACTTTAGCCCTTCTAAGCCACATGTTAATCACTGAATGTTGAAATAAGGGGGCAGAGTAAGTAATTTGAAGCAAAAAATTGATATACCTTTAACACTTTGCGTCAAGCCTGTAAAACAATATTCTACATGTTCTTTACTAAAGAAGTAACATTTCAGAATTCATAAAACTACGAATTCCTGGCGTTTTAGGTCCGAATTTATTGCTGTTAGAACTAGAACACATGAAGGCATAAGTTATGTAAGGAGGCGGTGGTACAGTTTGGTACGCTTTCAGACAATAGCGTACCAAAGATAATAGAGCTTGGCTTCTACAACTCGTAATATTCACAGCAGTAATAAAATAATACGTTTACGTGTAAACTTTAGAGTGTCCTAGACCTCACATAAAGACATACACTCATAAATCATAAAACTCATGCCAGAGTTTACTTGTCTCTACTAGACTCGATATTATATGGATATGCTCTGAATAACTTATAAGTCTGTTTGCAATAAGCAGTATTTCTGTCTCATTGCTTGGCAAATAATGTCCCAGTACCAGCCGAATCAGCCGATAGCCATGGTTCTCAACATTTTTGCTCAGAATTTCAGTAGCTCAGTAGTTGATATTAGTCGGCTGTTGCCACGCACGAGAAACACACAGTTGCCAAAATGAAAGTTTACACTCGAAGTCTCGGAAACGTCTAACACTGGCAAAACACATCACAGCCTGATAGCTTGTCATTGGCCTCAATCTCTACCGGGTTAGTGTTACATCACCGCGTCTTTCACTCGCTTTGCAAAATGTCTTAAGAGCAAAAAGACAACAATAGGGCTACAATGTCACAAGAAGTTGGGTGTCAGTCAACTGCGGGGCACAGGTCGTGTGGGCTTGGCATTAACCCACTTTCAGCCCGTGGGAGGCCACGCTAAAATTATGACGAGAAAAAACCGCGTGAACGCATTTTGTTTGCTACGTACACAACCAATGTTACAGCAACAGTTCAAGAATAAACTGCGACTACAAATCGAGCATGGCATTGAATCAAAAGCGCTTGGTTACCGGCCCTGAACGCAGAAAGCTTGAGCAGAAATAGCGAGTGATGCAGAAACCCCAATTTTATCCTTTTTTTTTGGGAATTGCCCTCGCACTTCCCTGCCACCACGGGGGTGATGGCAGGGGGTATGTGGGACTCAAACCCACTAAAACCCCCCGTGATCCGTCCGCCGCCGGGACGGGACGAAATAGGGTCGCGCTGGCATTCACTATCTCGTCCCAGCGGTAGGCCCTTCCGGGCCTCTGCGCCAGTGGGTGGGTAACCTTCCACCTCAGTTACCCACCAGACGTGTGGGGCCGTGTGAGCGCAGCGGAGAGTCCCCCGACCCTCCGCCGCCGGCCCCACTACGGAGGACGAAGAAGGCGCCCGAAGCGCCTCCTCCGTCCCCCTCTCCGTCTGCGCCGGTGGGGGTCAGAGTTGGCATCGTCCTCCCTGACCCGCTCCGCAGCCTCCTTTTGCGACATCACCACCTCGCAAAAGGAGACCGTTGCCTGCCACGCTCTCTCGCTGTCGAGCATGGCGTTCACCACGCACGGCAACGAGAGATCCCGGCCAACGACCGCTGAAAGTGTGCGCCGCTCAGACTCCCAAGCAGCGCACACCTCCAGCGTGTGGGGCGCCGTATCTTCCGGCGCCTTACATTCGTGGCAGGCCGGGGTCGCCTCCCGTCTCGCGATCTGGTGCAGGTACTTTCCGAAACATCCGTGTCCGGAAAGCACCTGCACCAATCGGAAGGTCAGCGACCCGAATGGCCGCCGCACCCACTCCCGGAGGACCGTGCGGATGGCCTCCACCGTCCTCTGCCCAGGCACCGGTGGAGCCAGGTCCTCCGTCCACCACCGCAACAGGGCGGCCCGCGCCTGCCTCCGCAGGCGCCTGACCTCCTCCCATATCCTACCTTTACTCCAATTGTCGACTGACAACTGCCTGAGTATAAAGGGTGTCACGTTACGGCTCCGTCCAGGGTCTTAGGATGCCTGACTAGGTCCTAATCCTACCTAATCAGACCCTGGAGGGAGACGGCGACATGAGGTAGGTATATAGGAGAGTAGAGTAGGACTGAAAGAAAGAGCACGTTAGAGTAAACAGTAAGATATAATAAATATAAAGAGATACGGAAGAATAGTTTAAAGTCTCTAATGGCTAGCACGGCACAGGTATGGTATGTTAGTTGAACACCAGGGAGGGAGGAAGTAGGTAGTCAAGGGATAGGTTACGTAACCGGTGGAGTGAAGACAAGCGGAAAGGCCGGTTTCTCGTCCAGGTCTTGAGCTGGTATGATGGGTTCTACGACCTCTACGTCAGAGGGAGCGGTTAGATTCAGGTAGCACAGCTTCAGTCTCTCAATATGAGGTAGGTGCGAAGGTGGTGCTTGATCCACTTTATGATGGAGCAGAATATGCCTCCGAGTGAAGATCGAGGTCTTCAGACTGCCAACAGGACACCTCTCGCTTTTTCTGCAGATCTCCCCTCGTCCAAGCTCTGATTTTTCGTCTCCCTGTCAACCGCCAGTCTTTCTCTTTTTTCTTTTTTATCTAGGTACGTAGCTGTAAAGGAGGTAACAAATACAGACGGTATAAAGAAGGATGGTTGATGATGATGATTATTTGGAATGGCGGTGGAAGTGAACATGCTACAAGGGACAGAAAAATTGGAACAGTGAGTTGTTTATTTAAGCAGCGATTGCTTGAGCTAAGTGAAAAACCATATTTGATGATTGAATAAAAGATATTCTAGATTATAATTACACTGTTATCTAGAAATATAATATAAGCCTAATGATTAAAACAACGATTATTACGGACTAGAAGACATCATAATATTCACTGACAAGGAATTTATGCTTGTAAAGTTAAAACGAAATCGAAAGCGTTCTTTAACTACAATAACATTGAAAAAGAAAGTGGCGGCCAGGTGACAACCTGGATTACCCGGCGGGTTTTGTCCCCGCGTTATGTGGGTGGTGTTTAATGGGTTCTACCGTCTATCACTTCAACAGAAAGCCTCACTAAGTGGGTCATTTTTTGCCAATTAACAAAAGTGGAGAAATTAAATCGACCTTCATATTTTAAAAGTATCGGCCGAGATTCACTTTCTAGGTTCCCAAATAACATATTGCGATTTGAGATGGTATCTAATTTAATAATTAAACGATCGCCCACGATTTCATTATTTCTAGTAGAAAAATGGCGCCTTTGACATTATATTGAATATTTTTCAACATCATAACTGAACCCCTCTTTATGTTCTTTGTTTTATATTACAAAATCCTTCTTTGTATTTTTAGTAACTACTTTTAGCGATTACTGGGAACTAAGAAATGATAATAATTAATAATGTTAACCGTACTACCTTTATCCCCTATTTTGAAGTTTTGTCTTTTTTCGTCTTTTTTTCTGACACAAAAAAATTATATATACAAATAAACGGAACGGGCGGAAAGCTAAATTTTTTAATAAAAGTGCTTTTCAATAGTTGCAGAACTTGGAAGGCATGCGTTTGGCGGAATGAAGTGTTTGGCGGAAATCCAAGCGTTCCCGTTGACAATGCAATTGCTTTTGCAAATATTGTGCCACAGCTTCCAGTTCCTGACTACTTTACTAATAACATTATAATGTAAAAGTTGGAGTCGATTCTAGTACTAGACGTCTCCGTCAGTTCGTCAATGGTTGGAGTAAATACAGATCATCCATAATAAATGAAAGCAGATAAGTTTTTTTTATTTTTAAATTCTGCTAACAATAAAGTAAAATATACCCTTCTAACCAAAACAAACTCGTTGGATGATTAAATCAAGCTTAACTCCTAAGCCACGTGTCACGACGTGTTGCGTCTAGCACCTAGAGTCTACACTGAGTAGTGAGTACTTGACCACTTACCAGGATTGGGTCCCCTTGTCCAAATAGCAAATATTTACAAACCAATCCCGAAAGTCGGGTTTGTAACTATGTAAATTGGGTTATCAAAAACTGAAAGATGATAAGCATTTTGTTTACTCGAATAGTCAGTTTGGTCTCAGATCAGAACTATCGAAAATATTTTTTTACTTGGATTCATTTACTATTTGATTTTAAATGTGAATGAAAGCTCAAAAGCCAAATTAATAAACATAGTTAAAAGCGGTCTAATGCAAGGTCGTGATTTTTTTTTCTTTCTTTCTTGTTCTCATTTCCTGATTTCTCACGCTCGGTCCTGCTACGAGGCTCAAAGACTTACTGCATCATTAATGTAAGATAGCATAAAAGGCTCGAGATTCGAGATATTCCTTGCTAACCTATCCAGTTCTTGTAATGAGGCAGTTAAGATAACTTACAGCCGTACATTTCGGAAAGAGACGTGAACATCAGCACGACAATTTAGGAATCCAGGAGATAAACCTGTTAAGAAACAAGTCAAAATTGAGGATGGTGATTTGTCACTAAAAGGCATTCACCCGGCCAAATTCAGATCATTGAACCGAGCTACTAATCGATCTTAATTCAAGACACGCAAGCGTTTCGAGCAAAGCGGGCATGAGCCTGTTGTCAAAATGTGTAAGCATTACACTGACACGAGTTAACTGGGTCAGAGAGAAACAGGAGTAGGGGACCGATCGATGGCTACGCAACGAGATAATGTATTACAAATATTACAACTTTACAAACTTAGCGCAGTTTGGTTGGTGCAATGCTAAAATTTTAAAGTGGCATTCAGTTTTCCTTAGAACCCTCAGTATTTTTAGGTGGTAGTAGTATCTTTTGAAATAATCCGTCAGGTTTGCCAGACCAGTGCTTGCATCAGGATGACGTCTGGCATAGTAAACGCTCGTCACGTCATTCGTTTACATTTACAAAAACGTTTTTAAATATCTGCATAAGATCCAATTGCCTATAATGTGACAACAAAGTTGACGACTCACTTTTCATTGTTTGAAAAATAGATAATTTTGCAAACAATGAAAAGTGAGATCAATACATGAATACAGCCAGTACGTTAGTTTTGATTCGAGCAAATCCTTTGCCATTGCTTAACGATAATAGTACCTCTGTAAATGAAATGAATGCATGATGTCTCATTAGGACAATCTAATTCGTGCTCCAAATCCACAGCCTGTAATACGAAGCCACATACGAAGCTATGACATGCGGTCGCCACTTTATATCCCACACATAGAAAATACAAATTAATGACAACCCTAATTGTCATGTCTTGCATTTCAGTTACGATTACGACTCTATAATCATATAAGTTAGGGCTGACAGCTGCCAGTTCTGATAATCGTTATTGTCAAAGGAATTTTAAGTCTAAGTAGTTCTTGTTATCCAAGAGATCGTCTAAAACATGAAAAAATCACAGCTGTTTTGACTAAGATTTTATTTGAAACTGCATATTTGATAATTCTACTTTTTTGTTTAAAAAGATCTAATTTAATGACTCCGTTAAAGACGGTTTTATAATGTCGCAGATGAACAATTAGGTAGTTAAAGATGATATAGCAGTCTAAAATAATTAAGCACAGACCACGTCCCGCTTTAATTAAAACGGTGCGCGGAGAAAGGAGGTCGTGGTGAATTATAATTATTGCAACAACACAGAATAATAAGTAAGTTCATCATAATAATTAGGAGTACTAAGACGATATTTACCACCGCCTGTACTTTTAAGTATTCTGTGCCACCGGAGCGAAGAATTATGATGGATTATGGATTTCCTACTTCATTAGAATTTCCAATACTTAATTTGCTTATAAATCTAAGATTAATTGGCTCCTCAGCCAGAGTAAGAGCATTGCTAATTTGTTACTTAATCATTTACGACTTTTTATTAACTTAATTCATCACATTATATCTTTCCTACTTTTTAAGCCTCTACATTACTTCTTTTTATTGACGGCCAGGTAAATATTAACAGAAAAGTAATACAACAGCAACAGACTATACTAAGTTCAGTATCAGCAAGTCGCCACAGGCCAGAGAGCAAAGTGCCAGACGCGGAAAGATCTTCACTCCAAAAGCCTTTGAAACTTTGAGGCAGCTAGTTGGGGCTGAAGCGGGCTCTTGAGCGCTTTCCAGAGATACTTTTACAAAATATAGCTTTGATGTTGCAAGGAGTGTATTAAACTTTTTGTATACTTTAGATGCAAATAACGACTTGATCGTAAATAACCGGCCAAGTGCAAGTCGGACCCGTGGACGAAGGGTTCCGAACCATTATCCATAAAAACGAGCAAAAACATCACTGTTTTTGTAGGGGAGGCCCCTTAAATATTTATTTTAATCTGTTGTTTACTACTAATACTTGTTGTTATAGCGGTAACAGAAATACATCATCTGTAAATCGTCGGACATCGGAGCCTTAGTAATAGGGCCTTGCTTTACTGTTTGGGTACGGAACCCTAAACATGGTATCCAATACTCAATACTCAATCATTTATTGCAAACATTATTGGTTACATGCAGGTGTTAAATAGCATATTTAAGTATGTTACATAATGACCCAGCTTGGGTATAGCAATATTGTGCGGAGCGAATCGATCTAGTCTATAATTAAATAGTTAATTTGTCCGAAAGGAATTCGTCTAGGGTATAGTAACTTTTAGTCAGTAGTACATTTTTTAGGGCTACGGTAAATTTTTTCTCTTCTTCTATTTCTTTTAGATGGAGTGGTAACCGAATCCACGAACCGAAGTAGTGCAAATCAACACCCAGTATAGCTAATTGTAATTTAAGACGTTAAGCAGTAATAATCAGGCTTACCATTCATTGAATCGATTGCGAAATGGACTGTGTGTGCTCTCCTTTTGAAGGGTTCTAAGTTCTAACCAGAATTTTTGCTTAATCTTCACGTGAACAATCTTTCTGTCATTTTGACAAAACGTGTTCCAAAAACGGTGTATCAATACGTGTTTTGAAATTTCGACACCCGAATAAATTGTTATCGAAATTTAAAATGAAATGCACCATTCAGAATTTCAGACCAACCATTTTTTGCGGCATAGCTTTTTTTTAATAGGGGTTTCGTTTTTAGTTAGGTGTAAATATTTATTAAGATAGGTTTAAAGTATATTTAAGTTGTTTAGTTTAGTGTATATATATATTGTTATTTAAGTTTTTGTAATAAAGTGACCAACCATCGCATTAATCTAATATTGTCATCACCTGTGACTGTTATTTTCACTATGAAAAGTGCCCCATTAGCCAAATTAACCGCTTAGCAGAGGATATTAATAGGTATCGGTCAAGTGACCCAATTACTAGGCAACTGCGCGGGCCGAGTGCCCGTGACGAGTTTAGAAAATTTAGAAATACGTGTTAGTTTGTATTAGCTAGTACGGCGTTCGGAAAGGGCTTTCATGACGTTTTTAATTCGAGGGCTATCGACTTTATTATTTTGTACATTGGTAACTCCAAAGAAAAGATAAACCTTGTATTTCAGTATCAGACGCCAAGAAGAATTTTGGTATCACACCAGCTATGATAAATTGTAATATAATTCCGTCATCGCATTTATAACTATACTGACAGGAATGACATGATTATGTATTTTATAATGACACAACTGTCATCGCAATTTTATCCCTTTCGCCCATTTATCAGGCTATAAATAAATGAGCGGCGGTTGAAGAGCGTTTATTAATATTGTCCCTTTACCATAAGATGACCGATGGGGAAGAAAGGTTCTCGAGTGGCAACGACGAACTGGAAGACGCAGCGTAGGCCGCCCCCCCACTAGGTGGACCGACGACGAGCAGCCGCTCTAAGTGGCGCTCCCTGGGGGAGGCCTATGTACAGCAGTGGACGTCTTCAGGCTGTTAATGATGATGATGATGATGATGATGACCATAAGATGATGATGTGATGAAAATTATGTAAGTGATGAGTTTGAAATTAACTTACTGTCACATTATGTGTGTTGTCATAGGACGGGCGTATCGTATTTACCTGAAAATATAAAATAAATGTTTATGTAAAATTATGGTCTAAGTACAATTTGCAACACATGGCATGACCTAGACGTTTATTGAAATGATTGAAACGAGCAATTTATTTTCGAAATTAAGTCATTATAGTCAATTTATACATAATCATATGATTGTTACAAGATTTTCATGGCAAAAATGTAAGCCTCATGGGGGCTCTGCCCATGTGCCCATGCCCTGGGATTTGCCTTAGCCGGCTCTACGCCGGGACCACACTGTAAATGTTTAGGTACTGTAGTGTAGTACGTAGGTAATATAGGTATTGTGCGGTGTATTATAAGTTTTGTTCTCATGACTTCATGTACACACGTTCAGAATTACCATTTATAATGTAGAACGTGCACAACGGCTAAGAGTTAATGGCACGCTGCACGAGATTGGATTTTAAACCTAATTACTTTCCAATATCTACTTCTTCCATTAAGGATGGAAAGTACAAGCTATCGCGGGTTTCCTCACTTTTTTTAATGTGAACGGACGACGTGACGAGCTAGTCACCTGATGTTAAACGACACGGCCGCCCATAACACTTGCAGTGGTCACTCGAAACTTTAAGATAATAAAGTTTTGCGTGACACTGCACTGCGCACGTCATCCTGAGACAACACACAGTTTAGTAATCAGATTAATTCACTGTGTAATCAGGTCATAAAGTCTTATTTTCCTAGTAATTTCACTAGTATTTCTAAGTTAAGTAGCAATATTAATGTGAAATTACATTTTCGCTGGGTTTTGTTGTCGTCTACGGGCTGTTGATGATGACATTTCTAGCTAATATTGGTCGATGATAAAGAGGCAGCCAGCCTAATTATATATATTATCGTAAGAGAAGATACGCTGAAGGAAACACTCAAAACAACAGGGGGTCTAGCAAAGATCCCAATCGCTTACTTTTTTGCAGCGAATGTCATTTCAATACATTTTTGGAGTTAGCGTTTGGCGTTAGCGTTTTTGATGTTTGCTAGACCCCCAGAACCCTTATAATTAAATCTGACAAAGTTGCACACATCGATGTAGATGAAGACATTGGAAAAAAATCGCTGACCACTATACGTGAAGTCTTTGCTGAACACGGACTATTTTGAATTTTCGAGAAACGCTTACTCTAACACTACGCCAGCCTGCCAATCTTCAGAAGATAATGAAATAGAAAATAGATAGATAGAAAATACATGAGTTCTTGCTGAATTTCTAAAAACGATCAAAAGGAAAACACTTCTAAAAATATACACTATCCTACAAACCTACGCTAAGTTATTTCAAATCTACTATTCTAGAGAAATAGTTCAATCGCATCACGTTTTACGTCACAGCAACCTTGAAAGTCAATGAAAAATTCAAAACGCTATTCGATTGTTTCAATTCGTACAACCAAGATCTCATGACCGTGAAATATCAGCTTGAGAACGATGAGTTTTATCTCATGACAGTAATTTTAATTCAAATACCATAAGTTTGCACGATAGGTCTGACGACGGAAGTCCTGATTGCAGTTATAGACGAATTTTATCTGAAGGTCTCTTTCAAGGATCTTCAGTAAAGCCTGAAAGTCCGGGATACAATTTACATACAATCAATGTTACAGAAGCCGGAAAAGTACAGGCCAAAAAACAAGAAGTGACGAATTTGCTTCTATCAGGCCTAATCCAGATTCGAGAGATGATATAGTATAGATAGAGGCACTGTTGTTTTGTAATGCAATACATGGTTACGGGAATGTGAAAGTTTACATACTTATACCAATATGAAAAAAGTGTTGCAATAGTTATTGAATTGTTCTATGATACGAAATAATTGTTAAACACATAAACCAAAAGCTTGGTACAATATTAACTATAAAATTATAAATAAGGTTTCTCTATCCCACCACTCTCCAAATATCAAACGATAAAGTTACATCAACCATTTTAATATTAAATTCAGAATTCGTTACATTACTGCCTCCTCGGATTGTATTTGAATATTCTGAGCTGCAAAATGTAAGAGACGCGTACGTAACGTTCCTGAGGTGGTATTGTATCTCATTTCTGAAATGTCATCGCTTACTTTGTGCTTCTTAGGTAAGTACACTAGATATTCTTGTTTCATTTTGTATTTAAGTACATTTTATTGAATGGTCCTCGTCCTCGCTTTTCATTACAATTCTGTTAGCTTAGCAAAAACCCAATGAATATGTTCTTATAGCATTGACAATTTGACACTGTAAAATTTAAATGATCAAACCCTCAACGTTTTTAAAATGATGATATCACGAAGTTAACTTCACAAGATATCATGCCTTTAGAATAACAGGGCAGTAAAATAATGCGTTACGAGTTACGTTAATACTATCATTTATTCTGTATAAACGCACAGAAGATGTAATGACTAAGGAATAGTATGTGGAAGTACATCAATGGTTTGCGTAAGATGGCAAAATCAATAGTCCGTCTGGACTGTATGACCCAATTTTATCTCTCTCAGTCTGGGACTGTATCGGGTTACTCACTATTATGAGGTTATGGGCTGCGTTGGGAGATAAGCAGTCGATGGTTATGCGCAATTGCGTAGTTCTGATTGTGTATGGCGTAGATATTAAGCGTTTGAATTGAATTATGAAATTCAACACAAAAACGCAGCTGAAGTTTAAGTCATTTTGTCAACATATCAGATTTCCCAAATCTTAATAATTAATAAATAAAATAAGTTAAAAACCAAGTAGGCAGTTTCAAAAAAGGTAACCGATATCAACACAAATAAATCTGTTTTTACGACTGCGAACAGGACTAAGAAACCCACTATGATTTTAATGTTTGTGCCGTGGGAAAAGAAAGTCATCTCGCTCGTCAGTAAAATCGCAGGCGGATGTCCTCCAATCAGCACCTCCTTTGAAACTGGTTGAATCAAATTAACTAAATACTTAATTACTAACTCAGCTAATTAATATGTCAACGAAGTGGATGTTGCTAGCGACGTTACAATTATTTAAGACCCCGGGAATCATGTCATGTTATTTGTGTAGTTAAATGAGAACCAAATCTTTTGTGACCTTAAGTACTGCGAGACTTTTTGTACTTAAGAATAGGCTTGCAGTCAATTTTGCAGTCCCCTATCCCAAGATCAACTTTATCAGACCTACTAACTGGTAAGACGTAGCCAAATGCAAGCCAACCCAACAAAAAGCCCATAAACAATGATATCATAAATATAATTATTACGTAATAAAAGTAGGACGATCATATTTTATTATATTCGTGATCGTTAACGTTTGATGTATAATTATTATCGAACGGTAGCACACGCTATCTATATCTATAGCTACTATACAACTACACATATTAACCGTTAACTCACCTAGACTAATTAAGTGTGAAATAATTAATATGTACAACATAGACTACCATCAGTACATTGTAGTACTATTTAATAGGTCGCACGCGTACAACTATGTTATATCTAGAAAAGAACCACATATCAACCACCTTATGCACCACTTCCATCAAATCGAAACCAATTTTTACAGAAAAATAATGGCATTCTATTTACTTGTAGCGTCTATTGTCATAATCATTAACATACCGAGTGTTTGCATTTAAAGCTCCTCATTCAGTTATGCGATGATTTTCTTTATAAGGAGGTAATTATTTACATGTGGAAGTTTCCTAATGGATGAGGAACTTGACTTGCAATGAGGTTGAGGTATAAATAACTGAAGATGTTTGCTTGGGAGATCGAGTAGACAATTTTTCTTCAATACAAAATGAAACAAGAATATCTAGTGTAATTCCGCTAAAATAAAACTATAAGATGGATATTTAAAATTGTCAAGTATTATTATTATTATTTTTTAGAATCGATATTTTGTAAATTTTTTACTGTCATTTAATTTAAGACTATTTATTTATAAGTTAAATTATTTTACTTTTATTTTATTTCTTATAAGCGTACCGATTTGTCATTGGTCTGCTTAGGTTTTTCTGGGTTTTTCCTAATCCTGCTCAACAAATGTTGGACCAATTTTAGCCTTCCCAGATTGTTGTAATCATCATCATCATCATCATTAACAGCCTGAAGACGTCCACTGCTGAACATAGGCCTCCCCCCGGGAGCGCCACTCAGAGCGGCTGCCCGCCTCCTGCATCCATCGGCTCCCCGCGGCTTTCACCAGGTCGTCGGTCCACCTAGTGGGGGGCCGGCCTACGCTGCGTCTTCCAGTTCGTGGGATTGTTGTAATAAAACTGTCAAAACAAATATTTTTCTTATTCTTTGTCACATACATTTACCAGCAACAATCCCTTGCAGCTTTCCCAATATAGATAATCTTATAGTTTTATTTTAGCGGAATTACACTAGATATTCTTGTTTCATTTTGTATTTAAGATGAACTTCCGCGAGGTAACACCTAATTCAATCAATTAATCTCTCAAAGTTTTCAAAAGGAATAAGCCTCTTCTCTACTTGGTCGAAAAAAAAATCACGTACAAAACGTACTACGTCGTTTTCGATATCGCTCAGAGTTGAAACCCCAGCCAATTTCCTAGAGTTGTCCCGTGTAAAGGAGATAATCTTATCTGTGCCTTTGTCCAAGGGACCAATAAGCCTAAATAGGGTGTAGTCCTCTCGAAGAGACCCAAGCACAATATACATCTTAAAAACAGTAAGGGCATTACATAAAATTGGTATGCCTTGCTCAGGGCGGTTTTTCTCTATGAAAACACACATTCCACATGATACTGAACCACGTCGTTATCGCGTCTTGTTCAAATCGTGTTACAGCGTCAGATATACCTTTACTTTACATTAAAGTTATCTTATTTTGAATAAAATATATTGACACATGTGGTCATATCTTTTGATGTGTTGATGTTTGACGCGTCTTGGTAAATAATATGGTTTTTGACTGTTCAAATCGCGCCAATTCTAAATTAATTTGGCGTGGTTTGGTTTTCATTTCATAGAGAATAGAGTTTTGCAGATTCCTTATGGAAGACAGGGAATTCGCGTGGTTTCGAAGTAAGGAATCGATAGAGAATAACCGCCCTGGGGGGCTATTCGCTATAACACATGAGATTCCTTGCCAATAACGCGTGACGTATAACATGCTCCAAAAGTAAACGCGGGCTTTAACGCGCCACGACATGGAATTAACATGGAATCAAAAAATTGTATTCTGTATGCCACGCGTTAGATTATTTGTGCCCAGTGTTTTTTAACGTGCGTGTAACGTGTGTTGTCGTGTTTGTCAAATTTGACAACGGCATACAGAATAGCATTTTTAACCCAAAGCCATTCCACGAAGATATCGTAACGCGCCGCAACACACGTTACACGCACGTCAAAAAACAGAAAACACTGATCACAAACAATCTAACGCGTGGCATACAGAATACAATTTTTCGATTCCATGTTAATTCCTTGTCGTGGCGCGTTAAAGCCCGCATTTACGTTTGGAGCATGTTACACGTCACGCGTTATTGGCAAGGAATCTCATGTGTCATAGCGAATAACCCCCTGATCGTTAGTTCTTGACAGAAACGCTATGTAAAATCTATCAAAACTAGACTATTGCCAAGCGATGCTAAAATCTAAGTCAAAGCCTTAAGTCAATCACCTACCAAACGTCGTGATTATGGCAAATGCCCTCTATGATAGGCGTCTAAACTGGCGCTTTATAGGATTGGGAAGGCTTATGTTTAGCAGTTTTTTTAGTCCTCCGGCTTGGTCTTGACGTGAGGCTCTATCTCAAGGAACGCGAAAAAGAAATTTTGCGTTTTAGTCTTACTTTTGCTACTGATTGTATTGCGCTATTGTGGCAAAAGGCCTGAATATTGTCCCGACCAGACCCTTCGATGGTATGCGTATATTGTTTATACAAAGCTTGATAAAGATGATGCAAACAAACGCCACACATTTGCGTATTTACTGAATTATACTGAGAGACAGGTTGTTTATGCAAACACGTGATGGTAACAGCCCTTGGAATAGTAATCAGATGTAAAGTCATTAGATTGCTACTTATTTAATTGTTATGCGCGATGAATATTAAGCTATACCGAACCCCGTCTTATTGTTACATGATTGTAAAGGCTAGAATGCTGTGTCTGTCTGGGTAAAGACCCCCTGAGGTATTCTTAACATTATTAGTTTGCTAATTGTTTGCTGAGACTTCGGCGACTGTTTAATGAGCAGCAGCTTCGTCTTTAGGATTTACATTTTGTATACGTATTCGTGTCATAGACCAAGCAGCAAAGTTGTATGGCAGTAAGTAAGTAACAGAACAACAGAAGGGTACTTAGTGATTATTTTGCACTATTTTTGGTCATTTCTATAATCAGACAGTGAAACTAGTAAGTTGGCGAGAACTTTTCTATACAAGGATAGACAATATTAAACACCACACGCAGCGTCACCATCAAATACACTTGGGTGCAAAAAATTCGCACATGTATAAATTTTCATCAAATTTTCAAAAATAAAAAAAAAACATGTTTGTTTTTATTTTTTTGGTATCTAATATTAAAGTTTATTTCAAAACCTATCCAGCAGTACCTTTTATGTCCTTATACCACGTCTACTTAGTGAGTTATGGGTAAATGTCTGAAGTACCTGTTTTTTGTGTATTTTTAACATAAAAGTTAGGGGTTGAAATTAAATTAAAAACATGAAAATCAGCATAAAAACTTTTTTATTAATAAGGGGTGTTCCCTCCCCTAGCCCGAATGACTTCTTCCATGCGTTTTTTCATTGACTGAACTAAAGTTTTTATAAAATCTTGCGGTATGGCCTCCCATTCTTCTTCAATCGCATGTTGCAGCTCCTGGAGACTCGTTGGGGCAGTGTCTCTGGCCTGAACTCGTTTTTTTAGCTCGTCCCATAAATGTTCAATCGGATTGAGGTCCGGGCTGCGAGCTGGCCACTCCATGACAGGCACCGCAACCTCTTCAAGGTACTGGTACACAATACGAGCCGTATGCGGTCTTGCATTATCTTGCATGAAGATGAAGTGTTCTCCAATATATCCCGCAAATGGTACAACGTGGTCCTGGAGTACTTCCTCAATGTACCTTTGAGAAGTGAATCCCCTTGATCGGCGGCCAGGATTCGCTCCGGAGATGAAAATAAGTTCAGTCTTTGCCTCCAGTGATATGCCTCCCCAGAACATGCATGATCCACCGCCGTAAGAGACTCGTTCTTCGATGCAGCATTGTTGAAATCGCTCGCCTGGCCTTCGGTAGACTCTTCCTCTTCCATCGTTGCCATGTAGGCACATCCTGCACTCGTCAGAGAACAAAACTGCGCTCCATTGGTCTTCAGTCCATTCCAAATGCTCTCGAGCGAATTGAAGGCGGGTTTGTCGGTGGGCTGGGGTCAGTTTCGGTCCATTTGCTGGTCTGTGCGCAGTCAGATTCCCTTCCCGTAGTCGTCTTCTAACTGTCCATCGGCTGACATCGACTTCCCGTGTTTCTTGGAGACGCTGTCCCAATTGAACTGCATTCAAACGCCGATTGCGCAATGCAGTCGTCACAATAAAGCGGTCGTCACGCCTTGTTGTGGCACGGGGTCGGCCAGATCCTTGGCGCCGTTTGAAGCCGCCAGTCTCTTGATACCTCTGCCATACTCGACGGACAGAGAACCGGCTTAGATTCAGTTGTCTTGCCACTTCAATTTGGTTTTTCCCTGCTTGAAGTAGGGCCACCACTTGAGCGGCTATTTCTGGTGTGGTACTCATTTTTTAATTTTGGGTTACGATGTTATCAATTGACGACTGTTCAAAGAAAAGGTTAATGTGCGAATGAGGTCACTACCCTTAAAATGCACCATTTTATACCTGTGACAAGTAGTGCGAGCGTCTCTACCTGTAACGAGCGATTTCGGGTTATGCTATTGTATTGTTGTTATTGTATTGTTTATAGAGGTTGATGGTCACTCGATGTGTCACTCAAAAGCCTACGTGTGCATTTTGTTTTAATGGTAGTAACATATTGCAGTACCGTTAAAATCGCAAAAATAAAAATGCAGCGAAAGTCAAAATGTTGCATACGTGCGAATTTTTTGCACCCAAGTGTAGTTGGCTACTTTTTACAACATAGTTTCAGAGTAAACTACTAGATATTTCGCATACGTATATTTTATTTGCTCTTTCTTTTCCATACGGCTAGACAAGGACGCATGTGTGTGCTAAATAATAAAGCAAACATTGCACCGGATATGTCTGATTCAGAAACACCTGCCTTTACAGTGACACAACAAACTGTTGCTAGTCGTAATTTGCTGCAGGCGGTTGACAAACAAAAGTCATTATCATATTATAATTAGATACAATATAAGATGTAGAATCTCTAAAAGGCTTGAAGAAAATAAATAAATAATAAATATGTGTGGTCATTTCACACAGCGCCATCTAGCCCCAAACTAAGCATAGCTTGTACTATGGGAACCAGATAACCGATATAATACTTATTTACTTTTTTGTTTGTAAATACATACATGGAATACAATATAACACCCAGACGCAGAACAAACATCTATGTTCATCACACAAATGTTTGTCCCGGGTAGGAATCGAACCCACGGCCCTCAGTTCAGAAGGCAGGGATACTACCAACTGAGCAATCGGGCCCGTCTAACAAAATGTAAGAGAAACGAAAGAAAAAATTGTTGAACCATTTTAAAATAGGATAATAAGAAAGAAGATTAACAAACAAATTGTTAATAGCCTTCAAACATCGAGAAATTATGACCGGGCACGTCTTTATCGATTGAAAAAGCTTCAGTTTCGTTTTGCACCAAATTTTTCAATTTATAAAAGCAACACAATGAGCAAACTTCGTGAAGAGACCAACCACCTGCTAGCCCGAACTGTTGTCTCACACAAATTGTTGAGGAGAATAAAAGAGGGCTTCGTAAAGGACACGCGATATTAGAAAAGTTTTGACTTTTGCACAGTTTCTGAGAGAGCGACTTGAATATTCATTAAGTTTGGGTAACAGGAAGCCGCTAAATTAAGCAGGAAATAGTGGAGTCGACGCGTTATTAATGAGATGGAAAGATAATTCTAGGATAAATCCTGAACTTGAAAATAATTTATTTTCTTTGCGCACAACTGACAAACCGATACTCGATAGGGACAAAGGTTCTCGAGTGGCGATTGAACGGATTTTAATTTTTTAACCATCGTGCGAAACCGGGACTAATCAACTAGCTTGGAATAAACCGTAACGAGTTTGTTCTGTTGTCTGATTTTTTGATTCGATCCAAACAAATTGAAAGTCAGCCAGTGGCCAATACTCGAGCATTGCTCGTTCAGCGCAGAATATCGTTGCGAATCTATTTGCCGCGGTATTGTTTTAAAACGGCAAATTAATTTACTGGTAACTGATGAGATGAGCCCAGTAGAGCGTGAATCAGATTCACATCGCACCTAGGTAGATTTACTGAAATCATTGCATTGCTCGTTGTATATACTTTCATTCTGTTACTTTGTTAGCGATCCAAGAGTATCGTGCAGTAGTGTGCCAGAAACTAACTAGACTGTGGGCATAGAAATACTACGTAAGGCAAGAGATTTTAAACTTTTAGGAGGAAAATGATATATTTGAAAGGGCGTTTATAAACGAGTCCAACAACCTGATCTTTTTGCACCGTCAAAAAATTTAACACCATCGAAAACGAGTAAAAAGTCCCTAAACTACAAGTCAGTTTTACAACATTCAAACGAAAACAAATAAATTTGGTGTTTTGCGGGCGGCAGGCGGTTTTCTGATTCTCGCTTTCGACTGATCGCGGTTCTGAAGCCGGCCGCGTCCAATGCCAACTATTTTTGACATGCTCGCCGTTTCGCCAGTTTTCACTGCATCCCTAAAACGGTATGCCTATAAGAGCACTATTGACGAAGCAGCTAATATGGTTACTAAAATTATCGGTGATGTATTGTCTCCAACCCATATTATATTATGGCAAAAACAGGACAACTAAAAATAAATCCTTTTAATATCAGAATACACAAACTTAATTTAAAAAGCTAACAAACATCTCAACATTCTTTGATTACAGATGATATTTTTAAATGCATTTAGTTGACACACATTAAACAATGGCAGTTTTCATCCTAAATAAACTCTGACGCTCAAATGAGCAACCCTACAAATTAAAAACAAGATCAACAAAAGGCCACCAGGCCCAACAGGGTTCTGTCTAACAAAAAACACATGTTCACGTTGCGAGTGGCCTCGGGAACACCTGTATGCCGACCAGGTAGATTTAAAAATAAAAACTTGTATAACTGGACGCGTTTGTCCCACAAGACTGGGGTGTTTATCCAGCTATGCATTTGAAGAATAGGCCTTACTCGGTGTATGGGTGCAGGGCAGGTCCCTTGCCTATGGATTCCTTTTTAACGAATACGCCGAGCTTCTCTGTATTTTTATCGTAAAGGACTAGGACTGAGACCGACGTTTTTTAGACTTTGAAATTGGTGGCCCCAATATTCGCAGGACTTCTGAAGCAGTCATAGAAAAAAAAGTACTACACACTTGGGCAGAAAAAACTTGAAACTCTCTAGGCAAAAAAGAGGAAGAAACACCTAAGTCATTAACGCGCCTATCTCGTTAGACTGGCTAGGAAAATTAAGGCTTGCAATGTGAAGCACGTTGCCTTCCTGCCAATTAAGGCTCCGTCGAGTAGCAGTTCTCGGATTCGAAGACTTTGCGCATCATCAAACTGTCAATGAACTCGTCAAGTTGGTGCTTTTGTACTTTAAATGACGTTTGGCGAAAAGTAAACATGCATTAAACTTTATCAGTTCTATTTTCGAGTGAATTTATACCGGAATCTGGTTGTCGACTGGCCGCTTTAGGGTCGTGATTTGCTCATTGGCTAAAGCCCAAAACTCAATTTTGGTCTATTTTAAGAATATTTTCAAGTCTGTTAGATATTTCTTAGATTGAACAGGATTATCGTTACCCTCAATCGTGAGGTCACGATGCCAAGAATCAATGTCAACTATCAGACTACGGACTATGGATTTTGCATAAATCGAGCGGAATATCTAATGATGTTGGAAAATGGACACCAATCATTTTGGAGCTTTGAAAAATGCATCTTGGCAAAAAGGAAGGTTGTCAGCTTTAGGGCAGTAAGTTTAAATTTAAATAAAAACGAATTAAAAAATAAGTTGTAGAGAAATGTGCATTTTAATAGTGCAACACCAAGCCAACTGTTGTTATTCAATCATCTCGTTTTAACGAGCTTAGAATTCAGTAACTCGAAGTCGAAGACAATGTCAAAGAGTTAAGGCAGTGAGGTGATCGCAGATACCGTTAGACGCAAGCCAGGTAGATGATCAATGCATTACCGATGAAGCGTTTTATATTATAGTGACACAAGCGAATGAGTATCGTTATCGACTATCGATAATATTGTATCTGTAGTCGACGTTTGTAATTAAGGATGGGTCAACTAAAGGCAATTCAAATTTCGGATTTTATCGTTAATCTTTAATTCTTCATCAATCAAAGCGTTTATTATAATTGTCCATTTTTTAAATTTAGGATTTATGTTTGGTTTGCAAATCTACATTACCCGTTAGCTATGCTGTACTATTTTTTAATGTCAGGTATTCTGCTTTTACTTTTTACATCAATACCTAAGGTATAACTTTCTAAATAGTAAAACAAAAAAATATCAATCGATTATTACCTCGTTTTTACGATATACCGTCCCATCCTTACCCAGAAGTAGGTCGCACTTGAACAAACAAAAGAAACGTTAAAATGAACAGGCAGTATTTTCGTAGCGATATAATTTACAGTCCATATTATGCAGGTAACATAATAATTACCCCAAATAGAGTAGCCATAACCATATGACTTTTGTGATGTTTTGAGTCCAACCAACTTTGGCACTTTTGCCAGTGCCACTTAGTACTCGTTCAAGAGTCGACGAGTTGAGAGCTGAAGATGCCTCGTGTGGAGACCGGAGACAGTTTTTTTTACATTTTTAGCGATTTTATTATTTTTTAGAATGTGCAACCAGTAATTAGTAGTTAGTAATTTAAACCTACACATGGAATGCCACGACGCTAGCCAATGGGGAGATTCAACGCGGACAGAGATTGTACCTGTGAATGCCAATATGTGACTCTACGAATACAGACTGTTTTTTTTGCTAAATCCCTATTCCTAGTAGGGACACACCGCAAGTATTTGGAATGCATCCAGCAGACGATGAAATCATAAGCGAATAAATAACAATAACTCACGTTTGATACCCGGAAAACGATGCATAAACAATTTATTAAGTATTATGATTATATTCAGCAGGTAAGCTTCAACTAAAATCATCATCGTTCTAGGTCAAAGTTTTTGTGCGAGTGAACGGTCGAAGGTTTACGTGTTTTTGCGGTAAACCTTTTTTTACTGATGCAACGGCAACGGCATTGGCTTAGCCTGCGGCTGGGTGAAGCAACTTTGTGTTAATATCAGATTGGATTCGTTTTATGCTGGTGTAAAGTTAAATCAACGGCGTCATTCTACTGACAGTGCTTCAATTTCATGCACAGAACTGGAACTGAACAATAACTGGTTGAATGAACTACGAACTACGTCTAATATAAAATAGTGGAGTAGTCAACTCACCAACAAATTCTTACCTAATGAGGGAAATAACCAAAAATAGACAACACTCCCATTATAAGATATTTTTTGTAGGTGAGTTGCCGTATTGTGTCGTTATTGCCCTAAGAAAGCAGGAAGCTCTCTCCGACAATTAGTAGGTATCCAAGACAACATATTTGAAAGTAATTCTTGAGCAAAGTAAAACGGAGTGAATTTATCATGCTACTTTAAATCTTCGGTCTAAAGCTGGCACTGCATGTTGACCGAACTAGCACCCACTAGCAAGTAACAAGTGACAATCTCAATCGATCGTCTCAGAGAGCCAAAAGAGACGCTTGAGCTCACTTGGTCAATTAGGCTGCATCGAGCAACTACTCCAGCCAGCCTCGCTGGGTCGATCTTCCACACTAGACAAATAAGTGCTTATACCCGGCCAATACAAGCGTAGCGTATGTTCCAACGAATGTTTTCGACGTTTAGAAAATTTAACGCGGATGCGTAGTGAGTGACGTAAATAACCGTAGCATCACATGGCAGGGGGCAGTTACTGAACGTACCGTGACAGTACGTAACGCGGGCAATAGCACAGTTCTGCGTTTTTTATTACTGATCCGAAGATAACAACCCACCGCGTAAATACAGTATGCAGTCAAAACTTTCAACTTCGATGCTCGCCAACGCAAAGCCTTCAATATAAAAATGAATTTGCACAAATAGAAAAACAGACCAAATGTTTATAAAGTGGCTACGTGTTTAATATTTTAAGCCTCCCTGTATTATTTTTTTCGGATATCTTGCAATTATTACAGACCTTTTCATCTCTACAAATTTATTATATCCACCTGTCTATCTATTACATGATAGACAGCTGTTTTTAAATCCAACACACAAGTTTATGAGCGAAATCTGCAAAACACCCCTACTGTTATTATATTACCGAAATGAATTCAAAAATAGACGTCGAACGTTCGCGCGGGCAGCTCGGAAAATTAAGATAACGTTTATCGAGCCGCAATGATAATGCCGCCAGTGATAAAACTCGATCACGTTTTATCAATATTTTTGTGATTTGGTGACGAATTATTATTATGTTTCCGCAATGCGTTCTTTTGAAACATAACGGAACTGATAAGAGTACCAGTAAAATAACACGGATTCTACAAGCCTATCCGGGTGTTTGCGAAAACGCAACAAAAGAATTTTAAATACAAACTTTTCATTAAGGTACAAAAACGGCCAAAAATAACTAACTAGGTACCTACTTGAATTAAAAGTTGCAGACAGTGTTCGAAAACATCAATCATTTTACTGACATCACGACCCTTTCAAGCCACGATCTGCCGAAAGCAAAAGTTCACAATCCCGATCGGTCACAATCCCGTTCTGTCACAGACCCGACTTTCCTACAATAGATATTTCTGTTTCGACATTCTAAAAAAGTAATAATAATAAAAGTGATAGGTTAGGTTAGTATAAAAAATGATCCTTCATGAGATCACCCTTCAATCCCTTCATCTACGCCCTTTGTGTTACTAGGTACTTATAAGGGAGGTAGGTGGTTTGTCTCAGCTGATCGGTTTTAGACGCACAAAACGCACTAATTTACCTACACAGATTTTATATCAATTAATTTTATTACAGGTGTACATAACACAGGTTGCTTTTATGTTTGTAACTGACTAACCAAAGGTTGTATCGCAGCTGGCCGTGTAAGGTCAAAGTTCTTAGATATTTAGCGTTGAACGTGCCATTTCCGCATGTAATCAAGGTCATTTCCGATGTGTGAAGTAATGATGTTCAATTGTTTTGATGAATGTTTGCCGATTTTGTTAGGCACTTACTTGTAATGGGCAAATCACTAATGAGTTTAGAGAGGCATTTTTAATTACAGTCCTTAGCCTACTGCTGCTGTCTAATGATCCTGTCACACCCTATTTGGCAATATAAAAAAAACAACCACACCATCACTAGCCTGAAGATGTCCACTGCTGATCATAGGGCCCATTCCATAGAGTGGCTGCTTGCCTTCTACATCATCGGAGATGAGGTTTTCCATAATCACCACACGGTGTCTTGGTCATTGCAGATGATTATGTTAAGACTGAAAAGAATTCTGCTGCTTATTCCCTGAATACTATGTAATTACAAAGAACAACTACTAACCAACTCTAATTAATAATATGAAAATAGAAAACAATAAATTTTTGTAAATCAAAGGATAAGTCTACACTTTAAGTGCTGATACAAAGTTAGCGAAACCAATATCAACAGATAGCAGTTTTAGGTCAGATAAAAGTAAACTGACAGTGTAGATAGTAGACTTGGCACAAGATACAGACATTTATTTGTAAAACAATTAACTTGTGCATACATATTTAAAATTTCAGAAAGAATTATTACTTCCTTATAGTACGCAAACTTATTTCCGATGCACAATAATATTTTACTACAAAATAACCAAGATGAATAAAAATTGGCTGCCCTGTATAGTTTACTCATATCTATTACCAAAAACTAATATATCCCAGTGTATTTTGTTAAATGTGCAAAGTGCTTTTATTGTTTGAACTAACTACTATAATAATACCAACCACCACTAAATACTACTACAGTTCATGTTTTCCTACCTGTCCAAAAAGGTAAACAAACACCCCACTGTTCGTTGTCCATCCGCATCCCACATAATATTGGCACTCACAACTATCTTAGATGCTAATTGACAAACAAGTGCATCGAAACACATACCACTCTTCATTCATTCAATTTTTTATTCCATAGACCTTCATCACTATTTCAGCCATCCACCATATTTGTTTACCTTTTTGGACAGGTAGGAAAAAATACACTATAGCTACTCTACCTAACCTACTCTATATATATATTATATTTGGACAGTATGCCTACTAGCAACATTCACCTTAAACATTACTTGGTCCAAATAGTCCAGCCCCCTAGTAGGTAGCATACAAAATATGCTGGCAGCTTCAATGCTATTTTGTCTTATATCTGTGATATTAAAGAAATAAATATGTTCATCACACAAATGTTTGTCCTGAATAGAAATCGAACTCACAACATACATGCTACTGTAGAATGGTACAACCACTGAATAAAACTGAATTTCAGTTGCTACAACCACTTCAGTCGCAATGAAACAGCTTAATTTTTCAACCAACATAGATATGTCAATAAGGCAATCGATGAACATCAAGGTAGCATTTTAGGGAGTTATTACCTATTGGAGTTCAATTTTGTGTTAAATATTAGACCTAGGTTCAAGTGATTATGAAATCATTTTTATGTCAGTGGAAGGGGCCATTTCAAAAATGTTTAATAGCTTACCTTAATTCCGGAGCGCCCTTGCTGTTTCAGCAGCACATTCTCCGGCTTCATGTCGCAATGGATAATCCGGCTCCTGTTGAGAGCATGCAGGCACTGCAACAGGCTGTGCGAGAACTTGCGGACCAGCTGCAGAGAGAAACCTTGGAACTTGTTCTTCTTTATCAACTCGTACAAGTTGATCGACAACAACTCAAATGTTATACAAGTGTGATTCCTGAATGTGAATGAGTCAAACATGTGAATCACATTCATTGTATTATCCTTGTCCTGGTCACGAAGATGCTCCAATATACGGATCTCCTCCTGTGCCTGACGGTGGAACCGCTTCTCGTTCCTCACCATTTTTAAAGCTACGTTTTCGCGCTTCTTGTGATCGTACGCCTTGACGACCTGACCGAAGCTACCCTTACCTATCACTTTCAAGACCTCATATCTGTACGCGATGTGGTCGTGAGGGATGTGGATATAGGAGCCCTGTTCGTTGTCGTACTCGCAGTTGTTCGGGAAGCCGACCAGACCCGGTCGTTTCTTGGCGTTCGCGCCTATGAAATACACTTGCGGATAGTCAAATATCTCGCGGTGCTCGTAAGGAGTCAGTTTGTTCATGTAGAGCTTCATGACCTGTTCGGGGCTGGCGGCAGCAGCCGGCGGGCGCTTGTCTGGAGGCTGGGCGTTGTTGGCCGGAGGCGCAGGCGGGCCGGGCTCCAGCGGCGGCAGCGCCCCATCCCGCAGCAGCGCCCGCCCAAACGCGTGCGCGCTCCCCAGAGGCATGTCGCCGGTCATGGCCGTGCGGCCGCCGCCAGCGCCGCGAACCTCGCTCGCCGTGGCCGTACCGACCCACGCGCGCGCGCGCTCGCAAACACCACTGCACCTCACTGCACTTGCACTCGTTGACGGCGCCACCCTGTCACACTGCACCACATTTCACAACGACCGGGAGGAGCGAGACCCACGCTTCCACTTATGAGGGCACATTCCGTCTCGGCGAGGATGGATTCGATGGAGCCGTGGCCGCGGGTGATACCGTGCAACGCGAACGTGGAACGCAAACAAAGACCCCTTCCTTGCAGGCCGACCCGACGACAGAACCAGAGAGAAAATAGAAACGGTCGCCAAAGTCATTGAACCGTTCGACCGCGCGGAATGCACGAGTGTGAGTGAGAGAAGAGGTCTTTTTGCGGTTTTAATGGTATTCACTAGATGGCGCAGCCAGTATCAAGATAAAATGAAGAAGTATTATGAAAGACCTAATAAATGCCATGCTTTTTTAATAGCCATCACCAATAATCCATTAATTAGCATTCGCATTCATTTTGAGCATGTGAAAACTTAATTAGCATTTCGCAATTGAAATGTATTTGCGAAATTCTGTGAAATATGAAATATCATTTCAATGAATTTGGTTCATTTAGAATTTAATTTTGAACATAAAGTTTCATATCATGTTTCATTTCATTTTTCATTTCTTTTTCATTTCATTTTTCATTTCATTTTTCATTTCATTTTTCATTTCATTTTTCATTTCATTTTTCATTTCATTTTTCATTTCATTTTTCATTTCATTACATTTTAGCAAATAGCATAGCAATAGCAATTGGCATGCTAAGACTCGTGAATTAGCATGTTTATGAAATTTACGCAAAATCGCATTAATTGTCATCGCTACTAACTAGTGTTCGGATTGAGATCGGTAGCACTTTTGGCATTTGCAAAATAATAATTAGTGATAATGTAAAGCGTTCGTTTTGAGATTTTTACCAATGCTACTTTTGCTATACCCTAATTTCTTATTAGACGGAGTAATCTGACATTACCGATGTTACCACCATCTCATGAAAAATAAATAGTGATGTGGTAAGAGTGATTAGTTCACTAAACCATTCTGTTTAAAGATCTATTGTATGATTTTGTATTTTACAACCACTTCTTAAAATTGTAACTACTGCGTAATTTGTGATTAAAATTAATAGTTCCCTGTAAAAACAATAAATTAAAATTAAAATAAGTGAGAGTTACAGTATATTGTCTCTTACATACGTGCGTAGAGCAGAGCGATGGTGATAACATTTTCAAATACCAAGATGGTCCTCTCAGTAAATCAATTCACATTTCAATTCCCGTTTTCTAGCTATTTTTATTTATTTCACTATAAAGAGCTGATCCAGATCCATCAATATGATTTAGAAGCTGGCAACATTATTTCGATAAGTGACATTAATATCTGTCAGTTTACTCCGTCTAATTTAAAAAAACCTTACGATTTAGAAGCTAGCAGCATTATATCGACAAGTGACATTAAGATCTGTGGGGTGATTACGTAACTTTCACAGCAATGCAACAGGAGAAATTTCATTCCGAATATGAAAATTTTCATAGTAACTATGCACATAAACTGCGTATTGAAACTGTCAAATCCATACATTTTTGTGTTTCTATTGATTGCAATCAAGTTACATAAACGCCTAGCTGTACTCCATTAAATTAAAAAAATATATGTACCTAAGTATTGCTCACGACCCAAAAGGAACACAAAATAACCAAATGTAGTGGCTTGGGTTGGGTAAATTCATTTGATATTTAATATTGTTCTTCGTATATTTGATGTAAGTCCCGCGGCTGCGTCGCCACATTCAAGCTACGGAATGTTGCTGACCTCTGTATTTTAGACTCCCCAAAATTTCAATATAAAGTAATTTGTGAATATCGATTTTATTTAGTATAAAGCACTACATAGGTACATATAATATTATGTATTGACGTAAATTACTGAATTTCAAAATGAGTTCCACTTATAAAAAATAAATATATAAAAATATAAAATATATAAATATGTGTGGACATTTCACACAGCGCCATCTAGCCCCAAACTAAGCATAGCTTGTACTATGGGAACCAGATAACTGATACAAAACTTAGATACGTTTTTGTTTGTAAATACATATATAGAATACAATGCTCATTATTAGAAAGACGATTGTATTACTTATTAATTATTATAATCACAATGTATTTAATTTTTGTATGCCAGTTTCTGGTGGAATATGCAGAACTTTTGTTTTTCTCGTCTGTCATCTTATTGTACCATATTTCGTGCAAATAAACAATAAACAATTAAACAATAAACAATAAACAATGTAACACCCAGAAGCAGAACAAACATCTATGTTCATCACACAAATGTTTGCCCTGGGTAGGAATCGAACCCACAGCCCTCAGTTCAGAAGGCAGGGATACTACCAACTGAGCTATTGGGCCTGTCAATTATTGCTGCGGGACATCTTTCGTGAGACGGAGTCAATGATATTTTTGACAGCATATATCGCACCAAATGAATTTGGAATTAGAAACATCAACACATCAAAACATATGACCACTTATGTCAATATATTTTATTCAAAATACAGAAAAATTTAATGTAAAGTGAAGGTATATCTCTGTGACACGATTTGAATAAGACACGGTAACGACGTGGTTTCGTATCGTATGAAATCTGTGTTTCCACAGAGAATAACCGCCCTGTCATCATATCATATAAAATCATTACTATTATTATTCATTTATTTCGTACCAAGTTTTACATAGCATTACGTACTATGGCCAGTAAACCTCGCAAAGGTTTGTCTTGGCAAACATGACTACAATACAATAATGATTAAATAGGATATTATTAAATAGGAATAGTATTTGCATGTAACAACATTTTTATTATTTTTAGAAACCACTCAAAATGTACTTAAACGTGCAGCGCCCTTACAGGGCACATATATTGATCCTTAAGACAAGCTACTGTTAAATATTTATAGTCTGTATTATATGTGAGCACAATAAATGAATATGGGTATGGATTTTTACAACAAAATCAGTGATTTTCTAAAAACTCAGAATTTGATATCACATCAAACTCCAATGTCAGAAAACGATCACTTTTAACCTACCTAATTTTTTATGACAATTAATGATGTGAAGTGACGATCTAGTCGTTCACCTGATGTTAAGTGAAACAGCTGCCCATAGCAGTTGCAGTATCATTCAGAATTTTAAAATAAAAATAATAAAGTATCGCATGACACTGCACTGCGCACATCATCCTCAGAAATTACACAGTCTAGTAATAGGATTTCTAGACTGTGAGGTCAGGTCATAAAGTCTCATTTGCCCAGTAATTTCACCAGATACAATGCCCTACAAACCGGAACATAGTAGTGCTTGCACATGCACACTACTGCTAGGCGGCAAAATAACTGGCAAAGCGGTGGTCCTACCACCTAGTTAACGCAGGAGGGTCAAAATTGGCAGTTCGTGATGGCATTCTTAGTTGTTTTTCTTTTATCCGAATGGTGAACGAAAACAGTAAAAATGCAACTATTGCTCACACATATCCAAAAATGAACTGTGATTATAATTTGTCATTCTTAATTGTTATTCATGCCACTTGTAGGCTATTCGAACCAAACGAGCCTTTTTTTTTTAATCTTATTTTATTTAGAGGCTTTTACCCGTTCTGGTATGCCAGCCCCATCGTACCCTAACCTAGTTTACACAAATCATAGTAAGTATGTATGCAAAAGCGTCTCACTTATGCAAAAGAATATCAAATAATTAAATTGCAGCAAGCCTTATATTGAAACTTTTCAATATACCCGTTTCCATGATCTTAGATATTTTATATCAACCAAGACATGTCACGAAAAGTCACTGTCAAAGTGACATACCAGATGCATAATAGATTTTTCCCTTGTGAAAAATATTCATACTTATATTTTGAGTTCCAACATAATACTGCTTTGTTTGCACAGTTTCTTAGTGACCAATATTGGCCCTCAGGCCCCTCTTGTAAGTTTCTTTTCAACACATTTGCTCAAAAAATGCATTTACGAAGCCTGTATGTATACATTGTTTGAAAGTTAATTACGACGCACCATACAACGGACCGTGCGGACGAATAGGTCATCATCATTAACAGCCTGAAGACGTCCACTGCTAAACATAGGCCTCCCCCAGAGAGCGCCAATTAGGGTGACTGCTCGACTCCTGCATCCATCAGCTCCCCATAGCTTTCACCAGGTCGTTGGTTCACCTACGCTGCGTGCTGCGTGCTGTGTGTGTGTTGTGTGTGTAGACAAATAGGTGCTCTCACCTAAGTACCTATTTTACCACCTCCTCCGTTGTATAGCTCCGTGCAAATTGCATTAAGGTCACAGATTAGAGAAAAAAATTACAACGGTTTTCTTTTAATTTCCATAAAAAATATATAAGAATTCCACCAAGGAGTTTCACATTATCAGAATAATAAGCTGAATGAACGAAACTCCATAAAAGCGCATTTGCTGAGAACGTTTATCTTACTATATTCTAAAGAGAAAATAAAACTAATGAGTTATAATTTTCACCACACGCAAGTGGCACCATTTGCATAATTATTTGCATTGCAATAAAGGTTTTATTGTATTTTATATTTAATACCTATTCGACACTGGCTAAATACACTAATGTGTGGAGCCATAGCATAAGTAGAAAGAATGTTTTAAAATGGCGCACATAAATTTACAACGCAAATAATTATGCAAATTGTGCCACCTGCCACTTAAAATGTAACACAAAATCTAGTATTGACTCCATAAATCTCACATTAGAGTTAATGAGCAGTTTTAAAAAAAGAATTTTAATTTATAATAAATATAAATAAATAACGCCCAACGATCACATATATAGATCCTGGACCCTGACTAGGTTTCCCTGTATCAAGGAACCCAGGAACTACCAGGACCATGATCTCACAACATCCAGACACAGAACAGGTATTTGCGCTTTTTTCCTGTGCACAAATACTTGTCTTGTAATCGAATCCGCCACCTCCAGGTTATGAGCCGACCTGCTCAATCACCACACCACTGTCAATTATTATGACCCTATCTGCCACTGTCACTATTTCAAGCTAAGCTGACGACTTTCTAAACTTTTACGTTTTATATTTTGAGATAGTACCGTACCTATTTTCTGAATGAGACCACAGATATTTTTATTTAAAAAAAACTAGTTGTTCTTCCGTTACTAGATGGCGTACTAACGACGTATTTTAAACATCGTTGTACTTTCAATATACAGAGTACAAGGAAATGTCAAATTCAGTTGAGTGAATCACAGAGTCCGTTGTCGATTTGTCGATAGAAAGCCATTAGAGTATGTCTTCCATAAAATAAGGATAGGATATTAAAATCGATACATAAATTGTCTTAACCATAACAGAACTTAAAACCCTCATTTTACCGCCATCGTCTTTATAAAATTACGGCTTGTTATTTTAATAAAACGCCTCATTGTTATAATAAATAATAATAATATATATGTGTGGACTTATGTTGTCTATATTGGGTCTTTCAACTTCAACTTCTTCTTATATGGCTTCTGCGAGAGGGTCTTTCATAAGACTCCTCTTTATTGTTGTCTATGGCGGCATAAACTGATCAGCAGCGCCATCTATCGAACGGTTTTAAGAATGGTTCCGTTCCGTCATCCGACCGTACCACACGTCTTTTTCTATTTCTCTTGTTTTTTCTGTCATTTGTTAAATCGCAATCTGAATTACTATCGTGGTGCTAAGTTTTCTTTTTAAACTAAACACTGTCGAGAAAACTATTGTGTAATAGTAATTTACAGTGAAAAACCGTGTAAAAAGCTATAGTGTTTTGAACAATCGGTAAGTTCTGTCATGTTCGTCTGAACAATCCTTTGCTGTGATTTCTTTTTATTTTTGCGACTGGTTCAGCTGTAAGTGGTTTCATGGTTTGGAAACTGCAGGTGCAGACCATTCCTTTTTTGTCGACTTCGACTCTTATAATGGTAGATACCTAGCTATAGCTAGTACTTCTAGCTAGGCACCGAGCTCGACAACTTGAAATATTATCATTATCATTCTCAGTTTTGGTTCGAATTTTGTCTGGTTCGATATTATTTTGATTATGAATATGATAATATTAGTAGGCGTTGCATACAACAGGCGAAGAAGATACGTCATGTGGGCATGTACTGAACTTTTCAAGGTAATATTAGGGCACTTAGTATGTGCTGCATAGTTCGGGTATTGTATGGGCTACTTCCTTATCAACCTAAGCAAGGCCTGTATGTGTACAGTTTGATACTTGGCTGAGTGCCAGTGCATCAAACATTAATTTCTGCTGCACCTTAATTTGGTAGAATAAAATAAATAGCAGCGCCTTTGTTTATTTTTTATTGGAAATGATTCGTATCACATCTAAAGACTCCGATCTGCAGTTTTAATGTAGTTGTGCAGGTCTGAGTCATGGAAACAATTGCTTTTGTGTAATTTTTTAAAACATTTTCTCTGCAATCTGGAATCAACCATGCAGACTGTGTTGTTAATTGTTAATTTATTTTTTGTGTTTGTTATTAATATTGAGATAATATTATTAGTTGACATTATATCACACGAGATGATTTAAGTACTGTACGCCTGAGTTGCACCATAATCACAGTTAATGTTACTGTCAGATTTTGACATTAACCCACCCTGTGAAGCGTGGACGGTGACAGTTAGCAGTTAAAGTTAGCGTTAAAGTAAGCTGGTGCAACTCAGCCTAAGAGTACATAATTAGCTACAATGATGAATACAGAAGTTTATGCAGGTACATACCAACTTATTTGAATTAAAATATTCTACCAAATAAAAAGTATTTGTCAAACATCAAAAAGATTTTAGATTTTAGTAGCATCACATCACATGCTATTAAATCTTTTAATTAATTTATTTAATTTTTTAATATAAAGTGAAAAATATATCATTATTTTATACTCTAGGAATGAGGTAGTGTTATAATTTATTTCCATGTTTGCTATTCACAGTACCCCAGCGAGGGCTCATAATTATTGTATTAAATAAAATGCAAAAAAGAACTAAATGTTTTAGTATCAGAACGGGCATTCCAAAATAGTATGTAATATAATTAATGTAGTTTAAAACCATTGAAACTATTGAAACACCTTATTATTTACATAATAATTTGATATTAAGAGTTTTGCTAATTACCTAACCCATTGTTCATGTTCAGAGATCTGATTTTTCTGATAATATATTATAACCTTGGTGCCTAAACATACCTAACAGAGAAATAATATGAATTAAATTGAGGAAAAAATGTAAGGAACCTATCTCAGTTACTTAATCATTTGGGTTCAAATTAATTAACTGTGGCTAATTTGATAAAGAAAACTAATGTTTTCAATAGGTCAAAGAATAACTCAAATTAAGAAGATAAAAATATAAAATTATTTAATACAATTGCCATCCACATAATGAAGATGTGCCACACTCTTCCCAATTACAGTACAAGCATGCTACATTCTGCTTGTTATGTATTTCTGTGTGTGCTTGATGATCCATCCTCCAACAGCCAAGCATCACCAAATGACTCTACCTTGTGTGCCAGGAGTGTCAGACAAGTTTATTCGACCACATTATGCGATGCACAAGTATGAAAAATCACTAACAGCAGGTCAAATGCAGGGAAATTGTCCCGGAGGCTGCATACCAGTATAATGGTGTGATAGTATTAAGGAGGCAAGAGGAGAAACTCTACAGTGGACAATTGCTCTGGCACAAGACCGGGCAAATTGGAGGGCCTTCTTTTCACATGGTCACGATCCTCATCAGTGAGGAAACAATTAGAAAGGAAGAGTGTGCTTGATAGACAATAAACAAGATAAGCAAACAAAGTGATCTTTTACGGGGGAGGCCTGTGTTCAGCAGTGGACATCTTTCAGCTGATAATGTGTTTGTCTAGTTTCCAGATTTCTAGACTTGGGTTAGTGTAGGTATCATAATACTATGTAAAAAGTATTGACGTCACACACATACCATGACACTGACATTGTACTATTTCTAAATATATTAGGGTTGTCAGTATCATTAAAAAGTAACATTCTATTATACATATGTATTAGTATTTATTCCACACATGATTCTATCGCTCTCTGTGAAAATTTAAAAGTAGGTACTAATGCAGTAACGTCAAGTAAAATGTGGTCTGAAATGGGTATTTACTGATATAAAAACTGTGTACCTTAGAATAAAACGATTATCAAAACCTGAAATATTGAAGGATTGACCTTATATCTTTAATGAGCCTAAATGATTTATAGATTATTTCTCATTTCATAACGGTGAGTTTTTCACAAAATTATTATTAAATTTAACGTATTTTCGGGGTTAATCTTTCTCCTGACTATTGTCACAAAAGAAATAATAGTATTGTCTCAATGTATTTGGGTTCAGCACTCACACCCCTTCTGCACCACAGACCACATACAATACGGTTGTGGGTTGTCTCTTTTGTAATACAATATAATTATTCGCTACAACTAGTATATTAGGATTAGTACTATATTATCTGCGGTAATAGCTGACAGTGGCAACCCTGTATACCTAATTATAGACTTAAGTTAAACACCCACATGGTTCGTTTTTATTGCTAGGAATTTATAGCTGGCACTCAGCCACAATAAGTCAAATATCTCTAATTTATAGTTACTTCTGTTAATCAGTTATGCTGTGATTTCAAAATGTACACTAATTTTGGATAGCATTTATTAGGCGCGACACAGCAGAGGTTGGGATCCAATCATGGACTTATTTTTTGCGATTTGTACTAAAGTTAACTTCCGGACTTCCAGTTTCTGGTGAATGCCGCGGGGAGCCGATGGATGCGGGAGGCGAGCAGCCGCTCAAGGTAGTGCTATGTTCAGCAGTGGACGTCTTCAGGCTGTTCGTGATGAAACTCCCGGACTCCCACCAAATAATTTTTTTTTGAATTTTTTTTTACCAATAACCGATTCGACTAACAGCACAGAACAGAACTTGATAGTATTATTACTACTAATATTAACCTCTGGAATACCAGCATAAAGATGACAATAGAATTACAATGCATGCGTGTTCAATATCGAGTCGCTGGGAGTTTGAGTTGGTCAACCTAGATCAACACATTTTGGTTGTGACTGAACTGCTTCCTTTAAATGATCTTTTTGCTGATAAATAAACCGTATAAAAAAGCGCTTTCCGGTTGGTTTAGTCCATTTCTTAATTTGTCCATTGCCAAAATTGACATCTTCCTAATTTGTCCACTGCTACCCTACAGCGTCTTTTTACTAAGATCCCTATTCGTCTATTTCTTATTTAGGTCCTTCCGTCTTCATGCAACGTCATCTACAGTAGGTACTTACAACCTACCTTAATATCGACTCGCCCAGTAAAATACCTGCCAAAGCCCTAAATACTAGTCTAGACGCCGAAAATACAATGCCTACCTTAACGTTCTCACGCTAGATTAAGACTTAATAATGGCCTGGCCAGTAGTGATGGATTAATTAGCATTCGCATTAATTTTTAACATGCGAAATCTCAATTAGCATTTAGCAAATGAAATGTAGTTGCGAAATTCTGTGAAATATGAAATTTCATTTCAATTCATTTGGTTGATTCTGAACTTAGTTTTTAATATAAAGTTTCATTTCATTTTTAATTTATATTTCATTCAATTTTTCATATCATTTTTCATATAAATTTTTGTTTTCCATTTCATTTCATTTAAGCAAATAGCATAGCAATAGCAATTAGCATGCTAAGACTCGTGAATTAACATGTTTATGAAATTTACGCAAAATCGCATTAATTGCCATCGCTACTGGCCAGGTATAAAGTTATTCAACTTTTTATAGCCCACAAAACCGTTTTTCCTTTTACGGCCGTGACTCAGTTAGTATCCAAGGACTTTCTACGAATTAAGCTAGAATATAATGTACCTAGTTATTGGTGATAATGATAAGAGATAACAAAAACGCTATCATCGATTTCGTTTAACCGTATCTGCGTATTTATTAGCTCTTGTACTTATTGAACAATTTTTTTCTTCTATTTGCTTGCATTGAGTTTTCGAGCGTGAAACTAGCGAGTGCGCGCAAGGCACCATCCTATTTTACATCCATTGCCGTCAACTTCTTGATCACTGCCTCACCTGATAGTAAGTGACGACGCCGTCGATGATGAAAATGCTTCCCTAGACATTGCATTTTGAAATCAAATGATTGCAAAATGAACCCGCACTTAACTTAATGTTGTAAACATAGGTTGAGTCGTCGCACACAATAAACGTAGATTATTTTTTAAGTACCACAAGCAAAGCAGATGTGACGGTTTACACTACACTAGACTAGCCTATAGTCTAAGCTAGACACTACATCAGTCCAAGTCTAGAGTCTAGACAGAGAAGTGCCGCATTAATTATACTTGCGTTTGCCTTTTTACGCAAATATAAAACTACGAATTTTAATCATAAAACATAGGGCTTCGGAGCAATGGGACAGATTAGCAGTTGGATAGATTCACCAATGGATTGACGCATAACTAAAATACAGTCATAGTCAAATCATAGTGAATCAGTATTTCATAGTGAATTGCATAAGTATAATTAATTACATGAACATGGCATAATGTGTTATGTACCCCCATACCAACACATGACCGTTCTTCTTGACAGTTTACATTGAGTTTGCTTCAGTTCTAACTTTGAATTAAACTGTGGAATTAAAGTTAATACATTTTGTTAAACTTATAAAAACTGTGTTTCAATAAGAATCAAAATATGATATCACAAAAAATCTGTAAAACTTAGTTTTTCGTACCAATCTGACTGGTTCGCCGGCTGACAAACAAGACAACGTGAGACCAAACATACCTCGGCTCGGAGCCCAAACAGCTGAATCTAGAAACGTAATATTTGGAAGGCGTCTTCCTTTATGGCGTAAAGGTGTACTTAAAAATATTTATTGATAATGCTGAAAATTCAATCCAACAACCAACAATTAATTGACTCAGGCGTGGCATCGTCGTGAATTATTGAAATTCATTTTAATTACTTCTTTAAATTAATACCTTCTTATTCTTTAGTAAACTAAGTAAATACTAGGTTTTTAAAGTTATGTTAAATTAATTTTCATTCGGAACGAGGAAATCCGCAGGACTAGTGACCGATTTAGCCCTTAAAGTGAGCAAGTTGAAATGGCAATGGGCACGCCACATCGCTCGCAGAACTGACAACCGATGGGGAAGAAAGGTTCTGACCACGAACCGGAAGGCGCAGCGTAGGCAGACCCCCCACCAGGTGGACCGACGTCCTGGTGAAAACCGTGGGGAGCCGATGGATGCAGGAGGCGAGCAGCCGCTCAAAGTGGCGCTCCCTGGGGGAGGCCTATGTTCAGCAGTGGACATCAACGGGCTAATGATGATGATGATGAATTTTCATTATAATTTTAATCCAATCTATTTGTCACTGGTCGACTGTGAGCTCTTAGCGCGACTCAAAATAGACCCTATATTGGAATGCTTGTCAAAATCAAGAGTAGGTACCCAGTACGGCCCCTGATTAGTTTTTTACTAGGATTTCCCAATCCTAGCGCAACGAATGTTCATGTTTTCATTTTATGAAGAAACGGCGAGCTGCCGGTTTTGTGATAAATTGCCATGACATATTTCACTTACAGCTAAGTCTATATTACTACTTTGCTCTGTACGACCTAGATGATTTATAATTATTAAAATTTATAATGTTGGCGGGCCCGATAGCTCAGTTGATAGTATCCCTGCCTTCTGAATTGAGGGCTGTGGGTTCGATTCCTACCCAGGACAAACATTGGTGTGATGAACATAGATGTTTGTTCTGTGTCTGTTATATTGTAATCTATATTTGTATTTACAAACAATAAAGTATATAAGTATAGTATCAGTTATCTGAAGGTTATCTGGTTCCCATAGTACAAGCTATGCTTAGTTTGGGGCTAGATGGCCCTGTGTAAAATGTCCACACATATTCATTCATTTATTTATTAATTTAAAATCCCTGAGTCTCACTGCAGCGAAACCCCAGGTGTACGGTTGGGCAACCACGGCCGTGATACTACTAATCTGCAGCTATTTAGTCTGTAACAATAGTGTTAAAGGATTAAATTATCATAGATCTAATTATTATTCCGATTGTGATGGATGAATGTAATGTTTATGAAACTCGATTAGCATGTTGAGTAATTGTGATAAGAAAGTGTTTTTAAAGCCTGATAGTGACCTATGAAAAACATATTTTGTAAAACACACATTTAAAATTCGTACAAGTGTCGTAAGTTTAACATTACTTCGATTAAGCTACACACCAAAACCGGATAAGTAGGACACTAGAGTATTTAAATATTTCTATCTATGCCGATCCGTACTCCGTAAACCTACATAAATAATATTTATATCATCATTGACGATAATCCAGATAACATAATATTATGTGATGTCAAATATAGATGTACTATAAGCATAAGCTACTTCCAGCACGGAACGAGAAAATGCTGTAATAATTTTATATTATGTAGCAATAAGGAAGCAATCTTATTCATGTCAGCGTTTTCATCCCCTAATCAGATTGCCGTAGAAAGATTTCACGTTTAACGTCAAGGCTTGCAGTTGACAGGTTTTTGTTATGAGTAATTCAGGGTATGTTAGACGATTTTGGAATATTACACGTACGGGCGCTAGTACAGCTATATCGGCATTTGATTTGTTTATAATCAACATTAAAATAATTTAAATCTACACTTACACTCGTTATGTTTCGAGATTAACCCGCTTACATGAATTATTTACCGTTGAAAATTAAACTAAGATTTCGCTTCGCAATTTAAAAGGCGTAACGAATGAATCATTTAATAAACATAAACCAAACGCTCCAACCTTCTTCGAAACGTTTAAAAGTTCACACAGCCGAACCAAGTACGTGAATGTGAAAAATAATACTGGCAGAAGGCCCTGACCTCTACTTCCAACGGTTTAATACATTTATGAAAAATATTTTTATACTTAGCTTGAAGAAACTTTGTTAGACAGTAAATAAGTTAGTAGGAACGTCGCAGTTTTCTATCTAAAGTTATTCGAGTAGACAGAAACCACGTCGGAAGGTCTGAATCTCCGAGGACAATATTGAATTACTTTGTAATGAGATTCCTTTTTATCCGACATTCTGACGCAAACCGTTTCTATCTCAAATGCAGATTATAGAAAAAACCAATTGTGTTCTAGATTTTGAAGCCCGGATTTGGACATAAGTCATTTTAGTAGCGCCGCGAGGAGCTGAATCAGTATAACTGATGGATGCAGGAAGCGAGCAGCCGGTCAAAATCTATGGGGTGGCCTATGTTCAGCAGTAGACGCCTTCAGGCTGTTGATGAAGATGATGAATTTTATTTGGATTATTTCACTAGCGGCACCGTAGAAATCATACTTCATATTCAGTAGCAAATAGCAAGTGCTATTTTGTTATGATAAACTCATAGCTTGTGAAAAATCACATGTGCAACCACAGATCAAAAATAAATCATAATCATCAAATGACAATGAAGTAAAAGTAGCAATCATGTCCATGCCTGAATTTTGAGTTTCTGTGAAGAATAGAGCGAAACGCAACGTGCATGCGGAACGTGCATGTGTGTGTGCATGGAAGACCTGCATAATATTGAATAACATTGTTCTCAGATGTATAAACATCGGACTTGTTTTGCATAATAAAACCAGAACCCGTGATGAGTTTAAACACGTCCATAACACAGATTCATATCTTTATAGCTGACAGAATCAATATCGTAATTATCACGTAGAGCGCGGACTTTGAACTGTTACATTATACACAAATATAACATCTGCTATAAAAATTGAAAAGACATTTCCATTATTGTCGCACTTGCGCTACTTGGCCGCCGTATTGATGGAAGTGAGAAAAACAATTCGCTACCGTTTTTATACGATCAGCTTTTACTATAGCTTGCGTTATACCTACCGACATCGTTCATGAATACAACCAATTCCATATAGGTACGTTTTTATTAATTACTATACAAACTGAATAATTAAACCATACAAATTGTTTCTGGCCTCCGCCCCCGCCGAATGGCATTATACTTATACACACCGAAGCCAGGCCACCCGGGTTAAGGCCTAAGTCGTCTGGTGGTTTTGTTGTGTAGAACGCCTATCACTTTACCTTATACTCCTTATTTATTCATAGCGTTGTTAACACAATATTACCCCTTTACATAGAATAACTACCTATTTCATTTTCCACGAAGAAACCCTATTATATTTCCTTTATATTATGAAGTGTATGAACTCACTACCTTTTTACAATTGTTTTGAGTCGCTAAAATATATAACACGAAATATTGTATGTTTTGACATTTTGAAAAACGAGTGGAAAGGCTTCTGAAAGATTTCTAGACTTTGAGATCAGGTTGTAAAGTTTCATTTGCCCAGTAATTTCACTAGCTACATTACTCTTTAAACCGGAATACATTAGTTGCTTGCACACTACTGTTTTCTCTCCAATGGATTTGTTAATATGTGTGGACATTTCACAATCTCAAGATAACGAATTTAAAGTCTCTCTATTATATTGGAACGCTGCCCCGTCTATCTAGACATTCTAAACCAGCCTGAAATTTCAGGCAGTCATTTCATCCCCTAAAACTGAAGCTGGCCAATTTCACACTCTCATGAATGGTTAATAAAGTTGAAAATTCCAAATATTTCGGGAGGACATCTCTATGAAACGTATATCATAATTTGGCAATATTTCCTGTGCAATAAAGTCGTGATTGTCATTTCAGATTTTAATGGTCATATTTCTGCTATCGCAACAGTGTAACACAGTCCGAAGTGCGCCTAGAAATGCCATGCAGTTTTTAACTTTCACGCTTTCATGATAAGGTTGATGGTCTGTCGTTGGTCATCATGAAATTGGTTGGCACTTGAAGGGTACATTAGTGGCTAACAGCCCGTGAATGTTTCAGTAGGACTGCTTTATACTCCGGTTGCTATACGTGCGATTTTATCTGATGTCTGTCTGTGTCTCCTTATCAGGGCGATAATGACGGCATGCGGTTGAAGTTTCCATTTTTTCAACATACAAATTGGGTTTAGGTAAATAGATAACTCCACAAAATAACAAATACGATAAGACTACAGAATATGTAACAGTACTACCATAATATAACTAGGAAAATATTAAAACAATATTTGTGTACCTGACGTTAGATGACAGACAGAGAGACCGAAATAGGTCTACCACTGGACTATAAGTCGACTTCTGGAAGTATCGTTAACATTTTTTTATACTTTCTTATTTGAGTAAGATACTTTTACCCCAACATGAGGTCAATAAAGTGTGTCCGTAACGGGTAACTCATTTAATAATTCCTTAACTGCTGTCTGAACAGATGCACAGCTATAATTATAATTGACTATCTTACACAGGAAATTAGGAATGGAGTCATTGACTCATCCGTTATCTTACTGACTGGGGCAATGCGCAGAGAGTAATTTCGAATCACAAGCTGTGCCCGGGGTTCTGTTCACGTATAGTATTACCTATAGGTATCTTAAAGAGTTAAATGTTGTAACCTTAGAATATACCTAAAAACATAGCTTATGTATATAAATAATGCTACATAATCAGTTTATTTTCTTATCTTAAGTAGTGTACTGAGAGCGGTTTTGAAACCATAACAAAACAAGGAACAATATTATCGATTGCGACAAAATATTAGATGTAGTGAGTTTATCACCCTAAGTGCCGACCCCAAGCGATTGTAAGGTCAATGTAATTTGTGACATATTCTTAACGATAACTAATAATGTAATAAAAGAGTTTAATGGGAGAATATTGTTGATAACTTTGCTTTAACTATACTTATTAAAGCCACTGTGTGTCTCTAATTTGAATCTAACAGGAACGGTAATCCGTGCATCCAGATTCATTACCCACTCGACTCTGCACTGATGACTTTTGAGTTATGTGTGGCATTTGAACTCATTTTTACAACGGTGAAGGAAACCATTTAGATAAAACTCGCCATGCTCATGAATAACAAAATTCGAGAACATGTATCATCCACCAACCCGCACTTGTCAGCGGGGTGGATTGTGGACACTTTATCCATGTAAAAGAAGCCCCGTGTTCCAGTAGTGGAAATGGAAACGTATTATATGTTGATGCTGATTATGATGTCTCTAATTCAAACTTTCCAACTCACAAGTCCAACTACCCTTTGGTTTTTGAATTCTGCAAATGTGGCAACCGATTTCCAAATTCCAAGAAAAAATCCGTAAAAAATCCGATTTAAAAAAGTTACCCAACCTTCTTGGAGGCATTGCAGTTAGATTGAACAACGACTTTTTGGAAAATAATATGGAAAGGTAAAAATCCGGGCTGGGAGAAAATGCGGGTTGCCGCAAGAAAGGATAGTTTCACAATCGTTCTTGCCAGTAAAATCCTAGAATTTTTGGATCAGCTACGGCGACCGAAAATTGGAAAAGAAAGTAAATTCCTTTAGCTTAGATAGAATAAGATACAAATTGTGCTTTCTGACGTAGAGTAAGAAAATAAGACGTACTTACAACAAAGTTAGTCCTGTTATCGAAGTGGAATTACAACCACTACTGACCGAACCACTAATCTGCTCAAGATATGAATTTATCTCTAATAGTTAAGGCTATTAAGTTTGCGATGTATTTTCAATAAGGCATGAGACTCACTGCGTAACAGTTCGAAATTACCATTATCATGACGACGTATTGCGTACTGATGACGTTACTATCAGAAAAGTCCAATTTTTGACTAAAAATAAGAACCAATGAACGATTGGAAATCGGTATTTTTTATATCTTTCTTTTTCTTCATCGTTTGTATCCAGTGGTTTTCTGTGACCGATATACTCACGTTTTAGTACTATTTACTATCATGGATATTTTTCAATAGTTTTATATAAAGCATTCTGCTACACTGCACTGTTCTCCATCTGGTGAGTTTCAAGCCGAATCGATAATAGTTCAAGTAGAGTTTGCATTACTAATTCAAATGCTAATGTCGGACGGTCTTCGTATTTATGGGCTAAGTTACGAAAAAACTGTATAGTGCCCGTTAGTTATTGTAGTAGGATTGGGTTCTATGTTCATTTCTGGATTGGTTAATAATAGAACTGCTTTTTCCACCATATTTGTGAAGTAAATATGAACAGCTTCCTTCATAAAGATGTGAAGCTACACATATATCAAACATGCATGCAATAGAATAATTTGTAAACGAAAAACTTGAACCCACATCTATCCATCCCAACTGCGATACTGCTATAAAATCGTAAATATATGCATTGCAATTTAAACACTTCCTTTTTGTATCACATTGTATTATAAGAAACTTCCAAACACTCCTTGCCGCAGAATGGTTGCGGAATGCCAAGATCTACTCGCATCATAAATACAGACATGTTTTGGTTGCCATGTTGTAGCGTAACTTTAATTCGAAACGTGAAGTATTGAGGAGTTATGGTAGTAGAAGCCATTTAAGCATTGTTGTCTCCAGCAATATGTCTGGCTTGCTGCCAGAAAATCCAACACCGGCGACTACTTAGCCCATTATTTATTGTTCTGATTTATTCAATACCTTTAGCGATGTTGAGTTTTGCCTGCCAGTCTCATTCAGTGTTTGCTTGGCTATGACGTCCGGCTGACGAATGTATGACAAAAACACGAGTCTTTCCACTTAGGATGGGACAAAGTTCAAAGGTTTTTTTTTCTTTTCACATCAAAACTGATGTTTATGCAATATGCCAATTCAGTCGATATAATCTACCCGTCATCAATTTTGTTTATACGAAAAACTAACAGCCTTACTTACAAATTCTGCATAAATTAAGTAATGCCAAGCCAATGTAACTTTAGTAATACAGGCTATAATCTGTGTTAAGCCGCCAAGCTAACTTTACATGTACGAAATACTTAAGTCTAGTGCGAAAATGAATTTTCATGTCAGACCCTGACTGACTTAACTTGACTCGATATCAAACACGCAGATTTGTTTTGTCATCTCAAATGCTGGTATTCTAGAGGTTAATTCTCAAGAAACTGTTCTTCTTTTCAGGGAATAGCAATGGAGAGAAAAAGCCACGTCATCACCACAAGGATAATGAAATCCTAAGTTTCTTCATGCTCGAACTATGGACACTCTTCACGTGACCGCGCACAGTAAGGGGTCCAGCAGAAGCCAGTCTCCGTCTACTGCGGAACTGGCCAGGGATCCGGCAGTGGTGACGGACGATGCCGTCATTAGGTCTAGGGTGCAGTCGCCGTCTACGGTACATCATGTTGTTAGTGTAAGTACAAATAAACCTCTTTTAATGTGGAAAATCCTGATGTTGTGCAGTGAAACAAATCAATGCCATAAGCTTACCATCGTATCACTATATTCATAGAAAATTGACAAAGGGTAATTGGGGAATGAAAATGGACATTGGACAGTAGTGTTCCCTCATGTTGTTAGTGTAAGTACAAATAAACCTCTTTTAATGTGGAAAATCCTGATGTTGTGCAGTGAAACAAATCAATGCCATAAGCTTACCATCGTATCACTGTATTCATGGAAAATTGACAAAGGGTAATTGGGGAATGAAAATGGACATTGGACAGTAGTGTTCCCTTTAACAGAGATCACTCCGATTGCAAAGACACCCGCCAAAAATGGTGGTCATAGCGAAACGTCTTGCGTGCGAGAGGCTTTTGTTCAGGCTCTTTTCCAGGTTATGATGGCTATGTGATGTAGGGAAAGGAATACGTTCTTAGGAATACATCTTACAAGCTTAAACATACAATATTTCATTTCGTCTCAAATGCCATCGTAGTTTGTGTTTCCCAAAAAAGACTAAACATTTGACCACCACGCCGCAAGCTGATGACCAAAGTTCGTGATCGATAAATAATGAATGGAAATCGAGAACTACGCATGACTAATAACTAATAAGCGAACTTATCGATCAACAACTTCCAATTTTCGTTTATAAATGTTTATAAATCTGCAAATAGTAGTTCCGTAACGTCGATACTTACAGCTCTAAATAGTAATATCGCACGAACACCATCGCGATCGATAGCTTCGTTTGTTTATTCAACTGTGTTTGATTCCAATTCAACATTGTATAGAAGCAGTAGGGGCAGTTCATAGATGCAGCTGATTTTTTAATAAAGACCGAGTGGCTATTGGAAAGTAAATAATAATTTTATCAGAAATTGCTGACAAATTTTTTTTCTTGAGTGCATTGCTCTGTTAGACTCTATAACCCAGTTGTGTGTGTGTTTGCAGTAACACTGGGGTTATAGCGGGTGTCATTCGGTTCTAGAGCTTTGAATAAATAAATGAATGAATTATTTGTCTCAATATACGTTATATTTAGATGGTGACAATTTCACGTTCCTCTACTCAATTTCTCAGATGTAAATATTTATTAGGTGTATCTGCTTAATTAACGTAATTACATATACATTTTAATATACTGAGTTGTCTGTAAGGTCAACGCAGGTAAGACAGCGGCAGGATAGTGAGTACTTTAAAAAATATTTTCCGTTTTTATCACTCGTTCGCCCTTCACAGCACATTGGAATTAATTATCTCTAAAAGGAGTTCAATGTTCCTGGTACCTAATCAGTGATTCTTGATGTAGCGTCCTTACTGCTAATATACACTGCAGTTTGTTTGCTTTGATACCAATGCACGATCCTTGGTACGTACTGCGAGAGCTGGTGAATCACGCAGTATTCACCAGCTCTCCTACAGTAGTAATAGTAGTAAAAGGCTCGTTATTTTCGTGTTAATTCATGTTAGAGTTGGGAGTAAATGAGGCACGTGTAGGAACTGTTCGAATTCAATTAGAATGATTGATTGTACATTAACGATGTTGACCTTGACTAATTCAATTTTAAACGCTTTTTAATATTCTTTACGGCGTCTAGAGATATTTGGACTCTGAAAGGGAGACAAAGGTGAACCATTCATTTCAGTGCTAATACATCTTCTACTTTTTTAATAGGCCCGTTAGTACCTACTATTAAAAATGTAGTGCCGCGAAAGTTTGAAACAGTGTAATATAGCTTCTGCTTGCCGTCAAACACACGATAGTTTTAGTTTATCCATACCATCATTTAAACTTGACATTCGCAACTGCCCAGTTGACCAATCGTAGCAGAGCGCCGGCACCAACCAATCAGAGCAACGCAATTTATAACATTTTATACCCCGACCCGGTGACTTATAAAATTGAAACTCCGTCATTAATAACCCAGTCCCTATCCGCATCCCTATTAAAATGTAAAGCCCTGTTAAGGTAAGCCGTCTGTCACTTTGTTTTTTCAATTTTTTGTTTTTTTTTTTGCTTTTATGCCATTATTTAAGCCACAGACTACTTTACCTAGAAAACGCTGGGACGATTGCAGATGAAGCTGTTAAAGTATTAAACTGAGTAATTGAGTATGTTAAAGTATGAGTGCCGCTAAGGTTGTATCTACAATCTACATATCTGCATCCTAATCACACCCCTATCGCGTAACCGTTCTGGACATGGACTTCGCCTGCCATCCTGCACGTGCTAATTTGCAAGTCCGTGAGTGCGAGCAAGAGAGCACACGATGCCCCAGATCAGAAATACTTTTCAAATTACCAATCTTCATATATATCCACTTTCGTATTTCCCTGTTTTGCATATAGAACACTCCCCATATAATTACGCGCTCATTTTATCGTTGATTACAGTCGAACTACTATTATTTATTCCGTGGGCTAACCTCGAACACAGAAACCGTGGAGTGGCCGACTTTTATCGACTAGATCGATAATGAGCTTTATGATTCGAATGTGGTTGTTATATCATTAACAGTCTGAAGACGCCCACTGCTAAGCATAGGCCTCCCCCACAGAGCGCTACTTGCAGCTTTAAGCAGCTGCTTGCCTCCTGCATCCATCGGCGGTGGCTCCTGCATCCATGTGGTTATTTAGTAGATAGAAAAAAATAAGTCATCAGCTCAGCGCGTCACAGTTCTGGGACATGGGCATTTTCTCACATGTAGAGAGTGCAGGGTACCCTATACCTACAGTAAATTCTAAGACTGCTTTTCTCTACTTCCTTCCTAGGTCTCTATTCCCTATACTAAAACTTCGTCAGTCGGCTTGTTGGTTGGTGCGGCTTTCACGGCAAAATGGCTGAACCAATTTTAGTGTTATTTAGCTATGTAGTAGTAGTACTAAAGATGATATCTTCCAGGCAACCTTTTGTTGATCGGATGTGTCATTACGTCAACGCCTCTTTATGTTTTTGCATGCCAGACAGATTTAATACAAGTTTAACCTTTTAAACTTTATCTCCAAGAATACGTCTCACTCACTTTAATAATCTGCATTCATTCCTATAAGAAAGAGACAACAATACAACATTTAACAAAGGCCTATCTAACAATAGTATCAAGTAAAAAAAAAAGTATGAAATGGATCCAACAAATATAAAATGCGAAAGTTTGGATGTTTGTTTGTTATTCTATCACCGTAAGGACGACCACTTCTTGTCGGTTTCGGACAATGTTTGGTGATTTATATCATGGATTTATTTATTACAGAGTATCTATTTTTGTTGAGAAATTGACAATTTGTAGGTAAAGTAGACAGGAGGAAAACAGGTAGCCTTAAATCAGGGATCCTTTTGCAGGGAGAGATACCACTTAGCCCTGACGTGTAAGCAACACAGATATAAATATAAATAAAGGAAATTTAAATAAATCTGTTTCTTGAAAGTATAGTCTGCTCAAATTAGGTGCAACGCACACAATTTTTTGTAGAACGATGTTGGAATACTTACGCATCTTGAGCGATAATGAATTAGACTGAAATGCAGGGCCAGTTTTGCGTAGTCGTGTATTTCTTCTATGTCTGGTTGTTGTGGGACCATGGTCTTCCCAATCCGTGGGATACAAGGAATTCTAGTTAGGATCCAGGATCTATGTATGTGAAGACGTCCACCTGTCCATTCTGTTTATAATGACGTCTATCACAGTGCCACTGTTTTAATTGGTACCGGGCAAATCCGCGTTGATAGCTAGCTTGTTACAAAATTTCACCTCTCCATAGTTTCGGGCCGGCACTCGAACAAAGGTGACTAGTTCACTCAGCTCAGTTAGTTAGTAACTTTCGCTCGCACCGCGGCTATGGTTCGTTGCTGTGTAATGGATACCTTATTATTGTATTGTTGTGTGTAGGCAGTTGTTGTAGCCGGTTATTGTGAGACAATGAGTGTTGTGATCAATGTGCAGGGGTCTAGAAAGGTAAGCGATGTGCGGTCGCGTTTGTAGCAAGTATGGCAAGAAGCATTTTTGAACTTCTTATGTACTAAATGAACTAAGGTTACCGCACTCTAAGAGGTACCTATATTTCTCCCCTTTTTTAATGATTATGAATTACGTGACGAGTTAGTCGTCCACCTGATGTTAAGCGACACGGCCGCCCATAACAGGCGCAGTGTCACTCGGAACTTTAAAATAATAAAGTAAGCTTAGAGTTATAGCAAGTTGAAATGGCAATAGGTAGGCTACATCGCTCGTAAAACTGACAACCGATGGGGAAGAAAGGATCTCGAGTGGTGACCACGAACCGGAAGACGCAGCGTAGGCTGACGATCTGGTGAAAACCGTGGCAGCTGCCCAAAGTTTCCTACTAGGCCTACTATTTTCAGCAGTGTACGTCTTCAGGCTGTTGATGACGAGCAAGTCGGTCGTCGAGTGGCGACCACGAACCGGAAGACGCAGTGTAGGCCTGCCCCCTACTCGGTGGACTGACGATCCTGTAAAAACTGCGGGGAGCCGATGGATGCAGGAGGCGAGTCAAGGTGGCGCTCTTTGGGGGAGGCCTATGTTCAGCAGTGGACGTCTTCAGGCTGTTAATGATGATGATGATGAAGTCGGTCGCCTGATGTTAAGTGCCATGGCTGCCCATAACAGTGGCACTAAGAACTATTAGAATAGAATCAAGAATAGAATCAATTTATTGTCACAGAGCATACACTAGTTTACATTATTATAAAAATAGATGCTAAATTAATGCAATTACACTGTGTCTTGTCAAATTATTATATATATTATTTAATTCGTATTATTTAAAATATGTGTATATGTATATTCTAAAAGTCTGACATGCGATGCGAAGCACCGCGCCGTGCAAGTTGAACTAGACTTTATTGCGTTGAAGCGAGAGTCGCTATTTATTTGATTTCGTGGAGTGTATCTTCTCTTGTACTGTTAATTATTCTGTGGTAAGGTCTAAGTTCTAAGCATGAATGTATAGATTATTAGATTCGTGTGCCTAAGTATTTGCTTTTTGTTTGTTCCAAAGGAGCCATCATCAAGCGCGTCCTCGCGGCACGGCGAGCGGCCGCATCACGTGAAGTCGCATTCCAGAGACTTGGGGAACAGTCCCCTGTCTGCCAACACTACGGGGAATAGCTCTAGAGAGTAAGTTTACTGACACCACCAACACGCCAACCGCCATCATAGCGCCTCTACCGCGTAACCGTTTTGGTAATGGACATCGCCTGCCATCCCGCACGCGTCATTTCACAACTTCCTGAGTGCGAGCAAGAGAGCACCAGATTACCATCGCCACCAGACTTACGCAATAAGGCCCCAGGATAAAATTATGGGGAGAGCAATATGAAATTACCGTTCTTTTGACGCGTGCTTTTTGCCTGTAACGTTTTCTTTTGATTCCTAAACAGGTTTTGTTTGTTTTATCAAAATCATCATCATCGTCATCATCACCAACAGCCGTCAGTCATCCCTTTTATCAAAATAAGTTCATTAAAAAAATACCTATACCAGCCTTTTTAAAATAAAATTGTCCCCACCATCCTACGGGATGGACGATGCCGCAGATTGAATAATAGTTACTTCTACAAAAGTAATTGAATTGAGTAGCTCCGAAGCCTAGGCATACCGTAAGAGCCTGCTAAGGGATATATCCAGAGAGTAGACTGCTGCATTCTCGTCGCTACATTAAAATCTTCAAACACCAAGCCGCCTGCCAAGCTTTGTGCTTTATGGCAAATCTCTTTTATGATAACCGTCCAAAGAGGAGTTTTATGAGAAGGCCTATGTTCGGCAGGTCAACTTTTATTCTGTCTTTTCTTTCCTTCTAATTAATCTAAGCTATATCCATCTCTTTCCAGATTAGAAGACTCCCCACAGAAGAAGATCCTGTCCGGACTGATAGGCCCCGGTGACTACAGTGGCGCGGTGTATAGTCCGAACGTGTCATACGGTCTGTCGTCAGATGAATATGGATCGCCCGCGTATAGAGGTACACATCAATAAAAATGGGTGTAGATGTAGACATCGCATTACGCGCAACATCTGACAAAATTTTGAATTACCCGCTTCATGGTGGTCTATCTTATGGGATTATGGCTGTTTATTTGCTACGTTTTTAATAGTACTTACGGGATATTTTTTTTATTTAAACGTGATAAACAACCGTGAAAGTTTAAAACAGTGTTTATTTGCTGTCTCGTTCGCACATTTAATGTGAATATCCAAAAATTAATATTATTTTTACTTGTTTTTTTTATCGTTAAAAACGTTCAGATCTTAGAGCATTTAGAAAAGGAGGTGGCAAGGCAAGGCGTTCCCCTCTGCCGGTCATATGGCGCTACCTGGTCATCTACAATATCATAATGTGCGTGTAGACACTGCGTTACTACGCTAGTTTATATGACGGTGTGCGTGTTTTATGATGGTGTGCGGCGTACGTTCATGCGTGTGCTATACGTGTTTACCTCGTCCCCCGTAGAAATTGGCAGAAAACGGTGCTTGCGGATTATAACGTTAACATCTCCATCCATAGATGCTCTAAGGTTCAGATGTAACATTAACAAACATTGTGTCTGAACTGAATTTAGGTATGTCCAACTGATAGTATCAAATATTGTTGCATTGTTAAGGTTCCAATGATTGACTTAAGCTAGTTATCAACGGAAAGGGTTTCCATCAATGATAGTTTTTTTATATATACAAAAATTATTTATATTGCGGACAATCACTATTTCTCTAAAAATTTGGTACATATACAACAAATTAATTATATATTTTTACTTTATTCTCAGGGCAAGATGGGGATTACTTAAATCAAGGTTAGTATATATTTATTTAATATTTCGTTTAGGATTACAAATACACTTATAAAAAAAACTGTAAAAATCTGATTTGTTCGGGTGTTATTATTATTATTAAGTACATGGGAGCGGTCCGTCTTATCGGGTTGCTCCGTTACGCATAACGTGTCAGAAGAGCAGCGCTATAGATTGAAAGAGAGGCACCTGATTACTAGATTGGGTATAATAGCGCTGTGCGAGATAAAATATACCTAATTGCGCTGTAACAAGAGTCGCTATTTATATGAACGTCTTTGCGGAGTGCATTTTCTATACCAGTGCTAGTTGTTGAGATTTTTGTGGTTTTAATTAATTAATATTAATACATGATTAATTGATTAACCAAAATCACTGCTTATCTTCAAACTAATTAACGAGTGACATGCCCGATACATTATTAGAGTATAATAATTATAATTAAAACATACTTTTCCTGTTGTTATTATCGTTTCACAAATGGGAATAAAATACGCAATATTTAATTTAGTTTGTGACCACACTCCATTGATGACTGTAGTTTGAATTTGTGTAATGTCGTAGATCATACATAAAAAGCTTTTATTTTGGGATAATTTTTACCTAACATGCTGGAAACTATTTGTAAGTGTACTTATTTTTTGCCCCCCTATTACGAAGGAGTTGGCATCGCTGCTGACGCGCGTCTGCCGCTCATCTGCTGTCAAAATTGTATGAAAATTGACAGCAGTTGAGCGGCAGACCCGCGTCAGCAGCGCTGCTAGTTCGTCCGTAATTGGGGGGCTGTTCTCCCGAAAGCCCTACGCTTAATTACCCGTTCTTTACCAGACTAGTAATGTTAAGCTGCGGTTACTAGTTGGATGGGTGCCCGCGGTAAACGTGGTATTTACAACAACACCATGGTCTGGAGCACACGTTAAGCCGATGTCTAGAAATTTTTATTTTTAATAGAACAACTCCAACCTATTTTCTATTAAAAATGTAATGAACAACCGTGAAAGCTTGTTTTACATTCATTTATTTTATTGATTAGTTAAATCATGTCTGGTAGATGTATAGGCCAATGATGATGATGATGATGATGATTTTTTAATTTTATCATCTGTTGCCCTAGATGAAAGCGACGGTGGCGGCAACGTGTCTTCGAAGGCGCAAAGTGCCATTGCGCATCTGAACAGCAAGATTGAACGTACCAAGGATCTAATTAGACTGGAACAGACTATACGGGATGGTGAGTCTCTTTCCTTCATTTTTTTATTTACTGAGAATTTCGAACTAACCAACCTTTCCTTAAAAGTCCCAAGCATGGTCATCATCATCATCAACGACCTGAACATGTCCACTGCTGAACATAGGCTTCTTCCAGGGAACGCCACTTTGAGCGGCTGTCCGCCTCCTGCATCCATCGGCTCCTCGCCGATTGCACCAGATTGTCGGTCCATCTAGTGAGGGGCCTACGCTGCATCTTCCGGTTCGTGGTCACCACTCGAGAACTTTTCTTCCCCATCGGTTGTCAGTTCTACGAGCGATGTGGCCTGCCCATTGCCATTTCAACTTGCTAATCCTTAGAGCTATATCGTTCACTTTAGTTCTCCTGCGGATCTCCTCATTTCGGAAACACCGAGCGTTACTCTCTTCATAGCTCGTTGCGCGACTTTGAACTTACTAATGAGGCCAACAGTAAGAGACCACGTCTCAGTTCCATAAGTCATCACTGGCAACACACAATTGAAAACTTTTGTTTCAGGCTCTGCGGTATTTTGGACGAAAAGATAGGTTGAAGCTTCCCAGCCGAGTTGGATTCTTCTTGCGACCTCTTTGTCGAAGTTGGTCGTACCTAATTGGACAGTCTGTCCTAGGTAGACTTGATTGTGTATTAATAAAAATTTATTATTTCAGACAATGTAAACGAGTACCTGAAGCTAGCAGCGAATGCGGACAAGCAACAGTTGCAGCGGATCAAGGCGGTTTTCGAGAAGAAGAACCAGAAGAGCGCCCTCTGCATCGCCCAGTTGCAGAAGAAACTCGAGGGCTACAATAAAAGGATCAAGAATTGGGAGGTAGTATCTGTTAGTCTTTTGTCTCATTTATTATAGCATTTTAAGTAGCTTTTAGTCTTAGAACCTATAAAACTCCAATACATTCAAAAAAATTAAGCCGCCATATATGGCACCGTTAGAACGTTCGCGTGGTCACATCTGTCTGAATAGTTCCCAGAAAATTATTTTGAATGACAATTGCCCGGTGAAATCGTGACACGACCCATCAGACAAGCTGCACAAGAGTTCTAATGTGACATTCCACTGGTAAGCTATTAATTCTCTCGCTTAAATCGTCTAAAATACCAAAAAAGTAGCCTACGTTTTGAGACGGCGTTGTATGATAACTTACCTTCTATAGGCACTTATTCTAACCTTTTAGAGTCTGTCTACTGAAAGTAGAGACTGAAAAGGCGCGGCAAATTGAAAAAGTATCGGCATGGCAGCCACTAAGAAAAAAACTTGGAACAACTCCAATGTCAAATCAAATCAGATATATTTATTTCATAAAATAATATTACACACTGGGAGTAGAAGCTAGAACTTTCATGAACTAAAAATATACATAGGTACCTATTCAGATATTTGAGCCCTTATAAATCCTTACACTATACACAAAAAAAAAACACCCCCTTTGATTTCTTAATAAAGTCTATGTTTTACTGTTTTGCATAAATATTTTCAAGTTTTCTTAGTTTGGGGCTGCCATGCTGATGTTTTTACATTTTCCGTGCGTTTTTCAGTATCTACTTTCATTAGCCAGGCTGTAGTATAATTTAGTTATCCCAAAAGTATATGTAAAATAAATGAGACGAGTTTTTAATAGTAGTCGCGTCTTCTTGATCTGTGCTTGATTGAACCTTAGCGTTTTTTTATGAGAATGAATGACGTGACGAGCTAGTCGTTCACCTGATGTTAAGCAACACGGCTGCCCATAACTGTTGCAGTGCAAAATATAATACAATTAATTATTTGTAATTTCTATCCTTGATGACCTTTAATTGGCTTATTTTTGTGTCATATTTTGAATATAATGCTATTATAGCATGTTGGTCTTCCAAAAAGGAAATAGATAAATAAATAAATTAATTTATATAAAAAATATTCAAAATAGTAATTAAATTATGTGCTAATCAGTGTTTAGATGCGTATTCTTTGAGAAACGTTTTTGAATTTTTTTTAGTTTAGTTACATCATTCTCTTAAAATGCTAATACTGGAAAGCGTTCTAGCCCTTAGAATAGGCAAGATGACAAAATTTTTTTTTGTATAAATTAATTATATTCCTCAAATGATAAACATTTGTGAAAACAAAAATTAAATATCTCAAAAAATGACCAAGTTACAAGCATTTTAAAAACCGGAATAGAAAGAGATAGCTCAAACGGCCAGTGACGTCAGAGGAAGGTTATAGTACCTCATTACTAAGCTGTGGTAGCTTTTCATACAATCTCTTTGGCATGTGACGTCACAAGTAGATTTTTCATAGTAACTGTGGGAACGCTCTGTTTCGCGAGAAAGGTTCAGGAGATGCCTCCTATAGAAACTTTAAAAGCTTATTACTCCGTGATTTATGTACCGATTTTACTTTTTTTTTTAATTATTGCATTCATTTTTAATCTTCTTTATGAAAGTAATATTTACTTGTTAATTTTTAATAGTAGTCATCATGCGTATTGTAGTTATTCTATGGTTCTGGCCGTATTTGACATGGATTTTTTCATATGATTTTTTTATTTTATTTCGATAAGACGTGGTTATCAGCCTAGTACGTTCCCACCGCTGGGATACCAGCCTTCTCTCATAGGAAGAGAGTATAGGCCATAATCCACCACGATGGCCAAGTGCGGGTTGGCGCATAACAAATCTCGGGTTTTATGATTCTTGAACCTGACGGTTTTCTCACGTTTTGTTTACCGTCGTAAAAGCGAGTGTAAACCCAGCACATAACTTTAAAAGTCTATGATACCGGGTCAAGTGGGATTAGAACCTGGATGCGCCGGTTCGGAAGTCGCTCGGTTTACCGATGAGCCACATTCGGTCTCCTTTTAAAAATTAGCTTTTAGTGAATGAAATATTTTGTTGCAGCAACATGGTACAAGCGGGCAGGCGCACAGACAACCTAGAGAAGTATTGAGAGATATGGGACAAGGGCTCAAGTAAGTATTCAAATATACTATACTGGGTGTAATTTAATTCATTAGCATAAATTGAGCCCATGATAGTACATCATTTATAGACGATTATTTAAAAAGTAAAGAGTGTAAATGAAAATATTTTTATTGAAAATTATGCATATTGCCGCGGTGCCTAGCGCAGTTGGCACGGATGATTTTGATGCATTTAAACTTTTTTATACCTTGTATGTACTAATTAAAAACAGAACTTCATTATTTGTGATCGCAGAAGATTTTAATGTACTTAGGAGACTGCTTCTGCCCATTCCCTGTATAGCGGCTTGGTGATCGCAGAAGATTTTAACGTACTTAGGTGACTGCTTCTGCCCATTCCCTGGATATTCCCTTAGCCGGATTATACGGCACCCACGGAAAGAGATGGATTGGTCCTATTCTCACACCGGGACCACATAGTCTAAATCTGAAAATACTGAGTTAAAGTGGTTTAATTTTCAGAAATGTAGGTGGCAACATTCGCGACGGGATAACCGGTCTCGGAGGCAGCGTTATGGCAGCCCCGAGAGAGTTCGCGCATCTTTTCTCTCGCTCTAACCGCTTCGGATCAGCTGACAACATCGCGCAGCTAGCCGGTCTGTATCGTTTTATTTATACAGCTTTTTATAGCGTAGCTTTAGGTGGTTATAAGGTCTATTTTAGCTTGCAAAGGTTAGCAATATTCGACCTTAAGAGGTTACGTTAGGGTTCATATTGCGCGCGAATTTTGGCATATGACGTCGATTGGCTCGTTTTCATCACACTCAAATAGTACTATTTAGTATTGCCAGATTTTAGTCATCATCATCAGCCTGAAGACGTCTACTTCTGAACAAAGGCCTCCCCCAGAGAGCGTCACCTCGAGCGGCTGCTCGCCTCCAGCATCCATCCGCTCCCCGCGGTTTTCAAATAACCATCTAGTAGGGGCCTGCCTACTAGATGTTAGTCGATTTGTAATAACTGCAAAGTAAAAATAGTTTATAATTACAAATTTTATACAAATAGGTATATAAATAAAACAGCCTGGATGCCTAAATAAATAAATAAATAAAAATGTAACCCCCGGTACGTTTGTCATACTTTGGTCAATTTAACACATCAAATACTGAATGCTTATTTGTTGTCTGTTGTTCGTCGGTTGTGTTCATCCAATGAGCGTACAGGGTTTTGTGTGTTAGGTTGACATGAGTTTGACGAACGTGTGAGAAACCAATGATTCTCTTCTTTATAGTTTGGCGTAGGCAGTAGGATACGATGCTACACTAAAAAACACAAAATAAAAGACAAGCCAACATGATCCAATCAGAGATAAGAATACAGACTAAATAGTGCTATTTGATTGGTTGTAAATGAAATGTGTGTTATTTGTTTCTAGATTTACAATAAAAACTAAACGCGGCAGTGTGTGGTTACATAGATACTTTGTAACTCGTTTATACCGCTGTTTTTTTTTTAATAGATGAAACGAGTTTTGGCGGGAACGCGGAAAAGTTCACGTCGTTGCATTTTATTATTTCTCAAAACTTGTGCTTTTTCCAGTGTTAATGTTTAAAATTGGTGGCGTTTAACGCATCAACTGCTGAATTACGAGCATCACTCATGGGCAAGTGATATAATGTGGTGAAACGTGATTTTCCGTGTTGCTTCCAAAATTTCTTAAAGCTTCTAGTAAAGTTGCCACCTTAGACTGGACTATGACTTGACTTTACGTGAAATATTCTTCTAACATGATGAAAAATTACAATACTTGACACTGGCTAAATACACTATGTGTGGAGCCAAAATATATGAAACAAAAAAAAAAAAAAAAGAAATAGATGAAACACTTGATTTAAACCCGCACACTACCACGTTTGCGTTTTAATTGTGTGTTTGTTTTAATTTAGATCCACCAAAGCTTTCAATGATAACGACTAAAAATCTTTCTAAGTTTGTATGTTTATAGATTTTATATCTGATCGATATCGTAAAATTGTAAACTTTAGTGGTGCAACACCTTTTCTACCCAAAGTAAATACTAAAGTACTATGTGTCCCTATTCGGTGTTGTATTACACATACACAAACCTGCTTACTATCCGTTTTAGTATATATATATATGACATTTTACCAAACAGAATATTTAATGTTATATTTTCGTATTCAGCATATTTGGGTTCAATTTCACACAAAACATTTCAAGTTCTGGGCTTTTTCCTCTACGCTTTGTACATAGTTACCTTAGAGCATTTAACCAATGGAGATGTTAACTTTATAATCCGCAAGCATTAGTTTCTGCCGATTATTACGGAGGACGAGGTAAACGCGCATAGCACACGCGCAAACCACGCGTGTATACGCGCGCCGCACACCGTCTTAAAACACTCACACGGTTACATAATCTAGCGTCGTTACGTAGTATTTACACGCACACTATGATAATGTGTATGACCAAATAGCCCCATATGACCGGCAGAGGGGTACGCCTTGCCTTGCCATCTCCATTTATAAATGCTTTAAGATAGTTACATGTTACATAATTTATAACATTATTATGTATTTTGTCATACAGAGAACACGGGGCCTTGTAAGTATTACAAGTACTTAGAAACCCTGTGACTAACCTCCATCCATAGATCATTTTTAGACCCTTAACCTGTACAAAATGTAGAAGACTCCTTTCATGACTTTGTTTCATTCGTTCATTCGTACGTTCATTCCGGTAATGCAGATAATCAATGCGGTTTTTGAAATTACTAGTTAGATTACGACTACATATAATTACGGTTGTTACCTACATTTAAAAGGCTAGACAACGGATTTCAATAGTAATTTGCAGGTACAAGCCTGTACGCTTTTCCTTTTTTTGTCTTGGAGTGTTTTTTATGGTAATGAATGACATGACGGGCTAATCGTTCACCTGGCCCCGAAGTCAGCTAGTTCAATTGTCATAATGGTTTATGAATGGTACCATAATGACAGATTTTGACACTAATGGCAGTCTACTTATATCCTTCTTCTTCTTCTTTAATGGCTTTCTATCGCTTTTTGCAATAATTCTGCTATTGTCAAGTGAATAAAATTTTTACGGTTTTGTCAGTCAAACAAAACGCCAACAGTAAAATGGTGGATATTTTACTGAAGGCTCTAAAAAAGGCCGTTGAAACAAAACCGAAAATGCATGTTTCTCTAATCTTGAAACCATTTGCCAACACTCGTGCACGTTATCGAACGCTTAACGGATAATAATCCACCCTTATTACACATTAAAATTCAGAATACACAGGTTTTGAAAAATAAATTCAAAATTCGCAACCGCCATTGTCGGAGTTTCTTCAAAGACTAGTCTATTTATAGTTTGTAAACTACTTATGGTTTGTAGACCACCATTAGTGGCAAAATCTGTCATTATGGTACGATTCATGAACCATTATGACACAAATGAAATAGCAGACTTTGGGGCCTGATGTTAAGCGACACAGCTGCCCATAACAGATAGACTATAGAGTGTCACCCGAACTCTAAAAAAATTAAAATTCTAGGGTTAGAATATATTTGCCAACTGTTGCTCTCGCTATTGGTCGTCACGTCTATTTATTATTTATTTATTCATTGTTCACGTTCACGTCATTCAAAAATATAAAAAATACAGTACTTATCTCTGTTGTTATTTAGGAACTACTTTAGACATTGATGACCAATCACTCTGTAATTCATATGTTACAACTTTTCTATACTTACAGTAATTTTCAAGGTTTCTTCATTCCATGGTCATAGTACTTGAGACAATAGATAAGTGCTATGTTGCTAACGCACGTAAGATAACTACTACTTACCTGTAGTAAGATTATCCTCAGTGTCATGAACAATGACTGATTACTAGTTTAACCTCGAAGCGTTCAACACGCTACAAGCTATCTATTTGATAACATACATCAAGTATTGACACAAAATTCAGTGGGCACTAGTGTAATCATTTGATCAAATGAAGGCCTGATCTAACCTCATAGTCTAAAAATATTATATACGGATGTCTTAGGATGACATGCGCACGCGCAGTGCAGCGTCACGGGAAAGTTGAGTTCAGAGTTTCGACCGGTCCGAGGCACTGAACTGCTATGGGCCGTGACGCATAACATCAGACGAACAACTAGCTCTTCGCGTCATTCATTAACATAAAAAAGTAATGTTGCCATAAATAAATTAACTTTATATCATGCTAATATTAACTGAAAAACAGTGTATAAAACTAAATCTAAAATTAAAATTAAATATACACCTTTTTGGTAAAATAGCAGTGTTCTATCTGGCAACTTCTGTACTAAACCGGTCAGCGTTTATCTCTTAAATCATATGCATATCTGACGCACGCTATTTGCCTATACATATAAACATTATGCTACTTCATAATTGGTATGTATATAGCATTTTTTACGCCAGTACATCCGTGTCCCTACAAAACACAACGCGCGCGCTCTCTTATCATTATCACCGCGTTTTGGAATCATCTCTTATTGTGTTGCCGGAAATTTTTAGCTTAATCTTCCGATTATGTTAAAATTGATAGTGAATTTGGTTCGGTTCTATTATTATTTAGTGCTTTACAAAATCAGTCGATTACACAACTAACAATGTTGAAAAGAAAAGTGTGCCGTAGTGTATAAATGGAAGGATATTTGAGTTAGTTATTTGTGATATAGTGCTAGAAAAATGTTATTTAAAAAATGCAAAAAGTGTCGCAAGCAATGTAATTATTTTATTTTTTTAAACGATGACAGCTTAGATAGCTTACAATGTACATAACATAATGTACCCTAACTAGATTTCCTATATCTATGCGAAACTCGTAATTAAACTATTAGAAAAATTAAATTAATTATTATTTCTTTAATTTTGCTATTTATCTCTTTCCTCTATCTATCTAATATTATGACAAATTGGATTAATATTAAAGATCTTTGGGTGATGCTTTTATTAACTGCATGTTATTCTTCCATTTTAAACGGTATGTTTATAATTAAAAAAGTACTGAGTGATCTCGGCGCGAGAATATTTTTTCCTCTTCTGTGGTAAGGTTTATAATCATTGGCATTTACTGCTATTTGTCCCTAGACCCAGATAATATAATACCTACAGTACAGATGCCTCATCCCATACAACGGCGGCCTATTTTACGAATTATTTTATTTCTGCACAACGCAAGATTATCAAGCGACATTTATTACGTGTTGGCGGAGTATTGGGCCAAATGAATACACTGGACACTAAGTAGTAACGCTCACGACACGATCAATACATTTTTTTCACGTTCGGGCTATTTTTGTTTATACCTGATGAGACCCTAGAAAAATAGAAAATACATTATTGTGGCATTTAAAGGCTTAACTTCTCGAAATATCACGCTAGCAAATATTTGACTTTAGTTTCGTCTGTCCTGTTATAAATTAAAAACACCCAGTAGGTAATATCTCAATTAGTAACATAAATACCATTTTCCTGTCCATCTCGTCCAAACAATGAAAACATCATGAGATCACGCGGTCTCATATTGACCTTCGCAGCGGATGACGGCATTGACTTTTCACTAGCAATACATGTAGATACTTTTCTATTTATGTGTATAAGATTGACAATACACAATAACTAGGAATTTGTGGGTTCAAAACTGCAGACTGTAACTTATATCGGTACTAGCTGAGTCCCGCGGTATTACTTACTTTCACCCGCGGATAAAATGTATCGTACGAACTAACCCCATTCCGAATTTCATTCAATCCAATCAGCCGTTGCAGCGTCAAGATGGAACAAATACACTCACACTTTAGCATTTAATATTAGGTATAGGTATTACTTCCTTTAATAATCATTGTGTAGAGGACGGAAAGCTATTTTGTGTTCTGTTTTTCTCTTGCTCATTCGAAATCGGCAAAGATAAAGCAAGAGAAAATACCGTGTAGCTATTCCAGCGTTAAGCAGGGGGTTACTGATTACCCATCGTTTACCTACCCTTATCGGTGCATCTCTTTTCCACTCTTTTCTGTCAGACATCTCAAATATATCAGATTTAGAATGCACTCTCCTAATCACAGATTATACTATAGTTTCTTACGTAACCCCATAAATTATTATAGGTACTCAACTAAACGCATTCGTCTAGACACTAAAACATTACGCAAAGTATTCTCCTTGATGAAAACTCGCTTTTTAGTTACGAATAGTCTTTCATTCCTTTTCTTTTCTATCCTTGATGAACGTGAAAAAGGATCCTTTGAGATTGCCGACTAACTGACACTATTAATACCAGACATAGATATAAGCCATTTTGCAGGTGTTAGTAGAAGCTTGCTGCTTTCCATCAAGCGACGTTGCTTTAACACTATTTAAATAAATAAATATAAATATGTGTGGGCAACTCACACATCGCCATATAGCCCCAAACTAAGCATAGCTTGTACTATGGGAACCAGATAACTGATACAATACTTATATTATTTTATATTATTTTGTTTGTAAATACATACATAGAATACAATATAACACCCAGACGCAGAACAAACATCTATGTTCATCACACAAATGTTTGTCCTGGGTAGGAATTGAACCCACAGCCCTCAGTTCAGAAGGCAAGGATACTACCAACTGAGCTATCGGGCCCGTTTATTTAGAATAAAATAAAAATGTTCTCTACGAAACAATGCTCTCCTTTGGTTCCATATGAAATGGTACGTTTTAAAATAACTTACCTATTCCTGTAGACAATAAAATAACTAACAAATTATTCAAGTCACATATACGAAATCCACCAAGCCAATACATTCTTAACACAATCCGAAAACAATATAACATTCATTTTGGACTACAGTTGTGGTAACATGCTTGCCGCCTGAGCCTTGTGTGTACATGCAAATGTGTTGAATTGTTGCTTATCATGCTCTCTCCTTCTTGCACGCTAGCCCCTGCGCACGCGGAACTGAGAGGTAAATATCTTAAAAAGGAAATGGACGGATCACGGATGAACATTGTCGATTAACTATTCTGTAGAAATGTTGCACAAAATCTATGTATATTCCCGTTTCATACTAAGTCCGGAACCAGTCTGAATCCTGAACCGCCGGAAACCAGTTTGTATGTTTTCTATTACAATAAAAAAAGTAGTTTGATCCAAAACATACGGTTGAGCTGCAACTGGTTTTAAAACAATAAGTTCTGATAGTTTACTACCGAATTTTCTATATAAACATTTTAAGTAGGCACCATTAACTAAGACTTATATGATTAATTTGGTCTGCTTGTTTCACATCGCTTCATGTCAGGTATCATCGATTCATTGTCTATTCGGTTTGGTTTGAACTAAGGGGTTTGCTGTCCTTACTGGTGTATTGGATATTATCTTAATGGAAAATAACTAATTCCTAATGTAAACAATATGTTTTTGTGCTAAACGTTACTTGCATGGAGATCTCCCTTTGAATCTAGAACTAGATTTCACCTAAAACGTACCCGAAGTGCATTACATGCATTATACTATGTTAATAAATAAATAAATAAATATGTGTGGACATTTCACACAGCGCCATCTAGTCTCAAACTAAGCATAGCTTGTACTATGGGAACCAGATAACTGATATAATACTTATATACTTTTTTGTTTGTAAATACATACATAGAATACAATATAACACCCAGACGCAGAACAAGCATCTATGTTCATCACACAAATGTGTGTCCTGGGTAGGAATCGAACCCACGGCCCACAGTTCAGAAGGCAGGGATACTACCAACTGAGCTATCGGGCCCGTCCAATAAAACAATTGAATCAATCAATAGATTTGCACATCAATTTCATAATATTGAAAGAACGACATTCACATAAACGGCCAGGAAACGTCCACTGCTGAACACAGGCCTCCCTATAAAACGCCACTTTGGACGCTTATCAATCACAGGCGGCTTGATCGCCGAAGATTTTAATGTACCGAGGAAAACTCTGATGTCCTTTCCTGGATGTCCCCTTAGCCGGCACTTACACCGACGGGATGAGATGGGGTGGTCCTATTCGCAATAGGCATGATGACTACTATTAAAAATGAACAAGTAAATAATACTATCATAAAGAAGATTAAAAATGAATGCAATAATTGAAAAAAATAAGTAAAATCGGTAAATAAATCACGGAGTAATAAGCTTTTAAAGTTTCTATAGGAGGCATCTCCTGTCCCTTTCTCGCGAAACAGAGCGCCTCCACAGTTACTATGAAAAATCCACCTGTGACGTCACATGTATAGCTACCACAGCTTAGTAATGAGGTACTATGACGACATTGCCGTCATAGTAAACGGCTGGCCGTTTGAGCTATCTCTTTCTATTCCGGTTTTTAAAATGCTTGTAACTGTGTCGTTTTTATAGATATTTTATTTTTGTTTTCACAAATGTTTATCTTTTGAGGAATATTTTTAATTTATGCAAAAAAAAAAATTTTAGTCATCATGCCCGTTGTTAGGATCCCTTCTCAAGCCTACCTTAGTTATTATAAATGTGTATTGAGTTTTGCTACAACGTGGCAGCGAACGCGTCGTCGGAAGGTTCTCGAGCGTCCGAGGCCGGAGAGGCGGGCGCTCCACGGGGCTCCACGCTGCCTCGCGCGGCCACTAGCCCCGCGCCTAAATACTCGCCTGATGCCTCGCCTAGCTCCTCGGTCACTAGCGAGGGGGCTGTGTAAGTTACCCACTTTATTGGGACTAAACAGAAAGCTCCTGGCTTTCTGAGTAGCTCTGTTTTGTCCCTGTAAAGTGAATAGAGCTTTCTGCATGATTGGTTACCATCGGTATGTTTCGTGCATTTCGTACCCCATGTTCGTACTAATCGTTTCGGAAATTCTTTTGTAATCCGCACTTCTAGGGAATGGAAATTGCTTCCTATATCGGTGTTTCCTTCCACATATAATCTAGGCGTATTCAAGAGCAGAGTGAATAGGTATCTTCTGGGTAAGCGTGTCCCAGCTTAGGCTTCATCTACACTTACCATCAGGTGAGATGTTGCTAAACGCAAACCCACAAAGAATAAAAAAAAAAATTTAAAACGTCGCAATTAACTTGATTTCAAATCAAATGCTATCCTCTTGCAACACAGTTTAATAACTCAACCAAAATGTACTTTTATGAGTCCCTAATTACCTAGGGACAGTTTGCAATAAACTATTTGTAAAGTGCCCCTGTAGATATCCAAGTTAGGGCCAGGGACCTTATCGCGAAGTCTAATAGTTTGCTCTCTTGCTCGCACTCGCAGACTTGTCAATTGGCGCGTGCAGGATGACAGGCGAAGTCAGTGTCCACAATAGTTACGCGATACGGGCGCAGGAGTATGGATTAAATAGTGAATAGTGTCCTGTCGTGAAGTTAGCTCGCGTTCAATCCTAATCAAATCAAATCATCGTAATGAATTTTAGTAATTGGCTTAATTCGAACCGCAGCATTTGATTTACCTACATATTTCTCTGTCACATTTTTCTATAGGATTTTGGAACGAATTTATTTTTATTATTCTCCCCAGATATCCTACGCAAGCTGGTTCGAATAACATCTCAGAAACCGCGTTCACGATCAAGCCTATACTGAACGAATTGCGGGAACGGAGAGAGGACTACGAGCGGTTGTCGGAAAAGATTGATGCACTGAAAGTAAGTTAACTAACAGTTACCATCACGTATGTTTAAATATAATGGAGTATACTTGTTTGTACTAAGAAGCACGGAGAATAACTAAAGTGAGCGATATAGCCCTTAAAATTGGCAAGTTAAGATGGCAATGGACAGGCCACATCACTCGCAGAACTGACAACCGATGGGAAACAAAAGGTTCTCGAGTGGCGGAAGGCGCAGTGTAGGTGGGCCGAAGACCTGGTGAAAACCGCGCGGAGCCGATGGATGCAGGATTCGAGCAGCCGCTCAAAGTGGCGCTCTCTGGGGAAGGCTTATGTTCAGCAGTGGTCGTCTACGGGCTGTTGTTGATGATGATGATACTTGACACTCCCAAAAACATTGTAGCATTCCAAGGAAGCGTCGTTGCCGTCGTTGCATGTTAATTCAATATTTCGTTCCTCTTTTTAGTGCGTACCGCTGAGGAATGGGTTTTACAATAATGTTTAGAGGTTTAGTTTGTCAGGGCGAAAGTTAAGTCGCACTCATTAGGTCAGCTTACCTTCCACTTACTCCACAGGTACTGAAGAAGGCTTTTAAGGTACCCTTATATAAAAACACGATTAAACATAACCACAGATTTTATAATAGTATACTGTTAACATAACTATTACATAACTGTTCAAATCGTTTTTGTATTGTGGATGTCAAAAGTACCAAATAGTTCACAGTACTACATCACTCGCAGAAACGACAGGGCAACCGATGGGGAAGAAAGGTTCTCGAGCGGTGAAAACAGATGAGATCCTCCACTAGGTGGACCGATGACCGAGAAGCCGATGGATGCAGCCGCTCAAAGTGGTGCTCCATGTGGGAGGCCTATATTCAGCAGTAGACGTCTACAGGCTGATGATGAAAACGCGTAGGTACTCCCTGCTATAAGACATCCTGTGCAATGTGGTGACAAATCGAAACTTGTCTATAAAATTACTCACATATTGTTTATTAACGGGATATTTACCATGTAATTTATTTGTTTCGAGTTGCCGATGTGTGTCGAGATCGAATGGACAGTGAGAATAGGGACAATAGTAATGGTGTGACGCGTAGTAAACGAGTGCGAAGGAGGGTAGACCGCTACGTTTGCCCATAACTTATTATCATCTACCCGCAAGATCTTCAGTTCGTCCGTGATCATGGTACTTGCAACAGTACCGAAATATCGGCAACTCGAAACAAATAAATTACATGGTAAATATCCCGTTAATAAACAATATGTGAGTAATGTTAGTGACCATGGAAGTTTAAAATCTTATATTGTCTATAAAAATATTTAGATATTATTTTTAGTTTGGGTCTAGACGCTGTGTGAAATGCCACACAAGTCTATTTTATTTATTTATCATTTATTTTTGATAATGTTTTTTGTTCCAGAACCTATCACAAGAAGTGTCGTTCCTCTCGGCGGCGCTGCAAGAGGAACGGTTCAAGACTGAGCGGCTGGAGGAACAAATCAATGATCTCACTGAATTGCACCAAAACGAAGTAGGTACATTATATTATAAAGTGATTCAATAAGGCAAAGAACTGAAATGAGCAGTAATTCTACGGTATCATCCCCTCTGTACTTAAAGTGACTAACTTATTTATTTATAGAAATTTATAATTTGGTGAAAACCGCGGGGAGTCCATAGATGCAGGAGGCGAGCAGCCGCTCAAAGTGGCACTCTGTAAGGGAGGCCTATGCTCAGCAGTGAACGTCTTAAGGCTGTTGATGATGATGATGATGATGATAGCTTAGTGAAAAATAATCAAATTTCCTAATTATTTACAGGTGGAAAACTTAAAACAAGCCCTAACAGATGTAGAAGAAAAAGTACAATATCAGAGTGAAGAGCGAATACGGGACATACATGAAGCATTAGATCTCTGTCAAACTAAAGTAAGTTTTATGCTTGTGGCAATGTTCCGGAGTTTAGGAGATTTTCTAATTTTTATTAATTTCTATTACCGGTTTCAGTTATAGGATACATTTCTTTCTTTCCAAGTATAAATATTACTTCATTAAACTTTTCTATTCAGGTTATTTTCACAAAAAACTGTCTGTTAAACCTACCATAAAAGCTGAAAACGTTTGCCTATTCGATTCCCAACCGCAGCGGAGAGATCATGTCATTTTTTCTCGTCCATAGCGTGATAAACTAATTCACAATAAAAAAATTGTTTGGAAGAGGTCGCTCGAAGCGATAATACTACCTATTGTACTATAAATTAAATTAAAGGTATTTTGTAATTGTTATTTTTTGTATACAATAAGGAGTTGATCTATTTACACATCTATCTTTAACATCCCTCTTAGAGCATTTATAAATGGAGGTGGCAAGGCAAGGCGTACCCCTCTGCCGGTCATATGGCGCTAATTGGTCATATACATAATCATAGTGTGCGTGTAAACACTGCGTAAGTGCGTAACTACGTTAGATCATATAATGGTGTGCGGCGTGCGTTTACACGCGCGGTTTGCGCGTGTGCTATGCGTGTTTACCTCGTCCCCCGTAGAAATCGGCAGAAAATTATGCTTGCGGATTGTTGCTTCGATAGCTCATGGATTTATAATATAGATATACGATAAGACAGTTTGTATTACCCTAAAATTCTTGGCCACTCACCGCCTGCCGCTCCAGCTCCCAAACAGTCTTTTTGCACCCACACAATGCACTAAACGGAGGTATTGACACTTGGTTTTGTATTTAGTCACTTAGAGAAAGTTTTAGATCTTTTGATAGCTTCTTTATTATTTCACAACGAAAAAACAAGGGCTTGTACCGATGCTTCGCGCTTACAAGCAGTCCTGTGATTAGTTCTGTCGCGCACGTTTCGTGTCGCACGCGTCGTCGAATCGCGGGATGGCGGGTTTTTTAAATTGAAAGAAAGAAAGAAAGAAAGAAAGAAAAATGTTTTATTCATGATAACAGCAGATAAATTAGTTGAATATTTTTAAGTATACTAACAAATACACATCTGACAGTTGCAATCGGTCCCAACTCAGCATAATGCTGGTCGCACGTCGTACGACCAACGCTGGTCTTCCGTTGGGGCCGTTTCGGTATCGTCACGGCTCAGCTTACAACAATACACAAATAAGTACTAAAACATATGAAAAACTAATAAAATAAAATAATAATAATAAGACACATAACAAGAAGATAAGTAAGTAAAACAGTATATATACATATACATTGATATGGGCCAAGGTCCCTACACGGATTATAACTCTATCATCTCCATTGATAAAATGCTCTAACAACATCCCTATATGAAAAAGGAGATGTACATACTTCCATTACCTCTTCACAGATCAGCAAGCTAGAACAGTGGATGGCGGGGGGAGGCAGTGCCGGGGGCGGGGCGGGGGGGAGCGGGGACGCGGGCGGCGCGGGGACCTTGCCTCCGCGCTTGTTGCTCGTCAAGTTGTTGAATGTTGCCATCACGCTGCTGCAGCTGGCTCTGCTGCTAGTTGCCACTGTAGCTGGCATCGCCATGCCCTTCCTTAGGACTAGGTGAGTTTTGTTAAGCTTGGGACAATTAGGGAAATTCAAGAGTGAAGTGGGGAGATTACCTCCGCGTGTATTGCTCGTTAAGTGGCTTAATGTTGCCATCAGACTGCTGCAGTTGGCACTGCTGCTAGTTGCAACTGTTGCTGGAATTACCATGTCCTTCCTTGGGAATTTTGTTTAGTATGTGGATGGTTGTGGACTAGACTCAATTTGCAGTAATTAAGGCTGTAAGGGTTCCTTTTATTTTGTTTCTTTTTTATCGACGGGCCCGATAGCTCAGTTGGTAGTATCCCTTTTGAACTGAGGGCTGTGGGTTCGATTCGTGCCCGGGACAAACATTTGTGTGATGAACATAGATGTTTGTTCTCCGTCTGGGTGTTTTATTGTATTCTATGTATGTATTTACAAACAAAAAAGTATATAAGTATTGTATCAGTTGTCTGGTTCCCATAGTACAAGCTATGCTTAGTTTGGGGCTAGATGGCGCTGTATGAAATGTCCACACATATTTATTTATTTATTATTGTTATTTATTGAAATTTATTTTCGTTCAACTTACAGAGTACGAGTCCTAACAACAAGCGTGGCTCTAATGGTCGGTGTAATGGTCCTCAAACAATGGCCCGAAGTGACGCAACTATCGGAGCATCTCGTGCGCAGACTGAAAGAGTATCTACTAGATAAGCACCACGACAGGTAATGCTGTAATTTTGGGGGTGACGGGGGTGTTGGGGAAAAGCTGGGGTACAGTGGGGAAAAGATGTGATACCTTGGGGAAAATGGTAGGGTAACTCGAGGAATGGTTGCTTTGTTAAATATGTCTTTGTTGGGTTTTGTTTGTGTGATTCGACTGTTTTAATGTATGGTGAATTTGATTAGTATTCGAATCAGTTTTAATATTTTTGATAATGGTAGTTTTCGGTCGCAACGTTTCTTGATATTGTCTCAAATAACTCGATTTTTATCCTGTGAGTTTTTAACCAAAAACATTGTTCCACTCATAGCGTCCGAGAATAACAACTCTGATCGTTTGAACAATTAACTAGTCAAATATTTCAATACTTTTAAATTACTGAACATTAAAGTCAATTTTACGGCATCTCTTTCTAATAATACAGGAATGGTATCATTAAAAAGAGATGAGAGAGTATTAAATTGCCCAGGTAAATTGGTGTCACTAAACATACAATTTATTGCAAATTCCTGTAATCGCTACGCATTTTAAAACGGTCGGATTACCCTTTCAATGAAATGTGTAAACTGCACTTGTTCATTTGTTATGTTATGGGAAAGGGACGTATGTATAATAATTTCGTATGCAAAGCAATAATGCATGTAGGAACTATATTAATATAACAAAATGATAATATGCAAACGTGAAATGGTATCAATGTCTAACGAAAGAATGTTTTACTAATATGTTAACCCATGCCAATAATGAAGTGGTCATGTCTTGAGTAATAGCATCCATACAGTACAAGTTTGCTATGTTGATCATTACACTTGAGGTGGTCAATCTTTGGACGATAGAGCAGCCGAGACTGTAATGATCAATGCACACAACACGGGTGTTTCCTAAGTTTTTCATCACATTCGCGAGGAAAATGACAGACTTGTATTGTACTATACTACTATATATCAACTTTTGTAGAAAATGGCGGTCAGAAATTCTGACATGGGACAATTTTTATGTTTATGACAGTAACTTTTCATAGTTCAGGTCCGCTTGCATCAGCCGGCGTTAAAACTTTAATGTAAAAACGATACGTACTTTGTCTGTTTCATTCACACTCAAGCATGATCCGTATATACTTCTCTTTCTTTCATAACCTCGTTAACGCTAATCGCGGTAGGTGCAAGATGGGCTTGGTAATTTAGAGTAGGTGCAGTCTCTAATTAGGAAAGCTTACATGCTGCTTAATCACTAAAGGCCATTTGCGTCAACCACGGTTTAAAGAATATCCTCGTCTCGCTCACACGTATGCATATTGGGATTATTGGGTATATTTTGTCTCATGCTTCACATAGCACATTTCGTTACATTAACCTGGGTTGGTGCAATTAGGCTTTAGTGAACCATTGTAGACTCATTCCGTCCAGCTATGTCTGTATTCATACATTTCATAATTCGTCAAATGCAAAAAGTATCCGTCTAAAATTTTCAATTTCTCTAATAATAATAGTTATACGAGATTCTGTCGTTATGTCAATATATAAACACAATCAAAATCTGTAAATAGTCAAAGTAAGCGCAAGCGATTTAAATTGTAAACTGATGCCCAGGTAGAGTGAGCTGATATACAAATAAAATTGGTCAAGTTAAACAATTGATATATATATCTTTTGAACCTGTTAGAGCCAGCGCTAACTGGTTTGTTCCGGATCTAGCCAGATCTAATGAAAGAACTCGTTAAATTACCAACTATTCATTTAAAAACTTGATATTTTTGCTTTTTTTATGTAAACGAATGATATGATGAGGCAGTCTTTCGTCTATCCACATCAGTTGCAGCTACATATTATTTGTCTCGTTTTATTTAATACGTATCTCATAGAAAAGAGCGAGACAACCACATGTTCCAAGCTAAATAATAGCATGCAATAGTTGCACGTGTAAGCGATCCTTTGCAAACTGAAATCACGCTAATTAATACTCTTTTGGTAAACTCTTAAAAATGTAGATCTTTTTATAGTCCAGTAAATATCCCGTCTGTTCAAAACATAGAAATGTATCTCAGCAGTAAACACGAAGCAATAATTTGAATTAATATTAGTATAGTATTAAATTGATGGATGCAGGAGGCGAGTAGCCGCTCTAAGTGGCGCTCCCTGGGGGAGGCCTATGTTCAGCAGTGGACGTCTTCAGGCTGTTAATGATGATGATGATGATGATGATTAAATTGAAAGGTTAGATGAATGGAAGGTGGGATGGTGTTTTGAGACAAATGCTTCATCTAACGTGGCTTTTTATTAAGTTTCTTTAACAAAAATTATAAGTATCCTAAATTCGAAATCAACAACTACCTACCTTTAACAAAATGGGTAAGCTGTAACGTTTGTGATTTTATTGATTCTAAGAATAGGCATGATGACTAAAATTTTTTTTTTGCATAAATGAAAAATATTCGTCAAAAGATTAACATTTGTGAAAACAAAAATAAAATATCTCAAAAAACGACAACGTTACAAGCATTTTAAAAAGGGGAATAGAAAGAGATAGCTCAAACGGCCAGTGACGTCAGAGCAATGTCGTCATAGTACCTCATTACTAAGCTGTGGTAGCTTTACATACAATATCTTTGGCATGTGACGTCACGAGTAGATTTTTCATAGTAACTGTGGGGGCGCTCTGTTTCGCGATAAAGGACAGGAGATGCCTCCTGTAGAAACTTTCACAGCTTATTACTCCGTGATTTATTTATTGAATTGGCTTATTTTTTCAATTATTTCATTCATTTTTAATCTTCTTTATGAAAGTATTATTTACTTGTGATTTTTAATAGTAGTCATCATGCCTGTTCTATTGGGAGGTATTTTCCCCCGAAAATAATTCTAGTATCACAAGACAATTTAAGGAGTTGTTTTATTTATAGTATCCTAAAAATCAGTCTACATTATGGTTTACGTAAAATTTTAAAATATAAATCTATAAATATATTTGTTCTTCAAACATCGCCTTGTCTAGAAATTAGCAAAAAAAAATGTCATAGTATTTAATATTAACTGAATGTATCCACAAGCATACTTATTTTGTGAATGAATAATTTTACGCTTTGTTATATTGTATTTATATGTATTATAGCATTGATTCATATCAGTGTACGGTATTTTTGCATGTATATGGGCGTAAATGGTGTAATATTAGTATGTGTTGGTGTAATGGTAACTTTTGAAAGCATAGCCATAAGTTGCTTATATTTTTTGTTTTGTTATTTATATGTATCATTTAATTTATATAAAACTTTGATAAAATGTTTTAATTATGCCCAATTTTGTCAATTTTTGACAACAAATTTTTTAACGACTAAATTGTTAGTATATAGTCTATGGTTGGCATAATTGGGCAGAAAGTTTTTTGATATGCTTGTTTTAATTTTCTTTTTTGTTTTCGCTGCAGGTATGAATGCAAGTCGTTGTGTGGTTGATTTTGTACCGAATGTGCCGTCTAGTGGAGGTTTAGGTGATATTTTAGTTTACTCTCATTAGGGTGCTTTTTGAGGGTGTAAAAAGTATTATTGAGTATTTAGTTTAAAGTTTCATCACAAATTACGAAGGCGCCCTCATGAAGCGCCCTGTGCTGGTGGCGAGTCCAGAAATTATACAAAAACGCTTATTTGGTAAGATGTCGAAACATTTCTAAAGTCCTATTTATTTATCGATGTGATATTCTGTGAAGTAGTAAAATTTGCAAGTACATTTGAAAGAAATTGTATATTTAGTAAGTATATGAGTTACATACGCAAAGAGAAAAATAGTGTTATTATTATTCTTTATTTTGTAAATTGTGAATTTTCTAATTATTATATAAATTCAATTGTTTAATTTAAACATCTGAGGTCTTGTATGAAACAACTTGCAAACTATTTGTTATATTGTACCTACATCGTGTGTACGTTATGTTTAGAAAACATACAAAACTCTTTGGTAATTTATTCAAAAATAAGGTTATAAAATGGAAAGCCTGTATAAACGATAAGATCTCGTGAACTTGTATTAACTAGTAAATACTATTTAATTAAAAACTGATGGGAGCTTGTTAAAGGGGTTTTTTAATCAAAAACGAGTCAAGTGTTTCAGGTGATTGGGGTTTTTAATTGGAATTAATTATCGGTGCCGGTGTAAGAAGTAGAAAGGTCCTGATTATGTTTATTTTGTTTCATAAAATTTTCATTTTACGAATGGTATTCCCTAGTACCTATGAAGTAATTTTAACAATTCCGCATCTCAAATCAATGATCGAAATACTTTGTTAGTGCTGTGAAATAATCTATCGAAGATTAACCCCAAAATGTTAGTTTTCAGAACGTGATTTTGATTTTAAACGCAATTTGATAGTATTATAATATTGCAGCTTGCGACTCGTTCGTTTCAATTGAACTTTATAATCGTGATATTTTTTATATTTATTCTAATTATTTTAGTCGGATTGTAAATAAAGTCGAAAATGTAATTTCGATGTTTTATGTAGTTTTTTATATTGTCACTTGAATCTATACAGAAGAGGATGGTTTTTATGAACTCTACTATTAAATACTCAAAATATATTCTAAATATTTCTCCTCTTATCTTTTTCTACAATAAGACATCATCGCCGTAGGCGTAAATTAGTTTTACAGATTAAATAAAGTAAATTAGTTTTGTCTACTACATAGATTTTGCTAGCGATATATTACTTATTGAATAGTAAACCAGCCTCGATGTATATAATTGTTCATTACAACTGAATTATCAATATCATTAAATACATTCCAAATTAAGGAAAGTAGTTGTTATAGTTTCATCATTTAGCCTGTTTTGTAATTTTAAGTGACGAAAAAGTGCAGGGAGTTTCCTCTGGAAGCTTCCATCAAAATGTTTATCTAACGATATCTTTTTTTGATAACTATTTCTAATCAAAATCAGTATTTCTTTTTGAGTCGCACATTATCTCAACTTTGTGTATGTTTTGTTACAAATTGCATGATTTGAAACTACATTTATTGATTATATCAATATGTAGTTGTTTCTATCTTGCATTCGACATCATTAAAAGCTGTTTTAGAATAATCACAAGTTATAAATATTGTTCATTTTTCTCATTCGGACCATTTATTTCATTTTGTATATTATGTAAATATTTTTTTACTATGCAGGGTTAAGTATGTGAAGGTTACATAGTTTTGGGTGCAGAGGACTTGTTACGTGTTATTATTATTCTGTGACATTTATTTTGGTAATTAGTATTAAAGTAGGCATAGAACGAATGTAGCTAAATGAAACGTTAATTATAATTAAGTACTGAAAAGACAAAATAAAACCTCGTGAGCAGTGTACATAACACTATCAGTGTATCAGGATATAAAGATCCATTTCTTGTGAAGTATAAAGTTGTAACATATATTAAAATAATTATAAACTGAACAGCTATTTATACTATGTACACGTGATTTGAATTCAACTATTATTTCAAAATAAATGTCAGGAATACCGCGTTCGTGGATTTGTTGCTTTTCCACAGAGATGTAAGTATTTCTTATGTTTCCGGCTATGGATTGTAATAAATCATCACAATTTTATTCATACTTTCGTTTTATTTATAAAATATAAATATAAATAAATAAATATGTGTGGACATTTCACACAGCGCCATCTAGCCCCAAACTAAACATAGCTTGTACTATGGGAACCAGACAACTGATACAATACTTATATACTTTTTTGTTTACACAGAATACAATATAACACCCAGACACAGAACAAACATCTATGTTCATCACACAATGTTTGTCCTGGGTAGGAATCGAACCCACAGCTCTCAGCCCAGAAGGCAGGGATACTACCAACTGAGCTATCGGGCCCGTCAAATTATTATATCTAGATGAATACTTACTCCTCGGTACTTGGTGCGCGAAGACTGCTCCCACAGCAGCCTTTTTGTTAAAATTTTAAGGTTTGGCCATGGAGAGAACTATTTTAGGTTATTACGAGAAATGCCTCTCACTAGGTGGATCGGCGATCCGGTGAAAACTGCGGGGACCTGATGGATGCAAGAGGTGAGCAGCCGCTCAAAGTGACGCTCTCTGAGCGTGGCCATGTCCATGTACTGGACATGTTCAGACTTGTTGATGGTGATGACGAGAAATATGCTACGTAAGTATAATTAGTTTGGTAAGTACTACTGTAATAAGTTGATTAGTCAAGGAACGCCAATAAATACACGAGTTATGCTAAAAAGTTATTTATTATAAAAATAAAAGAATCAAAATATATCTGATACATTTTGGTGGTACACTGGTAGACAAAACAACACATTTGTCACACAAACTTCGATACGTTCATAATCATAGAAATAAAAATATATTTTTACATCTTCATGCAATATGGCCTACTCCAGGGTTATCTCGACTAATAAAATAATAAATAAGAACAAAATTAAATACTCGCAAGAGTCGATTAGTAAAACACTCAATTAAAAATACGTAGATATTTGGGATACAAACAACTTGTAGCGATCGGTCAACAATCACACATATAAAAAAAATTATTGAAAATATTTCTAACTAATGGATATAAGATTTACCGCCGGTTCGTACGTTTGTAAAACTCATGTCAACTAACACACCAAATGCTGTACGCGCATTGGTTTACAACAGCAGATTAGCTAAAAGCAACCAATGAGTGTTAAGTATTAAGTCATAGTAATCAATCAACTATAAATACTATAATACCTGTAATAATCAAATTTTCCATTAATTAAAAAAAATCAAAATTAGTTAAAATTAATAAAAACTATTAAAAAAATAATACTATTTAAAAACCTGTTATAAACATAAATACAGAAGGCGTTGTCTACAAAAACATCGTTGTTCAGAGAATATCTAGTCTAGAAAATTAGCTTTCATTGTTGGACCCAATAGATACCGACCTGCCGACAGCCGTAAGGTCAGGCTTGGGCGGTAAGGCCGGCTTTTCCAAGGGCGACCCTAAACCTGAGTCACTGAAGTCTTCCTGACTTTCAGCTACTTGTACCGTGTCTTCTATATCTTCTTGGTCGACGATGTTGACTGATTGTTGGGAGATTTGGACAGGAGCCGATCTGGGCCTAAAATAAGGGAACTTAGAATATAATCCTTGTAGTAAAAAAGGTAAACCAAAATTTTATTTACCAAAATTTTACATACCTATGCAATAATCAATCCAGTCTATGCTATATGGAACTTATGTCACCGATATAACTTTACAATTAGCATGTTGAAATGGCAATGGGCAGGCCACATCGCTTGTAGAACTGACAACGATGGGGAAGAAAGGTTCTCGGGTGGCGACCACGACCCGGAAGATGCAGCATAGGCCGGGAAACTAGGTAGACTGACGATCTGGTTAAACTGCGGGGAACAGATGGATGCAGGACCTTCCGATTTGGCTTAGAGCCAATTCACACAGAGGCAGCTTAATAAGCAAAAAATTCAGCATAGTGCCTACTTAATAATAGTGTATTCAATTATATAAAACCATCTTACCCATTCACCAAGATTATTCACAAAAAGCATCCATCCTATAAATAACCAATTTTCAATAATATTGTAGCCAGAGTAAGCCTATATCGATCCCATATTAAACACCCTGTTTAACACAAAAACAGACGACACAAAAACATAAACCCAGTTATAAATACGACATACTTAATATTATAAATAATTTGTGATATAAATATATGTAGTTTTTTAGGAAGGGGTTGGAATAAAATAAATAAATACATATTTCACCAATTCCTTTTATTTAAAGGCTTACATGTTGTCTTGATATTCCCGTAAGCTAGCGGTTATCTAAGTATTAATATACCTTAGTTTAATTATACGTAAAATTAATAATGATTAGCATTTCCATCGATTTTTGATTAAATATAATCAAAATAAAAATTCAATATAAGCTTAAAATTTCTAACAAAATAAAAATTCACATTATTGTGTAAATAATCGTTGTGTCAATTAGGACAGACAATCTAATTAAAAAAAATCTATAAAATAATTTTCACAAGTATCGCACTTAAAATAACATAAGAAATATACAGTTTTCAAAACTAACATAATATAAGTGGGGGGTTTTGGATATAACTTTGTAAATAAATGCCGATCAAAGGAATGCGGAATACACAAGGAATGTATATAGGACATATAATTATATATTTAGGGATAATATGGTGTTATAATATACCATTTGTTATAATAGCAGTATAAAATGATTATCACATAGACAATTCCACATATATTATTGCTAATTCCCACACACAAGCATACCATTTTTATGATTACAAACACTTAATAATAATGCTAGTAATAAACAATAATAAAAGATCAAACAGATAAGCGCCTTACAAAATTTCAAAACAATTTGGAAGAGACTTAAAAAAAAATTTCTATAATTTACTAAAACAACTAGATCGAGAACAAAACATATTTTATGATTTATTTATAAATTGACAGCGTTAAGTACCTAAATGTTGAATGGACTTAGAAATGTAGCCTAACTTGGTACTTTTATTTCTTAACCTATTTATTTCAATGTGTCTCAGGGAGATCTAACTGATTCTAATGTTAAAAAGTATCAAACTATAAAGCAATCTGTGAAATAAGTTTCGCTAACAACACATAATACCTCAATACTAACTATTGAAAAGAAAACCCTAAATTCTAGGTCATAAAATATCCTTACGAAAAATTAGGGTAAAACGATCAAAAGCGATAAGTTCGACATTTATGAATTGCCATTGATATCAAGTTAGACATTTTTAAATATTTTTTGTATTGTAAGGAAATTTGAAAAAAAAAATTATAAGCGACGCCAAATTTTATTTTATTTTGTTATTTCTGTGAAAAATATTTATAATTGCATTTTTTTTTATTGCATAGTTCCTACGTTTACTAACTAGCAATGCCTACTTCTTCTAGTAATTAGCATGGCGTATTCAATTCGCTAAGTAAGCTATTTCGTTGTATAAATGTATAAAAACATTAACTTTTTTACGTTTAGCTCCACGCGGTCAACTTATTTAGCCAGCGTCAAGTTTATGTTTTATTCCAATTAAAAAAACATTGACACTTCATTAATACTAAGTTTCGTAAGTACTATTAAGCCGAGTTGTCTTTTTCTGATTCTAATACTAACTACTACTATCTACTAATGATTAGTAACTGAGTAACAGTGCTTCAAATTTATCGTTTTTTTATGTATTAGCTACGATTGAACGCAATAGTTATATATTAAGTTTAAAATTATAGTACTTACGAGTAGTTTCATTATGAATAAGTTATCACTTACACAGAGGGGGGTCCTTAATGCATTAATTTTATATAATTATAATGTTTTAGAGTCACTTTTATTCGTTATTTCAGGTTTTCATATTCAAAATTATTTTTTATATATACTTTCACACCATAGACTATGTAGCTCTATGGATTAAGAATTTTGAATTTAGTTGTCCGATTTTTTTAAATATTTTGTTTATAATACTGTATAATAGTAATATTGTAGTTTAATTAACGGGATTCGACCTTCCATTTAAATTGCTTAACATTAAAGTGATTAATTATTACACTAATCTGTAATGCATATTATTATATTAATTACAATTTACGTATTAATTGTAAAACTTTACAAAGTCTTATTATTGTTTTATTTTAATTGATATTTGAGGTCAGTGTATAAAATCATGAACTATGTTTTATTTTAAAATGCTAGGGGTCTTGAAAGTTTTATTATATTCTACATTTTAGCTTTGAGTATCACTTTTATTACGCGTTTAGACACAACTTACAGGCGATACATCGCTAATTAGTTTTAAATAAGTACCTACTGCAAAGGTTTTAATAAGTAATTTTTTTTCTATTTCATATTCATCAGTGCTTTTAATTAAAACCCTTGTCTTGAAATCACCAGCGGTAGGTAATTACACTATTAATACTTACTTCATTTATAAAAAAATTATTGAAAGCTTGTTAAAAAAATGTATAAATATATTTCAACTTTCAACTCCCGTAGCATAATAGTCCCAGCTAACCTAAAACATCACAAAACCTCCACCCACACCGTACCAACTCTATCTTTGTTATATGGAATGCAGACATTCAGTCGAACATAATTTTATTTTGATAATATGGCGTAGCTATTAACTATATTTCACTTAATAAGCGAAATACAAAGCAAAACTTTGACACGTATGTATGTATTAATGCCTTGACCTCGGATTGAGTTTTTGAACGAACAGCCTATTGCTGTATCAGGGGGTCTAGCAAAGATCCCAAACGCTAACTACAAATTGTAGTGAAATAACATTTCGGAAATCGCTAGCTTATCCGCAGCTTATGTCATTTCAGTACATTTTGTAGTTAGCGTTTGGCGATAGCGTTAGCGTTTGGGACCTTTGCTAGACCCCCTGGGCCATTATTCCGTATCGATTCCTTACTTCGAAACCACGCGAATTCCTTGTCTTACATAAGAAATCTGCGAAACTGTATTCTCTATGAAACGAAAACAAAACCGCGCGAAATGAATTTGGAATTGGAGCGATTTGAACTGTCAAAAATCGTATGTTTTACCGAGACGCGTTCCGGAACATCAACACATCAAAAGATATGACCACTTATGTCAATATATTTTATTCAAAATAAAGATAACTTTAATGTAAAGTGAAGGTATATCTGACGCGGTGACACGATTTGAACAAGACACGATAACGACGTGGTTTCGTATCGTGTGGAATCTGTGTTTCCATAAAGAATAACCGCCCTGAAGCGGGAAATTCGAAATTTTGTTTTTTTACTTTTGTAACTAGCTTGTCCAACAATAGGATCACGGGCAGAAAACACATCTCCATCATCAATCTTCTTTACGTCATATTATATCAAAAACCATCAATAAAACGCAACTGGTTCTCAGAGGCGGCCCGTCCTAAGGAGCGCTGGTGCAGTGAACTCCCAGAAAAATTTACCTAATAGCAAACTAAGTTTTTTTTTTTCAAAAATCACTTATGCCTATTTACTTACTTATATAAAATTGCAATGATTAACTTTCTGAACTGAAGTTCAGCATCTCACTGCAAATAATTATCTACGTACAATATTAAGTATGGTGACAAGTTGTATTGGGTGGAGCGCTACTGATTCCGCTCCTATGAAACAAAGTTCCATACAACGCCAGTACGGCATTTCAACGAGTGTGAAAGAGAAAGGTCTGCACAGTCCAGCACGTGAAACAAAAGATTTGTATGAAAATTTAGCCAGATGTGGAGCGGCGCTCCCGCGCTACGTAAGCTACGTTGCAGGCTCGCTTGAGCAATCTAGCTCGTAGTGACATACACGCAGAGATCCCGTGTTGCTCTCTCTGCACGTGGTGATTGATGCGCGATTGCCAGTTTTGTGTAAACAAACGGCAGTTTGGCTAGTCACTTTGCGCGCGAATGGTGTTCGCAAATTTTGCATGAATATAATTATAATAATTAAGTTTAAGTGTTGTGCGTGATAGTTGCTGCGTGTCTAGTTAAAAATAGAACAATGCAATGTCTTTTATAAAACACATTAAATTTTATGAACTACAATTATATAGAATCCGTATTTGCTGAAAGCAGAAACTTTTGAAATTTGTCTGTACTATCCCCATGACCTCCGTAGAAAGCGAGCGGTGTTTTTCAACTTTAAACAAAGTTAAAACGTTTACGCGTACCACCATGGTGCAAGCTCGCCTGAATGCATTGCGTATGATAATTGATAAGCATAGAAAAACGCTTAATTCATTCCATCACTGACTTTCACAAAAAGTGTTAGATGTTTTGGCTCATCAGAAAGACCGGCGAATGGATTTTTTGTTCAAATAACTATGACAAATTATTTTATTGTGAACACCCATTTAAAATTTTCACGAGCCGCCTCTGCTGGTTCTACAAATTGGTGGCTAAACCAAATTTTAATTTTGTTCATTCGCTTGTTGAGTATTAGGAACCAATCGATCATATTTTTTTTATTTGTTAGATATTGAGTAATAATTTAATTAAAATAGTAAACAATACTAGTTACAAGGGCAAGAACTTTGCAATATTTTGAATTTACCGCTTCAGAGTGTCAGCCTTAAGCTCATATTACATAACGATGTCTAGTCGTCAATGAATGCTTACGTCAAGATTTTTTTAATGAAATCTATACTTAAGCTCCAGTCGATGACTGATCATCATTCAATAAATACGGGCCGTGACCTTTGACGAGAGAAGTAAGAGTACTTGGCATAAAGCTAACTACACAGAATATGTTATAGTTATGAGGTCAACTTCGTTAAAGAATGAACAGAAATAGTCGCGTTTCATTTTAGCAAATACCATTTTGAACGTGCTAAAAAGAGACAAGTATACCGTTACCGCCATGTTCTGGTGGTATTTTGAGTTAGTGGGCCATTCTTCTTTTTAGTGCCTAAGAATCGGTCCTCTTTCGATAAAGTGTTTTAGTAATAAACAAAAGTGCAAATAAAAGAAAAAAAATGCACCTAATAGCAATTATTGAATATGAGTTAATCACCAGACATCAAAATATTTAAGTTTGATACGGTATTTATTTGTGAATCACGGTAACATAGTTGTCTTACTGAGTAACACAGTTGTTTTCCATATAAAAGTTCACTGTCCCGCAGTCCGTGTCTCGTAACATAAACCAAAATTTCTCAAAATCTTTCTTAATCATAGCTTTTTTAAAAATGTTTAAGCATTTCTTTAAAGCTTAACCTCTATTGTAATCCCCATCGATATGATTTTACCACAGTAGATATTTTACAATAAAATATTTGTCGCCGTGTCCCCGACATTGAAGAAAATCGTACGTACCCTTTGTTACCATACGTAAGTGTTTCTTAAAATAAGCTTTTTTAACATCTCTATCTCTAATATTGCTTGGTTTGTTGTAAATTGATGCTGGGGTGAGGCGAGGTGTGCAAAGGGGCAAGCTTGTCGAAACTAGCCGTTCGGAATTTGTCGTGTGGAGCGCGTGTGTTTATTGTGGGGCAACTGAGTTACCGCTATAAAAAGGTAAATTTTAGTGATATTTGCAATAATTATTTCAAGTAAATACTACTAATTAGGTTTATATTTGGATAGCGTTATAATTTCGCGTGGATATGGTACTATTTAAGGATTTCGTTTAAAAAAACACTTCTTTTTTACAACTGCGTTACCACTACACTGCGTTACTAAATGGGGTAACGCAGGTGTAGTTTTAGCAACGCAGTTGTTTTGAAAACATTTTTTTTTTTATATATATGTACATTAAATGGCCCATAAATGAATTCTTTACTTTTGTAGATCAATACTTTGAAATAATAGCTTTGACACCCGCTGAAAAACAAAGGCGTTATAGAGAAAAAACTGAAACAAGATCCGATTAAAAATGCTAAAGCAAAAAAAAAACATTTGGAACAATACCACGCTATAAAATCTTGTGAGTAATGTGACAAAAAAGATCTGCAAAACGGAAATGGAAAATTACCAAAAAAAACGTCGTAATCGTGAAAAAGCTTTTTCTGTCCCCAATTCCCAGTTAACATTTAGATCCATATTTGTTACATACAATATGGAAAGAAATTGTGAAATAGCAAACATTCTTTTTTATTTATCAATTGTTTCATTTCTTATACAAAAATTGTTTGCTGGTAACTAATTTAGGTGTATTTTTTAAAAAACTTAAATTTTAATTCAAAGTTAGTAACGCAGTAGTGACGGCTTATTAAAAAATACCTCATTAGCCTGATTATATTTGTGAATTAACCTAATGAAGATATCTTAAAATTTGATTAGTTTGTAAGTGATATGTTACCGGACTGAAATGAATGATCCTATAAATAAAACGCCGTTTTATAAGTAGGTAACGCAGTTGTTAATATTACCGACCATTCCTAGAGTACATGTCGAAAAATCTGTCTAAACGTCAGAAAACATCGCTGCAAATGTCAGTACAGGTAAGAATAGACAATAACTAATCAGAATTTGCACTTAAAAGTAATAAATTATAGTTAACATTTTTCAAATTTTTTTCTGCAAACTTTGTCGATTTTAGGCACTAAAAAGAAGAATGGCCCTAGTACGTGAGTCGTAAACTGGCGGCAACTGTCAAACACAGTAAAAAAAAAATGGGGCGGAGTCGGCACCATGTTGTGGTGAAAAAGTACCGCACGTCACGTGACCATGTGTCCGATCCTCTTACATCCCTCATCAGAGGCCGTGACGTGTTTTTTAAACTACGGTTTTTAAAAGTGCCATATATTAACCAGGGCATAAACAAACTTTAGAAGCGTAAGCGATATCTTATTATCTCTTGTACCAGCAGGTGGGTTATATCTTAATGAATATAATGGAATCGAATCTTATACATATTACATACATCAATGTAAATATATATTACTTAAACATTACGGTATTTATTTTTAATACGTCACAAACATAAAATAATAGGCCCGATAATACCACAATTTATGATCATTTTCAATCAATTACATTTTTTTATATAATTTACTAATTAGCTGGAGACATAAATAATATATTTTTTAATAATTTCATAGTGCCAATTATAAAATTTAAATGAAATCGTTCAATGCAAAGTTTACAATTTTTTTTTTAAATATTGTTATTAAATATAATTTAAATTCAATTTGAATTAAGAAATATTTTACCGAGTTTATGACACTTTTCTTACTGATAACAAAATCTTTTGTAAGTGACTGAAAATGACCAATAAATAATACTTGTTACGACAAAATACAAAAATGTTTCACTATGCCTTACGAGTAGAGTATTAGAAAACATTAAAACATTAATGCTTGCGGCTCCATAACCCAAAAACCTTTGTCGTGTCGTGCCGTGTTGTCATGATATAACATACGTTAATAAATTAAAATCCCAGATAATATAATACCTACAGTACAGATGCCTCAATAAGGCATCTGTGTGCAGAAATAAAATATTTCGTAAAATAGCCCGCGCAACGGAATATCGCGGGCTATTTTAAGAGAGATCTGCTCAATTAAATATATTTTATTTTATTCTATGAATTTTAAATGGTGGATAAGACTTAACACTTAAAGTTAGTGAAAATCAAAATTAAATCATATAAAGACGAAATCGTTTGGTTTCTCCGAAACCCCATTCAGTAGTGTTCACAGTTTTACCCCAGATAATATAATACCTACAGTACAGATGCCTCATCCCATACAACGGAATAACGCGGGCTATTTAACGAATTATTTTATTTCTGCATAACGCAAGATTATCAAGCGACATTTATTGCGTGTTGGCGAAGTATTGGGTCAAATGAATACTCTGGACACTAACTAGTAACTCTCTAGACACGATTACTACATTTTTTCAAGTTCGGGCTATTTTTCGTTGAACACTATTAAATGGGGTTTCGGAGAAACCAAACGTTTGCGTCTTTATATGATTTAATTAATTTTGATTTTCACTCAAGAACACTAACTTTAAGTGCTAGTCTTATCCACCATTTAAATTTCATAGAATAAAATAAAATATATTTAATTGGGCAGTTCTTGCATTAATTGAATTTGATAACAAAATTATATCGTGACAATTAAATTTAAAAAAGTAATGGACGTATAAAATATCTTGAAGACACGACACAACTTTCAACCCCTATTTCGAAAACTTACCCCTTAAGGGGTGCGTCCATTGGCGGTATATAGTCGAGGGCCATGAGACAAGCGAACACGGTCATAATCATCTTCGGCTTCCTCTCGGTGATGTCTTCGGGAAGCGCGTACACTCGGGCGCCGCAACGGCGCGCCATTGAAACTGCGTATTTCGCGTTTGCTAGGTTATCCTGTGGATCAATATGACAAATAAAAAGAAATTTCAAAACTGTATTGTATAAAAAAAGCGAGCCAATTGCGAGTAGGACTCCGCACCGAGGGTTCCGTATATGTAATACAAGTTTGTGTTAAAATCAAGTAAAATAGCTCTCTAAATTGAATACTGGTGCAAAATCTTTATGGCAAGTCTAACTAGTAACTGGCCATTTTTTTAGGGTCTTCTTCTTCTTCTTCTTCTCGTGTAGGCAAGTGGTCAGCCCTGGTGTCAGAATTTTTAGGCCGCCCAAAAGCTTCTGACTTGGCTTAACGACTATTGTCTTACGACAACAACCGGGACCGACGGCTTAACGTGCCCTCCGAAGCACGGTAGCACTCAGTTCTAAATACCAACTTTTTGCTGTAGCGGTCACCCATCATAGTAGTGACCGCAGCGAACGTTGCTTAACTTTACCGATCGGTTAGGAACGGCTAGTCGTGCTTCGCTATGAGCGCTTTAGGGTTCTGTACCCAAAGGATAAAACGGTTTTATTACTTAGGCTCCACTGTCTGTCACCAGGTTGTATCTCATGAGCCGTGATAGTTAGAGAGATGAAATTTTCACAGATCATGTATTTCTGTTGCCGCTATAACAAAAAATACTAAAAAATCGACTAAAATAAATATAAAAGGGGGCTTCCATACAACAACCATGATTTTTTGCTCGTTTTTATAGATAATTGTACGGAACCCTTCGTGCGCGAGTCCGACTAGCACTTCGCCCTTTAATTCCTTTTAGTAATTTTTATTTTTTATCAGATGTCAATTTAGGGTTAGATCGCACTGTGTGTGTGGTCCACAATTATTTATTACTTTATTTTACCTAGTAGTAGTACCTAGGCGAAAATATAAGGCGGATGACTGACTGACTTCAATTTATTTATTTATTTTCTATCTGTGTACGAACCTCTTGAGTGCCGCCGCTAAGTACCAGATCGTAGTTGATAGATCCAGGTTTGATGGCGTCGATCAGGTCTAACACCACCTTTCCGTCCGCTAACACTTCGTCCTGGAAACATACAAAAGGCTGTGAATGTTTTGGCATACCCACTGTCCGTCTTTAGTTTTCCTATTTTCTTCAAAATGGCGGCCACTTATACAATATTTACATGAGTCGATAGCTAACACTAATACGAACAAGGTCTGTATGAGACAAAGTGTCCTCCACCATCACGTTTCCAAGATATACGCTACCAAATACCGATAAAATTAATAACTTCCACTGGGTGTAATTGAATTCGTTATCATTCTTTGAAACTAGGTAACACGCCGATTTTGATATTGATAATAACTCCAAAAATATTTAAACTTACATAATTAACTGCTGAAGTACCTACATAATTCAAATAATTAAGTAACGCTTTTTATTACTTACAAAGCGACTAACACTTAAAAGTAACAAAATCATTCGCGCCACCTATATCAGAAAACGGTACCGTGCAAAATTTTTTCTTCTTCTAACTTTGACATAGGAGTTTTGGCGGGAACGCGGAAATGTCACGTCATTGCATTGTATTATTTCTCAAAACTTGTGCTTTTTCCAGTATTAATGTTTAAAATTTGTGGCGTTTTATGCATTATGTGCTGAATTACGAGCATGAGTGTGGGCAAGTGATATAATGTGGTGGTTTTCGTGTTGCTTCCAAAACTCTCCGAAGCTTCTAGTAAAGTTGCCACCACTTTACTGGAGCATGACTTAGACTGGACTACGACTACCTGACATAGATTGGACTATGAATATAACTAAGACTTGACTTTACGTGATATATTGTTTAACGATGAATAATTACAATACTTGACACTGGCTAAATACACTATGTGTGGAGCCAAAAGATAAGAAAAAAAAACTTTGACATACCTGGAAACTCCTAATAGATGAGGTCTTGCCAGCTCCCTGCAATTTGTTGTTGACCCACTGCACGATTTCCTTCTCTATGATGGGGTTACCAGTGTTAGCGAGTCGCGTCAGCACAGACAGTGTGTAGGCACGCATGAGTTGCCAGATTAAAGCTGGAAAATACACATAAATTGTTAACAAACGAACTACACTCATTTTCATATTAACGGCCTGAAGACTTCTTCTGCTGAACATAGACCTCATAAAATGACACTTTTGACATCTTTGGTGATCATGGCAAACCATCCATAAAATAAGCGTTCAAAGTGGCGTTTATTATGTAATCGAATGAGTGAGAAGCTTGTCGTTCACCTGACGGTAAGCAACACGGCCGCCCATGACCGATTGCAGTGTCACTGGGAACTCTAAATTTAAGTTTCACGTGACACTGCGCACGGCATCCTGAGACAACATACAGTCTAAAAAGATTTGTAGATTGTGAGATCTGTTCATAAGTCTTATTTGCCCTTCAAACCGGAACACAGTAGTGCTTGCACGCTACGGCTTGGCGGCAGAATAACTGGCAAAGAGTACCTTCCTCGAGGAACTCTGCAGAGAGGTCCTATCACCTAGTAATATCTTACCAAGTGTGAGAGTAGCGTTTCCCTCGTTGATATCAGCGCCGGCAATACCGACGAGAGAGAACCCGAGTTGCCTTCCCAACTCGACCGCGTAATTGCAGTTCTCAAGTCGCTCCATGAACTTGCGCAGTTTGGAGAACTGGCGGTGAACCTGGATACGCGGATAATAAATTAACTAGTAGTTATGCGAACTGTAAACCTCGCGAGCCCAAACGGTTTTGCAACCACGCGCCATGATACCTTGATGTACCTAACCTAATAGCTAACTATGATCTGGGAGTTTTCAAGTCTAGAGTGAACAGGTACCTTCTAGGCAAGCATGCACCATCGTAGACTGCGTCATCGCTTTCCATCAGGTGAGACAGTAGTCAAATGATTTCCCTATAATAAAAAAAAACATAATACATCCGAACTCAGACCTCATGGCCTTATCTCAACAACTTCTTGACCGTTTCTGCTCATATTTGAAACACTTGTTGAGAATTGAGGACTGCCAACTGCTTCACTGCTTCTGCCAAATAATATCAAAATTGGTTGGTAAATGACCCTGCTGCAAACTTCCCCCTTTTTTGAGGAACTAACCCACCAAACAAAAATCGCCGACGACTAAAAATTTCCCTGACCTTGAATTTTGATGAAACTTAGTAAACAAGTTCTACAGGAACTTGTATACCAAGTTTCATCAAGATTCAATGAAAAATACGACCTGTAGGCCTAGCACGAATATTTACGCGGCGTAAGTGTAACGTTAACGTAAGGCAGTTTTGTACTAGGCCTACTATACGCGAGTACATACATGCGGACAGACCAAAGCAAATTTTGGCAAGTTGAAGCAGAGACTGTCGCTGACTTCGTGCGCTCGGTCAATAATAATAACATTGTTAAACCTCAACGAATAACAGAGGGGTGTCATAAGACATTATTTTCTCTCGAAACGTCGTTTGGCCATTAAAACCGCTAGAAAATGACACGATCCTTCATTAGCCAAATGATTTCTCGAGAAGAGACAATTAATTATGTAAATTTTTATATCTCATGCTAATCCTGCAGGAACAAACGGCTGCTAATCACTAACTAACCCCGCGGCGGTAGCGGGTTCGATTCCCGCGACAGGACAAGTATTTGTGTAAAGTAAAGAACATCTCGTTCTGTATCTGGGTGTTGTGAGACCATGGCCCTTGTTGTTCCTGGGTCCCTATATACAGGGAATCCTAATCAAGGTCTAAGATCTACAGGATGTAATTTAATACATTAGCATAAATTGAGCCCATGATAGTACATCATTTACAGATGATTATTAAAGAGTAAAGAGTGTAAATGAAATATTTTTTATTGAAAATTATGAAGATTGCCGCGGCGCCTAACGCGGTTGGCACGGATGATATTGATACATTTAAATGTTTTTAGACCTTGTATGTACTTATTAAAAACAGTGATTCATTATTTTAATTAAATTTTGTATTGTAGCGTTTGATTATGTAAGTTATTCCATTTTTTGGAGTTATTATTATTACCAAACCAATGTGTTAGAATTCAAAAATTTTGGTCCACACGTGACCGGCATCAGGAGTAGGTATCTAGGTTCAAAGGATGCTAATGAATTCAATTACACCCAGTATATGTGATTGTTGGGCGTTATTTATTTATTTATTTATGAACCAGGTTACCTTCTTCCAGTTAACGATGCCAGGTTTGATGATGTCGTACAGCTGGAATATGACGAGGCCATCGGTCAGGTCGGAGTATAGCCAGTTCACGTGGGGAGCCACGCCCATTGAATTCATCCAGTTACGGTATGCTAGGGGAAAATATAGGTGCATTAGTGAAGAGATGGGGTGGGGAGACAAATGGGAGACGTATGAAGACACAGAAAACCTGTTGAATTTTTGTATATCTCTGGATTTTGTTTTAATTAATTTTTACTACAGAGTCAACTAGGAAGTGTGACACGTCTTTCTGTCGATCAACGAGAATTGACTGCTTTTCGACTTCTTCGACCGATGTTACAGCCAATCATGGTCCTTGTAGGAACCAATTAGTAAAATTTACGACACTTATGTCCAGAAGTAGACCAAAAAGGCTTAAAGAAGTTAATACTAGAGTAGTTTCTGAACTGAGGGCTGTGGGTTCGATTCCTACCCAGGACAAACATATGTGTGATGAACATAGATGTTTGTTCTGCGTCTGGGGGTTATATTGTATTCTATGTATGTGTTTACAAAACAAAAAGTATCTAAGTATTTTATCCGTAATCTGGTTCTCATGGTACAAGCTATGCTTAGTTCGGGGCTAGATGGCGCTGTGTGAAATGTCTGCACATTCTTTATTATACAAAAATATACTTTATGTACATATTTATTATAAATAACCGGCCAAGTGCGAGTCAGACTCGCGCACGAAAGGTTCCGTACCATTATCTATGAACACGAGGCAAAAAAACTCACGTCTATTGTATGAGAGCCCCCTAAAATATTTTTTTTTTCTATTTTTTGTATTAGTTATTATGGCGGCAACAGAAATACATCATCTGTGAAAATTTCACTATTTTTCTAATTTCACGTCTCTACTTCATTTGTACTTTTTATTTATAATTTGTGTGTTTCAATAAAGAGTTTATTTATCTATCTATCTAAAGTCACAGTTGTTGAGATACAGCCTGGTGACAGGTGGACAGCGGAGCCTTAGTGATAGGATTCGTTTTACCCTTTGGGTACGGAACACTAATAAGTGGGAACTTAGGAGCTGTCAAACTTTAGTGCAGATGAGCTTAAATCCTGTAAACAAAACGCAGGGTTCAATAAACTCACTCTTCTCCTCCCTCGTTTCATCGAGCTGATGGTACTCCTGCGCATCATTAGTCCGCTGCAGCGCTGGATGCTGGTTGAAGAGATTGGCGACAAACGCCAAGTTCAACTTGTAGACGCCACCGACCACGTCTGCGGGGCTGACGAACGCTCTGCAGCGGAGTTTGGCTGCTTGCTGCAGCATCACCTCTGCACGACGGAGCAGATCTGTCTCCTGAGGATTTGGAAAGGGGATTTATTAAGATTAATGCTTTACTAATGAAGGGGATAAATTACGATGGTGATAAAGGTATTTTAAGAGGTCTTTTCGTACCGCAGAGACTGAAAACAATAGTTTTTGTAGAAGTAAATGTGTGGGTGTAATGTGTGGGAAACTTGTAAAATAAGCGTTTAATTCTATTTTAATTAATAAACAAAAATGAGCACTTAGGTAAAAAGATGGTGGAAAGAAGGGGGGTTATATAACATCGCAGTGTTGCTACTTTTTAACTAATAATTTTTTACTTATTTTAATACAAAATATTATATGTTTAGATTTGTACTAAACAGTTTTCAATCAGTTTCGTTTCGATTCATTCTAAGCAAGTGCTTTCAGAGTATAAAACGTAATAAAAATGCCGTAAATGAGCTGTTTTTATTGTTCAGTTTGACTGTCGAAGGATGGTATTCATAACACCTAGAACTTCCTAATAGATGTCACTTACCCTAAGAGCTTCCAAGGTGACTCCAGCATCATCTGGCGCGATCTGTTTCAACAGGTACGAGTATATCTCCGAATCGGCGACGTCCTGCTGGAAGTTGGTGCAACGTCTGGTCACTCCAGCGGATTGCAGCTGGTGGTTCACCCAGCGGAGTAGGATCGCTTCTGGAGACAGGGCTAGCAGGTCTTCGATGCGCTCCTGGAAATAGATAAAGCTATTAATACACATAATTAAAAGAACAAATTGGTGTCACACTTGTACTATGAAGTGGGGTGGGTGGGCGATTCTTCCAGATAAATCAGCAATGTTATCAAGTTGTGGAAATTTTAGATTTCAACATTAAATCCTGAGCATTTAAAGATTCTGATCTAAACATGCTGTTGCATCTCAGTTTGAACCTTATTTCTGAGGTATTTTAGCTAGTATTTGATTGCTATCGTCATTTTGATATGCGGTCAAATAAAAATAGAACTTATTGTAAAAAATATCTAATGCCCCAGGGTTTTGAAGGCCCTACACTGACAACCTTCTTGGGGCATACTAGGAGTAAAATCTCCTTGCCAGCATCTTGCCACGTCACCTTACTTAGCCCAGATTTATTAGCAGAACACAGCACCAACACATTTTTAGTCATGATCACTAAACCACAAAAAAAAGTAAAAACCCAGGTCCAAACCACAATTTAATTCTACCCAAAAACCCTATTTTGAAGCAAATAAATACCTGATCATTAAGCAGTTCCGTGAGGCCAGGACAGTGTTCCAACGTGATCTGGTTGAAGAGACCAATACGGATGATCTGCCAAAGAAGACCGAGCACCAAGTGCGGCTTCCCTTTAGCCAGGTCATGGGCGTCGATGTTGACAATGTTGCATCCAATGGCCTGGGACGATACCAGGGCCAGTGTAAGGTTCTCATGCTTGGTGTAGAGCGTTAAGTTCTTTTTGTTGATTGCCCGCTCGTCTATCGTGTCTGGGCATGAGTGGTTTATGACTTTGCTGTAAGGAAAATAAATGTTAATGTTAGTAGAAGTAGAAACTATAATTATACCCACGTATTTAGTTGGGTTAAAGTTAGCAAGTTGAAATGGCAATGGGCAGGCCACATCTGACTGACAACCGATGGGGAAGAAAGGTTCTCGAGTGGCGACCACGAACCGGAAGGCGCAGCGTAGGCAGACCCCCTACTAGGTGGACCGACGACCTGGTGAAAACCGCGGGGAGCCGATGGATGCAGGAGGCGAGCAGCCGCTCAAAGTGGCGCTCTCTGGGGGAGGCCTATGTTCAGCAGTGGACATCTACGGGCTGATGATGATGATGATGATGATGATGATCTAGTTGGGTATAATGAGTTTTCGTAAAAGCAACAATTGGCAAATGAAAATCATTATTTCATGGTAAGTATGGATGCAACTAAAGTGGCGCAGCTCTAAAAGGAAATCGATGTTCAGGTTCAGCAGTGGACGTCTTCAGGCTGGGTTGGGTGTCCCTTTGGACGCGCATCACGCTGAAACTACTGAAAGAATTTCGATGACAATTGGTACAGTTATAGCTAACCTATCGGAATAACATGGGTTGTTTGCAAAAACAACCAAGCGCGGGTTGCACGAATCTTTAAAGAGTTTTTTTAGGCTTACCATAAAATGAGACCATCCTTAAGTTTTTCATACAGCTGCTTGCCTTCGTGATCGATCGGCAGCAAGTGATGGAGGTCTGGGTCGTGTTCTAGGTTGCTGTTGATCCACCCGGAGAACGCCATCTGCTCCTCCAGACGAACTGAATGGGTTGTGCCTGGAAAAATAACAAGTTGAAAATGGGCTATGGCGAGCGCTACCGTTCTTCGGAGGGCACGTTAAGCCGTCGGTCTCGGCTGTTTTCGTAGGGCAATAGTCGTTGAGCCAAGTCAGAAGCCTTTGAGCAGCCTTAAAATCCTCACACCAGGGTTGACCAACTGACTACACGAAAAGAAGAGCAACAATTAATTGGCTAGCATTCACGAGATTCAGGCGAAAATCTCGCCGGTGTAAGCAAGTCGCAGTCAGCACACAGCCTCTGCCACTGTTCATTTTCCTTGGAAATGGGGATCTGGGCATCTTTACTGCCCAAACACCCGTTTTGTTGGTGGACTAAATGTGACTGAGTGCTAGCCGCTTACTAGTTGTAATTGTGAACATTGCTTTCGTTATTTTCTATAATATTATCACATAGCATATAATTATTTAGCCTTGTCCACGGTTCCTGGTACGTTTAAAGTTCAACTCATGTGAGCATAAATACTGAACGCTGATTGGTTGGCTATTGGTCATGGGCTAACGTCAACCAATAAGTGTTATATTAATGCTAAAAACGTACCTACAACGTACGTCAACGTTTGACAATAACTCTGATGGTAACTGACCAAGTTGTCTAAGGCATGGGCATCTCATGGGCAAACATGGAGCATAAGATACCCGCCCATGCGTATAGTATTTGGTAAGTTAAAATGAGTTAGACAAAAGTACTAGAAACCGGGCGATGGGTTATGAAATAGAAATGAGATAGAACATACCATCACTGGATGCTTCGCTCATACCACCCAAATGTTCAAGATTTTCTTTCTTACTAACTGCCTGCTTGAATGTGCTGGACACCTGTAAATTAAAAAGAACATTATAATATTTATTTGTATCATTTATTTTACCATTAAAGATTGACTGTATCATCATCATCATCATCAACAGCCTAAAGATATTCACTGCTTGTTGGTCAATCAATTCGTTTAAAAAGACGAGAGATTACGGTAGTAGGTAGTATTATTTTAATTTAATGTGTGGTCTCACTAAGTTATCAATCAATATTTTCTCAACTCATCAATTAAAATATTGGTTTTATTGACCTTATTAACTTAATAAATTTTAATATCAGTTCAACTGAACACATTAACAATGACCGTGTTAAGTAGGGCTACCAAATATAAGGGTTTGTTTTTTTCTGTAAAGAAATAATTGGCTTGTCGCGGGAATCGATCCGGCCGCCTCCGGGTTAACAGCCTGCTCAACCACCAAACCATAGAAGCTCAAACGTTGATTTAGACCCAGATAATATAATACCTGCAGTACAGATGCCTCATTCCATACAACGGCATCATCATCATAATAATCATCATCATCATCATCATCATATATTTCTGCATAACCCAAGATTATCATGTTACATTAATTGCGTGTTGGCGAAGTATTGGGCTAAATGAATGCACAGGACAATAACTAGTAACTCTCTAGACACGATTACTACATTTTTTTCAAGTTCGGGCTATTTTTGGTTTGTACCTGATGGGACCCCATGATTTAGATATTTTACATAGCAATAAATAATTAATCAATCAACAAATATCAATTATCTATTACCGACCTTTATAGCTTTTTTTAAAGTTTTTTTATAAATAACTATTTCCAAAAAAATAATTTGATTCCTGTTTCAAAAATCTACATTATCTTTACTCATTTCCTTAACTTAAAGATTTTAAAAATAACAACTTGGCAACCCTAAGGCAACCCAACGCGTAAAAGTGGCGTCATCTATTGACCTCTAGATTATAATTTATAGCTTTATTGACTGCGACAAGACTAATCTATTGACATAAACAAAGTTAATGGACGGTCGGGAGCAGATTCTGTATATTGAGTTAAATAGGCTACTTGAGCTTATCAAGGCGTATATAAATCATGTGGGACTTTCTATCGAGACCGACCTTTCTTTCAAAGTTTTTTTGAGTATTCGCCTCTGATTTTTGTGTAGCAACGGGTTTTTAATTATTTATTTTATTAAATACAGGTACACAGTTATTGATTAGCATGGTTTAAGATCAATGATGTAGTGATGTTGAAAGTGTGGTCCCGACGGTGTGAAAATAGGACCAAAATACCGTAAGAGCCAGTAAAGGAACATCAAGTGAATGGAAAGCAGGATTCTTCTCGGTTCCTCTGCGATCACCAAGACTAAGATAAACGACCATAGTGGTTTTATGGAGACCGGTGTTCAGCAGTGGGCATCTTCCAGCTGTTGATGTTATTTTTGGCTTTTGTAATAGCATGGTGTTAGGGCATTATCCAGTGCTCACTTGGCTAGCTAATGCCACCCGCAGTCGCAAAGCCTCACTTGGGATGAGAAGCAGGCGCTACCTTTACTTCGACTATCATTATCATCATCAGCCTTAAGACGTCCACTGCGGAACATAGGCCTCCCAAAAAAGAGCACCATTTTGAGCGGCTGCTTGCCACCTGCCTCCATTGGCTCCCCGCAGCTCTGACCAGGACGTCGGTCCACCTAGTGGGGGTCTGCCTACGCTGCGGCTTTCGGTTCATGGTCGTTACTCGAGAACCTTTCTTCCCCATCGGTTGCCAGCGAGCGATGTGGCCTGCCCGTTGCCACTTCAACCGATACTTCACTGCAAGAGATACAATGTTGTCAAAAATTACGTGATTTGAGTGAAGGATTATCTCACCTGCTGCGCCTTCAAGTTGGCACAGAGTTCCTCGAACTCGTTCAGGCTGATGCCGTTCTTGCGCGCGTCGCCGTTCATGCTGCCGTTCACTCCACGCCCGTGTTTGTTGCCGTTGTCGTAGTACTCTTCGATCATGCATCGGACCTGGAAACCATAGACAAGCAAAAAATTAGAAATGTACGAAACATCGATGGCTGGATGGATATTTAGCATCACGAGCGATGATATGGTAAAATTTCGTATTTCATCTTCTTTACGGGTGTAATTGAAGCTCTGGATTAGAGTTTTCTCTGATAAGCTGTGCTGAATTGCTTTGCATTTGCACCAGATCTTCTGCTGACGTTACTTTTGAGTTTATGACGATAAAAATAACTCGGACCGTTTACAGGACGTGAACCTCAAGGATCGCAGTACGAGGGAGTAACCCAATAGAAGAAGGTGCTTGCAACTTACAGTTGACTTGCATTATTTTGACATCTGAGCACTTTTCAATAATAAAGTAGGAATATCTAACACAGCGCTATAGATAGCGCTGTGACAAATGCCCCAAAAGGAAATGTGTTTGGGCCTAGAGCCCCAAACTAAACATTGCTTGTACTATGGGAACCAGACAACTCATGGAAAACTTAGATACTTGTTATGTTTGTAAATAAACATAGAATAGAATATACACCTACCGAACCGTCTATGTTCATCACACAAAATGTTTGACGTATACACCACCATACCACAACCTATAGTGCAGAAGGCACAACTACTAAGTACCAACTGAGCTATCAAGCCAGTCAAACCCAGCCATTGACCTCTTCGCCTCGCTGACTATAAATACTAAATCCAAATCTCTCAATAAAATAAAACGCTTACTTAATTATTCTTTTCGCTTTCAGCCTCGAACATTGTTTGCTAAACAATATGCGTTCAGTGCCCAAAGGTGAACGTCTTGAAAGCAATAAAAATACTAAGACAACATTCAATTTACATATTGTCCGAAACGGCTCCGCTCATGTAACACAGCCTTGAGTTTTAGGAGCCACAGTGATTACAGAAGCAATAAATTCATATAGAAATAAAGCATTTTATATTTCGTACCAATTCCGCGTGAATTTCAAAGTGAAGGAAATGATAATGTTTAATCTTATCGTATGCATCATTAGATCTGCGTTGATTAAAGCGAATTTTGAATAGCCTCGCCTTTGACCATTCTAATCCTATTTGATAGATAAAGATAAGAAAGATAGAGATAAAAATATATTTAATATGAAGTCAATTGCTATGTAAATTAATAACTAGAGGCGCGAGCGATTTCGGCCACATTATTTCCGTTTCATTGACTATAAATTCAGTCGATGTCGAGGCCATAGACATATATATAAGGACAGGCCTAATGACAGATTAAACCGTCGCTTCAAAGAGGGTGTCAATTTCACAGATTGACATCCACTAGCGCCCAGTCTGTGTTGGAAGTGAGAAGATATAGGTCGTGTGTCTCAAAGAAAATATGACAAGTTGTGTTGTGAAGGGTTGCACAAACTACACTCTAAAGTGCAATAAAAAGAAATACAAAGTTTCTTACCACAAGTAAGTCAATATTTTCAATATTACACTCCGTTTTGTACGAAAATAATCGAATTTATATTTGGGATAATCATTGTAAACAAACATTGACGGACATAATGGCAGCGATAGGGCCGTTCTCATCGTAGTTCCTGAGTAATGTAAGAGATGGCGCTGACTTTACCCCACACCATTTTGAGTAAATAAAATGTTCCTTCGGGCATATCCTGATATATACATCTATGGTCGAGGACTAATTTTGCGGGATAAAAAGTATTCTGTATGGATCTCGGTAGTAGTAGCAAACTGTGTACAAAATTTCATACCAATCGGTTCAGCAGTATAGACGTGAAAGTCATACAACGACATACAAGATTCACTTTTATATTTTGGCGATAAAGAAAGAGTTACGCTCAGTTTCTCTAAAGGATCATACAAGTCAAGGTGATTCAATGGAGAACCAAGGTAACCAATATAGCCTATCGCTGAATTAGCCAACTGAAGTGGCCGGCCATATATGCCGCAGAATCGCCAACCGATGGAACTGCCGTGTTTTGGAGGGGAGATCACATCTTGGTAAACGTAATGTGGGACGTCCTCCGACTAGGTGGAGCAACGACTTGACCTTAAGTACTCTACACTGCACACTATTCAATCCTAACTAATGGCATCGTGTGAAAGCGTGTTGCGGCAGTTCGGTGAGAAGTGAAGCCGAAAGTACTTTACACACTACACACCATTCCGTCAATCAATTTGCATCGTGTGGAGTCTGTGGAGTCGTGTTGCGGACTTGCAGCTTCCACCCAGTAAATTGCATCGTGTAGATACACGCCGCGGCACCCATCCGGCAAATAGGCATGACGACAAATTTTTTTTTTGGATAGATTAATTATATTCCTCAAAAGATAAACATTTGTGAAAACAAAAATTAAATATCTCAAAAAATGACCAAGTTACAAGCATTTTAAAAACCGGAATAGAAAGAGATAGCTCAAACGGCCAGTGACGTCAGAGGAAGGTCGTTATAGTACCACATTACTAAGCTGTGGTAGCTTTTCATACAATCTCTTTGGCATGTGACGTCACGAGTAGATTTTTCATAGAACTGCGGGGGCGCTCTGTTTTGCGAGAAAGGGACAGGAGATGCCTCCTGTAGAAACTTTAAAAGCTTATTACTCCGTGGTTTATTTACTGATTTTGCTTACTTTTTCAATTATTGCATTCATTTTTAATCTTCTTTATGAAAGTAATATTTACTTGTTCATTTTTAATAGTAGTCATCATTCCTATTGAAGCTATAAATTGAATGGTGTGTAGAGCACTGAAGACCGGGCTCAGTGGTGAACCTTAGGCAGAGGCCTAAGTCGAGCAGGAGACTAACACAGACAATGAGTTTGTCCATAGTTCTTAATTTTTATTATTCTTGGCTAAATACCTTAAAAGGTATAACTTATTACCTTCCATTGTGGAATTTTGTATCCGACGCTGTCGAGAGCCTCCTTCAGTTCCTTCAAGTCTATGAAGCCGTTTCCACTCGTGTCGATCTGTAACAATGGAAATAACGTGATTAGATAATGCAAACCATAACATTTCATTGCATTCTTTCTCGATATCGTCAAGATGGGAAGTTACCATTGTTGAAATCATTTGGAATAAAACTGAAAACTGTAATGAAACACCAAACATGTATCAATCGTACGCCGCCGGACAATCGAACCAATCGTTATGTTTATCTTATATTGAATCCACATAACACGTTACTCATCGGTGATTTAGTGATTGTGTCCAATTAAATAAATGCAATACTTGAAACCCTTTCGGACAGCTTGGGCCACTTCGTAACTCGTCCATTTTCAAAGTTATCCACTTCGTAACTTCGTCATCATCTTGACAGTTTCTAAAGCCACTACTTCAAAACATTTTTACTTCTAGCTTGACCCGTAGAGATTTACATTTATAAAATGCAACAATATTAATAGGAAAGAGACGGTAAAAATTATGTGAAATAACATTTTATATCATACAGTATAAATCGTTAAATTAAACGGTAACTTTCGTTATCATTACAACGATCCGGAAACAGTTTTAATAATTAAGTAACCAGAACCAGTTCAAAAAGAAAGTGGACGATATATTTGTTCAAATTATGTAACATATTTTTGTAATGATGTAATTATAGATTGCTATGTCATAAATAACATAAAGTTCAAAACAGGAATATTTTATTTTAGTATGAAAAGTTAGTCCAATCTAATTTCTAGAACACTACCCAAATATAAGTAAAAATCCCACTAAAAATGATTTCAAATATTAACTATGGTTTTTGAAAATCTTATTATTTACTAGTTGACCCGCCCCATCTTCGCACGGTTTTAATTATTTATCCTCCTTTTCCGATTTATCATCCCACTGTATTTGCCCTTTCTCTATTCTCCCCTATTTCTTCCTTCTCCTTTCCCTTCATCTTTGCTTCTTCCCTTTCCCTATTACAAATATCATATTTGTTATTCAATTTTTTGCGGTCGTCTATCCGGCGGTCGTATGGTACGGAAGCCCTTATCTAAAAATACCTTATTGGGTAGACCGATTTAGATAAAAACAAACGTAAGAATCTACGTAGAAATCTAATAAACGGCACAAAAATCCATGCAACAGTTTTTACGTGATACATTTTCAAACGGGCAAAAAATGTAAGTCCTATATTTTTGGATTCTATTACTCGTACGCTAATATTGCCAACCAAAAAATATTTCTTCTAAATAATCTTTGGTGTAAGTACAGATTTTAACTAAAAAACCACTAAAAACATTACAAAATGATCCTTGCAACCGCCATAATTATCTGGAATTAAAATTCGTCAGATCCACTTGCATTCTATAAAACTGTATGATTGTAACGAACGCGTATTACTTATGTTTATTAAAAACGCGATGCACGGTCTGATTACCGCCGAAATGTGGAGGCAAGGTCATGCATATTTTAACGGGTATGAAATAATAGAGTAAGCTCTTTTACCCCATTTTTGTAGTTCCGTGCTCGCTTCCCATGTTCAATAATAATGCCTATGCTCAGCAGTGGACGTCTTCAAGCTGTTGATGATAATGATGACACGGCCTTTCGTGCAATTGGTCAGTAGATAACCCCGGTGAAATTGTAAATACGTGTAGATCGTAAACTTTGGAACGCCTTGAACGTGTTATCGTGGTTAAATACACATCTGTTATATTTGTGACTCAGTACTGATAACAGATATCTGTAGAGTTAGGAACTTCTTGTTTGTATCAAATATCGCATTAGGAGTTTACTTTTATTAGACACTTTTTATATGTTCCATTATCTCAACGCACTGCCAATGCCAGCGAACCCCCACCATATCTCCAGTTACTTCCAAACTTTAGAGTCATTAATTTCACTCACTAGTTTAAGCTCACTACTACACATAATTACGCTACTATCAAATTAATCAAGAATCATAACCACGTCATCACAACGTACGGTCTATCCAAATTTCTTGGCTAGATAAGATTATAATTCAGCCATTAATGTGCGATCCAATGAATTTATTTGTATTATTTCTCATGTTCAATTTTACCTTTAAATAAAAGGTACAGAATTTTGGACAAGTTAATAATTTTAAATATTATTTAACCGACTTTAAATGAATCACTCATGAGAATTTCAATACTAAAGTTAAAAATCATCGGCTTCCAATCGCCCATACCATATTAAAATCTTCGATTTAATCAACGTTTGTGTACCTTGGTTTGGTTGCAAGGAAGCCAGTTCTACCGTGTTTCGTGGAGGCAAATCTATACAATTTTTATCATCCACACACGTAAACTATAATCGCATCGCATAGAACGTAGTAAATGATAACTTCTTTAATCGCATTTACAACCGCGATAACTTGTTTGGGACTATCAATATCCATATTAGAATAAAAAAATTGCCTTGAATTGAGAAACTGCTAGAGTTAAGGACTTGAAATTTGGGGGTGTCTTACTTTTATAGCCTAAGCCTAAGGCAGTCAAATTTGTTTATGAGGTTTAATGACGTATTTAGTCGTTCACCTGATGTTAAGCGAAACGGCCGCCCATAACAGCTGCAGTATCACTCGGAACTTTGCACTGCACTGCGCACGTCATCCTGAGACATCATACAGTCTAGTAATTAGATCACTAGTTTGTCTAATCAGGTCATATAGTCTCATTTGCCCAGTAATTTCACGAGCTACAATGCCCTTCCAATCAGTACACAGTACTGTTTGCACACTACTGTTTGGCAGCAGAATAACTGGCAAAGCGGTGGTACCTAACTAGACAAATTTTGCAGTAAAGTCCGACCACCCAACCTAGTGAGGTGACTTGTTGAAACTGCGGGGTGCCTATAGTGGAAATATTATGCTTCTGTGATGATGTGGATATTACGTAGTGCATTATAATCCATTTGTAATTTTGTATAATTAAGGTTAAGGTGTATAGACAGCTGTTTGAGAGTTGCTTATCGCTAACTTCTGTGCTTTGTTATGTCATCGGGGAGACAGGTGCTTCGACCGCTTGCCTATTTAGTTATTTTGATATCATATTTTTCGTATTCTTATCATTTACTGTTTACCGAAGGTTATCTGTTGACGTAGAGAGTAGACCTGGTGGGTCAGTGTTCAGCTGTTATATCAAAATCTATTGATAAGGTAGGTGTTTAGGAGGGACTGAGCATATTAGTACATCATCATCATCATCATCATTAACAGCCTGAAGACGTTCACTGCTAAACATAGGCCTCCCCCCGGGAGCGCCACTCTGAGCGGCTGCTCGCCTCCTGCATCCATCGGCTCCCCGCGGCTTTCACCAGGTCGTCGGTCCACCTAGTGGGGGGCCGGCCTACGCTGCGTCTTCCAGTTCGTGGTCGCCACTCGAGAACCTTTCTTCCCCATCGGTTGTCAGTTCTACGAGCGATGTGGCCTGCCCATTGCCATTTCAACTTGCTAACTTCTAAGAGCTATTAGTACATACAGGGATTTTATTAGGTACTAACGGCGTCTCGCGGTTTTACCTGCAAAATTCTCGGGAACCATTATGTTGGTTTGCAATCATATTTTCAGCAAAATAGCACCTGTTTTGAAGTACCACAAACAAACAAACAACGTTTCAATTTTATATTACGGATAGGGATTTAAAGCAAGTAGGTAAAGGTGTAGGTGTAGAGTATTTCCATGACAAAGAAATTACTTATAAAAATTAAACATTGTAAATGAATGTCTTCCTTATTGCAATAACTAAAGGTCTGCATAAAACACAATCAACTTGGTATAATATTAAAACCTACATTTTATAACTACATAATATTGTAAGGTAGGGGTATATAGGAAGGAACATTATCATGGTGAGTCATATAGGGTGAATCACAAACGGACAACAGCGTGTTTATATAACATCCTTTGTCATGTACTCGCTTGTTTACAATTTATGTCGCTAATGGTAATTTTGTCATTGGACGCGTAGTTTATAGGTAAGGTAATAAAAGTGTTATGCTACAGTATAGGTAATATTTATACTCCTTTGAGACTAAAATAGTTTATATACCGCAGTATTCAATATCGTTTTGGGATCCAACTTATTAAATTAACTGTAACTTGGTCTCGAATTTTCTTTAGACAGTGTCATGAAATGATTTTATGGCTTGTCAGGAGCTCATCTGAGAGATCTGGATTGGCAATGTTCAGGTGCATTTTAATTTCAACATCTATGAAGAAGTACATAATTCGAACTACTTAGAAAAGCCCTCAAATGAATTTGTGAATTAATATGAACGTAACATGCGTTTTTTTTAATATTCTCTTCATCGCCATGAATGAAATAAAAAAAGAAGGATTGAGTTTTGATTGACATCGAACTGAAGCCCAAAATGGCGGATATATTACATATGTGTGTCAGATGAAAGTAGGGCGACCGGCTGCATATGATGTGAGTGTGTGCGTGTTTCGCTGGTATGTACGAAGCGTTCCGGCTTCCTAAGGGTGCTTCAGTTTCGGATCAGACGGATTCCCTCCTTCTTTTTTTAATAGCTCCATGTTCATCGCATCTAGCGTGATCATGTTAACATTTTGTTTGATTGGTGATAGTCAAAAACACAACATAATGAGTAATTATATTTTTTTATAGTCTGCTGTAACGCTATCGTTGCTTGATCTTTCTGCGGCTATTACGAACTATGGTTCATGGTTTTGGATATGGTTGGCGTCACACTGTCTGCTTGTCTGTCTGTAATTCTTTATTTAGCTTACGAGGTTATACTGAAAGACGAAAACCAAATACAGTCAACATCCGAAAAATAGAAATAGTACTGTATAATCAATTTTTTCGACTGTTAAAACATTTTTCACACGAATTTTAAGACTCCATCAAATGGATTAAGAATATATTAAAAAAAATACCTACACTCTATTTTATAACTATTAAATGCATAAATCTTTTAAATTGTACAGATTAATTTGTACTTAAAGGAAAAATTGGGATCACGAGCGGGACTTGAACCCGCATCCATCCATCCGTGAAGCCGGGATAATTATTATGCTTTACTTTAGATTACTACTATAAAAATTATAAATATGTCATATATAATGGTTTAACTAGATGCATGATTTATAAATCCGAATGAATTATCAGGTAGATCTAGAATTTGGCAACATGCATTGTCAACATTGACATTGCAGATGAAAAGGTAGTGTTTTAGCGCTATTGTAAAGTGTTTCAAGGCAGTGATTCTTTGTGTAAAAACAACTAGCATCATCATCATCATCATCATCATCAGCCTGAAGACGTCCACTGCTCAACATAGGCCTCTCCCATGAAGCCCCTTCAAAACTTATCGATACCTAATCTTAAAATCGCAACTGAATCGCTGCCAAATGGAATAAAATTCAATATGCAGTAATTATACACTTTTTATTACAACTTTACAATTTAAGCACTAGAACCGTTAGTATTCCATATAAGTACTAACTTAAAGTAACCAGACGCAAGGTCAAGGACCCCTGTACCGATGGTAAGACGATTAGGGGACCAATGACCGGTACATACGTCGTATTTGATCGAATACCACTTTTGGTGGTGTGGCTTGATGCATTGTCGTGTGGGGCATGGTGTAGTTGGATTATGATCTCTGAGAATAAACCGAAGCCTTATCGATTTTTTAATTTTTCTGTGGACCCATCGTGTTTACTATAATTCTAAAGTATCAAGTTCTAAGTAACACGTGGTCTTTTAGTGTTAGCCTCATTATGTAATCGGGAGTGAGCCATGGTCGGTATTTCCCTGCGAGATAAGACCCGAAATGAGGAGATCCGCAGGAGAACTAAAGTGACCGATGTAGTTCTTGGAATTAGCAAGTTGAAATAGCAATGGGCAAGCCACATCGCGGAACCGACAATCGATGGGGAAGAAAGGTTCTCGAGTAGCGACCACGAATTTGCGTAAACTTCCAACGAACGACTTCCAGACAAATCTAGAACTTAGCGGGAAAAAAGGCTACTAAACTCTACATTCTCATTAACTCTAACAGAATGAATAATTTAGATTATAGTAACTATTGTCTGTAGTCCTAAAGATTCCTTCAATATTAGATACCCTTATTATACTTAATGGTGGCAATAATGATGGATGACCGCATTGCTGGAACTACTCATGGTAATAAGTAGTCTCTCCATATCGGCCATCACAAAGAAGCAGTGTGATGCCAACACCACATTTCTGCATTTGATTCGTGTATTTTTTCTTCATGAACTATGGCGTGTTAACGAGCAATAACTCACGCATAACCAAGTAGAAACGAAGGCGAAGATAGGAAATTAGTAGCGTCTTTAATAGCTATTTCAATGATTACTTTGACTGGCCTGGTTATAGGAATAAATGGCACATAGTTCTAGGGAACCTAAAACCATAATGCCTAGATATTGACATCTTAGAAAAATATGTTAATGATAAATTTGAATAAAATGAAAATATTAAAAAAAAATTAAATACAACATACCGAAAATGATCATATTCCTTGTAATTTATTATCCCTTTAGTAATCAAATCTATATCGATACATGTGATCGTTGGCCGATGACTAGTATCAAAGTTGTTATGTCTAAGACCCGAGTATGTTTACCTAAAGAACTTACTAGTTTAATAAACATAGCAAGAGATATAATATAAAACAACCTGACAAAATTCCATGAGTCACAGGCATCAGCGAACATGGGATCTCCCCTTTACTGCCCTGATTAGGATACCGTACAGACGGTTCGAATTTCAACCTTATACGTATGTTATATTTTATACCCTGATATAACATACGTGCCCTATAAAAGAGCATATTTGTTCACCTTTATCGCTAGAAGACAGGCGAGGGGTATAAAATTAATAAGTCTGCGATGTCACGAAGAATGTAAGTGTATAGGAGCTCTCCACGGTATATTTTTCTATTTTAATTTCTTCAATACTCAATCATTTATTGCAAACATTGGAACATCTTTGGAATTTGTTGTGGGTAGAAGTAATATATTTTCGGTTGATGTTAATATTAATATCAGCATAGGTCGTAACGATAAAAACATGAAAGGTTAACAATCAAGGCCGCAACCAAAGTCATACGCTATGAATATGGAATTGGCTTGTAATTTTGTGTGCTAGCTTGAGCTATCTTCCAGTTCCATCGTTATGTTGGCTTTGGCAACTATAAATTAAATTTGGTTCGATTTTGTGCATCTGATTAACCTCTGCCACACATTTTGTCTTAACATATGACATCAACTAATCTTGTCATTCGTCTTTGTCAAAAGGGTATCCCACCGGACGTTGGTAAGTGGACAGTCGTACGAGGAACCGACCTCCGTTACCATTACATCTTTATGTATATTGAGCGACGTATGTAGTCCAACATGGTAATGGTACTTTAATGGACACAGGGAATTGAAGCCTATATATAATACGGATAAACTTGAAAGCCATTCCTACTTTTCTTGTTAAATTCAAAGTTCTTGTTAAAAATAATGAAAAGCATAGTGATTTGAAAAGATCGAAAAATTATAAAGGTGAAGTAATGACATACAGGGATTAGAACTAGCTGTAACTAGAAAATATAACATTCTAAATGTGTGATGAGGGCATCAAGATTACGCAATATAAGGACTACCAATCAAGGTCTAGGTGCAGAACCTCAACTTCCACCATCAATATCTGTCACGCGTCAAAGGTCAGGTGGCTGACATTAGAACAATGGCAATGGGAAGCAGAGCATGGGAAGGCAACGGTCGGTATACCTATGAATAGTGTCCGTGTTAAGTTCGCATGAACAGGTGGTAACGGTTGGTGGAAGAACGAAGCTACCTGTGATAGTGATAAGAGAAGTTGACTGGTTGAGCTTATGAGGAATAGGATCTGCTCCTGCTTTAAAAACTACGAAATATTTTGGTTTAATTGTTATTGAAATTGCAACTCTACAAATAATAGAGTTTTAATTTAAAAAAGAAAACATACAAGTGTAAGGGCTGAAAAAAAATGAATAGGCTTGTAACAATGGCACAGCGCAAGAAACGAATGCTATCCAGTTTATAAAAGGTTGAAAGAACAGCTATTAAGGTCAAACCATTACATACAAAAATGAATTTTACTAACGAATACATAACATAAGCTCTTAACATTCTCAAGCTTCCTGATAAAATCTGACCTAGGAGACACGGTTATAATTTTAGCAATGTTAAAAGAGGCGTCAACAGCAAAACTCCAAATCAAGGGTATAATGAAAACAATGGTAGTATTGCAAAACAGGCAACGTCAATCTAGATTAAAACCGTAGTTAATTAATTAATTTTGCAACGTTTTCCGTCTGTCGATGCAGCAATAAACAAAAGCGTGGTTTCATATTTGTCCGGACGTGTGGTTTTCGATAGGCATATTTTATAGGCATTAGGCACTAGGCAGGCGAGCCTTCTGAGCTTGTTTTAGTCCAGAATGATAAAGATAAATGATTTGATCAATACTAAGCATAGTCATAAGAACACACAAAAAACAAAAAGAAACATCGTTGATCTTTATGGCGCACAATTTAAACTTTGTAAATGTAGGTAATAGATTATCTAAGATCTGTAATCAACATAGCTGACTAAGTCGATTGCAATACCAAACATGAATACAAACATAAACAGACATACTAATACTCCAAAATCAGCATGTTTTATGACTCCATCTAAATCTTTCTTTTATGTCTGCAACAGTACGTGGTATCGTGACGATTGCAGCTTGTCAGTTTTACCTGGTGTCGAATTTATTTCGATCGTGTGCGCAGGGTTGCGTGTTGAGCCCGAGACCGGGTTTACGTAATTACTTGCTGTGCTATTGTTGCAAATTTCTTTTTTTGCTGTCGCAATAATATCGTGAACGAACACAACATGAGTTGCTTTGTTATCCATGTCAGCACTCTGTAGAATGCTACGTTTGTCAGCACTTTCATTGCAAGACATACTGCATTTTATAACATCATGAACAAAACATTTTGTCTAATCTTAATTCTTAATTTTGCGCTGCCTTTTAGACATCTACTCATCATATATCATATCATCTTCTGAACATCTTCGACAATATTTCTGATTATTCAAGGATTATTTATTGCCTGAACTAAATGTTAAATAAAATCTACATAACCCTGAATGTCATTAATAGGTTGATCGGTAGGTACCTACTGGGTAAAACCTACATAATTTGTGAGCTCCTAAATTGTATTTCTATTGCTATATTATCAATAAATTTAATTTAAATGAAATAATGGATAAAATTGGATGAACTCACCGTAAGTTACACCTATACCTAATTATCAGCGTTAATTTTAATCTCAATTACAATTTTAATTATTAGAATGTTATTGTTTAAAATCACCGTAATTTACACATTATAATTATACCTAATTATTAGCATTAATGTTAATTTCAATTAAGTATAATTCAAATTATTAGAATTTTATTACCGAGCTATGTTTATAAACAAGACGTAGATAATTTAATCATGCATGCATTATTTTATTTTTTACGTGTATATACTGGGTGTAGTTGAATTCATTGGTATCCTTTGAGACTGGGTACCTACTCCTGATACCGGTCACGTGTGGACCAAAATTTTTGAATTCTAACAAATTGGTTTGTTAATAATAATAACGCCAAAAAATGGAATAACTTACTTAATCCAATGCTACAATACAAAATTTAATTGGAATAATGGGGTTGTGTTTTTAATTAGTACATAAAAGGAATAAAAAACGTTTAAATGTATCAAAATCATCCGTGCCAACCGGGTTAGGCGCCGCGGCAATCTTCATTATTTTAAATAAACAATATTTTCATTTACACTCTTTGATAATCATCTATAAATGATGTATTATCATATGCTCAATTTATGCCAGTGAATTAGATTACATCCTGTATAACTTATAAACTGTTTTATCATAGTTCTATCTATCAGTATAACTAAATTTAGCCTACGTGGACAACCTGGCGCAACTAATGTTTTGTCAACGTGAGTTATTGGGCACCCAAGATACAGGCTTTGCCTAGTTTGGGGCCCGTAGTAAATGTTTCTCTCTTTTACTATGTTACAGCGACACATATGTATAACATGTTCTACTGTACTGTATCTAACTGTTCTGGAAATAAACTTATTCTTATTGTTATTAATTTCAGTTAAATCAGATAAAGTGACTGAGTTAGTATAATTTGACAGTAATATTTGAATACGACTACATAAGCTTAAGACTAAGGAGTCCGATATAGATCTTAACAAATTGAAATGGCAATGGGCTGACCACATCGCTCGAAGAACTGATAGGACAACCGATGGGGAAGAAAGGTTATTGAGCGGCGACCACGAACTGGAAGATGCAGCGTAGGTCCACGGCGATCTGGTCAAAACCGTTATATATTCAGCAGTAAACATCATCTGACTGTTGATCATGATGATGATGATGATGATGAAGCGTTAGATAGATACTACAAGTTTTCAGGACGCTGTACGTGTACATGTTTAGTTGGACAATACAGAATTATAGACTTCATGTATTATTCATCGAACCCCGTTCATCTTTTATTTGTCTGCCAGACAATGCCAGAATGTCAGACAAATTACGATACCTCGAAAATGACAATGGGATGATCGGTCTTTCACTCTTGCGTGTGACGGACTCTTATTAAAATAACCTTCAAATTAAAATGCTCCTAATTATTGATGAACATTTAAAACAACGTAATAGATAAGGGTTGTGAAATATGTTGGACAATCTTTGTGTAATTAGTGATTCAAAAATAAACAATTGAAATCTAGAGCGTTCCTATTAATAATGTAAAAATATCGTGAAACAGACCAATGCGTCATGAAAATAGGATATTATTACGACATATCTTGTGAATTGTGCGACCTATTTATTGGTATTTAAATAATCATTTATTTATATTGAGGGATTTACCGCGTTACACTAGTTTTAGAACCTAAAAAGTAACGCATATTATTATGACTTGAGTAGACCTATAATGTCCAGATGAACTTGTTTTGGTTGAAGAAACGTAAACGCATGCTGATGAATGAACTGACTAAGAAGGCGCAGTTACTGAATTGATTATTTTAAACTAAAAACTTTTCAAATGGTACTTTAAGTAATAGATTCGATGAATTTGATGGTGTGGTGGTTACCTACTGGAGATACTTGCAAATACAGGAAAAACGAGCGGAATCGCTGTTTCGTACCCAAATCGTTTGCAGGAAATCTAAATTGCCGGAAGGGAATTCCATTCGCTTTGTGTCTGATACCCATGATCATTATGACGATACATGTGACGTATAGTATTAAATACCGTAAACCAATAATGCACCGTAAGCTCATAAAGTCATAATAATACTACCATGTGCCGTTTTGTCTTTTAAACATCACGGAATATGGGTAAATACCAATTTTAATATTCCTGGTATCTATTTATCCAAAAATCAGCCCTAAATTGTCCATGCATTATCAACGACGGGCCCGATAGCTCAGTTGGTAGTATCCCTGCCTTCTGAACTGAGGGCTGTGGGTTCGATTCCTACCCAGGACAAACATTTGTGTGATGAACATAGATGTTTGTTCTGCGTCTGGGTGTTATATGGTATTCTATGTATGTATTTACCAACAAAAAAGTATATAAGTATTGTATCAGTCATCTGGTTCCCATAGTACAAGCTATGCTTAGTTTGGGGCTAGATGGCGCTGTGTGAAATGTCCACACACATATTTATTTATTTGAACTGTAGATAATTTATACTACCTAGTAGTTTGAAAATATTAGGTCATATTTCATACTTTCTAAAGGAACAAAGCCTTAGCAAAGAAAATGAACATACATTTCCTATCCTACAGAGACAACCTAAATAATATTCTTTAATCATAGAAACCTATGGTCAGCATGGACGTCTTCAGTCTGATGATGATGATGGATCATAGATAGCCTAACATTTGCCCAGTCTCGCCTGATGGTAAGTGGCGGTCGACGATGGAGCATATTTGCCTTGTTCATCATGTTCATCATCTACCTACCATCTAACATTAACTACCTACATATTCCTACGTACCATCAAAGTGATTTGCTCTAACTGAACTCTACGCCTCTCATTTCTCCTGAAATACTTTCTAATCGTACCCATTTGATTGATTTTAAACTTATCAGCATTCTGCACGTTTCCGTTTGAAGCCATAGTTAAAAATACCACGTACATGTGCATACCAGAGCGTGCTTACGAGCACGAGTAACCAATAAACAACCAAAAAGGCGCGGTTCCTCCATCAACCAACGTTGGTTTGCCTTTTTGTAAATAGGGTTGTCGGAATAAAGTTATGTCTCAAAAATATCTTAATGTAGTGTACCACAGTATGGTGTATTTAGTTTACCTAACTCGGATGATCCAATAGTTAGTCACAAAAATCCCCAACATAATAGTTATTATTATTAACGTAACATTACCTAGTCATAAATGCTCTTTGTTTACAATAAGCTTTAATTTCCATTTAAATAAAAACTTATTAAAGTTTGTGGTTTTAGTTAAATCTTTATGTATTGTTGTTTTTCATTGTTTTGTTTGCAGATGACATTGACAACCCTATTTATTAGCCAAACTTGACCGGTGCGCGCGCGCAGGCGCACAATTTCCGCAATGACGCCGTTCTAAACATGGACATTCCTGGAAACCTTATCCATACTAATAAATAAAGCATTGAGAGCTTAGAATAGGTACATTTAGAGTTATAGGAGTATTACCGGTGTTTTTACCCTGGTCCCTGAACATCAGCAAAACTAGCAAAAGTTGACTGCGACCATAGAGGATACAGAAGTTTTTACTGCGACGCCTTAGATTTTGTTAGATAAATTAAAATTAATTAGCGATTTGCAATGCAAATTAAGAAAATATAACCGCACAATTTTTCGAATTCAGTGTATTTTATATTTAGAGTACCTAAACATACCAATTATGTTACCTTTGAAGCAATACATGACATAGGTATTTAAAGATACATTACATAAAGAAAATATTACAAACAGTTTATTATTACACGGAACTGCTCTGAAGAAACTACAGGCCGTGATTTATTTTTATTTTATTGCGTATTTGTTTAAAATTAAAGATTATAATACCCAGTTTATGTAAACGCACTTGTTTATTCCGAGTATCTATAAATAACGAGGCCTATTATTCAAGTAGTAGGTCACAAGTCGCCACCGCAACTCTGCGGTTAAGCACTGATTGTCGCAACACTAGAAAGAATGAATAACCGGCCAAGTGCGAATCGGACTCGCGCGCGAATAGTTCCGTACAACTATCTATAAAAACGAGCATAAAATCTCGTTGTTGTATGGGAGCCCCCTTAAAATGATATTATTCTATTTTTAAGTATTTGTATCGGCCACAGAAATACAGCATCTGTAAAAATTTGAACTGTCTAACTATCACGGTTCATGATACAGCCTAGTGACAAACGGACAGCCGAGCCTTAGAAATAGGGTTCGATTTAACCTTTGGGTACGGAACCATAAAAAGGCATAGGTACTATTGATTGCCTGAAGGGAATCCAAAGGAGACGTACTAGACACGAAAGAGTAAGCGAAGAAATGACGAGATGATCAGAGCAAAACAAATAGCCAACCCAAAGCACGATTTTCGGAAAAGAGACTAGTATTGTAGCATTGCTGCACCCCTATTCCCAACCTATCGGAAACCTTTCGATTCGAAATCTACACTCTCCATCTTCTTCATCTACATTTAGAATGAAAGAGACGGAGAGTGTAAATTTCGAATCGAAACGTTTCCGACAGGTTGGGAATAGGGGTGCTGGTCCCTGGAGGGTTATGCTAATCTTGAACTCCCATCCATACATCGTCCATTTCACAAGCCATTCAGATGGTCGAGGAGAGGTAAATTCTGCAAAAACTATCAGCTATCTTGGAGGATGCAAAGCAATCGTTGCCACATGGTCTTGTTCGCGCCAAATGTTTTGTGTTGAATCATATGTTTATTGCATCGAAAGAAAAAAAACTCATGTTTGATCTTACCGTCACTGTCATTACATATGATTTACCGATTGCTTTTCTATTAGATTGTTATTTTTAATTTTTCATTTAATGGAATGAACGTGCAAAATATCAATCTGTAATTACGAATAGAAAAAGTACGCTATACTCCACGCTCTACGCGTAAATTTTTATTTATTTTACACTTTTCAATAGGTTGTAAAACGTGAACTTCTCATCAATTCTACGCTCACCTTTGTGTAATGCGTATAGTGACTCACGGTCTGTTGACCCACCGAAGTATTTCTTACGAACTGACATACTGCTTTGTATTTGTGAAGGTAACAGTACGACGTGTCTGTGTGCGTGAGATGTGAGAAATGAAAGCACCTCTTGGACGATCATGCGATCCTGGTACCTCAAAGTTGTTTAGAGCTTTCGATTTGTTACATTATTGCGAATGTTGGATTTTGCTGATGACTTTTAGTAATGAACTTGCAAATATTCATAATATTCATTTTATATTCATTTTAGGATTAGGATATTTGTGTACCTAAAAAAATTATTTCATATTTCGAAGCCAGGGATCATAGTGGCATTTGAAACAAGTAATAATAAATAAATTAGTATGTATTATTTGCGTACATGCTGATAAGCAGTATTATATGGCGTTCTGAATTGTTTAAAATTGAAACCTATATTATTGTATCCATTTCCGCAATGAATAAATGAATTATGAAAGAAAGAAAGAAAAGACAGGATATCACACAGTCACACAAAAAATTCGAAATTGTTTAAACTTTTAAACTCATTATTTGTGTAAGTACCCACTGCTACTCATAATAACTATGACCAGCGAACTGTAAAGGTAAAAAAAAATAAAAATTTACAATTTTACAAATTTTGCATGCCGGCATGCCGGCATGGTGGAATATTGAAGTGCCTATTTTTTATTTAAAACTGATATCTATGTATTGCTCATATTGAACCAAATAAATTGAATTGTGTCGATCAGAGAGCTCTACTTTGAGACTCTGATAGCCTGCCAGTATTGATTTTGTAACCCTTTTATGACGCCCTATGTAATGGACAGCAGATTAAAACAGGACCCTACTGGTGACTCAAATGGGCAGTTTCAAAACCGGTCGTAGTGACGTGACATAGCCATAAGTATCTAGACACTATGCCAACTTGACTCATTGTTGGTTATACGATTTAGTATATATCTTGCTTATAATCATCATCATCATCATCATTAACAGCCTGAAGACGTCCACTGCTGAACATAGGCCTCCCCCAGGGAGCGCCACTTAGAGCGGCTGCTCGCCTCCTGCATCCATCGGCTCCCCGCGGCTTTAACCAGGTCGTCGGTCCACCTGGTGGAGGGCCGGCCTACGCTGCGTCTTCCGGTTCGTGGTCGCCACTTGAGAACCTTTCTTCGCCATCGGTTGTCAGTTCTACGAGCGATGTAGCCTGCCCATTGCTATTTCAACTTGCTAATCCTAAGAGCTACATCGGTCACTTTAGTTCTCCTGCGGATCTCCTCATTTCGGATCTTATCTCGCAGGGAAACACCGAGCTTTGCTCTCTCCATAGCTCGTTGCGCGACTTTAAGCTTAGTACTGAGGCCAACAGTAAACGAAAAAATCGACTCATAAAAGCTCTTCGAGAGCAATTATATTGAGTGTTTATAAAAGTTCACGACGTTCGATAGGTCTCAAGCAATTATATTGAGAGTTTATAAAAGTTCACGACGTTCGATAGGTCTCAAGCAATTATATTGAGAGTTTATAAAAGTTCACGACGTTCGATAGGTCTCAAGCAATTATATTGAGAGTTTATAAAAGTTCACGACGTTCGATAGGTCTCAAGCAATTATATTGAGAGTTTATAAAAGTTCACGACGTTCGATAGGTCTCAAGCAATTATATTGAGAGTTTATAAAAGTTCACGACGTTCGATAGGTCTCAAGCAATTATATTGAGAGTTTATAAAAGTTCACGACGTTCGATAGGTCTCAAGCAATTATATTGAGAGTTTATAAAAGTTCACGACGTTCGATAGGTCTCAAGCAATTATATTGAGAGTTTATAAAAGTTCACGACGTTCGATAGGTCTCAAGCAATTATATTGAGAGTTTATAAAAGTTCACGACGTTCGATAGGTCTCAAGCAATTATATTGAGAGTTTATAAAAGTTCACGACGTTCGATAGGTCACATTTAAATTGCTTATTAGCAACACCGGTCTTTGTTTTGTATTGGACGGGATCAAATGATGACGTCATTGTGCATAGCGGTTGTTGACCGATTGATCAGGCTAAAAGCTTTCATGGGGTTCACAGAAAGCTTGTACAGTGTCAGCTTACTAAAAAACATTTCTTTCAACGCTATTTCATATTGTTTGGGTCTTCATAACAATTTCATTATCTTTGAAGAAAAATGTTCAGTTCAATAAAATAAATTATAGGTAATTAAACCCAACTCTTTAAGTAGTTTTATAAACTTCAGATATACTATTTCAAACATCGTTTCATACTTCATAGTCGTACGCTATGAATGAAAGCATTGACCTAAATTTTCGTCGAGTTGGTCTGATGACTCTGATGATGCTTACGTTTAATCACTTTTATAGCTTCGTAAATCGTATCGTAATTCGTAATTCACGAGTCTTAGCATGCTAATTGCTATTGCTATGCTATTTGATAAAATGAAATGGAAATGAAAAATGAAATAAAAATTGGAATGAAAAATTATATGAAAATAGAAACTAAACGTGAAATAAAAATGAAATGAAACTTTATATTAAAAATTAAATTCAAAATGCACTAAATGAATTGAAATGAAATTTCATATTTCACAGAATTTCGCAACAACATGACATTTGCAAAATGCTAATTGAGATTTCACGTGCTAAAAATAAATGCGAATGCTAAAATTAATTCATCACTAATCATTGGTCAACTGGGTTTATAGTAAATGTCCTACACCCTCTCGTTATAAATGGTTAATTAATGAATTATATAAAATATTAATTTAATCACTCTTAAATCCCGGTCGACCATAAATATTCTTTCTGTTGATTAAAAACATCTTATCGTGACCAATAACCAAATGGTTATTAAATGTGTGTGTCGCGGTGGGAGACACACATATTATTACACACAGGACACTATTGGTTATTCTGTACTTTTACAGAGTGGATGAGTGACAATTGGCAATTGTTATTGTCTCACTCTGCGATGACGACGAGTTGTCTTCCTAGGAAGTTATTAATACAATACCGGTTATTCTAACTAAGGTTATTCTAACTAATGATGCCTTCATTGGTATTATGAATGAGAGTAACGGGAATCGAGGTACAATAGTAAAAAGAATTAGATGAGTAATCCATTGAAAATAACAAGCAACAACCAACCAATAACAAACGGAAGACGCAGAGTAAGCCGGCCGCCCTCTAGGTGGACCGAAAATCTGGTGGAAACCGCGGGGAGCCGATGGATGCTGGGGGCGAGCAGCCGCTTAAAGCGGCCCTCCCTGTTGGAGGCCTATGTCCATGACCAAGCCATGAAATGATCAATTTGTAATGACGCTGTTCATAAAATGTCACCAAACACCAATCAACTGCTGAACATAATCGTTCTGTAATACGGGCCTTACCTTAGTCACAAAATAAATAATAGTACTATGTATTATCATAATTCATAATTAATTTCGTTAATTAACGAAACTTGCATAGAAATTACCCATTACATGTCGGGCTCACGGCCTTGTTCAATTACGATGATAAATTCTACAATACCTATGTTTACGTTGGACGTGCTTGGTTAACGTTCATTATGATATAACAGAAATATAGTTAATTAGCGTTGGAGACCACGAACAGCTGTAATTTACGGTTATAACCTAATTAAATGATACAAGTCATTAGGGTGGGCATAAACATTATTTGCCGCATAAAACTGCCGATCGGTGGGACTGTGGGACAGCCTGGTCCTGGATTACAGACTACAATAAGTATAATTGGAGATCAACAAACGATAGAGCGACGAAACAATAGAAGCTGGTCTTGTTATAACTGCAAAAGAAGAGCTGATTTAACAAAGATCAGCCTTAACGAGAGTCTCGGGAGAAGTCTATCCTACAGTTGAGGTAAAGAAGAAAGAAGGACTCATGATGATGGCTTATTAGTTTACGAACTGCTGAATCAAGCTTAGACGCAGGAATCAGTCACATCGAATTTCTTTCTACCTTGTTGTAATACATAGAAATACTTCAGCTAAGACCAATACTATTAAAAACAGAAGCTCATAAACGGCTGGAAAATAAACAAGGACAGAAGCATATCAATGGCCATATGTCCATCGACATTCCAGCCAAATTCTCCGAACAGTTATCAGTTCGCGTTTTATCGACAGCCGTTATCACCAAACCCGTAATTACACTGTTCGCTTACTGTTTTAAATTAGATGGAAAGCAAATGTGTACGAGGCATGCAAGCGAGAAATCAGCGTCGGATTAATGAGAGGTGACTATCGATTTATCTGCGGATACGTGTTGGCGTGTGCTGCAGATTCAATTAGACTCTACTTACGGTAACCACTTAACTAGATGAGGCACTCAATATGACTGGCTCCGAGCGTTTGTGAATTATAGCCGTCCGATGCCGTTGGTTCCCTAAACCATCTCTACCCGTGTGTGCTGTATGAGCCGGCTGAAAGAATATCCAGGGAATGGGCTGCTGCATTCTCCGCGGTACATTAAAATCTGCGGTCACCAAGCTCCTAATGATAAGCGTCCAAGGTGGGGAGGAGGAGCAGGCCTATTTTTAAGCAGTGGACGTCTCCCGGCTGATGATGATGATTTGTCTGAATCCAAAAATAAAATTAGGTTTTAACTTGGGATTGGGACGCTACCTGCGCGACACTACATAGGGTATAAAGAATTACGAGCAGCGACAGATTGCTGTTAGAATTGCATATTTAGCACAAAATAAGGCTAATACTTTGCTGAAACTTTGGTCACGAACCTCAAATCAATCCTGGGCAAAGGAAAGACCTTTTCTAACATTATAAGGTCTGACTTAGTTTGTGGGGCATTATATTATTCAACCAGTCCTGGGGGGTCTAGCAAAGATACCAACCACTAACGCTAACGCTTCATGCTAACTCCAAAAATGTATTGAAATGACATTCGCTGCGGAAAAGTTAGCGATATCCGAAATGTCATTTCAGTACATTTTGGAGTTAGCGTGAGGCTGGGCTCGGCGGTCGGTTTCAGCCGATTAACTTGGATTGACTTGTCAGAGTGGACTGAAGTCAATATTAAATATTTGTAAAACAATCATTCTAAAAAATGCTTAAATTTTTATTTGGACAGTTAGTTGTCTTTACTCGGGATGTCAGTTACTAAGGCCCGATTTTACCAAACTAGAATAACGTTATTCCAAGTATAACGTTCCGAGAATAACCGAGTTACACGAATATAACTATTATACCAACAATTTTGAAGCTCTTTCCTTGGATACAATCAGGATAGAGTTCTTTTAATCGTCATTTCATTTGTCAATCAGCTGTATCCGAGGGTAACAATCAGCGTTATACTTGGAATAAAACTTATCCTACTTTCGTAAAATCCAGCCCAAGAAAGATTAGGCGGTAGAGAGACAGAGAAACATAAAAGATATTCTAAAAGGCGTAGCGTTTCAGTTATCTGGTTCCCATAGCACAAGCTATGCTTAGTTTGGGGCTAGATGGCGTTGTGTGAAATGTCCACACATATTTATTTATTTATTAGATAGACCAACATTCGTGGTGGTCTCACCTGATGATAAGTAACGAGAGACGCGGAGCATGCTTGCCTAGATGATACCCGAGTCGCTTTAGCCTTAAAACTCCCAGATTATATTTGTCAAGAAACAATGTCGCTGGTACAATTTTCCATCAGTTAGTAATTCTAAGGCTGAGTTGCACCAGTTTGCTTTAACGCTAACTTTAACTGCTAACTGTCACCGTCCACGCTTCGCCGGGCGGGCTAATGTCAAAATTTGACAGTAATTTTAACTGTGATTATGGTGCAACTCAGCCTTAGTATTTTGGAAACGCGTAAGAAAACTAACTAGATATTCATAGAACTAAAAAAACTACGCTAGAACTAGCACGCGGGATCCATTCACAGAAAATCTGAACTAACACTGTGACTCACATTATGTTTGTACATATTTGATTGTTGGTGCAGGCACGAAAGTTTCGTTTATCATATTATTACACAGTGTACCATTGTCAACATAGTAGAATGAATCATTTGGTTTCCTAACCACAACGGTCATACTGTGGTCGCAGCGCAGAAACAAATGAAAGTCAAGCATTAGAAAATATAAATGAATAAGCAAATTGATTCTTCACCCAGGGCAATCCCGAGTAACAAAATGACGCAGACAATAAAGAAAACGATGCTTGTGACAATGCTTCCAGCTCAAAAGAGGTCCAAGACAAAGTTAAGCATACTAAAACTGTATTAGTGTTAGCGGTATCTTTTATTGAAGAGGTACACGTCCCCGCTTTGAATAACCGAATGACAGACGTGAGGTAACGTTACTTAGCGTCTCGAATTGACCATTTATCTGCAAGTTTGCGGTCATTGCCATTATAAATCTGTACCGCCCATTGTAACAAGAACTCTGAGAGGTCATTCTCTCAAGTGCCTATCACTTCAAGCTGAAAGAAAAGGTGTTGAGAGCGAGAGAGGTCTCCACGAAATGGCGGGGTCGAGTTTCAGCGAAGCTTCTATAGGTGTTAAGTACTTACTACTTACCATCAAAGTTGAAAGTAAGTATAAGGAAGTTTACAATGGATTTTGGAAGGCTGAAAAAAGAAACAATAACAAGAACTGGTTCTGCTAGTTTACAAAATGACAAAAGCAGCTCTGAAATCACAATACCCAGAATAGCTCCGTGCTCCATGGTACTTAGCTAGCATCAAAGCCTTCGAGATATTCTTAGTTAAAGCTAGGTAGTACAGCCTAGATAGCCCAAGCCCAATTGAGCTTAATGGCTCACATAATAAGACTGACACGTGGATACTAACAAGCGCATTCCAAGCCAAGGTCGGTGTCCAGTGCCCTGGAAAATGCTGTGTTTAAGTTAGCAAACATAAAATGGTATTAAACACGTTATTAAATTAAAGATCGCATGTTATTGATCCATAAATAGACAGTGCAGTTGTAATTAGTCGTTAATTAGAGGACAACATACCTCGAATGGACTCCGCACGGACTCAAGACAAAGGTGAATATTATTGAAGTTATGTTGAGTATGAAGTACGTAGTACGAAGTAAAAAACGCCTCAGCGTTAGGCAAAATTCGTCTGAGTTCACGTGGCAAACTTAGAGCATTTAGGTGGCAAAGAATGCATGGAGTTTTTTGCGTAAGCTATTTAAATATTCCTCTAACAACACGATGTCTCATCTCGTCTCTTTATATTTAATTAAATCATATTGCGTCTAACTGAAACTAGTACCTAAATCCAGATGAAAAAGGACAACAAGTCTTTGTAAGATGTAAAACAACAGCTTGTTCCTACTAGTTCACTGCATAAGTGAGGATTACGTCAAAACTAACACCTACACACTGCCACCTTTTGGCTAGACAAATACAGGGCGTTGTTTGTACAAATGGTTTCGATCGAGTTGCGAAAGATCATTAAAATATGTTGTACATATTTTACAATGACTAATTCTTTGAAGACAAGTTACTGTTACGTTATGATTATGCCTTGGCAGGACTCCATTTAACCAGATGCAAATTAAATTATGCATAGTTTAAGGTTTTTTCCCGTTTCTCATCTTAAAGAACATTACATTAACTCTGCACTTTGCTCTACAAAAACAAGGGAAACTGTACATGCAATTAGTACGCGTTCATCAGAGTATTAATCTCAAAATTTTAAGGTAACGGTAGGACTGGTTAAAAACAAGCTTGCCTCGAGTTTAATTAGTCAGTTCGTGAGTCAAACGGAAACTCAACGACCTCCGAAGGTCAGGGGAATAAAAGACCATTTGTCAAGAAATTGTATCCGCATTGAAAGCTAAGAGGAAGGTGAGCCCCTTTCTTTTGACCACGTTGACAAAAGGCATTAATTAGCTCAACGTACCAACATAGTGCCAACTGCTGAGTGAAGGTATAGGCTCTGAAAGTTGACTATTCTTTTTGCTTTTGAGAAGCTTGAGGTGAGTCCTGTGATCCTGTCAAAGCAGAGTTACAAATTACAATCTGGAAGATTGTACTGGTATCTAGATTTTGAACAATAATGATCTGAACATATTTTTATAAGTCCAGAGCGTTGTGGGCTTTTACTATGAGAAATTGAGAATATGAGCAACAACGTGGGTTTGTATCAAAGCCAACTCCTTGGATGAGTTACCTGTATCTGTACTACTCTCTTAGGACCCTATTGTATTTGTTTACCTATGATCGGCATCGCCATCGTCATAACCAGAACCATTAGCTGGTTTTTGGGGTTCCGTACCCAAAGGGTAAAGCGAACCCTATCCTATTACTAAGGTTCTGCTGTCCGTCTGTCTCATGAACCGTTATAGTTAAACAGGTGAAATTTTCACAGCTAATGTATTTCTGTTGCCGCTATACCAACAAATACTATAAACAGAATAAAATAAATATTTAAGGGGGCTCCCATACAACAAACGTAATTTTTGTGCTCGTTTTTATAGATAATGGAACCCTTCGTGCGTGAGTCTGACTCGCACTTGGCCGATTATTTTAACTTTTGTAACACGATTACACGTAGCGTAGGAATCTAAGGTGTACGAAATTACAAATAAAGTTCTATTTGTAACTAAAATCACCGTAGCGTCGTCGAGAGGATTATGTTACAATTTTATCACCAGCTAATGCATAATTAATATTAAGTGTAAGACGATGTACACGAAGTTGCAGTAAACTGCTAATTGTAGTACTCAATATTCAAGCCGATAACGTTGGCTTCTGTAATGGTCTTGCGCAAGGCAGGGCTTGTCTATAACATCTATGATAACAATATTATAAAGAGGAAAGATTTGATTGTTTGTTTGTATGCATTGAATAGGCTCCGAAACGACTGGACCTATCTGAAAAATTCTTTCCCTGTTGGGAAACTACATTATCCCCGGGTGACATTAGGCTATATTATATTTTCAAAAAATTAGGGATAGTTAGTAAAACTCCAATAATGTAACCCAAGGTGTACTATAAGGTATTACGTAACAGGGTTACAGCGTAAAACTAATTAACCCGACGAGGCCGGAGTGGAGTAAGATTGAATAAATAAATAAAGTCAGGATATTAGTAAAATTAATATTATTAAACCTAACCTAACCAACTGATATTATGGATATTAATACTAGAAATGGTAATCGATGACTTAAAAGATGGGAAATTAGCTATGTAGCCCAAGCCCCCCTTGCCCATGTCGTCCAATAATCAACATTACCCTATAATATTTCCAATTGCACGCAAATTCATTCATCCCAATCCGCAATGAGCCCACGAGGTCTTCTATTGCCAACACCCCATAATTATGTAATAATATCTATTTAATTAAGAAGATCGAATGCAGAAGGAAAAAGCAAATAGCAATTGATCATAATCTTCTGAAGAGCTGGTTGAAATGTTAAATTGAAAACTAGAACGTTAACTTGAAACAAGTTATAATGTCTTACATAATTTGCTCTTAGAAGGTTTCTTGTTGTCCAAATCCACGTCTAGACACTAGTTCTTGCTTTAATCAGATTAGTATATTGTTTGGTTTGTGCATGCTCTACATTCTAATCCATTTCATCATCAACAGCCTCATAGCGAAGCACGGCTAGCCGTTCCTAACCAATCGGTAAAGTTAAGCAACGTTCGCTGCGGTCACTACTATGATGGGTGACCGCTACACATAGATCTATATATCAGGATATGCCCGAAGGAACATTTTATTTACTCAAAATGGTGTGGGGAAAAAGTCAGCACCATCTCTTAGATTACTCAGGAACTACGATGAGAACGGCCCTATCGCTGCCATTATGTCCGTCAATGTTTGTTTACAACGATTATCCCAAATATAAATTCGATTATTTTCGTACAAAACGGAGTGTAATATTGAAAATATTGACTTACTTGTGGTAAGAAACTTTGTATTTCTTTTTATTGCACTTTAGAGTGTAGTTTGTGCAACCCTTCACAACACAACTTGTCATATTTTCTTTGAGACACACGACCTATATCTTCTCACTTCCAACACAGACTGGGCGCTAGTGGAGGTCAATCTGTGAACTTGACTCCCTCTTTGAAGCGACGGTTTAATCTGTCATTAGGGCTGTCCTTATATATATGTCTATGCCGCTACAGCAAAAAATTGGTATTTAGAACTCAGCGCTACCGTGCTTCGGAGGGCACGTTAAGCCGTCGGTCCCGGTTGTTGTCGTAAGACAATAGTCGTTAAGCCAAGTCAGAAGCTTTTGGGCGGCCTAAAAATTCTGACACCAGTAGGGCGATTATGTAACTTTTATTTCAATCAGTTTCATTAAGAAATATGTATTTATTATAGTTTTGCGATTATGTACGACATTCTGTATCAATCAAAGTCAATAAAAGTTCGATTGCAACAAGTTTGCTACAGAAAAGGATTTGACAGAACAAAAATTTCATCGATATGAACATTTGCGATTACGTACATAGATTTCAGCCGAAATGACGGCAGAAATTACATTCTCCATAGAAACAGGCTAGAGGTTGTTTCTTGCGAACTTTTATTGTTGTTTTTCTTCACATTGAGCATCTTCAAGCAATATAAACGCATAAGTAGTAAATCATAAAATACTTACTTACTATATCCAGTGTGACCATCTAAATTGCAGATTCTGCCCTAAATAGGCAAGAAATCTTCCTCAACAAAGAAATATGCCTCAAGTCTTTTATAATATATTGCTAGTTGACCCAACCCGGCTTGCGCGGGTTAATAATTTTTACGTCTTACCTAACCCTGTTTAAGCGGCTTCAATATTGATCGATTGTTCGTGTTACGTTGGCGCGCAAAAACGTCGTTGGCTGTACGCGATTATCAATAAATATTATGTATCCTCCTCTCTTCTAATTTTTGCGTGCCCGACAGGGCCCATGACGTTTATTTTTATGTTTCAGCCCTTTGGGGGCTGACCAATGAATAAAAAAAGTAATCATATGCAATTTTTATTTATATCTTAAAACACAAATAACAGTCAATTAGCGCGCCAGTTTACCGGCAGTAGGATATTGATCGGATGAAAACTATCTTAGTTACATGGTTGCTAGTGAGGCGCTCCCTCTAGTCCGCACGGCAGGTATGGTATTTAGTTTCTTCTAGTTTCAGTGAGGAAGTCTGATGAATGAATTACAAATTAATATTATTAAGTTATTAAAACTAATAAAGAGCTGCAGCTATAAGACCTCCGATTTTTACTTCAAAATATCAATAACCCCCATATCTGCCGAAAGATGCCACGTTTTTAAAATAGTAAACTTGAGAGCTAGTTCTGCCAAAGGGCAGAAATCTGCCACAAATGGTCCCAATTATTATAACTCTATTTTTTCATTGACAATGACAATGACATTTCCTGTTTCAACAAAAACATAGGCCAAAGAACCGTATAATGCAGCCAAATAAAAATTATTAGTCATTTCAACACGTTTTCTATATAAACCTTGCTTTTTAAATTGGTCGGGTTGGCTGCAACTTCACTTTGGTTGTTATCGATAAAAACCGATTGAAATAGAAATAAAAACCCTTACGTAATCGCAAATTATCGATACACACATGTAGCTATTTCAAATGTGTTTCAATCAACCCAGTGTTTGTAACAGCTTTACATAATCGCTCTACAGGGCTGACCACTTGCCTACACGAGAAGAAGAAGATCAACAGCCTGGAGACACAAAACAGTACCTATATGTTTTGTGCTGAAGACCTTCACTGCTGAACATAGGCCTTTCCCACAGAGCGCTACTATGAGCGGCTGCTCACATCCTACAGCCATCGCCTCCACGCGGTTTTAACCAGATCGTCGGTCCACCTAATCAGTTTATATTTTGGATGACTAAAAGATAAAGACCGAGATTTTCATTTTAGATCACGATCATAGTTGAAATTCATAACAGGTTATGTTTTAGTTAGTCCATAGTTGTTACTGTGTACAACTGTACAGTTTGTGGAAAAAATGTATTTTCCCATAGATTATATCTCTACGAAGTAATTTATATATGTCTATGATTTTTCCTTATTTCATTTCAATTATAATAATAAAACATCCCCTGTGTTGGCGGTGTTTGTTGAACTATCTATTACGTCCAAGATATTGACAAGACTGTGGTGGTTGTAGATTTCCGAAGTTCCGTAGCTAAGTCATTTCAATACATTTTATGAGTTAGCGTTTGGCTTTAGCGTTAGCGTTTGGGATCTTTGCTAGACCCCCAGGAGCGCAAACGTATCCACTATGTGGAGCAGTTGCAGGAGCGCGGAACTCCGCGAACAGTAGGTACATCGCAGATATACAACTACCTACATTTCGATATTCGCGATATTCGTCATGTTTGGAAGGGTGGGGATTTGAGGAAGACTCCTAGACTCAGAGCCACCGACGCCAACTAACCTCATCTTCGTAAAACCAGCAGAAAATCGCCATTACACGGGCAATCTATTTGGTTATTCGATAACTATCCGGCTACAGTCTAAACATGTCAAGGCGAAGATGTACCTGTTATGAATACTAAAAACATGTGGCGTACGAAATCGCCTCATGGGCATTGGATAATGTGTGACGCATGGTGATGGTACTCAAGTACTCTTGTACTTGTGACTATGGTCTCTGGGTGATTTAGGAAGTAAAGTATGCGCAAACATTGTTTTTGTGTGTGGTGTGGGAAATAAATGCCTGAGTTGTATAGTTGAGTAAGTGTGGCTCAGTAATATGTGGTGATTGTACTCCCTCCAACCTGCATTGGCCAACAAGTAATAATAACCCCCCCTTCCCCCACTCTATGATAAGCACCTAAAGTGATTTTGATGTCAATAAAAAAAAATGCTTATTCCGATGGATTTTTGTATGCAGGTTGATGACAGACTAGTCCATGGAAACTCAATATGCTGGATTGATCAATAGCACTATCTATTTAAAAAAAGATTTTCAGATGAACTTGTAAATAAAAATTAATCTGTAGATTATGCAGAGCAGGCGATACAGCTATAAAAATCATCAATATTAAATATTTTATTAATTCAATTAGTATGCACTATGCAAGCATGGATAGGTTTCGCATCACAAATGAGACAGCAATATTGCATCGCTATCAATCTCATTGCGGAATTACAAATAGCTTTTCGAGATTATAAATAATAAATAACGCCCAACGATCACATACATAGAGCCTGGACCCTAACTAGGATTCCCTGTATCTAGGGACCCAGGAACTACGAGGACCATGGTCCCACAACACCCAGACACAGAACAAGTATTTGCGCTTTTTTTTTCAGGCACAAATACTTGATCTGTCGCGAGATTAAAAGTTATATATATTCTAACATAAAGCTCAGTTTCTAAGTATATTGATTACACTAAAGTTAAGGGTAGGTTTTAACATACTTACTAGCGGCGTACCGAGAAGCATTCCTATAAAGTAGTTATAATATAATATAAGTAACAGGTAGTTATTTACACATAATTAACATTAATACCACCACTGTGGCGACCACGAACCGGAAGGCGCAGCGTAGGCAGACCCCCCCCCCTTAGGTGGACTGACGACCAGGTGAAAACCGCGGGAAGCCGGTGGAAGCAGGAGGCGAGCAGCCGCTCAAAGTGGCGCTTTCTGGGGAGGCCTATGTTCAGCAGTGAACATCTACGGGTTGATGATGATGATGAACATTAATAATAATTATAACATCAAATTGTAAATTTAATTATGAAACTTTGTATTTTTTTCCTGTTTCCTCAATAAGTATTATTATTTATTTTCCAGAATCACTTAGGTACGCAATTTAGGGTTGTAAGTTATAAGAATAGCATATCCAATCTAAAGTTGAATACTGTTTATTTTAATGATTGTAGTTATTTACTGTGTCTACTTTTTGAAAATGATAGACTGTACATTATAACTGACAAGGTCTGCGTGTTAATATACTGTATCAACATTTATTATTATTACTTAGTGAATATTTCTTAATCAATTTCCCAGTATCCTTTGTTAATTTAGTAGAACAAGCTTATTTTTCTGCAAAACTTCATATACAAATAGCCATCAAGCCGGTTTGCTTGTTCAATGTTTCGATTTTATGTCTGTAACGTTGTAAATAGGTACTTTATAAATAGGTGTTTTATTTATTTTTATAATAATGTATTAGCCTTAAGAATTTAATAATTATTATGACATTTTCACCTTTAGTTTTAGAATTTACTACTTCATGAAATTAATAATACCAATAATCAAAAGTCTGTTATATCAATAAAATTAATATTTACTGCAGTGTTACAAGTCGCTAAGTACCAACTTATCTACTTACTAACAAGATAACTTATCAACCTAAGTAATGATGGACGGATATAGGGCTCATTAAATAATGATGTCTGATAAAACATGTATTAGGAATAAGAATAAAACAACTAATTATAACACTTTATAGAAAATAGAATTTACAATCCAGTAATCTAAGTAATTTAAATAAATGAAGCAGAAGCAATGAAAAAATAAGGGGTGTTTTTTCATTTTGGCTTAGTCTGTAAGTAACACAAAACTTTGTTCATAAATAACAAAATCCTTTAGCATAAAGATAAAAATATTATAATAGTCTTTAAAATTTTAGTCCTCAAACACCTCAAAAACAGTCCCCTGGTATATCCCATTTCCAGAATCTAAAATCTTGTTACATATTTATGTTTTTACCTTGTTATTTGTTGATAACTGAATAAAAAATACTCAGGCATGTAAAAAACTGTAAGCAAGTTAATTACGTCACAGCAAATATTTTTACAATAGAATTTTAATCAAAATATCAATGTGTGAAAGCTGTCTTCAAATTATTCAAACAGTCCCCTACTAAAATTTAAAAACCGTGCTGAAATCAAATTTTGTCTTAGCGCGAGACATTTAAATCGCTATACCGAATGCAATCGGCGTGAAGTTCATTTGGTTGTACAGCTAAGCAAGCAGCCTCCTTTTGCTAAGTGCTACGACTGCATCTGTTGGTGAACCACGCGTCTCAAGCGTTAGTGAAAACAGTCCTCTGGTAAGCCTTTTTTTTACTATTTTAATAGTTTTGATAATGAATTTTGCTTAAAATAATTGATTATCTAGTATGTAGCCACATCTGTTTCGTTAATCTGATATATGTAAGTGATTTTGTTCTATCAAGTATTCATGTAAAAATTACAGTCCCCTGTCAAAACATAGACATGGGGACTGTTCATACTACAGGGGACTGTTTATCTGTATAGGTTTTGTCACGTCTGATGTACCAGACTGCGCATTAACATTAAGTAACACTATCGTATTTTTGTAGATATTCTCTCAAAATACCACCGAAAAAGAAACCACCCAAAACAAGAGAAATATTAGAACAAAAGAGTATAGCTGAGGGATTCCGATATAAACTTCAAAAAAAAGAAGACATGAAATAAAAAAGGAAGAAATCTCAAAAGAAAAAAGGGACAAGAAAATTAGTTAAAGTTATGAGTCTTCATGAGCATAAGAAGTCCGTCTGGAACCTTTAAGATCACTGGAAAATGCATTAGTTACAGGAAGAAAGAAAAGTACTAATAAGATACGCGAACCGATACTGAAAGAAAAAGACCTTAAGATTCAGAAACGGAAAAAGGTAATGCATGATTAGAGTCCAATGATTAAGCCTGATTTATTTATTTATTTATTTATTTATTTATTTATTTATTGAACACCAACACAATGTACATTATTACTATTGAATGTGACTAAATACTAAGGGTAACATGGTTAATGTCATCGCAATTATAGGCGTTGACTGCTTACATTTAGCGAGTATTCAAAGTAAAAAGAATAACATAAAATAAAAGTTTAGAACAACTTAATTGAACATCCAGAATTATTGTAATGACAAAAAAAGTTTAAGAATTTACCTTTCATAATTTTGAATAAAATTTACATTTTATAATAATGACAAAAAGTTTAAGAATAGATATTATAATAATAACAATCCGCAGACATAAAACTGTAAACGTAAAATTAGAACGGTTAGATAGAATATTAGTTTAAAGTAAGTAGGTAGGTACTATCTACCCAACTACAAAAAAAAAAAACAAAAAACATGGCATTTATCCAGCTTCCAACTACAAATAAAGTAATAATATAAAGCAAAATAAAAATTCCATACACTATAATTATTACAAAACAAAAAAAAAACAAAATTAATAAAATCACACATGGGTAACTATACTAAAACTACATACATATACCATCTATTAATTAGTTAGCTGTAATCATAAGTTATGCATTGTTTGAACCTACTTACGTTAAGGACAAAAAGATCTATGCTGTTCGACTTCGCGTAATCATTAAACTCTCTTATAAGTCTGTTAAGAGGTGCATTGAGACCCAGGTTTGACTTACATAAGGTATTTCTTAATAATTGGAATCGTGACGCTCTTGGTAGCCGCGGAGGAGTAGAAAAAGATAGAGAGGCTAGGAGCTCTGGTGTATCTAGGATACCATTCGCAAGCTTGTAAAGAAAAATTAGGTCAGCCAACTGTCTACGATCGGCGAGAGATGTTATTTTAAAGTGCTTCAATCTTTCTTTGTATGACAAAAGAACTTTCCCCAAATTTAGCGAATAGATCAAATGCCACAAAAATCTCTTTTGTATCCTTTCCAGTCTTGTAATATAAATATTATAAAAGGGATTCCACACAACACTGCAGTACTCCAGACCACTTCGAACGAACGAGTTGTATAATAAAAGTTTAGTCTTTGGTGATTTAAAATCCTTGCAATTACGAAGAATAAAACCCAGATTCTTAAATCCCTTGGAACAAATATTGTCAGTATGAATGTCAAATTTTAATTTAGAGTCGAGATGTACGCCTAAATCTCTTATTGAACTAACTTTTTCAAGATGTCTGAAATTTATGTTGTAACATGTATTCAGAGTTTTTTTCTTTTTAGAAAACTGCATATAATAACACTTAGAGGTATTCAGTTCCATGAAATTATGTCTACACCAATCGACTAAGCGGTTTAGATCATCTTGTAAGAGATCAGCATCCAAAGTAGTGTTAACAGGCCTAAAAAATTTCAAGTCATCGGCAAAAAGATAGTAACGGGAATGCTGAAAACAGTCTCCTATGTCGTTAATAAATACATTAAATAGCAAGGGACCCAAATGAGATCCCTGTGGCACCCCTGACATAACCGAAAAAGGGTCAGAACAGTAACCACCTACCACTACCTTAGACTGCCGACCAGAAAGATAAGATGCGCACCAACTCAGTAAAGGCTCGGCGATGCCAAGATGTGAAAGCTTTTGAAGGAGAACATGGTGATTTACCCTATCGAAGGCCTTACTAAAATCAGTGTAGATTGCGTCCACGGAAGACCGACCATCCACAATTAGCGAAACTTCATTTATGAAAGACGTTAGATTAGTCGTTGTAGATCTAGCCTTTGTGAAACCATGCTGATATTGATTAATTACCTGCTTAAGATGCCAAGAGAGCAAAGGACAGAGTAGCTGTTCAAAAATCTTAGCGAAAACCGGGAGAATCGAAATCGGCCTATAATTAGTAATCTGCTCTTTTTTACCGCTTTTGAATAGTGGGACTACTAAGGCCATCTTCCATTCATCGGGAAAAATACCAGTGCTAAGCGACCTATTATAAATAAGACGCAGTGGTCTTACCAACGCCGGTGCACAATTTGCAACAAACACTGATGGGATTCCGTCAGAACCTGCCCCTTTGTATAAGTCGAGTCTCTTTAAAACTTTTAAAACCTGGTCGTCCTTAAATTTTATAAACGTTAAATAGTCACTGGTCACCGTACGATAACAATTCGAGCAGGCGCTAACAGAGCTATGGCAAACATGGTTGGATTTAAAATTATCAGCGAATAAGTTACAGACGTCCTTAGCACTATTAGAAGCTTGATCCCCATAAAACATTTTATCTGGGTAGGAATTAGTACACCTCTTTTTAGCTTTAATGAATGACCAGAAAAGTTTTGGATTAGATCGCAAGTTTTGCTCAAGCCTTACAATATACTTTTGGTAGCACGTTGTCATCAACTGTTCAGACCGTTTTCTAGCTAAATCGAAGGCTATCTGATCAAGAGGATTATTATTAAATTTACGCAGCTTATTCCGATATTTGAGCTTTTCACGTAATAGACATATTAATTCACGGGAAAACCATATCGGATAGTTTCGTGACCTGCTTTTAGTTTTAGGGACATATTTAATAAGCATTCTATGTATATGACTGTAAAATACTGAGAGCATATCATTGACAGTAGCACACACTTCAAACTCCTCCTCCCAATGTAGATTATTGAGATCGTTAATAATCTTAGCATAGTCGGCCTTAAAAAAACAATAGTGGTCAACATTGTTATATTTGAGACTAGTGTGATAGCTAAATGACAGAGAAAACTGAAGGGGGGGATGAAAAACATCAATTTTAGTGAGAGGATCATCATTGACACGAAGATTAGAAATCTCAGCGGTACTAATGACTAAGTCTAAAATCTTTCCTTTGACATTTAAAACATTATTATATTGTTTCATATCATTTAACATGCAAAAATCGACCAGCGAAGTATTAAATAAACTATTATCCGCAGAGTTGACCAATAAGTCAGTGTCACTAGAAAAATTCCAATCTATAGAGCCTAAGTTAAAGTCGCCAACAAACATTACTCTCTCCAAATTATTTTGTTCAATATTTTTATTAGAAGTGTTTATAAACTCATCGAGAACGTGTTTTTGAATAGGAGGAGGAAGGTAAGCAGCACATAAGTACAACCGTTCCACTGAACCCTTGTTGTTACGGCACTCAACCTCCACCCATAGATCTTCGCAGTTAGACTCAAAGCTTAGTAATCGCCTAGAATTAAACTTTTTAGATACAGCAACTGATTCTTTGTAAGGTGTTGTAATAATATTTTACACAACACCATCTAGCCCAAACTAAGCATAGCTTGTATTACGGGAACCAGATAATGGATAGAATAGGTATTTATACATATATACTATTTCTCTGTAAATATATGTACATAGAATACAATATAACACCCAGACACAGAAAAAACACCTATATTCATCACAAAAATGTTTGTTTTGGGTACGAATTGAATCCACAACCCACAACCTATAGTTCAGAAGGCAGGCCTAAAATATCGGTGGTGATAATTAATTAGCAATAGTACGGTTAATTTTAATCATCATCATCATCATTATTTTTTATTATTATAAATACTGACTATGCTGTCATAATTAGAATTTTTAAAAACTGTTAAAACTAAGCGGCTGATTTTCTAAGTTTTGAGAATGTTTTATCTTTATCGAAGTCACTATAATAAGTAAAATTTGTTTTCTTACTGTTAGTTTATTCAAAACAATTACATATTTTAATAATAACAAAGAAAAATAAAGACTTTTGATCTTTAAACAAAAATACTTGTTTTTGTCCATAAAAACCATTCCCCTGGATGGTTACAACAGTCCCCTGTCACGGTTTTGCATAAAATCATCCATAACTGAAAAACCAGGTAGAAAATGTGTGGGTTTTATATAATTATTAATTTACTATTGCCCTTCGTTATCTGGTTCCCATAGTACAAGCTATGCTTAGTTTGGGGCTAGATGGCGCTGTGTGAAATGTATTATTATTATTTTATCTAGAAATATTCTCAACATTTATTAAAAATTTGCTTGGGACAGTCGTGTATGGACGATTTTCCAAATAGCAGAGAATAACCCATATAACATATTTATTACTAAACTGTGCTGCTGTCCCAGAATAACATGCACAGTGCAGTGCACTTGATGTGGGTGATGTTTTCCACAACTAGCTACACAGCAGCCCTTTTGCATGTACTAACAATGCAGTGCAATGCAAGACTTTATACCAGGCCAAATAACTAGCCAGCGTCATGGATAACATTTCAAAATGTTCAAATTTGGAATCTACCATCTTATGTCTCCTTTCTTTTTTTTTTCCTGGAGATTCCAGGTTAGAGGCTTAGAGCTGTTCCAATGGATTGTGAACCTGGGTTTTGCAGGCGTAATAAATCAATAATAAAAAATAAAATAAAATGTCTTTATTTCAGGCAATAATACTTTCATTGAACAGTTTCCCAGAATACGCAAAAATAATAAAATTTCTTTATTTTTGGTATAAGGTAGTTGGAATGACAATGCAGTAGTTCCAGCAGAACATGTTGCATTGTGTGAGAGAGAAAAATCAGGAAATAATCTGTATCAGACCTGGAACGTAAAATCCTTGCAGTGTGGAACTTGTGGGAGAAAAACGGACGGAAGGAACTTCAAGGTACCTATTATAATACAAGTGGATGTTTCGCAGTGAGGTTTGCTTGCAAGATCGACAGCCTGTGTGGAAGGACGTTGCAAGCTGGCCCGGTTGCAAAACACAATAAAAGAACTGCAAATACCTGTGCAAACTGCTCCCGGATCTCCACGATCTCTTCCTCCGTCAATTTACTATTATCTGCCATGATTAAACACGAAATTCACAAAAACAATGATAAATTTTATTCACATCAACAAAACAACACCACTTGATTTAAGCCTATTTTCCACTGTACGCTTATGCAACGAATAAATGCGGTATATAAAAATCACAGGGCACAATGCGGTAAATACGCAATAAAGGTTTTTATAAATATTATAAATAAAAATTCACAGATTGGTACACTACACACAACAACGTGCGGCCACACACGACACGACCACAGAGAACTTTCAAAACCAAACCAAGAAGGCAAAACCACAGCCTCACAGGAATTTGTTGGAATGGTTGGACGAAACGAAACGTCAGATTCAGATATAGTCTGACCAAGTTATCTGTGAACTGAAGCGTCACTGCGTTCGCACCAGTGCTGCCATTTTATGAATAATGGTCGAATATGACGGATTTCTGCAGTACATCTTTTAACATAGTTGGATGTGTTTTAGTAGTAAGTAAAATATAATCTGTCCGCCCTGTAAGCCTTAATTTATTTAATGGAAATGATGTGGTTACTTTTCATAAAACTTTACGCAGGTACAACCAGGTACAGCTATTAGGTTATTGATAATATAAAATATAAGACAATCCATGTTATTTATTTATTTATTTACCCCAGGCTAGCAAGGAATAGTACCTAACTACTTCATAGTAACTTCAAAATACATCCACTAAAAATGGTACGAGATTGTTTTATGTACAAATATATGTTTATACACTGTTTATTGAGTGTAGGTACCATATTTTATTTGGCAGTTCTGCTACGAGAAAAAAATCGGTATATGGCAGCCCTAAATTGCAATATGGCGGCTGTAGTTCTATTTTCTACCAGTTCACAGATAATTTGGTCAGACTATACAGTATATTTTTTAATGAGACGTATTATTTAAAAAAAAAACTACTTCTGCTTCTGTTACTAGATGACGTAGTAACGACGTATGAATTTCAAACATGGGGGTCTAGCAAAGATACCAACCACTAACGCTAACGCCTCACGCTAACTCCAAAAATGTATTGAAATGACAATCACTGCGGAAAAGTAAGCGATTTCCGAAATGTCATTTCAATACAATTTGGATTTAGCGGATAACCTAGACCCCATGGTCGTAATTTCAAACCACAGAGTACAAGGAAATGTCAAATTCAGTTGAGTGAATCACAGAGTACGTTTTCGATTTGTCGGTAGAAAGCCATTAGAGTATATGTCTTTGTCTTCCATAAAATAAGGATAGGATATTTTTGATACGTAATTACATAGACATATATATTAAGGACAGGCCTAATGACAGGTCGCCGCGTCGCTTCAAAGTGGGAGCCAATATCACAGATTGGCATCCACTAGTGCTCAGTCTGTGATGGAAGTTAGAAGGCATCGGTCTGTTATACCCCTGGCCTGCTAGGAATAATGCTGACCAGGGAGCCCTGCCTCAGCAGTGCTCCCTCTAGGGCGGTTCAGTTGGTTGGATAGTAAGCCAGTCTGTGTTCAGCCTTCGACAAGAGCGGTCGCCAAAGGACAATAATTATTGTCTTATATATTAATTTGTGTTTAAGTGAAGTAAAAGCCAGTGTGAATCAAAAAAGGTTTTTTTTTAAAAACCTATATTCCTAAACCCGCACAACATTCTGGTGGCAGCGGTGGGATACGGAAATCCCCAGTGCCCGTCGGTAACCGCTCCACAGACTCCCGTATCCTGCAAAATAAATTACGATCCTACAAACAAGTGACCTACGCGAAGTGAACTTCATTTCAAAATCAGTGAAATCATTAATGTGAAAATACCCAGTGCTATAAATTAAATGAAGCTGTACTTAACTAAGAAAAGAATACTCTATCGCCAGTTCTTGGAAGCCAACGCGCCGTCCGGTGCCGTCCTTATCTCTGGAATGCAGTGCCCCGTCGTAACCTCTGTATTAGCCGTCATCATTGTATTATTGTAAGTCTTTGGTCATTTAAAGCTATCATTATTTACTTTATTACTGAAAGATCTTTGTAATTAGCCTTTTGTACTTTTAACTGTTGTAAAACTTCCTTATCTCTTACGAAATGGTGAAAGATGATGAACCTAAATTAACAGTGACCTTACCACAACCAGCTGATCGGTCTGCCTACAGTACCCCGACAGCAACTCCTTCTGCATCTGTCACTGTACCCACTGCACCTTCTACCAGCAAAACTACAAAGAGCAGTACCAGCGCTAGTGCTGTAGTTAGGTTGGAGATGGATTTGAACACGCTACTTAAGTTCATCAAACCGTATGATGGGGATAGGGAAAAACTCAACTCATTCCTGGTAAACTGCAATAATGCATATGAGCTGGCGAATGAATCACAAAAGCCCATTTTATTTAAATATATATTATGTCAGCTCCAAGGCAAAGCGGAAGTTGCTTGCTCTATAAAAAATTTCAATTCCTGGGACCAACTAAAAGATTTCCTAAAAACACAATTTAGCGAAAGAAAGCATTATTCTCACCTGCTTACTGACCTACAAGAGAGCAAGCAAAGTCCGCAGGAAAACGTGAGCCAATTTTCCCTCAGGGTTGAAACATATTTATCACAACTCTTAACAGAAATCTCTCTTAATGACACCAAAGTAAAGGAGGTCGCAGGCCGTATTGCCGCGATGGAAGACCTCGCCCTACACCATTTCCTTATGGGGTTACAACCCCGAGTTTCTAACATAGTAAGGTGTAGGTCGCCCAGAAATCTCAATGAAGCAATAAACCTAGCCATTTCCGAAGAAAGAATCCAACAAAGCCTATACAAAAGAAACCTACCACCTGATAATAAACCTAAGACACAAAATCAAAATCAATTTAGAACAAACCAATTCAGACCGTTTCAAAGGTACCCTAATATGAACCAACCACAGTCAACTTCAAATCCTACTCAAGGGCCATCATCGCCCAATGCGTTTTGCCGTTATTGCAAGACCCCTGGACATGATATATCAGCCTGTAGGAAGAGGGAGTTTAACAATAACCGCTTTCGAGTTCCTCAAAACCCGGGACCAAGCCAGGGTCCTTATAGAGCTACCCCCCGTGTGAACTTTGTTTCTGATCAACCCAAAGAAGATATGGGCCAAGACGAAGTAGACTTTTCATCTGAAGACCCTGACGTAGGCGTTTTAAACGAATAAGGGTCTCGTCACAGTGTCGCCCGAGACAACATTTAAAAGCCGACACCATTATAATCCCCAAAAATAAAACCAAGGACCACAACAAGGGTAACCAGCCCCAAACAAGTGTCCTAGCTTCTATACCCAGGGACCACAACAAGGGTAACCAGCCCCAAATTAGTGTCCTACCTTCTATTCCAAGGGACCACAACAAGGGTAACCAGCCCCAAACGAGCGCCCTATCTTCCATGCCCGAGGACCCCAACAAGGGTAACCAGCCCCAAACAAGTGTCCCGCTTCTTATACCCAAAGACCAGAAGAAAAACAACCAATCTTCCACAATTGCCCAGCTGACCCCCCTCAGTAATCAATCGCAAAAACAAGATGTCTTCGAAATAAATATAGACACAACCAAACGTTTATTGCCTCACGTTCTTTTTAACACCCAGATATCCGACATACCACTTACCTTGTTGGTAGACTCAGGTTCAGCCATATGTTTAATAAAACAATCATGCGTTCAGTACAAACCTGCTCTAATCAAAGAATCAATTAACCTAAAGGGAATTGACCCCGGAAACGAACCAACACCTACATTAGGACACTTTAAGCTTAAACTACAACTAACAGAGAAGAAAACTGTTTCTCACAAATTCCATATCGTAAAGAGCATAGATCTCCCCTACGATGGAATTATTGGTACTGATTTCCTCACATCGTTTGGGTGCAATATTGACTACAACGAAGACATGTTAAAAATCGGCAATGTCAGGATAAAAATCCATTTTTTGACCCATTTTATATTATACCGCCGCGTACCGAAACAGTTATCGAATGTACCGTACAGAATCCCGAGTTGAAAGAAGGCATGATTCTCGACCAACATTTATCGAAATCATTACTGATCGCTAACTGTATTGTTAAAGTAAAAAACAACAAACGGGTCAACATTACCATTGCCAATACCGACGAGGGGCCAGCGAGAATTAACTCAAATCTAAATCTCAGGATGGAACCCCTGAGCCCTTATGCTTCGCAAACGGCCGCGAATTCGCAAGATACTTCGACCCGAACGGCAGAAGTAATAAGCTCGCTTCGAATTTCGCACTTAAACCAGGAAGAATCTGACGCTCTCTTAGATATCTGCTCCAAATATTCCGATATCTTCCATTTACCAGACGATAAACTTTCCTTTACCACTGCTCTGAACCATCGAATAAGAACGAACTCTGATGCCCCAATTCACACTAAGTCATACCGTTTCCCAGAATGCCACAAAAACGAAGTCGAAACTCAGGTGAACAAAATGTTAGATCAAAACATAATAGAAGAATCATCCTCACCCTGGAGTTCACCAATATGGGTAGTCCCCAAAAAACTTGACTCACAAGGCCAACGTAAATGGAGAATAGTCATAGACTATAGGAAATTGAACGATATCACTATCGGAGAAACATATCCCATCCCGCAAATTTCCGAAATACTCGACCAACTTGGGCATAGTAAATATTTTACAACATTGGACCTCACTTCCGGTTTCCACCAAATTTTAATTTCTCCCGAAGACGCACCCAAAACAGCATTCTCGGTACCACAGGGTCACTTTCAATTCAACCGTATGCCATTTGGCCTAAAAAATGCACCTTCGACTTTCCAGAAACTGATGAACAATTGCCTATCTGGTCTACAAGGTACCAGATGCTTCGTCTATCTAGATGATATAGTGATTTACTCATTTGACCTTGCTTCCCATATCAATAACCTTGAAGCAGTATTCGACAGACTCCGTACATTCAATCTAAAATTACAACCAGACAAATGTGAATTCCTCCGGAAGGAAGTAGCTTACCTAGGACATATCATCAGTGAGGAAGGTGTCAAACCGAACCCGGACAAAGTCAAGGCCGTCACAGAGTTTCCGACACCCCAATGCCCAAAGGATATTAAATCCTTCTTGGGCCTGGTGTCCTATTACAGGAGATTTATACCAGATTTCTCTAAACTAGCGAAAGCCTTAACATCTCTTTTGAAAAAAGACACCCCTTTCAACTGGAACAACGAACAACAACTTGCCTTCGAATCCCTAAAAACTAAACTCATCACTGCCCCCATTCTCGCATACCCTGACTTCACCCAGCCATTTTTACTTACCTGTGATGCATCCAGCTACGCCATTTCAGCTATCCTGTCCCAGGGACCAGTAGGCCATGATCGGCCGATTGCATATGCCTCTCGTACGCTAAACAAGGCAGAATGTAACTACAGCGTAACAGAAAAAGAATGCCTTGCCATAATTTTTGGTACAAAAACCTTTCGTCCCTATCTCTACGGAAATCGGTTCAAAATATTGACCGACCATAAACCGCTACAATGGCTATTTAACTGTAAGGACCCAGGTTCAAGGCTCATCAGATGGCGCCTCAAACTCGAGGAGTTTGACTACGAGATACAATATAAGAAAGGTAAGATAAATTCCAACGCTGACGCATTATCACGATACCCCGTGAATCCTCTCCAACCGTCTGACGAAACTACGCCACCTGCTCGCTCAGAAGCTCATGAACCATCTCCACCTACCCAAGGTCCGACCCTGAACATTGATGACAACACAACCAGTCTAGACAGAGACTTGATGGACCTGTTGATATCACCACCATCATTCAACCCAGATGACATTGACGCAAGACCTAACTCTCCGGGTACCCTCGCTACAGATCCCCTCGAATTACTACCAGGAGATACATTTAGGCTAACGCCGCCTCCCCAAACGGAGTCACGTAACCTACCTGTCGAAGAACTAAGTCATCCTGAACCATGACCTTCTAGCTCAAACACTGCACCGACCGATGATGATTACTCCACTTTCCTAAAAGCTATTACTGATAAAACAAGTTTTAACACTTCCATCGAAGAGCGTAACGGAAGTCTGATGAAGTCCCCATCCAGAATCATTCTAGTCCCTACCTCACTTGATTTGGATGAATCGAACCCTTACATACAAGAGATTCTGAGCAACGCGGAAAACCGTGACGATATCCTAAATTGCGAAAAAGAGCTACATTCATTTTACAAAATTGACTTGAACAAGAAGACCTACTATCTATTGTTTACTAAAGTCCACCATTTTGATGAAGCCAGCTATCCAGAAATCTTCAAGACTCTGAAACGCATGAGAAATGAATTATTAATAATGGAAAATGAGACGGAAGTCAGTATATCCGATCTAAAAAACCCATTTGAAAAACATTCCTTTATAAAGGTCTATAATATTATCACTTACCTCTTCCATGACACTAATATGAAGGTGATCATATATCATAATAGCATTGTATACCCATCTCCCACTGAGATAAAGAAAATTCTACAAGACAACCATGACATCCCTATCGCGGGCCATTTAGGATCAGTACGCATGTATAATAGAGTCAAAGAACTGTATTATTGGAAAGGAATGCGAAGTGACATTGAAGCCTATGTAAAACAATGCAAATCATGCCAGGAAAACAAAGCACTCAGGAAGGTAAACCGCGCACCAATGCAAATTACGAGCACTTCAACCGCACCATGTCAGCGAATCGCACTGGACGTTGTAGGTCCACTCCCCGAAGCTGGTCCCGCTAAATTAAAATACATACTTACCCTTCAGGATGACCTAACCAAGTTTTCTATAGCATACCCGATTCGGAGCACAACAGCCGAAGAAACCAGCGAATGTCTACTCCATTTTATATCTATCTTTGGCATTCCAAAACTTATATTAACAGACCAAGGAACGAATTTCACTGCTGAACTATTTAAGAAAACCTGTGAATTTTTAAAGATTAAACAACTCTGGTCTTCCCCGTACCATCCACAAACCCAAGGCGCCCTTGAAAGGAGCCATTCGACCCTTAAAGAATATTTGAAATCATACGTAGACGATAATCAAACTAATTGGCCTCGTTACGTATATACTGCCATGCTAGCTTACAACACCGCCGTTCATTCTACCACACACTACACGCCTTACGAATTAATGTTCGGTAATAAACCTTACATACCTAACTCTATATTCGAAGAAACGTCTGGGACAACATACCCAGAATACGTTCAAATGCTACAAAACCGTTTGAAGCACTCCCGAGAAAAAGCTTTGGAATACATTCAAAGATCAAAACTAAACTCAAAAAACTACTACGACTCCCACACACGGTCACCACCACGCTATAAAACGGGCGATTACGTATATCTTAAAAATCACCTGAGAATGCGAAAAGCTTTATCGCCTGTGTGGAAGGGACCTTATAAAATAGTAAAGATCCACGGCAACAACACTCTCTCTTTACTTATAAATAGACGCCATATTCGTCACCACTTCGACGAAGTTAAGCCCGCTGAAATACAGCCAAACCTGTAAATAGTTAGACATTTTAGTAATTTAGTATTAAGAAATAGATAGTGAGGAAAATAATTACTTACCTTTTAGCAGGAACCGCGAACCCGGTGAACCTGAAAAAAAAAAATAAAAAAAATATATATAAAAAATAATAATTAAAAAAAAATATACTTACCTACTTAAGCAATATAAAAAAATACTAGACTAAGAAACTACGTACTTAATTAGATTAGTTTTAACTATTGTGATTATTTGCAGAGTTCCAATTCGGGCCCAATTGCACCAAGGTTACACCCAGCCGATCACCTCGAGTTCGGGCCTTTATTTTGACTACCTAGGTACAGTTAAAATAGATAACGCTAGATTGAAAGTTTTGATGCCCGTCGATATCTCACACTTCAGGCCGCACATTATAAATTTAAAAGCTGCCTTACAGAATACCAGGTACTTGTGTAACCAGACGCGAATTATAGAAATTGACTCGAAATGTGGCAGTATGCTGCAACCCCTGACAGTACGGTTTCAGGACTTGCGTGGGGAGTTTGAATCCATCTCCCATTTAATAGATAACCGCAGTAGACGTAGTGCCTGGATAGGAGGTGTAGGAACTGTATTAAAACAAATTTTTGGTATATTAGACGAAACGGACGGACTAAAATACGATAAAGCAATAGAGTCGGTACAACAAAACGAGAAAGAATTGATATCGTTAATGAAGCAGAATATTTTGGTCACTACATCAATAATAAAAAACTACAATAGCACCTTAAAAAAGATAAGAGATAATGAAGCTACTTTGGATGAAGCTATCGGCAAGCTCTCGCTCAATATAAGAAATATTTCTCAAACAACTAACGGCCTACGAGTGCTTGCTGACGTTGACGAAATTTTCGATAGTCTTGAGACCTCGATTCTGACACTGTCGTTCCAATTGGAAGACGTTATCAACTCTATTTTGTTTAGCAGTCAAAACATATTACACCCAGCCATTATGTCGCCAAAACAGCTGTACAGAGAGCTCGCCGATAACTATAGACATTTGCCTAACGATCTAGAATTACCCGTTAGCTTAGATGTAAACAATGTGCACCTAATCTTAAGTATCTCAAAATTGGTTTGTTATTATTTAAACGGCAAGATTGTATTTGTGCTACAAGTACCGCTAGTTAATATTAATGAATACATGCTGTTTCATAATATAGCTCTACCTACGCCGTATGATAACAAAACACCCAACACCTTTAGCTTAATTGTTCCCAGTAATAAATATATAGCAATGACCAAAGACAAATCTCATTACTGCTGTCTGGACGACCTAGAAAAGTGTAAAGTTTTACGCCCTGGTACCTTTATTTGCGATATACCAAACGTGTACTCAGTCGATGCCAAACATACCTGTGAAAGTGAATTACTGTCTAAAGTGATTAGTGATAAACCAGTGGAGTGTGAAACCAAGTTCATATACGGGAACCTTGACATTTGGAAACCGTTGACAAACAATAAATGGCTCTACGTTCAATCGGAAGCAAGTAAAATCTCAATAGACTGTTTAAACTCTGGACTTGTAGAACTGAATATTCTAGGAACAGGCGTACTTACTATTCCTCTCGGTTGTACTGGGTACTGTAAAAGTACTACATTTTTACCAAAATATAATGTACTCAATATATCTTCACCCATAAACCATTTTCCGGACTTCAACCTGATCGACGATTCTTGTTGTAACTCTACAAAACTATACGAATTTGTAAACGCTGTGTCCCCTATTTCTCTACAAAATGTAAACCTTGATGATTTTAATACGGAAAACCAACTTAAATTAAAATCACTTTTAAATAAATTAAAGAAAATTGATACTACTACACCACATATAGTGAAATATGGGACACACTACTCTGCTTTAACTATAATGCTATTTTTTGTCATTTTATCATACTTAGGCTATATTATTTTTAATAAACTTTATAAGTCTGGCGGCAACCGCAAAACTTTCGAGATAAAAATGTCAGACCTACAGGCTCAATCCACTTCTAATAACATGGAGGAGACGGCTGACGGGCAAGATTTAGGTCCCGAAATTAGCCGTTTTGCCCCACTCAGAACACAAGTTTGAGAACACAGAGACTTTGGTAACAACCCCAAAGTCTCCTCTAAAAGGGGGAGGTGTTATACCCCTGGCCTGCTAGGAATAATGCTGACCAGGGAGCCCTGCCTCAGCAGTGCTCCCTCTAGGGCGGTTCAGTTGGTTGGATAGTAAGCCAGTCTGTGTTCAGCCTTCGACAAGAGCGGTCGCCAAAGGACAATAATTATTGTCTTATATATTAATTTGTGTTTAAGTGAAGTAAAAGCCAGTGTGAATCAAAAAAGGTTTTTTTTTAAAAACCTATATTCCTAAACCCGCACAACAGGTCGAATGTCACAAACAAAATATGCCAAGTTGTATTGTGAAGGGTTGCACAATCTATACTCAAAAGTGCAGTAAAAAGAAAGACCAAGTTTCTTACCTCAAGTAATTCAATATTTTCAATATTACACTCTGTTTTGTAACAAAATAATCGAATTTATATTTGGAATAATCATTGTAAACATAAACATTGACGGACATAATGGCAGCAGTGTTGCCAACATTATTTTTTAGGGAATCGTACCTTTGACGTGAAAAGGTCGTATTTTGCTACAATTTCCCGAAAAAAGATAGTACGCGTAGAAATTTGAACGAAAATGCAAAATTATTTAAAAATGTAATTATAATACCTACCCCATTGATTCAATATTTTAGGATACACAACTACACAATATGTAATATTTGGTATTTCTTAATATATTTCGAGATTACAATAATACATTTATTAAGTATTGCGACAATAGAGAACATAAAAAAGCAAGAAAAAGTATAGAAAAAAATTCTTAATTTATATATTTTTTTATATACATATAACGGCGACAGTTTGGTTACCAAACTCCCGACACATTTCATAATGATCCACACGAAACGAAAAAAATGAGGACGCAAATTAAAATGCATAATGCGCGTAAAGTACTTGGACGCCACCTGCTTAATTTAATAAAATTAGTAAGACGATTAGATTATGTAGTGTGATGGTTTGGTTTATGACTCTAGACGTTATTGACTTTTCGACAAAATGAACTTGATTTATTGTATTTTTTTTTATTTTGTTACGAACATTACAAGCTTTGAAAAGGTCGTATGTTATGCGTACGATTTCGGATTCACGATCGTACATCGTATTGGGGCCAAAAAGATCGTATAAATACGATTTAAATCGAACGGTTGGCAACACTGAATGGCAGCGATAGGCACCTAATTTTCTCATCTTGTCGTAGTTCACGCGAAATCTAATACATGGCGCTGACTTTTCACACGCCATTTTGACTAAATAAAATGTTCCTTCGGGCATATCCTGATATATAAATCTATGCACAATTATCATAACAATGACAGAACATAAAACCCCCATTTTACCGCCCTCTATCGGGTTTTTATAAAAATACAGCTTTTTTTTAATAAAACGCCTCATTAGAAAATACCATGTCGGCAGCAATATTATGATGATTGAATTCGTCTCTATCTAAGTGCGAAGCGTCCTGAAGCGTCATTTGTTTCATAGCTCTGTGATCATTACACATCTATGTTGATGTCATTACATTATGTTTTTTTTTTCTTATATTTTGGCTCCACACATAGTGTATTTAGCCAGTGTCAATTATTGTAATTTTTCATCATGTTAAATGAATATTTCAAGATTTCAAGTAAAGTCAAGTTTTAGTCATAGTCATAGTAATAGTCCAGTCTAAGTCAGGTAGCCATAGTACAGTCAAAGTCATGCTCCAATAAAGTTGTGGCAACTTTACTAGAAGCTTCTATGGAATTTTGTAGGAAACATGAAAAATCACGTTTCATCACCACATTATAACTTACCTACACTCTTGCTCGTAATACAGCACTTAATGCGTAAAACGCCACCAATTTTAAACATTAACACTGGATAAGCACGAGTCTGAGAAATAATACAATGCAACAACAACGTGAACTTTTCCGCGTTCCCGCCAAAACTCCACATTATGTATTATTACATAATGTTGAAAACATGTTGAAAATAAATATATATATAATATTGAAATATATTATGGCGCCATCTAGTAAAGCAATGAGTGTAAAATGAGTGAAGCGATATGGTAGCAAAGTACAATAATCAAACAAAGGTAGCATAAGGTATGTGATAGGTAGTATGGTAGCAAAAATAATTTAGTTTCAGCACCCTCTATTGGCGAGTAGCACTTCACAACAGTGTCATGTCAACAGTCAAGTCAGCAGAGGACCCAAGCCAAGCCCAAGGAGAATGGGTAGAGTTGGCTAATGGCACTACACTTATTTTAGTTTTAGGGCGCCAGCTTTTTGGGTACGCTCCCCGCAGAAGGCAATCTAAATTCTGTGTTTTATTTATAACATTTTTTTGCGACTTTGCTTTTTTTTTAAATGGGGTTTTCGTTTTTAGTTTGGTGTACATTTTTATTAAGTTAGTTTTAAAGTTATTTAAATTGTTTAGATTAGTATATATTACGTATATATGTACTATATATATTATGTTATTTAAGTCTTTGCAATAAAGTTATTGGTAGTTTTGTAGTTAATTTTTCTTAAAGATATAAAAATATTTTAGGTTTATGTTAAATGATATGAATTACTCATGGCACTACTTTTATTAAGTACCTATATGGCATGATTAAAAAAATAGGTGTAAGTATGAAATAAGTACTCATAGAAATATGAATATCAAGCAGAAACTGGCCCAAGGTCAAGAGTAACCCACTCTCGATTGTCACTTAATTTCAATCGTAACTAGGGATTTTGGGCCATGGCCCCGATGCCCCCTGTATCCCTCAGTGCATCCTTTAAGGCCCTGACAGGACCCAATGCTTTATTGCAGCAGACAAACTTGAAACTTATTGTGTACCTTATAGGGTCGCTTTATGCATAGCAAAAATATGGCGATTACGTTGCGTTGCACTTCGATTTTTCCATTTTTCGGTACAAATAATTAGTTATAAAAGAAATGCTTATAAAAAAATAAGTTTATAGACGGATGCATTGAAACATAGGGTATCACTATGATGTATTTCAATGGGTCAATCAATCAATGGTGTCTTATTATAATGTAACATTTTAGGACGTTTGAATGATTTTTTAGAGGTCACTTCACGATTTTTTTCTATCTAGAAAATTTTTCGTAAACGTGTTTCGGTTTCAGCAGATGGAAAGAAGATAATTATGACCAGTATTAATGTGCATTTTTTTCAACTCTGTAAATGGTATAGGTTTTGAGATAATCACGTTCAAAATAGTCGATTTGGGAGCATTCAGCGCCTTAAAGCCAAAAAGAACTAAACTTACGGTTCTTTATCATGCAATAATTTTATTACTTAGGTATTAGCAATAAATTAATGTTTAGTAGTGCTCAGCAAACGTTGCTTAATTTTACCATTCGTTCTGTGCGGCTTCACTACAAAATTAAGTGACTGGATTATGTGTGGTAGCAATAATATTAATAAGTCTGCAAAATACTATTTTACTATGTTTTTTAAAACATAGACAAGTTACAAGAAATGAGACGAGCTAGAGCTAGTCATTCGCCTGGATGGAAGTCTAGGTACATAAGTATATATTATTTTATTTTTATTAGTTCAAATACTAACATCAGTTCCATATTTCCCCATTACACTCAATCTAGTAAATTCCAGTAGTTTCATGTGGATGGATATGGCCACAGCTGGAAAAATCTAGAATGTTTTTCTCGCCATCTGACGGTGAGTAGCTGCACTAATTTTTCACACATTCTAAACCAACATGAATAGGGGTCGCAGTTTTTATGTCTTGTTATTTCGGTAATGTTCAGTATGGTATGGTATAATCGGTATAATTATCTGTCCGTCTTGTATCTCATGAATCGTTATAGTTAGACAGTTTAAATTTTCACAGACGTATTTCTGTTGCCGATATAACTTAAAAACAAATACTAAAAAAACAGAATAAAATTAAAATTATATTTTAAGGGAGCTCCCATACGACAAACGTGATTTTTTGCACGTTTTTATAGTATTGATAATGGACAGTAAATTTTGACTAAAGTGACATTCCAAGTGTTACTATTTTACAAGTTATTAAAACATTATTTGAACATTTTGTGCAGGCGTAAACTAAGCATGAAGCTCAGAGTAGGAATGCTCCATTGTTATGTTTGGTCAGTAGTGCTGTACGGTAGCGAGGCTTGGACTCTTAAAGCAGACACTCAGAAACGTCTCGAGCATTCGAGATGTGGTGCTATCGTCGGATGCTTCGCATTAGCTGGACTCAGAATGTTTCCAATGAATGGGTTCTTCAGCACGTCGGCCGAAACCGCAAATTGTTGCAAACCATCAAGCGGAGGAAAGTTGGGTAACTTGGGCACGTATTGAGACACGAGAGATACCAACTTCTCCAGCTCATAATGATGGGCAAAGTAGTAGGAAAGCGTCGTGTTGGAAGAAGAAAGAAATCTTGGCTGCGAAACATCCGAGAGTATATTGCCAGCGTAGAAGACCTGTTTCGCTTGGCACAGGATATAGATAGATTCGCAGAGCTGACGGCCAACTCCAGTCGTGGAGAGAAGAAGAAGAAGAAGATATTAAAATGGTAGCCCAGTAAAAAAATATTTAGTTCGTTCATTCAATGATTCATTCATCAGTAGTCAGTAGTGAACTTTCCATTACTTTTCATATTCCAGTCCTTCTACAAGTAATGAGTGATTTTACGACATGATTGCTGTTTTGCTCCAATATCATTATCAACCAAAAATCAGCACCCTGGATTCGTCCATGGTACATGCGGAGCTCAGACCATTTTGTACAAAACTGTACCATAGTGTAATAAATACTTGACTCGCTATTAGTTTTTATTACGCTATGGCTGTAGGTACATACACAGTAACAATGGACGCGGAAGTACAAACTAAAGTATGTGCAAGTTATTTAATTAGAAGTAGGTAGGTTCCGTTTTTCTATTTTTATTTGCTTAGCCATAGAGGAATTACATTTATTCTTCTATGTGCTTAGTATAATCTTATTATTGTTATTTGTCGTTGTGTAGAGTTTGTGGAAATGAAGCGTTTCTTTCTTTCTTTCTTTCAAAAATTATTTCTTAGTATTTACACAGAATAGATATAGTTTTTGTGCTATTTGTCATAATAATTTTATTACCTAGTGAAAGTAGTTAATAGTGTAACTATAGGTCTTCTAAAAACGTTGGCGAAAACCAAACAAAAACAACAACAATATAATCTCAGTAGGTAATAAAAAAAAACAACAAAAAAAACAAACAAAACAGCACTAACTAAATATTATTCATCCCCTCCCCTTCTGTTCATTCTACTCCCAATAATTTACAGATACGGGCCTCGTACGGGCCCGTGTATTTTTTCCATTGAACATAGGTGATTTCGGGTAAGTTCTAGTAAAATCTAGATAGAGAGCGCCACTTTAAATACGCGGTGCGCGCGCCTTCAGACATCATTTTGAAAAAAGCAGCCGAGGGAATACGATTTAGCTAGTGATCTCGAAGCAAAAAATTTGCTAGGAGCTATTCATCGACTTAAATATCGTGAAGAAGTAATCAATTTAAGAAGATTAATAATGTCGCTACTACCATTCTTGATGGATTACGATTTTGACCGTCCCCATTTTGATCGGCCTCGCCGTATCTTGGATCAACATTTCGGTTTGGGATTGACGCCTGATGATTTTCTTTCTATCAGCGCTGGACCGCTTGTCAGCCGAGAATACTACCGCCCTTGGCGCCATCTCGCCGCCGCCGCTCGTGATGTAGGCTCCAGCATCAAGTCTGACCGCGAGAAGTTCCAAGTGAATCTCGACGTGCAGCACTTCTCTCCTGAAGAGATCAGCGTGAAGACTGCGGATGGTTTTATAGTTGTCGAAGGGAAACACGAAGAGAAGAAAGACCAGCATGGGTTCATATCGCGTTCCTTTACGAGGAGGTATGCTTTGCCGGAAGGTTGCACGCCGGAGACTGTTGAATCAAGGTTGTCATCCGATGGTGTTTTGTCTGTGATTGCGCCAAGGAAGGTTCCGACAGCAGTGGAAGGTCAGCGGTCGGTGCCTATTACTCAGACTGGACCAGTGCGAAAGGAAATCAAGGACCAGGCAAATGGAGACGGCGCTCAGCAGTAGTATTTTAAAATGTTTCTAATATTTGATGCTAGGATGCTACCCGCATCTGTTAATGATATACTCAATTACTTACCTACTCAATTTTCTAAGTAGAAGCTCGGAAAGCTTTAATTCATTCCATATTTTCTTGGTATAAGACTGATTGTTTTAATAATAGCTTGTAGGTTCGTATTCTTAAATAAAGTTGCATAAATAAGTTAATATTTTTTTTATTTTCATTGCTTAGCTTCTAAGGGCTAATAGGTTACTCTTAGGTAGGTAGTAGGTACCTAGAGGAGTAGGTGAATCGGTGATAAGTTCCATATATTTCAAAATTCCCCTTCGCAGGGGAATTATGGAATAAGCCCCATATTCGATCTATTCTCAGTAGTTCAATTGATTGAACTACTGAGATATTCAAGGTTTTCCATCAGTTGCTTTTTCAGATTATTAAAAACCACAGAATTCCCCTTATATATCGTCTTTGTTAAAAACTAAGCAATTCCAGTTGATACTTAGCTTTAGTAGGTAATTATCCGACATTCGATAGGGAAGAAAGGTTCTCGAGGTGTGGCGATCATGAATCGGAAGACGCAGCGCAGCGCAGGCCGGCTCCCACGCCCCACTAGATGTACCATGATGACCATAATTATGTGTAACACATTATGCCATGACCACCACAGAGCAAAAATCAAAGGCGAATTGAAGCGTTTTTTTGCTCTGTGGCCATGACTATAAAAATCTTTGAGGTAAAATAGACCGTGGATAGACCGACAATCTGGTGAAAGCCGCGGGGAGCCGGATGGATGCAGCGGGCGAGAAGCCGCTCAAAGTGGCGCTCTCTGGGTTATCCCCTTGGTGGGTCTATGTTCAAGCAGTAGACGTCGTCAGGATATTGATGATGATACTAGGCTAGGTAGCGATAGACTGGCCAGTGGCCATATATGGTTTGGGACTAGATGGCGCTGTGTACATGTCCACACTTGGTCCACACACATTATTTTATTATTATTAATTTGTTACTACAGTTAAGGATACTGGATAAGGTTATGGTACTATGGGTACTATCAATATTTTTTCTTATGTGGCTTAAAAAACAAAAACAATGTAGGCATAGCATAGTTATTTTGATTTACACGAATAATGTCCAGGTCTAGGTTATTTTTATTCCAAAAATAATAATTTTTAATAATTCTTATTGTAATTTATTTTTTACACTTCCACGTCTAAAAAAAATAACATATTACTAAATATAATTTACGTCCATCATAGACCTAATACATGTTATTTATTACCCATGCTTATGATACATAATTATCTACATACGTAGGAGGTATAATTATGCTTAATAATAACATCATTAAAATTATTAACGTCATCTTAAAATTACTTAGTACCTACCTACCTACCTATACAACACATCATAGACTAATTACTGTATATGTATAATCCAAGGAAGTTTTAATTATACTATGAGGTATTCGTCACATGCCAGAGATTGTATGAAAAGCTACCACAGCTTAGTAATGAGCATAGACATATATATATATATATCTATGGTAATGAGGTACTATAACGACATTGCTCTGACGTCACTGGCCGTTCGAGCTATCTCTTTTTATTCCGGTTTTTAAAATGCTTGTAACTTGGTCATTTTTTGAGATATTTAATTTTTGTTTTCACAAATGTTTATCTTTTGAGGAATATAATTAATTTATCCAAAAAACAAATTTTAGTCGTCATGCCTATTGTCCTCATACTCATTGATTATACTTACTTCACATTATTATTTTATTTTATTTATTTACTAGGTGACCCGCCCCGGCTTCGCACTACGCACGGGCTTAGTTTTAAGTTCTAACTCTGTTTATGGGTAAGAGATAAGGGAAAGGTAAAAAAATGGGGAAAAGGATGAATGGATGGGAGGGCAATAGAAAACGGCGAAGGAGGGCAGGTGCGCCTGCCTTCCTACCCCGTTTTTTTTATTGAAATCAAAATTGATAAACAAATATAATTATAATATGCGAACAAAAAAAACTTAATACATCCTTATTACTTGGGCAACCCGCACTTGGCCGTTTTAGAAAATCCGTTTAGTAGTTCCAGCGTGATGCGTGTTCAAAGGGACCGACAGACAGACAAAAAATTCAAAATAAAATTGTTTATATTTCTATATCGATTAAAAAGCGCAATGCAGTCAAAATTTGCCAAAAATATTCTACAGATTTAGCCCAGTTACTGTTTTATTATATGTATTGATTTATTCGATCATCAACATCGTGTATTACATTATCGTACTAATTATTGCCGTCGATTTATTGCAAACGGGCATTGCGCCTCACAATTAAACGGTCGATATTTCGGTTGTTTATAATTAATCAGCATCACTTCGATTTATTATAATTGTGTACTTTATAGTGCGGTTAAAACTAACCTAACACTCCTCCTCGCTTCGCTCGTCGACGTAACCTACTGATTAGCCACTAGTGACTCTAAAAAACAATAATTTACCGCAAAAATTATGGGAATGTTCACAATTAAACGTTACTAAAACCTGTTTTTTTTATAAACTCACCGCTAGGAACCGACTGTTTACAAGTAATCGAAATATCACCCGTGCTATTGTAAGACAGATTGTCAGTTTGCAATAAATCGACAGTTTATAAATAACCGGTTTTATTTTCGTTTTTTTTATAAACAAACGGTTTTTACAATAATACGGTGACATATATAACGATGTGCGTGTTTTAAGATGGTGTGCTGCGTGCGTTTACTTTAGTGGTTTGCGCGTGTGCTATACGTGTTAACCTCGTCCCCCGTAGAAATTGGTAGAAAAATGGTGCTTGCGGATTATAACGTTTACATCTCCATTTATATAGATAGATGAAGACAGCATGCTAGAAAAAATCAAGAATCAACTTTAGATAAAATGATACGATAATTTAATAATTTAAAATGTAAAAATATAAATATTAATTTAAATATTACAACTTACAACTAAAAAAACCGTGTAAAAATAAATCATGAAATAAGGTATATTCAAACTAACGACATTGAACAATAAAAATGTTAAAATACACAATAAATACATTACGTAACAAAAATAGTAGAAACCATTAAAATCTAATGAAAGAGATGAAGGTGAAAAACATTTTTTTATTACCTCCATGGTGAGAAATCAGATAGTCAGAGACTTTTTAAAAACGCTAATATTTTTGACATAAATGTCGACATCATTGGACTTAGAGATGCGATGGTATTTGAAGAAAATCCGACAATGGCGGTTGTGAATTTTGAATTTATTTTTTAAAACTAGTGTATCTTGAACTTTAATGTGTAATAAGGGTGGATTATTATCCGTTGAGTGTTCGCGAACGTGCACGAGTGTTGGCAAATGGTTTCAAGATCATAAAACCATGCATTGTCGTTTTTGCTTCAAAGGCCTTTTTAGAGCCTTCAGTAAAATATCCTCCATTTTACTGTTGGCGTTTTGACTGACAATATGACTTTGACTTGACATAACCGTACAAATTTTACCCACTTGACATTGGCAAAATTATTGCAAACAAGCGATAGAAAGCCATAAAGAAGAAGAAGAAGAAGAAGAAGAAGAAGAAGAAGAAGAAGAGATGCAATTATGGGTACTGTCGCATTACCCTAGACAGTTCAAACGTTGTTGTGCTAATTATCATTGATGATGTTGAAAAATAGAGGTCCTACCTAAGTGTGACCCTTGAGGCACGCCTGAAGTACTTCAAATGTCCTCGAAAATTATCACGTCGTCATTCCGAAAAAACACCCGCTTCTGAACATAAATAGGCCCATTCTTGCTTGGGCCCATAGGATGGATTGCCAATGTTGCCATAATCACCAATTTACCCAAATTAACACGCTTGGCAGCAGCGTGTTACCCAGTCGGCCTCTTGGGACCCTAGTTACCAACATAATTATGCCATCCAAAATAGGGTAATGTAATATATTAATTAAGTAACTAACTAGGTGTAAGTAAGTAAATAACTAGGTGGTAGGACTTTTCTGCAAAGTTCGTCTAGGTAGGTACCACCGCTTTGCCAGTTATTCTGCCGCCAATCAGTAGTGTGCGAGCACTACTGTGTTCCGGTTTGAAGAGCATTGTAGCTAGTAAAATTACTGGGCAAATGAGACTATGACTATGACACAGTGTAGTAATCTGATTACTAGACTGTGTGATGTCTCAGGGTGACGTGCGCGGTGCAGTGTCACGCGAAACTTTATTATTTTAAAGTTCCGAGTGACACTGCAACTGTTATGGGCGGCCGTGTCGCTTAGCATCAGGTGAACGACTAGCTCGTCACGTAATACATTCTCATAAAAAAAAAACTCAAATTACCGCTTGGCACCAGTCGGCCTCTTGGCGCCCTAGTTACCAACATAATTATACCATTCAAAATAGGGAAATGTAATATATTAATTAAGTACCTACTTATTATATATTAATTTTTAAGTAAGGTAAAAGCATCGTAAAGTTCAATTTCAAATGTTGTAGGTGTAACTTTTCACTTTTATGACCACTCCTCGGTTTTCGGACCGGTTTCACACACTGGCTCCTTAGAATAAAAGTATTTTAGAATGTGAGTCGTCATTCAAATTCAAATGTAGAAATGCTAAAAATAGCTTATTTGCAATTTTTTTTAATAAGGTTGGTACAGATAACAAAACAGAATAACAAATAAGCCTCTATACTTCTTTGGGAGCCACATAGTCTATACATATAATAAAACTGTAGAGATAAAAAAATCTGTAAATGCAAGATATCGAAAAAAAAATTACACAGGTTGGCTTGAAATTTTTCGCTGATCACGTTAAACTACTTTTTAGACATTTTGTCTGTTTGTTTGTTTGTTTGTTTGTTTGTTTGTTACGGCACAAGTCCGAAAATACTGAACGGATTTTCATGCAGTTTTCACTAATAAGCTTAGAAAAACCCGGCGCAAAACATAGGATATATTAAATTGTATATATCGTTAATTTTTTTTTTAGTGAAAATGATTAAGATTTCATTATGAAACGGAACGGGATTTTAACAAGATGGCCGCTTCAAGGCCTCAAGGTAAGTTTTTTTTCTTATATTTTGGCTCCACACATAGTTTAGGTATTTAGCCAGTGTCAAAAGGTAAGTTATATTTTGGCTACTAACCATAGATAAGAGAAAAAAATGTTACTCTGCTACACTGCTACTGACGGTAATTTTATCTCGGGTTTATCCGGATGCACAGATTAAAGAAAAAAACTCTGTTACTATTATGGCGCGGCTTCATATACGCCCGAACCTTCGCTGTTGAGTTGGCGCGGAAAAATATTTCTGTTGACTATCCTCGATGTTTTTGTAGCGCCCCAACCTGGACACACAGTCAATTTGTTTGCCTGCTGCGCGACTGACGTGGGCTAAATAAAATGGAGGAAGCAGTAGCAATATATTGCATGTCGGCAAATAAATATGTTTTACAAACTGTGAGAGTATTATTTGTGATTACAAAAATAAATTGTAATAGTTTTAATATATAATTCCTTATCAGTATGAAGTAAAACCAATTTTTTTTATTTGTCTGTTTATCTGTCCCTTTTAATACGGACCACGGTTATTATAGTGGCAACAGAAATATATCATCTGTGAAAAATTCAACAGTCTAATTATCACGATTCATGAGTACATCCTGGTGGACAGACCGACAGACCGACGGACAGCGGAGGTTTAGTAATAAGGATTTACTCTTTGAGTACGGAACTCCTATATTTTTGTATTTCATTCTGAACAATCCCCACTGCACTAAGCAATAAGGAAGTAATTTAATGCATGTTTTACAACAGTAAATAACAATTTGGTGCACCTGCATTACCGGCAGTGTATCACACATTTCGGGCTACGGCGAAATACAATGCGCGATAACTTCGTCTGCGCTCGATGCAATGCAGATTAGAGAAAAACAATGTGTTCATTATGTAAGTACCTATACCCAAAAAAATCATATGTATTTACATATAGATAAGTTTTTTCGTTAATCTGTGGTCTAAGCTAAAAAAAGAGGATAGGTATGAGAACCTTCTTGAATATGAGCACGACACAGAGAACAAGGAATTTAGAAAACTAAAAACTTCTTAGACTTTTTTATAAGTTTTAAGGCTTCACGCGATATCATATTTAGCCAATATTGAAACACAACTAAATTATTATTCATGTTTTCGATTTATTGGGTTCTGGAGAGGGCAAAATTCTTTATTGATGATCTGGTATTATGTATTAGTTTTCAAAAATCTACTACGCGTTACCATTCGAAATAAGTATTTAAAATTGTATTTATAGTACCTATAGCTTAACCTTTTGTAGTAACATATTCAGTAATCTGTGCCCATTGACCCTTGCTTTTGCTACGCATTGTAAACCCTTTTTGATTTTGGCATTAGACAAAATTTGTATTTAGCCAATGATAGGAAGAATTTTATGAAAACTGTTTAAAAGGGTAGGTACTTAGACTTTTTATAATTATTCATAAGGCTTCGCACGATTATCATACTTAGCCAATATTGAAGCTTACATTTTTAATCATGTTTTCGATTTATAGGGTTTTGGCGGGAGTAATGTTCTTTATTGGCGATCTGGTAAAATGTATTATTTACATGAACTAACTACACGTTACCATTCTAATTAGGTAGGTAAAATTATTTTAGCGCTACTGCTACATTCTTGATCAACCCCAAGGAAGTTTTAAGGTACCTGGGGGTCTAGCAAAGAAACCAACCACTAACGCTAACTCCAAAATGTACTAGGATGACATTTCGGAAATCGCTAACTTTTCCACAGCGAATGTCATTTCAATACAGTTTCGGAGTTAGCGTTTGGCGTTAGCGTTAGTGGTTGGTATCTTTGCTAGACCCCCTGTAGTACTTATAGCTACTTAAGTTATATACCCTTATCATTGCTACGCATTTTAAACCTTTTTTATTTTGGCATTAAAGTAAGCCGGAGGTGCTATTATTTGTATTTAGCCAATGATACGAAATATTTGATGAAAAATGTTTAAAAAGGGTAGGTACTTAGATATAATAATTAATATGTAGGTATCTTTATGGCAATAAAATTGTATCCTCGAATTAACAACATGGCGCGTAACGTTCGTTCGTTTTTGATTTGTTCTTCTTCTTCTTCTTGCATGTTGTAATAAGTTTTTAATAGTTAAAATATTTTAGATCTGTGTGCTTTTAAATAAACCACGAGAGCAGAAAATGATTGATTACTCGGTTACTTCAAGAAGTTTATAGTTATAGTAGGTAAGTAACTTTGGGTCTTAGTAATAATTATGTAATGACGATTTAACCTTTTTCCTCACTTTCATCACTAGGTAGGTATGTTGGGAATGAGACAGCGTGGAAAATAGTGGACTTAATAATAATTATAATTGTCGATTCTTTAAGGAATGGTGGTTTAGTATTTGTAATTCCTAATTAGTATTAAGAAAATTAATTATGTACGCGTCGTACAGGTAAATGCATATCTCCAGCAATTTATAAACTTATTATTGACACTGGCTATGTGTAGGTAGTTAGGTACTCATCAATTCGTATGGAACCAAACTTAAGAAGGTAAAAAAATGTGGTAAATGGAACAAAAAGCGCGCGGATAATAATTATGTAAATCTGAGCAAAACAGGATCATCGTGTGTGATTCTTCCATATTTTTCTAAACTGTACCTGCCTGCTTAGGTAACTACTACCTAAACAAAACTTACTAAAACTTCTGTTAAAGACCTGAGTGAAGTGATGATGATTTCTTTTTGTTGTAATATGAAGAGGTACTTATAAAATTGTAGTTTTTTGTTTGAAACTTCTTTTACTGTTATAAATCTATATTAGACTCAAAACATTTAATTTTAGGTAATAGATTAAATAGCTTCCACTCACGGCTATGCTTGCGTTATACCTATACATATGCTAATACAGGTTACTGTGCTCAGCTTCGAAAAGATTTAGTGGATTTTGTTGTTTGGTACGAAATGCATGATCTATTATTAGACTATAACGTAAAAATAACATAACACAAGCGTGCGAAGCCGCGGGCAAAAGCTAGTTTCCAATAAACAAGTTATTTTGCACGTCGTCGTTTGGTCCGTTGAGTTGCTTCTATCATCGTAATAACTTTATTATTCTAAGGTTGTAGGTATTTAGCTTACAACCAGTCTGCGATGGGTGGCTGGATATTGAACAGTGTGATTTATACAAAGATAAGCTCTTGTTATTTTTGAAAACTTGTATAAAAGCTGCAAAACATAACAAGTAATTATTGTTTAAAGTGTATACGGTTTTTGTAGAACAAAAATTCAATTTATAATTCGAAAGTGGTAAAAATGTTCAGTTTGTGACGTAAATTAATGAAAAATCAAATTTTTATCATGAAACAATGAAGATCAGTGTTGTGAACGTTCTGCAATCTCGGATACGTGGAAACCTACATCTATACAAACAAGTATGAAGTACTATTGTACTTACTAAATAGGCATATAAATAATAAGATCGCCTTTTCTCTTTCTGATACTTCTATACCTACTTGGTTTGTGGGCTCTTTTTCCGGAACTAGGCCGCACGGGGCCCTTTTTACATCGCCCCGTCTTATATCCTTGCTTTTTTGCAACGTTAATTCAATAATCCTAAAATGTAAGTACTTCGGTAAAACATAACACACTGTGGGAGATGAGCATTTGATTATCTGACAGGTCTTATAAAAAAACTTAAATGAACATCGGTAGGTAGGAACAATAGGATATACCTGCACCGTGGTGGCTATAACTCGGTTGAGCGGAAAAAAGTAGATATCTGAATCGCGCCAAATGCGGCAGCAGAGCAGTTTCCAGTTTTGAGAGTTGAAACTGGCAGCATTGCCTCGTTGAAAATAACAAAAATTCGATCCCCGCCAAAAAAGTCAGCATTTTTGTCAGCGTGGCGTACATACTCCGTAGAAGTATAATTCCTCTAAGGTTGCATCTACCAGCCAGGCGGGCGCTCTGATTTTGGAAAATGCGATGAGCCACGGACCCAGGTCTCATCTGGAGAAATGCTGACAATTATTTGATCTGGGCCATTATTCCGTATCGATTCCTTACTTCGAAACCACGCCAATTCCTTGTATTACATAAGAAATCTGCAAAACTCTATTCTCTAAGAAACGAAACCAAACCGTGCGAAATGAATTTGGAATTGGCGCGATTTGAACTGTTAAAAAATCACAAGTTTTACAGAGATGCGTTCCGAACCATCCACACATCAAAAGTTACCACCACTTACGTCAATATTATATTTTATTAAAAATAAAAATAACTTTAATGTAAAGTGAAGGTATAACTAACGTTGTGACACGATTTGAACAAGACGCGATAACGACGTGATTTCGTATCCTGTGGAATCTGTGTTTTCATAGAAAATAATGGCCCAGCATTGCAATTCAACGGCGCAATGTTGCCAGCATGTTAGGAAGCGCCGAAATATTATTTTCGCGGTGCGCATTCTAGCCGGGCTGGTGGAAGTCTTTGGCTGGTGTCAGTCAGAACTTTTAGCTGCCCAAGGGCTCTGACTATTTTTTTTATTGATAGATAGGCTTGTGCTTGATCACTATCTCACCTGATGGTAAGTGAAGATGCGGTCTAGGATGTAACGCGCTTGCCTAGAAGATACCTATTCACTCTCGATGTCTCTCGATTTAAAGATATTTTTTTTAGTACTAAGTATTTAGGTAATGATGATGATGAATAACTGATGCTACGTTTTAGGCTGCTGCTACCTTCGCATCATGTCTCCTGTCACTATCTGGTGGAGTGACCTTCGGCCTCACAGCTGTTCTGCTGCCGAAATTAAAGCAGGATGAAGACTACCCTTATGACGAGGCGTATAACTCATGGATAGGTTAGTACTTACCTTTTTTTTACGGGCAATATGCCTTTATTACTCAAGATAACTACTACAATAATCAAAACTAAACTAAAACTAACTACACTACACATTAAAAGTAGTTAGTACCTATATTTGCTATAGTCCGTGGCTGTCCGTGTATAGTTTATAAATTCCACTAAGCGTTTTATGATGCAGGTAAATCTATAAATACAAAACAACTAACTAACTGGTTTTTTATGCGTAGAAGACCAACATCTGCAAAAACTTTTATAGTTGTGAATTGTAAATCATCGGAATAAAGTAGTAAAATATAAGTACCAAGTTGATGATCCAACACAAGGTCATACCTGACCCAAAGATTTCCCTGTAGCATACAGTATTGGCCCTAGTTACATAGGTCCCTGTAGCCTACTTTTTTATGAGAATGAATGACGTGACGAGCTAGTCGTTCACCTGCTGTTAAGTGACATGACTAGCGCGGCTGCCCATATCAGTTGCAGTGTCACTCGGAACTTTATAATAATAAAGTTTCACATGTCACTGAACTGCGCACGTCATCCTGAGACATCACACAGTCTACCTAGTAATCAAATTACTACACTGTGTAATCAGGTCATAAAGTCTCATTTGCCCAGTAATTTCACTAGCTAAGTAGCTACAATGCCCTTCAAACCGGAACACAGCAGTGGTTGCACGCTACTGCTTGGTGGTCTGCCACCAAGCATTAGTGTGCAACCATAACTGGCAAAGCGGTGGTACCTACCTAGACGAACTTTGCAGAAAAGTCCTACCACCTACTATTTATAGTACTACCTGTAGCTCAGCTGAATTAAATCAATACCTTATTTTTTATGTTATGTTTTCACCATGGATTGATACGTCCATGGTTTTCACTATCGGCTGTTCAATTAGCAAAACTTTCTTAATGTTATGCAAAAGTATACCTACTCGGCTCAACTAAAAAAGTCTTTACCTACCTACCTAGATGCTTACTTATACCTATAAGCAGCGGGGCCAATTTTAAAGGCTTTAGTTGACAGATCTAAAGCTCCTAAAACTGTTGTTGGCCTTGTCAAATAGACGGCAATGTAAAAGACGGATATATTTTTAGAATTTTTAAAACTGTCAACTAAAGCCTTCAAAATTAGGCCTTTCTAATTGCATCCTAAAAAGGTGTGCTTAAGTTAGGTAGTAGTAGTTAATATCAAAAAGGACAAAATAACAGAAATTATTTAAGAGTAAAAGATCTGGAACTCATTTAATTCAAACAATCGGTATGTACAATTCAACATCATTTTGCAGAGGTATAATTTTGGATTTCAACAGCTATAGCCACAATCACAATGCACATAAATTTCTAGCTTACAATATGTCAACTAGCTAATTCAAGGCCGTGATAGGTAACTACAGCATAACGGTGAGATAAAAGTTCCAAACTTACTTCTTAATGAAAGAAGAGTAGACAAAGGGGTTGGTAGCAACGACAGGTGCGCTATTGATCACTGTGGAGTAGCCGGGGTAGGTACGAATAAAAGGAGCTCCTCCGAAGTATGTGGTGGTAGGGTAGGCAGCAAAGGCCAGCTGAGGGTCAGCGGCAGGCGCAGCAGCAGGCTCGGGAGAAGCTTCAGCAGATCGCTTCTTGATCAAGTGAGTGCCAAGAGGAATGCCAGCGCGAACCGAGTAGATGTTAGGGATCAATGGGCTAGACAGGTAGGGCGTGGTTGCAATGGTGTTCACGTAAGTCGATGGGCTGTAGTAGGAAGAGGGCAGGAAAACTTGAGGCTCAGCTGAACGCTTCTTGATGAGGTGTGTGTTGAACAGAGGTCCAGAGTAGTAAGGAGTCTGGTACCAAGGGCTGGCGATCACAGGCGTAGAGAGGGCATGGTTAGCTAGGTAGGTCGTCGGGGTGTTGGTCCAGGAAGTAGTCAACAGTGGGGCGGACCTCTTCTTGATGAGATGCGTGGTCAAAGGCAGCTGAACGGTGCTGTAGGTGATTGGACTTTGGATGATCGAAGGCGAAGAAGTTACGACAGGCACAGATGGGTAGTTCGAAAAGTAGCTGTACGGTGTGTATGGCACGTATTGAGGTGAGCGTTTCTTGATGGCGTGCGAGAAGACCCCAAGCGTTGAATAGGCGAGCGGACTTGGGTGGATCACGCTGCTTGACTGGCTGCTGATGCTCGTTGATGTTGGAGATACAACAGTCGAGTACGCTGCGTACGGCTGCACCCAGGGCGATGAGAGCAGCACTCCTGGTTTAGGCTCAGCCACTGCCGAAGCCACGAAGGCGCACAAAACCACAAACTTGAACATCTTGCTGATAGTTGCTGTAGTGACCAACTGATGCCGTATCAACCATCCAAATCCTATTTATACAAATCAACCACTGGAGCTAAGGGCGATCTCGTTTCTGAAACCGGTGTGGGGTGCAGGAAGCTGGTATTTAAAATTTAAGTCGAGGTTAGCAACAAACCTTAGCACATCATTCTCTTTGTGGTTAGTGAAAGGGGGTAAATAAACTTCTTTGTTTATGTGTTGAAGGCAATGTTAAGGTCATACGGCAACGCACCCTCGCCAACGGGTTTATCGATCTAGATTCTTAACACAGTTTAATAACTACTTACTATGGTTTCTATACTATGTCTTACATTTCACGTGCTTGTATTGTAATGTAAGTACTGCCAAAAACTCAAACGTAAACGTATAGGTGTGCAATATAATAAACTTTACATTTCGGAAACATTCAGTGTGAGTCTGGGTGTTGTAGAACCATGGTCCTTGGGGTTCCTGGGTCCCTAGATACAGGACATCCTAGTTAGAATCCATGATCTAATGTGTTGTGTTCGTTGGACATTAACCATGGTCCTTGGGGTTCCTGGGTCCTTAGATCCTGGTTAGGATCCATGATCTAATGTATTGTGTTCGTTGGACATTATGACAGATTTGGTTTCTCAGTAGGTAACCAAACACCTAGTTTTACATTTTTAAATAACAACAACTTTATCTTTGTATTGTGGCGTTGAGGTTCTATAATAATATGTTCAGCAGTAGACGTTTATCGGTTGATGAAATTGATAAATAAATCCAGTTGACACAACTTCCCCTCATACGAAAATTTGTGGTGTATTTCAAAATCTAATCCTTTGCGAAAGCCTTTGCTTTGGAAATGTCTTTTGTTCCATCCTGCTCTGTTATTTTTAAATTCGTATAAGTTTGTCTCGTATTTTGTTACTTCGCCCCCAACAACAGATTACTGAATAGAATATTCGGTAATTATTCGGTATACCGAATATTCGGCATATTTTTCCATGTTCGGTATTCGGCCGAATATTTGATTGATGTGCCGAATAATTACCGAATATTTTATTAAATACTCTCCGTTAAATACTTCCAAATTTATCTTTTAAGGAAACTCATTCTAAGATAATCAAACCGATCGATCGGTTTGGATCGTTGGTCTAGATACTAATAATATGCTCAATGTAGGCCCTAAGCGCTGGGTCACCAGAAAACTATGATATTTTGTTCCTAATGGGCACTACTGACCTATAGAGCGTGCGATTTGGTCCAATATCTAATTTGAATAAATTTTTTTAGGTAAGTAATTACATTTACAATACAAAAATGCGCTAAATACAAAGTTTCGCTTGTTTCTAAGAATTCTGATACTTATATGTTTTTTATTTAATTAAAATCATTATTATTGACATACGCTTTAATTGCAATTTCGTAGATTTTTTTTATAAAAATAGAGATTTTACACAAAAAACAAGTAGGATAAAACTGTTTCCATTGCAGTGGAACCTTTGTTGAAGTTTCATAGCGTCTCAATGTACGAGAAAATTCGTGTAAAATGAACCGAATAGTTCGGCCAAATATTCGGTTCGGTAAGCTCTAAACCGAATAATGTACGATGATGAACACGCGGCCACCCGGTGCAAAGAATGTTCCTTGCACAAAGCAATAAAATTTATACGAGACGATGTTTAAAACATCGCAGGTAAATGCTAAGTGCTAGTCGGACTCGCGGACCGAGGGTTCCGTAAACAATTCCACGCTTGCATGCTCCCTAAATTAAATAGTGATTGAAAATTGAAAACCAACCAACCAACTGGCATTTAGCTGGTATTGCTATTTGTTGCTACAGAGTATGCACTACAATCACAACAAGTTTGAGGATTGTTTGTTTGACTGTTTCTACTGATTACGAGATTTCAAAAAATCGAATAGAATTGGATTAGTTATTTCAAATTTTGTTTTTTTTTGTCATTCGAATATCGAACTCGAAAAGCTACTCCACGTCCAGATTATATAAAATCTATGATCTTATGATGGCATTTTTCTTATTTCAGCCTCCATCTCGCCATTAGCCATGATGATTGGCTGCATCTTCTCTGGGTCTTTAAGCGACGCGATTGGAAGAAGAAAGGGACAAATTCTCCTCATCATACCTTTCACTCTTGGCTGGATCATCTTGGGAATCGCCAGAAACAACTATACTATGCTCGTGGGAAGATTCATAACTGGGGTCTGCGCAGGAGCCATCAGACCTCTCGGATTGGTCTACATTGGAGAAGTTTCTGATCCTAAATATAGATCAATTACTCTTTTTTGTCCTACTTTAGCCATAAATATCGGGGTTTTATTCTGTCATACGCTTGGGCACTGTTGTCCATGGAGAACAGTGTGTTTCATTTTTGCAATTCCTAATTTGATATGCTTATGCCTTCTGTTATTGATGAAAGAAAGTCCAATATGGATGATAACGAATGGAAAGACAGAACTAGGTGTAGAAACTTTTAAGTGGTTCAGAGGTGAAGGAGAATCCGTGAATAAGGAGTTAAAATCCGTTTTAGACAACCAAGATAATGCACCGGCGTCATCTATGCAACAGTTTTTAAGCGTTATTTTAACGAAACCATTCTTAAAATCTGTTGCAGTAATATTTTTTATTTTCATTGCTGTACAACTTAGTGGGATAAATACTATATCATTTTATGCTCTGGATATATTTAAAACCACTTTTGGTGGGGATGTAGACGCTTTCAGCCTTATGATAATAACTGACGCCATTAGATTTATATGTGTAGGGGTCATGTGTTTAATAGCTAGAAGATTGCCTAGAAAAAAAACCTTCTTGGCCTGCTGTTTTGGGGTAACGACAGTTTTGTTAGGATTCGTTATTTATTTGCTTTTAAAGCCTGAAGGTTTATTATGGGTAGCGGTAGCTTGTTTAGTTGTTTACATTATAATAGCTAGTATATTAACTAGTATTTCTTGGTCGTTTGTAGCAGAAATATTTCCAAGCAAGATTCGTGGGTTTGGTTCTGGGATCAGTTCTTTAATATCTTTCTCTTTGTTGTTTTTATCTGTTCAATTTACGCCTAGTATAGTCTCTATATTAGGAGAAGCAGCAATGTATGGAAGTTTTGCGGTATCTACATTGGTTGCAGCAATTGTTTTGTGTTTCATTTTACCAGAAACGAATGGCAGAAGTTTGCAGGATATTGAAGATAGCTTGTACAAAAAGAAAGAAAAGATTGAAATGTCAACAACATCGCAGGCTAATGATAAATATCCAGCTTGACTTGGCGATGGCATGAACCTAGGAAATCTATTTCCTTCCGATTGTTTGACTTGGCAATGGCATGAACCTAGGAGATAGAGAAAATAGATGAATGATTGTTTGACTTGGTAATGGCATGAACCTAGGAAATAGAGAAAATAGATGATTGATGGTTTGACTTGGCAATGGCATGAACCTAGGAAATAGATTAATGATGTTGAATTTTAATAAACGCATTTCCAGCTACTGGGTCAAAAATCAATAATTATCCCACCACACAGGTAATAAAGAACAATTTTCAACTGACTTCAAAAAAAGGAGGTTTTCAATTCAGTTGTATCATATTCAAATATGTTATTTTTTATGTTTGTTACTTCGGATCTTCATCATTTATGAACCGATTTATTAATCCTTTATATTTGAAAGGATATAAATTAAACTCAAGTTAATTTATTTTACTTGCTTTCAAGATTATTCCAATATGATTTTTTCAAAATCAGTTCAGTAATTTAGTTTTTTATCAAAGTCATCATCATCATCATCAGCCCGTAGACGTCCACTGCTGAACATAGGCCTCCCCCAGGGAGCGCCACTTTGAGCGGCTGCTCGCCTCCTGCATCCATCGGCTCCCCGCGGCTTATTTATCAAAGTAACTGGAACAAAATAATTGGATAATATAAAAAAATATCATCTAAGTAATTCATTATTATAACACAGGCGGTTAAAGTCTGTTTAACTCCTTTTATATAGGAAATGATTAAGAATTAAATTATACTAAGCTATAATTATTCTACGATGACAATCGTAATTTTTTATTGTTGGACTAGCTGACCCGCCCCGGCTTCGCACGGGTTAATTAGTTTTAAGTCCTAACCCTGTTTATGGGTAAGAGAGAAGGGACAGGTAAAAAAATAAGGGAAAAGGATGAATGGGTGGGACGGCAATAGAAGGGAGGCAGACTGCGCCTGCCTCCCTTCGCTGTCCGTTCTCTTCTATCTTCTCTTCGACAGGGGGAGTATAATTTATATTTAATGTTTTTGTATGTTTTTTTTTATTGATATTAAAATTGATAAACAAATAAAATACCAACAAATATCTTGAATAAAAATTACATTCTTATTGCTCGGGCAACTCGCACTTGGCCGTTTTAGAAAACAAAACTATCCTAAATGTTATTCTGCATAATAATCAGCTATAACCATACCTTTCAGCCGAAACCGTTCATCATAGCGATTCAGGAGACCTCAGCGCTGAGGCTCAGCGTCCAACCTCATCCAACCTTGATTCAACCAACTTTTATTGCCAACTTTTAACCAGCTTTCCCTTCTATTTTCAAATAAAAGTTGGTTGAATCGAGGTTGGACGCTGAGCCTCAGCGCTGAGGTCTCCTGAATCGCTATGCAGTAGTTGCAGCGTGATGCGTGTTCAAAATGACAGACATACAGACAGACAAAAAATTAAAAAAAAGTTGTTTAAATTTTTATATCGACTTAGAAGTGTAAAGCAGTCAAAACTTTCAAAAAATATTCAACGTACAGATTTAGCCCAGTTACAGTGTTATTATATGTATGGATGATTGATAAATTAATGGCATATTCAACAGGTCATACATAAGCCCCCGACCAATCTGATGGGGGTTATCGTGTGGACTTGTGTGCCCAATTGTTCATGAGAATGACTGATCAACAGAGAAATTTTATTAAAAAGGAAAGTCTCGTTCTGCATTCCATTTATAATAAAAAAAAACCCTTATCCTTAAATTAAATAAATCTGAGATGTTTAATGATCTTACTAACAAAAGAAAGGAGGCGAAAAAGCGCCTGCAAGATTCATTGTAAATTATTGTATTTCATGTGTGAATAGCCTTGTGTCCTGCTATTAAAAATTTATAAGTTAATATTATTTTCATAAAGTAGGTTAAAAATTAATAAAATAATTTGAAAGAATTAGTACAATCGGCAAATAAATCACGTAGTAATAAGCTTTTAAAGTCGCTGAGGAGGGGGGGGAGGGGAGGGGGGGGGGTGGCCTGTCCCTTTCTCGCAGAACAGAGCATCCCCTACAGTTACTATGTAACTGTGGGATATGAAGTCACAAGCCAAAGAGATTGTATGTAAATCTACCACAGCTTAGTAATGAGGTACTATGAAGGTGGAAAAAGTGACGTCACTGCGCGTTTGAACTTTCTCTTTCTATTCATGTATTTTAAAATGCTTGTAACTAAGTAATTTTTTGAGTAATTTAATTTTTGTTTTCACGACTGTTTATGTTTTAAGGAATATTATTAATACGGTCAATAAAAAAATAGCACGACACAAGCCTATTGCAAACACGCAAACTAAAATAGAAAATTAAAATCAGTAATAAATGATTAGACCCAGATTTCTTTTCATTTCTTTTACATTGATCACCAGCTCTTCCACCGCGGCTTCGCACGGTTTAATTACCTTCTGCTCCTTCCATCTTCCCACTCATCTTATACAATTCTACGTTCCCACTCCGTTCGTTCTTTTCTACATATTCGCTATCACTTCACCAGTTTTCTCTCACCTCTATTCATTCTCAAGCTGTCCTCTCCCTTTCCTATAAGTACAATCGTACCTTAGTGTATGGTATTATCCCAGATAATATAATACCTAAAGTAGTATTATTAAATTTCTGTGGAGTGAAGTGTTTTCCTTGTTTTATCTATGCCTATTTGTTTTGATAAAAGTAACAAAAACCATAATAACTATTGACTATTCTTCCGCCACACAATGTTTATTAGTAAGGAGGTAATAATATTAATATTAATAAGCCGATGTAGCTCTTAGGATTAGCAAGTTGAAATGGCAATGGGCAGGTCACATCGCTCGTAGAACTGACAACCGATGGGGAAGAAAGGTTCTAGAGTGGCGACCACGAACTGGAAGATGCAGCGTAGGCCCGCCCCCCACTAGGTGGACCGACGACCTGGTGAAAGCCGCGGGGAGCCGATGGATGCAGGAGGCGAGCAGCCGCTCTAAGTGGCGTTCCCTGGGGGAGGCATATGTTCAGCAGTGGACGTCTTCAGGCTGTTGATGGTGATGATGATGATGAATAATATTAATAATATACAAAACAGATGTCGGTTCTTCTGTCTATGTTTATGTTTCACCGTTTTTAAACAACTGGACTACGACTACCTGACTTAGACTGGACTATGACTATAAATAAATAAATAAATATGTGTGGACATTTCACAGCGCCATCTAGCCCCAAACTAAGCATAGCTTGTACTATGGGAACCAGATAACTGATACAATACTTATATACTTTTTTGTTTGTAAATACATACATAGAATACAATATAACACCCAGACGCAGGACAAACATCTATGTTCTTCACACAAATGTTTGTCCTGCGTGGGAATCGAACCCACAGCCCTCAGTTCAGAGGCAGGGTTACTACCAACTGAGCTATCGGGCCCGTCTAACAGTCTAACTAGCCCGTCTAACTATGACTAACAGTTGACTTGACGTGATATATTCTTTAACGATGAAAAATAATAATACTTGACACTGGCTAAATACACTACATGTGGAGCCAAAATATAAGAAAAAAAAGGCATCCACCAAAGAAGACCATTCAGTGTACAAACAAGTACTCTAGCTCCGACTCTTGTCAGAATCGCGTCCCCCAAAATGAAATCCTGGATCCACAATTGATTTAAGGGTATAGTCGTTACCGAAGGGCTGGATAAAGAGGGGAGGCTAAAACAATGAATAGCGGGAGTAGGAAGAGGCATGGGGAAAAGGTGGAGAAAGAGGGAATAAGACGGGACAGAGGGGAGCAGAGGGGCCCTCTGCTCGCTCTGCTGCCGCAGTGGGGACTTGGAGAGGCCCTCTATAAACTTACTATAATAGGCTTGTGTCATGCTATTAAAAATTAACAAGTTAATATTATTTTCATAATGTTGGTTATAAATTAATGCAATAATTGAAAGAATTAGTAAAATCGGTAAATAAATCACGTCGTAATAAGCTTTTAAAGTTTCATCGCCTGTCCCTTTCTCGCAGAAAAGAGCATCCCCTACAGTTACTATGTAACTGAAAGAGATTGTATGTAAATCTACCACAGCTTAGTAATGAGGTACTATGAAAGTGGAAGAAGTGACGTCACTGCGCGTTTGAACTGTCTCTTTCTATTCCTGTATTTTAAAATGCTTGTAACTTAGTAAATTTTTGCGATATTTAATTTTTGATTTCACGACTGTTTATGTTTTAAGGAATACTTATTATTGATTCGTGCAATAAAATAATAGCACGACACAAGCCTATTTAGCTTGTGCAAAGCCGGGGCCAGTTAGTATGATACATTTACAATGCAAATGGAATGTAACGTTATAACTAATTTGTCTCAGCTCAAAATTATCATTTAAAATATTTAAATGTCTGTGTTGTGAAGACCACGCGACAGAGAAGTAGGGTGTAAAGTAAAAATGAAAATTAGTTTTGGAAGTAAAAATGCCGTGCGGAACTCAGATGTGCAAGTCAAAAGTCATCTATATAAGCAGGTAAGTTCTTTCACCCATGTTTCTTTGTGTGCTGCAACAGCTGCAGCTGCAGATGCAGCAGCTATGACGATACTTAGACAGTTAGACATTGTATCCCTTTATCCACGTATGGGGAAGAAAGGTTCTCGAGTGGCGACCACGAACTGGAAGACGCAGCGTAGGCCGGCCCCCCACTAGGTAGACCGACGACCTGGTGAAAGCCGCGGGGAGCCGATGGCAGCATGCAGAAGGCGAGCAGCCGCTCTAAGTGGCGCTCCCTGGGGGAGGCCTATGTTCAGCAGTGGACGTCTTCAGGCTGTTAATGATGATGATGATGATCGACGTATGACGATAGCAGGATGCAGTTGATCATGAGACACTGTTAATTTAAATGCAATTAGTTGTGTAAGTATATGGAAGTTATATAAAATGTCACGGGCCTGCACGACCTTGATGTCTGCCATTGAATTTTACGATTCTCGGACATGGTGATTTTCTAAAGATGTTTTCCTTCGCGGAAAATGGAATTAAGTACCTAAACTTGAAGGTGACATTCGAGGCGATTACTAGAATACTTGCGGGACAACAATGTAATGCTTAATTAATTAACGATTAACAGTAATATGTGTTGACTTAATCGGATTGGAATAGTTTTCGATATTAATTAATTTGACATCAACTATCCATTAAAGACTCCGCCAGAAAAGCATACAACGAGAGAACTAGGTATAATATCTCGTTCAAATAGAAATGGGCAGGCCACATCGCTCGTAGAACTAACAACCAATAGCGAAGAAACGTTCTCGAGTGGCGACCACTAACCGGAAGACGCAGCGTAGACTGGCCCCCGACTAGGTGGACTGACGATATGGTCAAAACCGCGGGGAGCCGATGGATGCAAGAGACAAGCAACCGCTCAAAATGATGTTGATGAGGCTAATGTTCAGCAGTGGACGTCTTCAGGCTGTTGCTAACGATGAATCTATCTCAAGCTATTTTAAGCTCATCAGGTCCTAATCGCATAAGTTACACCTTTCGCTATGAAAACGAGAAGCTAATGCAATGCAAGAATTTTTTTAGGTACTTACCTGACGAGTATGATTCAATACAGTATAAATATTTGCCAAGACTGCCTGATGACATCCTCAGGCTTCCCCCAGGGAGCACCACTTTGAGCAGCTGCTCACCTCCTGCATCCATCGGCGCCCCGTGGCTTTCACTAGGTCGTGGTCCACCTAGTGGGGGGCCGGCCTACGCTGCGCCTTGCCGACTACGACCGAAAAATATAGAATAAGTAGGAATAATTTAATACTTTTTTTCAGGTGTTGGCTACCATTGCATCCAGCTTGATCTCGATGTGCAGTGGTCTGACCCTCGGTATCACAGCTGTGATGCTGCCTCAGCTTCGTGAAGACCAGAGCATCCATTACCAATCCAGCCATGAATCGTGGATAGGTAAGCTTTTAACCTTGCTGACGAAAAAGTTACGATCGTTTATTATTGATCATCTCAACATTAAAAACAACGATGGCAAAATATGGTAATTTTTAGGTCAAAACATGACTACAATTTAACACACAAGTTTATTACGTATTAGGACTGAAGACTATGGGTTTCAAGACTACAAAGACCTTGAGATTTCTGTGAGGAAATATCTTACAGCTAGGCTCGAATGGTAAAAGCATCGTAAAAATAACAATTCTCATCTGAATACCTACACCTAATAAGTCTGTTGACATTAAGTTAGATTCAATTCAACAGCCATGCACCTATTGCTGCATTTAGTTAGGTACTGTTTTGTGATCCTTTTTCTAGACCCGATGAAAAAGTGGTATATTTCATCATCAAAGTTTATAAATCATATCGTAACGTAGCCTCGCCAACTGCTTATTCTATAGATAAGAAAGAAGCTCTACTACCGACTGACTATTGAGGTACTTATTTACTATTTAGGCAGGTAATCTCAAAGGACTAAATAGAATAGATCGCAGACTCTTTCGACTTTTTAAACAAAAATTAACTTGGTACGTTTCATAGAAATATGGTGATAAATTAAATTTGATCCTTCTAGACTCAATCAATACAAACTATCATTTATTGGATCTCGCTAATAAAATGAATTTGTGTTCATTGCATAATGTTATATTTTTTATTTTAGCTTCTATTGCTCCCATATCAATGATCATCGGATCGCTGAGCTGCGGATCAATCCTAGACAGTTACGGTAGAAGAGCAACTCACATTATTCTCGGAGGTCCCTTTATCATCGGCTGGGCCATCATCGCCTGCGCCAATTCAACGATCATCATCCTCATCGGAAGGTTCATCACTGGTCTATCCTCAGGTGCCAATAAATCCGTAACTATGGTCTACATAGGAGAAATAGCAGACCCTAAAATCAGAGCTGCAGCACTATTTCTTCCAGGAGTAATGACTAACACAGGAATCCTGTTCAGCCATGTCGTAGGATATTACTTTCCTTGGAAAACTAGTGCTATTATCTGCCTGATTCCTGCAGTAATATCTTCAATCTCTTTTCTGTTCATGAAAGAGAGCCCTATATGGTTGATCGTTAAAGGAAGAACGGAAGAAGGTATTGATACTTTTCGGTGGTTCCGTGGAATGGGGGACGCTTCGGAGACTGAGCTAAAAACGATTTTGGAAAGCCAATCGGAAAAGCCTAACATGACAACAAGAGAATCACTCAACATCGTCTGCACAAGGGCGTTCATCAAACCGATGCTGATCCTTATAATAGTAATGGTCAACGTTCAGTTTTCTGGTGTGACTGTTTTAAACTTTTACGCTGAAGATATTTTCAAAAATGCATTCTCTAGTAACGTAGATCCTTTTATTTTGATGACAGTAATGGATTTTATTAGAAGTGTCGCATCTGTGATCATTTGTCTGATCGGAAAGTTTATCCCGAGGAAACCGTCTTTTGTGATAAGTAGTTTCGGAGTAACCTTATGTTGTTCCGGTTTAGTTACGTGTTTTATGATTAATTATGTTAATTTTATTTGGGTTCCTGTGTTATGTTTAATACTGTACATATGTTTTTCCAGTGCCATTGTAACTATAGGATGGACTTTTGTCCCTGAAGTGTTGCCAAATAATGCTCGTGGCTTAGGATCCGGGATAACTTCATCATTGTCATACATTTTGCTTTTCGCAATATGCAAGACATTACCCGGTTTTGTAAAACTGTACAGTGAAACTGCACTGTTTGCGTTTTTTGGAATATCCACGGTAATTTGTGGAGTTATTTTATGTTTTGTATTGCCAGAAACGAACGGAAAGACATTGCAATCTATTGAAGATAGCTTCACTGTTAAAAGTAAAGAAGAGCAAAGCGTTTTATAGTTTTTACACAGATTAAAAGAGAGAAAAACAATAGATTTTAACTTTTTCCTGTTATGAATAATGAAAATGTTTATTGATTGGAATTTACACGCATGAGAAAAAGCGTATTTGACCTATTTATTACCCTAGAAAATAAACAACAAGGAGACTTTATAAGGCTTACATAAGTTTATTAAAATTACATTTATTTTTTAAATGTTTTAATTAATAAGTATTTACATTGTCAGTCTCATAAGCAGTCTTAGTTGCACTTCCCCTACTACTCATTTTTCGCCTCTGGTACTACTACTTCAGTGACTTCTTTCCTGACTGGTCCAGTATGAGTTATAGGAACAGAACGTTCTCCTTTCGCAGCTTCAATTTTAGTAGGAGCTATAACTGTGAGAACTCCGTCTGAAGACAGCTTGGATTCAACTGTGTCTGGATTAGTACCTTCAGGCATTTTGAACCTCCGGGAAAACTGTCTCGAAATGAATCCATGTTCATCTTGCTTCTCTTCATGTTTCCCTTCAACAATAATGAATCCGTCTGCAGTTTTGACCGTGATTTCATCTGGAGAGAAGTGCTGGACATCAACGTTGATCTGCCACTTGTCTTTGTCAACTTTGATCGAGCTGCCATCGGTTGGCCACCAGGGTTTCAGGCGTGAGACGATAGGGCTTATAGGAGCGGCAAGTATTTCATTCGGTGTAAGAGCCAATCCAAAGTTCTGGTCGAGAAGCCTCTTTGGCCAGCGAGGGTGTTCATAATCGAACAAGTAAGGAAATAGCGACATTTTCGTTTTTGTGTTGCAACTTTTTAGAGCAAGTTTATCCTCCACGAGTGTGAGATTACTATGAAGAAATACTAGTGGCCGCGTGGTTTATATATGGGAACGGATACGTCACTTGGCACACGCTCAACGTGGGAGCGATGAGAAAATTCTGGACGTCTTTACTCGAGAACCCTGTTTCGTGTGCAATGTAACAAGTCGATACTTTCCCTAATTGGCTTCTTTATTTGCCAAATCACTAATTTCAGTAATTCTATACTCTTTCCTAGATTCAACATTCCTTATCGGACACTTTACTATTTTGAAAGTGTTAATAAAATAAATTGAAGGAGAAATATAACGGGCTAAGAACGCTGAAATATATGACCTAATCCCATGCGCAAGGAGCCAGCCTTCTGTGGGATATTAAACAAGTGATATTTTTCGAATGTCTAGGTTTACTGCATAAAATTAGCAGTTTGCAAATACATTGTGACATGCATCCAAATTCGGCATGTGAAGACAAAAGATATACGTCAAAAACGACAAAATAATGCAGGATATTGCTACTATTCTTCGACAATCCACTGCGATCTGTATCTGTGATTATTCACAGTCATTATTATGGTAATAATCTCAAGCTAGGTAGGTTTGTCACATGTTTACCCGTTTGTCATGGTTGTTAAAAAGGTATATGTATAAGTAATATAAGTATAGACGGTTAATTGTTTTCTTTTTAATTTGTGTAAAATAAATATACAAAATTAAATGACAAGGAAATGGTGGATCAAATGGTTTTACTCGTGGAATTTACTCATGGGGTGTAGTGTCAAGTATGTTTAATTATGGATAGCTTTTATACCCATCATGATTATAATCAGCCGGAAAACGAAAGAGCTACTTTGGATGCTAATCACAGGAGGGGGGAATTTGGCATAATCACCACAGGGGATTGTCTAAGGGGAATTATGGAATAAGCCATAACACCATGCTTGGCAGGCGCCTTAGTGATCGCAGAAGACTAAGTAACTTTTTTATGAGAATGAATGACGTGACGAGCTAGTCGTTCACCCGATGTTAAGCGACACGGGCGCCCATAACAGTTGCAGTGTCACTCGGAACTTTAACATAATAAAGTTTCGCGTGACACTGCACTGCGCACGTCATCCTTAGACATTAAACAGTCTAGTAATCAGATTACTACACTGTGTAATCAGGTCATAAAGTCTCATTTGCCCAGTAATTTCACTAGCTACAATGCCCTTTAAAACGGAACACAGTAGTGCTTGCACACTACTGCTTGGCGGCAGAATAACTGGCAAAGCGGTGGTCTAGACTAGCCTAGATGAACTTTGCAGAAAAGTCCTACCACCTAGTACCAATATCACCATGCATGGCAGGCGTCTTAGTGATGAAAATGCTGCTGACTATTCCCTGGATATTCCCAGGATATTCCCAGGATATACCTTAACCAGCTGTTACGGCATCCACGAGAAGAGATGGTTTTTTCTATTCGCAAACCATACATTGAAGGTTGTTTACCTTTTAATGATGGTAAATAGATGGCTTTAAAACTATGAGAGAATACCTTGTTTTTAGTTGTAATAAACCACGAGTAAATAGAAAAAAGTAAAACCTTTGCTCTTTGAACAGAACTGGTACTTAGCTTGCTTGAAAATAATGTATAACCTCTTCTATAACGTACCTAATAAAATTCATGAAATCAACATCACGAGTAAAAATAAATGATTCGAGAATCTATTTTTGACTAAGTACACCTACGTAAATGAGTTTTTTTTTTTAAATTTGACTAAGCCAGCGTTTGACCACAATCTCACCTGATGGGAAGCGACGATGTGGTCTAAGGTGTAGCTCGCTGGTCTAGTAAATACCTATTCACTCTTGATTTGAACAACCCAGGGTTGTATTTTTCGGGAAACACCGACCAGGGTAAGGCATTCCACACTTTTGCAGTTCTAATTAGAAAAGTAGAGTCGAAACGGTTAGTACGTATTGGAGGTATTTCGACCATAAGAGGGTGTCGCTTGGAGATGATGTGTATTGAGTCACAAAGGTAGACAATCTAATTCCGTATGTTACAATGCAATGTAGGTATCAATTGGTGCTAATTTAAATCCTACCTCTGACCTATGTGGAAAGATTTCACGATGAGACGACGGTTCTGGAAGATAACTAGGCGATAAGACTTTTCTGCAAAGTTAGTCTAGGGAGGTACCACCGCTTTGCCAGTTATTCTTCCGCCAAGCAGTAGTGTTCATGGTGCAAGCACTACTGTTTCGGTGTGAAGGGCATTGTAGCTTGAAATTACTGAGTATTATATTAGTATGTACTTACCTAATAAAATTTCATGAAATAAATATCATGGGTAAAAAGTAATGATTCGGGAATCTATTTTTGACTAAGTACACCTACGTAAATGAGATGATGTGTATTGAGTCACAAAGGTAAACAATCTAATTACGTATGTTTACAATGCAATGTACCGACTGGTGCTATAATTAAATCTTACTTATGTCACAGAATAGATACATAGTGGGTGCTACAGCAGAAGAGGGGGGAGAAGAGTGCATCCGTCCCGGCTCATTCTAAAATTCATATCTGCATACATCTAGCAACTACATCAAGTTTGGTATCGTTTCCTTATAATTCGAGGACGGGAAATTAATTTCTGAAACAAAAAAATACTCGCCCATAGAAAAAACACGAAAAAAATAAATAAAAAAAATATCGTATTTTTTTTTCGTAAATCGTCTCTAGAAATAAAACTGTGAGGATTTACTCCAGAAAAAAATACGTGCAAACAGCCCAGTTATTCTACAATATAGAATAATTATTTATTTATTTAATTACTTTGTCATTTTTATCCAACAACTGTTGTTTTTCCTATTGCTAGAGTTATCATCATCATCATCATCATTAACAGCCTGAAGACGTCCACTGCTGAACATAGGCAGGGAGCGCCACTTAGAGCGGCTGCTCGCCTCCTGCATCCATCGGCTCCCCGCGGCTTTCACCAGGTCGTCGGTCCACCTAGTGGGGGGTGTCCCAGCCTACGCTGCGTCTTCCAGTTCGTGGTCGCCACTCGAGAACCTTTCTTCCCCATCGGTTGTCAGTTCTACGAGTGATGTGGCCTGCCCATTGCCATTTCAACTTGCTAATCCTAAGAGCTACATCGGTCACTTTAGTTCTCCTGCGGATCTCCTCATTTCGGATCTTATCTCGCAGGGAAACACCGAGCATTGCTCTCTCCATAGCTCGTTGCACGACTCTGAGCTTAGTAATGAGGCCAACAGTTGGAGACCACGTCTCAGTTCCATAAGTCATCACTGGCAACACACATCTCAGCACCATGCTCAACGACCTCAGTACAGGTTGGTCTTAAGATGAACATGGACAAGACGAAAATCATGTCAAATGCCCATGTTCCACCTATACCGGTAATTGTTGGGAACGATACTGTCATGGATTGAGATGTATTGCATTTTTCTTTAATCTGTGGAGAGCGTAAATATTTTTGTATTATCTGTATTTTTGACACTGACAGCTCTCACAGACTTTTGTTCTTTCTCTTTGTTAAAAATGGCAAAAATGGTCAGACGCTATATTAATAAGGAAAATACTAAATTAACGGATCACATTTAAAACTGTTACCATGAACCTGCAAATCAAGAAATAAAACGAGAAGTTAAGCAAGACAAAATGCATTCGTTTCATTTCATCACATCGTGGCGACTAAACGGACAGCAGAAAATGTGATTTTGTCTACGTCAAGACAAAAGTTGGCGCGCTGGATTTGTCTGCCTGTAGCCGGGCGTGAATTTTATAACCTTTGAACTAAATAGCCTGCAAATATGTGCAAGGTTTGATTGGAACGGTTATTCAAGTATTGTGAGCCATTGGAAAATTGTAGAATTATATAGCTCAAATACCGATCACACACGATGGAAACTGCAGCAGCGATGAAGGAAATCAGAGAACGCGACCAAATAAGAAGAATTTTTAGCAGAACAGCGACGATCATTGAATCTCACATAAATCAGGGAAATTTATCACAAGCAAGCGTGGACATCGATTTTTTACAAGAAAAATATACCAGATTAGAGACACTTCAAACGTCAATCCAAGACCGCCTCTTAGGAGCCGATGAATACAACGACGTTGAATTTGCCAAGGAGATGGATGCAGCTGATATTTACACCAGGAGATGGCTCACCATTCGCAACCAATTTAAGTTGGAGTCCTCAACCAAGAACACCATTGTAAAAGCAGAGGACGTAAAACAAGTGCGTAACTTCCGCTTACCTCAACTGGAGCTTAAGAAGTTTGATGACAATTTGAAGAATTGGTTGCCGTTCTGGGGCCAATTCAGAAAAATACATGAAGATATTACTATTAATGCAGAGGATAAGTTCCAGTACCTGATGCAATCGTTAAAAGAAGACAGCAGTGCCCGAGCATTAATAGAAAGCTTTCCCCCGTCAGCGGAAAATTACTGCAAAGCTGTAGAACAACTTCAAGCTCGATTCGGACGGGAAGATTTGCTTATACAGGTGTATGTAAGGGAATTGTTAAGCCTAGTCTTGAATCAGAACAATAATAGGTTGACAATTTGCGAACTATATGACAAATTGTCAACATATTTGTTGTCTTTAGAAACTTTAGGTATTGTGAAACAGAAATATGAGACTATTTTATATCCTCTGGTAGAATCAGCTATTCCCGAAGCAATTCTTGTTGCGTGGAATAGATCCAACACGGATCATTCCTCAACTGAACAGCTGGCAAAGCTACTTAATTTTTTAAAATGTGAGGTGGAAACAGAGGAGCGTATTAAATTAGCTAGGTCTGAGTTTAATAATGCAAATACTAACCCCACTTTTCACAGCGAACCAAGGAAAACTTTGCCTACAGCAGCATCATTGGTATCAAATTTGAAAAAGGAATCTGGTAAGGAACATTTTAATAATATTTGTTGTTTCTGTGACAAGAGTGGCCATAATACTTTAGAATGTAGCAGGGCTGGTAAGATGTCTTTAGATGAAAAGAAGGAGGCAGTTAAGAAGAGGGGCTGTTGCTACATATGTCTAAGGAAGGGTCACATGGCCAATAAATGTAAATTTTTTGTAAAATGTATGGCTTGTGATAAACGCCATTTTGTGGTTTTATGTCCAGAAGTACATAAGAGGGAATGTTCTAAAACATCTGAGAATGTTTTAGTGTGTGCTAGAAATAACACTACAACCTTGTTACAGACGCTGATTGTGAATGTCACCTATAAAGAAAAGTGTAAGAAGGTGAGAGTTCTATTGGACAGCGGATCACAGAGGTCGTACGTGAAAGCTGCACTCGCCAAGGAATTGGGGCTGCAGCCGACTGGCACAGAGAGGATAGGTCATATGTTATTTGGAGGTGTAGAGCAGCCTGCTGAGGTACACAAATGCTATGATATACTGGTGAGTAGTTTGGATAACTCATTTTGTACTAAGATTAATGCATTGGAGCAGTCTGATATTTGTGGACACCTGCCAAAAATTAAGAATATGAACCTATTGAAGAAGTTGCGAAACTTAAATATTACAATCAGTGATTTACGTTATTCAGACACTGAAATAGGTATTTTAATTGGTTCTGATTATTTGGGGTCCATCATTACAAATAAATTGGTTTGTTTAGAGAACAACCTGATGGCTGTATACACCAATTTAGGATGGACATTACAGGGACCAATTGAAGTTCAGAATACAGTCAACACATCAAGTTTGTCATGCTTTTCAAAAACAAATATTACTGATTTGTGGAGTGTGGAGTTATTAGGAATTAATGACCCCTATGAAAAGCAGCAGAAAAAGCAAACGGAAACTGAAATTTTAAATGTGTTTAACAACAATATTTCAGTGAATGAATAAGGACGCTATGAGGTTTCGCTGCTGTGGAAAGAAGGGTGCCCGGAGCTCAGCACTAATTATGAAGTTGCATGCAAGAGGCTGGAGACAACAACAAAAAAGTTGAAAACAACAGGTAACCTACAAATTTATAATAATGTCCTAAATGAATGGAAGAAGGATGACATCATTGAGAAGGTTACAGATGATAATATAAATATAGGCCACTATGTACCTCATCACAGTGTCATTAAACCATCAAGTACATCAACCCGTGTGCGTCCAGTTTACGATGCATCAGCAAAAGACAGGAACGGCTGGTCACTGAACGGTTGCTTAGATAAAGGTATTAATATGATAGAATTGTTACCGAAATTATTAATACAATTTAGAAAGGGTGCTTATGGTGTAGTTTCTGATATAAAGCAGGCTTTTTTGCAAATAGCAATCACAGAAAAAGACAGAGACTACCTTAAGTTCTTATGGTGGGATGACATCAAGACCTGTGACAAGATAGTGACCTATAAACACAAGAGAGTGGTATTTGGGATTACATGTAGTCCATTCTTGTTGAGCGCAACAATAAGATATCACTTAAATAAGTGTGCAGAAGCACACAAGCAGACTGCTGCCAGATTGAAAGAATCCTTTTATGTCGATAACTGTGTAACGAGTTTTGAGACTGTTGATGAGTTGAATACCTTTATTACAGAATCTAGAGCCATAATGGCAGAAGGTATGTTTGACCTGCGCGCGTGGGTGACTGCTCCTCACAGAATAGACGACACAGTTGCGGTTCCAGTGCTCGGGATGACCTGGGACACATTACATGATGAACTACGATGTAATGTGAACATAAAAGCGACCACACCACAGAAGATAACAAAGAGGTATGTGATCTCAGTGGCTCAACATGTGTTTGATCCCCTGGGATTTGTTTGCTGTGCAACATTGATACCTAAACTTGTTATGCAGAAAATTTGGGAACATAAGGTTGACTGGGACCAAGAAATACCAACTGATTTGGCTCAGGAGTTTAAAAATTGGTTGAAAACAGCTCCTATGATCAACCAATGCCGTTTCCCGAGACACTTATCAGCCGCACCTGTAGAGCAATGTGAGACCAGTCTTCATGTGTTCAGCGATGCATGTCAGACATCATTTGCCGGATGCTTGTTTATAAGAACACAACAGAAAGAAAAGGTATGTGTACAGCTTATCTTAGCAAAGAACAGAGTGGCCCCGGCGGACAGGAAAATGTCACTACCGAGACTAGAATTGATGGGCGCACTGATTGCATCTCGGCTGTACAAAGAAGTGATAGATTCTGGTTTGCTGGCCCATTGTACAAACTACAAGGTTTATTTTTGGTTTGGTAGTGTTGGCATGGATAAAAAGACAGACTCAATGGAAGACCTTTGTATCTAATAGAGTTAAAGAAATATGTACAACAACAGACTGCAATGACTGGCACCATATACCAGGCGAATTCAATCATGCAGACCTACCATCCAGAGGATGCGATGCGAAAAAACTACTAGAGAGTCGATGGTGGGATGGTCCAGCGTGGTTAAAGACTAACATGCGAGACTGGCCAAAATCGAACATATCAAATGTCAATGAAGAAGTAGTGCAGGCAGAAGCTAGTCAGAATGTATTCGTGAACACAGAAATGTCAGTAGAACTGTTCAGTCAAAGGCTAATGCGTTTTTCGAAATATAATCGCATAGTAAGACTTGTAGCTTGGATTTTACGCTTGAGTTGTAATGTAAGAAAGAAATTTAACGTTCAACAGGCAGATATAACAAATGATGAGTATATAAATGCAGAGAGATCCTTATTTAAACTTTTACAGAAGGAGAACTTTACGAAAGAGAAAATGCCAGCAAATTTGCGCGTAGAGATGGACGATGGACTGTTACAAGTGAAAACAAGACTGGAGTTGGGTGAAGAAGATAGAGACTTTGTACATCCAGTGTTGTTCCGGGAAGAAATGAAATTGTCCAACGGCTGGTACAGCAAAGGCATCAGAAACTCAATCATGCAGGTACACAGCTTTTAATGACAAATCTAAGAAGTAACTTTTGGATCTTGAATTTGAGACGTCTTGCCAAAAGTACTGTGTCTAAATGCATCATATGCAAAAGGGACAAGACTAAACATTACGAAGTTCCCGAAGCACCGCTGCCTGCAGACAGGATTGATGCCAAGACAGTATTTGAAGTGACTGGAATTGATCTGGCGGGGCCTCTATATCTTCGTGACCAAGGAAAATGCTGGATAGTAATATTCACATGTGCAACATACAGAGCAGTTCATCTGGAACTGGTAGAATCTTTGACTACTAACAGCTTTCTTATGGCTCTACGTCGTTTTATAGCTCGAAGAGGTCGTATTAGAGTCATATATACAGATTGTGGTGGCAATTTTCAGGGCTCTGCAAATCTTTTGAAGACGGTGAACTGGGCAGAGGTGGAAGCAGCGAGCGCCGGCCTGGTGGCGGTTCCTACCTCCTAGAGCTCCCTGGTGGGGAGGATGGTGGGAGCGCCTTATTAAGGTACTCAAGGAGATGCTACGAAGGATTTTGGGTAAGGAATCTGTCAATTGGATAGAGTTGTCTACGCTGCTGTGCGACTGCGAAGCAGTCATGAATATCCGACCATTGACATATGTAGCAATAGCTGACGATTCTCTAAAGCCCCTTACACCAATGATGTTTTTGCATCCTTTACCTTCCACTGTCACACCTGATTTGGATCAAGTAGATAGTAAAAGCATGAATATTCGTTTGCTTAGTATTTAAACAAACTGCGTGCCGATTTTAGACAACGTTTTAGAAACGAATATTTAGGTTTACTTTGTAGTAGAGACAGGTGTAAACAGAATTTACCTAAAGTTAAGGACATTGTGCTTATTGAAACTGACTCTAGTCGGTTATATTGGCCTTTGGGTATTATAACAGAGTTATTGACAGGTTCTGATGGACACAGCAGGGTCGCGAGAGTGCGGACAGCTACTGGCGAGTGTGTAAGAGCTGTACAACGCCTGTATCCACTTGAAGTGACAGCAGTCACTGATGAGTGGCACAGAGCAGCCACATCATCTGAAGGTAGGCCTGAGACTGTCTCTAACAGTAGGGACATTAGTTCAAATGCGGACTTGAACTCAGACCTAGCTGATGTTCTACAACCCTCAACTACTAGACACGGTAGAGTGGTAAAAATACCACGACGATTTTTAGATTGAGTAGTAATGCCAGTTTCAGTAACTTGTGATAATTTTGTGATGTACCTAAGGCATTGTTTTTTACAAAGAGTATTTTAGCATTTAAGAGTTTTATAATTTTCAATTCTGTAATGTACTTATGACAATGCTAGTAGAATAAATGTGTATTGACTGAGTCTAGTAATATGTTATTGAGTATTTAATGTGTGAGTACATAATAGTTTGACAAATTTTGAATTGAAATGTAATTGTATAATTTTATTATAACATATTATGGATAATGACGAAATATTTAATTGAAATGTAACGGAATAATAATAATAAGAAGTATAATAATGATTCGAATACCTATGACCTATGTGATAGTAGAATACTATGCTATTGTTTTAATGAATAATAGGTAAATGCTATTATCCTGTGACAAATTATTTATATAATGTGTAGTTTTTATTGTGACATGCATTTACGAATAGTATACTTAGTATTGTTTTAATTGTGAAAGTAGGTTTATTGATATTGTTTGTGTATATACATAGGTACTGAGACGATACAATTGGTATGATTTTAAAAATTTATGGACTGTACAATTAATTGAATTTTATTTGAATGTACAATTTTATTTTTATTATGTATAATTATTTTAGGAGACTATTCTGCTGTTATCAGAATGAAGCTCTAGATTATTTCATTGATTTTGTCGAATTCTCTTGCGGGGGGAGGATGTCATGGATTGAGATGTATTGCATTTTTCTTTAATCTGTGGAGAGCGTAAATATTTTTGTATTATCTGTATTTTTGACACTGACAGCTCTCACAGACTTTTGTTCTTTCTCTTTGTAAAAAATGGCAAAAATGGTCAGACGCTATATTAATAAGGAAAATACTAAATTAACGGATCACATTTAAAACTGTTACCATGAACCTGCAAATCAAGAAATAAAACGAGAAGTTAAGCAAGACAAAATGCATTCGTTTAATTTCATCACAGATACTCTCGATGTTGTCGACAAATACGTCTATCTAGGGCAGACTGTCCAATTGGGTAGGTCCAACTTCGACAAAGAGGTCGCCCGAAGAATCCAACTCGGCTGGGCAGCGTTCGGGAAGCTTCGACCTATCTTTTCGTCCAAAATACCACAAAGCCTGAAAACAAAAGTTTGCTAGAGTGCCCAATTGAAATTAAGCATTCTAATTATATTACAAACTAGCCATCTATTTGGCTAATGAGTAATTTTAATTTAACCTAAACTTCTAATATGATAATTGTCTAAGAATGTGTCCAATAACACGTTTCTTATTGTCTCTATTAAGGTGAAGACACATTCAAAAACTGTGTTAAAAAAATATTTTATGTCGCGCGGCCGACCTGTGTAGTAAGAGCGATATGCATAGATTTATATATGTCTATGGCGATATGCAACTTTAGGCGTTTTCGGTTATATTTAGCTCTCATAGCAAAGCTAGCCATTCCTAATCAATCAGTAAAGTTGAGAAACCTTCATTGAGGTCACTACTTTGATGGGTGACCACTACAAAAAGTGGCATTTAGAACTAAGTCTCGGCTGTTGTCATGAGACAATAGTCGTTAAGCCAAGTCAGAAGCCTTTGGGCGGCCTAAATGTTCTGACACTAGAGCTAATCACTTTGCCTACACGAGAAGAAAAAGTTATGTTTAGATAAGTTTTGATAACTTCTGACCGATCTGTTCATAAAAAAATTGTTTGCTTCGGAGCAAAATGTACAATAAGCAAAAAGAGCACGACACGCAAAACGTACAATACGCAGAATGTGCAAATCGCAAGATATATCTAGTTCCTACATGTAGGCACATGTTCACACACAAAAGATTTTGAGTAACATTTTCTACATTTATTATTGAACTAGCTTTTGCCCGCGGCTTTGCACGCTTGTGTTATGTTATTTTTACGTTATAGTCTAATAATAGATAATGCATTTCGTACCAAACAAAAAATCCACTAACTCTTTTCGAAGCTGAGCACAGTAACCTGTATTAGCATAGGTATAGGTATAACGCAAGCATAGCCGTGAGTGGAAGCTATTCAAGCCATTACCTAAATTTAAATGTTTTGAGTCTAATATAGATTTATAACAGTAAAAGAAGTTTCAAACAAAAAACTACAATTTTATAAGTACCTCTTCATATTACAACAAAAAGAAATCATCATCACTTCACTCAGGTCTTTAAAAGAAGTTTCAGTAAATTTTGTTTAGTTAGTAGTTACCTAAGCAGTCAGGTACGGTTTAGAAAAATATGGAAGAATCACACACGATGATTCTTAAGTTTGGCTCCATACGAATTGAGTACCTACACTTAGCCAGTATCCATAATAAGTTTATAAATTGCTGGAGATATGCATTTACCTGTACGATGCGTACATAATTAATTTTCTTAATACTAATTAGGAATTACTAATACTAAACCACCACTCCTTAAAGAATCGACAGTTATAATTATTATTATGTCCACTATTTTCCACGCTGTCTCATTCCCACTGCACTTTCAACGTACCTACCTAGTGATGAAAGTGAGGAAGTAGGTAAAATCGTCATTACAAAGATAGTTACTTACCTACTATAACTATAACCTTCTTGAAGTAACCGAGTAATCAATCATTTTTTGCTCCCGTGGTGTATTTAAAAGCCCACAGATCTAAAATATTTTAACTATTAAAAACTTATTTCAACATGCAAGAAGAAGAAGAACAAATAAAAAAAAACAGTCAAAAACGAACGTTACGCGCCATGTTGTTGTTAATTCAAGGATACAATTGCCATAATGAATACCTACATATTATTATATCTAAGTACCTACCCATAAACATTTTTCATAAAATATTTCGTATCATTGGCTAAATACAAATATCGCACTCCGGCTTACTTTGATGCCAAAATAAAAAAGGTTTTAAAATGCGTAGCAATGGTAAGGGTCTATAACTTAAGTCGCTATAAGTACTACAGGGGGTCTAGCTAAGATACCAACCACTAACGCTAACGCTAACTCCAAAACTGTATTGAAATGACATTAGCTGTGGAAAAGTAAGCGATTTCCGAAATGTCATCGCAGTACATTTTGGAGTTAGCGTTTGGCGTTAACGTTAGTGGTTGGTATCTTTGCTAAACCCCTGGTACCTTAAAACTTCCTTGGTGTTGATCAAGAATATAGCAGTAGCGCAATAATAATTTTATCTACCAAATTAGAATGGTAACGTGTAGTAAGTTTATGTAAATAATACATTTGACCAGATCGCCAATAAAGAATATTGTTCCCGCCAAAACCATATATATCGAAAACATGAATAAAAATGTTAATTAAGTAAGCTTCAATATTGGCTAAGTATGATAATCGCGTGAAGCCTTATGAATGTTAATAAAAAGTCTAAGAACCTACCCTTTTAAACAGTTTTCATAAAATACCTCCTATCATTGGCTAAATACAAATTTTGTCTAATGCCAAAATAAAAAAGGTTTTACAATGCGTAGCAAAAGCTAGGGTCAATAAATGAAGAACCTATAGGCACAGATTACTGAATATGTTACTACAATAGGTTAAGCTATAGGTACTATACAATACAATTTTAAATACTTATTTCGAATGGTAACGCGTAGTAGATTTTTGAAAACTAATACATAATACCAGATCGCCAATAAAGAATTTTGCCCTCGCCAGAACCCATTAAATCGAAAACATGAATAATAATTTTAGTTATGTTTCAATATTGGCTAAATATGATATCGCGTGAAGCCTTATAACTTATAATAAAAAGTCTAAGAAGTTTTTAGTTTTCGAAATTCCTTGTTCTCTGTGTCGTGCTCATATTTAAGAAGGTTCTCATACCTATCCTCTTTTTTAATCTGGACCACAGATTAACGAAAAAACTTATCTATATGCAATACATATGACTTCCTTGGGTATAGGTACTTACATAATGAACACATTGTTTTTCTCTAATCTGCATTGCATCGAGCGCAGACGAAGTTATCGCGCGATGTATTTCGCCATAGCCCGAAAAGTGTGATGCACTCATGATACACTGCCGGTAATGCAGCCGCGCCAATAGTTATTTATGTTATAAATACAAACATGCATTACATTACTTTCTTATTGCTTAGTGCAGTGGGGATTGTTCAGAATGAAATAAAAATGATTGGGGTTCCGTACTCAAAGGGTAAATCCTTATTACTAAACCTCCGCTGTCCGTCTGTCTGTCTGTCTGTTCATCAGACACCAGGATGTACTCATGAATCGTGATAGTTAGACAGTTGAATTTTTCACAGATGATATATTTCTGTTACCACTATAAGAACCGTGATCCGTATTCAAGGGACAGATAAACAGACAAATAAAAAAAAATGGTTTTACTTCATATTGATAAGGAATTATAAATTAAAACTATTAAAATTTATTTTTGTAATCGCTAATAATATTCTCACAGTAAAATATATTACACACACACAATATAACACACATGCAATATAACGCTAACGCAGGCAAACAAATTAACTGTGTGTCCGGGTTGGGGCGCTACAAAAACATCGAGGATAGTCAACAGAGATGTTTTTGCGCGCCAACTCAACAGCGAAGGTTCGGGCGTATATGAAGCCGCGCAATAATAGTAACAGAGTTTTGTTTCTTTAATCTGTGCATCCGGATAAACCCGAGATAAAATTACCGTCAATAGCACAGAGCACATTTTTTTCTCTCATCTATAAATAGTAGCTAAAATAAAACTTACTTTTTGACACTGGCTAAATACCTACACTATGTGTGGACCAAAATATAAAAAAAAACTTACCTTGAAGCCTTGAAGCGGCCATCTTGTTAAAATCCCGTTCCGTTTCATAATTAAATCTTAATCATTTTCACCAAAAAAAAAATTTACATTATTTAAAATTTAATATATCCTATGTTGTGCGCCGGGTTTTTCTAAGCTTATTAGTGAAAACCGCATGAAAATCCGTTCAGTATTTTCGGAGTTGTGCCGTAACAAACAAACAAACAAACAAACAAACAAACATACAAACAAACAAACAAACAAACAAACAAACAAACAAACAAACAAACAAACAAACAAACAAACAGACAAAATGTCTAAAAAGCAGCTTAACGTGATCAGCGAAAAATTTCAAGCCAACCTGTGTCATTTTTTTTTAGATATCTTGCATTTACAGATTTTTTTATCTCTACAGTTTTATTATATGTATAGAAAAAGCCTGGATAAGTGGTGGTGGTGGTGCTGGTGGTATAACTTCATACTTATACTACACCACCACAAATTACAATCATTTGTTTATACGATAAAATTACTACATAGCGCCTGTTCTTTTCCTTCACACAACCATGTCAGGTTTAGAACAGTTGGAGTTAAAACATCTTAGGTTTGTAATGCTTTTATTTCTTAATTACCTACTTATATTTATTTTAAAGAAGACTTAAATTTTTGATCGTAGGCCTATGTTTAGCATACCTAGTTCCCTGGTTTATTCCTAACCTAACCCGAAAACCTAACCCGGTAGCGGGTTAGGTTAGGAATAGCAAAAAAAATATTATTTTCATTCCTAACCTAACCCTCTATTGAACCTAACCCGAAATACCGAAGCGAATCATTCCTAACCTAACCCGCAAACCGGACAGGGTGCGGGTTAGGTTAGGAACGATAAAAAAATGATTATTTTCATTACTAACGTAACCCTCGTTTAAGCCTGACCCGAAATGATGTAGCTTACCTGCCCCGAAACCAGGTTTAGTTATAAACAGAAAAAAGAAAGTGGAATTAGCTTTTAGGAAAGGGTAGGTAAGTACTTTTTTTCGGTCACTGCCCTTGGTCCACCTGCTCAATCCACCAAGGTGGACTACGAGCACACTTTTTCTTGCCCTTGGTTGACCGTAACGATAATCAGGAATTAATAAATATCAATTGCCCATGGGCTATCTACAAAAGTAGGTAGGTACTTTTGTAGGTGGACATGATGATGATGATTACTACAGGTACTCATCCAATATCATCATCATCAACAGCCAGAAGACGTCCACTGTTGAACATAGGCCTCCCCCATAGAGCACCACTTTGGGCGGCTGCTTGCCTCCTGCATCCATCGGCTCCCCGCGGTTTTGACCAGACTCTTGATCCACCTAGAGGGGGCCGGCATACGCTGCGTCTTGTGGTGCAGTAGTAATAAGTACAAGCAATAATAGCTCACGTATTACTAATAGATAGTAGCAATACGCTGCAGATGCAGCCTATGATAATACCTATTATTATGTCATATTGACAGATGTCTAATTTTTGAGAAATGTTGAATTTTTGACATATACCGATTTTTTGACCGATGTCGAATTTTTGACGGAGTCTTATTTTGACAGATATCAAATGTTTCCATCTACCTTAATAAACATCAGCCTTCCTATAGGTATCGTAAAACAATCCATCAATAGTGGATAAAAAATTTGTATGATAGCCAAATGACGGAATCCTAATTTTTTGCATGGTCAGACAGGTCATCCATCCGACTTATAGTTTCTGGAAGCCGTTGACCAGTTCCATCTCGGAGACGACTTCGTAATGATGTCAGATTTTCCTGGTGGTCACGTAACTAATCCCTATCCACCCCCTTACACTTATTTTACCCACCATGTCAGCCGGTTGAGATCATTACATCTGTCAAAAATTGCACATCTGCCAAAAATAAAACACTAGAACCCGTCAAATTTTGGACATCTGTCCAAAATAAGACATGTCGAAAATTAGACGTTTGTCAAATTTTGGTCAACTATCAAATTTTGTACATCAGCCAAAAATCAGACATCTGTCAAAAATTAGACATTTGTCGTAATGACATCTGTCAATATGGCATGTGTCAAATATAATAATTATTATCTTAGGCTGCAGATCCTAGTAAGACGAGAGGTATTAGTAATTGCTTGTATTACAACTGGACCATAGATGCAGCAAAGGCTACCCCCACTAGGTGAACCAGCGATCTGGTGAAAACCGCGGAAAGCCGATGGATTCAGGAGGCGAGCGGCCGCTCAAGGTGGTGCTCAATGGGAGGCCTATGTTCAGCGGTGGACGTCTTCGGGCTGTTGATGATGATAATGATGATTACTACTGGTACTGGTAGTAATACCAAGGGTAAAAAAACTTCGAAAAATTAGGTGGACCGCAAATATTATTTAATTCCTGTTAATTATCGTTAGGGTCAATCATGGGCAAGAAAAAGTGCCCGTGGTCCACCTAGATGAACTGAGCACTTGAGCAGGTGGACCAAGGGCAATGCCTGGAAAAAGGTAGCTACCACCTACGCTTTTTTAAAAGCTGAATCTGCTTCACTTTTTGCTGTTCAACTAAGCCTAGTTCCAGGTCAGACTAGTAGTAGCTACATCATTACAGGTTTAAAAGAGGGTTACGTTAGGAATGAAAATAATAATTTTATCTGCGGGTTAGGTTAGGAATATCATTTCGGGTTAGGTTCAATAGAGGGTTAGGTTAGGAATGAAAATAATATTCTTTTTGCTATTCCTAACCTAACCCGCTACCGGTTTAGGTTTTCGGGTTAGGTTAGGAATAAACCAGTTCCCTAGCTTGACACCTTCATCGCAGTACTTCCCCACTGCTCAACTAAATTGCTCAACCAGTTGAGCAGTTGAGCAGTAGGACATAGTTTGTATTACCGACCATTTTATGCCCTATAGCTCAACTGTATTTTGCTCAACTAAGTTGATCAGTAGGTCATCCTGTTATAAAATTGTGCTCCTTCCCCACTGCTCAACCAAATTGCTCGACTGCATCAAGTTGAGCAGTGGGTAATACCGATGGCTCAACTGGTAATTCTCAGCAGTGGAGGATAATAGGATTAGGGTCATATCGTCTGGGTTGTAAAACGTCTGTGTGTCCAAAATATCGTAGTCGCAGAATCACTATGTAGCCAAAATGTCTAATTTGTGAAATGACATGCCATTGACAGATGTCACTTTTGACAGGTGTCATTTTTGATAGATGTCGCTTTTGACAGACGTCATTTTTTGACAGCAGATGTCATTTCAGACAATTTTTTAAGTTTTTTTTTTTTTTACATATGTCGTATTTTTGACACGTTTCATTATTTAAAAACTTGAATCAACCAAACCACGTCAGGAAAACAATTTCTTTATATTTGATATCTCTTAGAAATTCTATGGTTGAAGTGCTTCCGTTAATTACTTTTATTAATTCCGCAAAGCATCTTTAAAAAAATAAGTCTTTTTTTCTGTATCCATATAAAATAAAACTACAAATCTCATCATTT